>CM053792.1:353781746-354981746 GCA_028749045.1 Cupressus sempervirens | reverse complement strand
GATTGCACATCCATCGGTTCATTAAACATCTTAACCCACCTCTACAAGGGTCAGTATGGTTGGCATTCCTTACCAGCTTTAGAGAGGTAGTAGAGATAGCATTGGTTGCTGAAGACATTCGAGCCAAGTAGGACTCATGAGATAGGTCCCATAACTGAAACCTTGCTCATCAGCAAGCACAACAAAAACCCACCTAGAAGGGTAATCAGGGACATTCCGCAGGGTCATCCAAAGGCCCACAGATTCAGCAGAGGGGTCAATAGGACCCTAGACAGAGGTCATCTCAAGGCTACCAGGGCTCTAAGCCCAAATAGTGGCAGACACAGGGCCCCAAACGTGAGCAAAGACCACAGAACCAGTACTCACAACCTGCCAGAACTCAGCAGTCCTCCAGGGGAGGCTTTAGTGGGTCTAGTAGGACTAGGGGCCAGCAGTAGTCCAAGCCACAGGGAGTACAAATTCAGACTCGTGGGCCATGTTATGCCTATGGTGGCATGGGTCATATTGTGAGGGAGTGTCCACAGGGCTCCACAGTAGGTAGTCAGCAAGGGGCCACCTCTGAGCCTACAGTTAGTGATATGGGCAGGTCTCATAGAGTATTTGTAGTGGTTGACAACCGCTAGGCCAAGCATCAGGCCACAGTGATAGAGGCTACAAGTATGATTAGAGGTAGTAAGGTTACTATACTTTTTGATTCTAGAGCTATAGATTCTTTCATATCTCCATTTGTAGTGGAGCATTGCAGGCTAGTGGCAGCTAGACAAGATGTTGACTGGGAGGTTGAGTTAGCTTCAGGGACTACAATGTCAGTTGACTCCTTGATCCATGAGTGTCCAATCCAAATTGCAGACATGTACACCACAATAGATTTGTGTATTACTCCTTTGGGATCCTATGATGTAGTCCTCGACATGGATTGGCTTAGCGCCCACAGCGCTAGGATGGATTGCAGACAAAAGAGCATTGAGTGTATAGATGATCATGGCACACCTAGGATGATTTCGGGGGTCCAAAGGCCAGTATCCCTTCGTATGATTTCTGCCATGCAGCTTAAGCGGTGCATACAAAAGGGATGTCAACTATTTGCTATCACCATCAGTGATAGAGAGGAGGATGAAGAGGAGGAACCTTCTCTTGATGATTTCCCAATTTTATAGGAATTTGTAGATGTGTTTCCATCTGACCTACCTGGTATGCCTCCACTGAGGGAAGTAGACTTCCATATTGATCTTGTACCAGGAGCCGCACCCATATCTAGAGCACCTTACAGGATGACCACCCATGAACTCAATGAACTTAAGATACAACTAGAGGAACTTTTGGAGAAGGGACGTATCTAACCTAGTGTGTCACCTTGGGGAGCACCGATGATCTTTGTCAAAAAGAAGGATGGATCACACAGATTGTGTATAGATACTGACAGCTGAATAAAGTGACCATCAAGAACTGATACCCACTACCTAGGATTGATGACTTATTTTATCAATTGCAGGGGGCCCAATTTTTCTCCAAAATAGATTTGAAATTTGGGTACCATCAGTTGCGCATTGTGGAAAGTGATATCCATAAAATTGCATTTCGCACAAGATATGGTCACTATGAGTTCACAGTGGTACCTTTTGGTCTCACGAATGCCCCAGCAGTGTTTATGAGTCTCATGAATGGGGTATTCCATACTTTCCTAGACAAGTTTGTAGTCATGTTCCTAGACGATATATTAGTCTATTCTCGTGATGAGGAGGAACATGAAGAACATCTACGGCAAGTATTACATCGATTAAGGGAAAATCAACTTTATGGTAGCTTCTCAAAGTGTGCTTTTTTCAAAAGGGAAGTACATTATTTGGGTCATGTGATATCAGGAGATGGGGTCTCAGTGGATCCATCCAATATTTGAGCCATCATGGACTGGCCAACACCTACCAATGTCATAGAGGTCAGAAGTTTCATGGGTTTAGCAAGATATTATAGGTGATTTGTGGCAGGTTTCTCTAAAGTAGCGCACCCTATTACCTCCCTTCAATGAAAAGGGAAGAGGTTTGAGTGGACAGAAAAGTGTGAGGAGGCCTTTCAAAAACTCAAAAGAGCTCTCACCAGTGCACCCATTCTAGCAGTACCTGATCCCTCAAAGGATTTTGTAGTATGCACAGATGCCTCCTTGGATGGAATAGGAGTTGTCCTTATGCAAGAAGGACGAGCCATAGCTTATGAGTCAAGGAAACTAAAAGGGCATGAACTCAATTACCCCACTCATGACCTCGAACTTGCAGCTATAGTCCATGCATTGGCATGATGGCATCATTTTCTTCTGGGGTGACAATTTGAACTTCATTCAGATCATCAGAGCCTATAGTATATTTTCACACAGCCAAATCTTAATGCTAGGTAGAGAAGATGGATGGAGTTCCTATGTGAGCATGATTTTGATGTACAATACATTAAGGGTAAGGAGAACGTAGTAGCAGATGCCTTGAGTAGACGATGTCATGAGCTCACTTCCATGGTTACATGTACTGATTTGAGGGAGCATGTTATGAATCACCTACTAGAGGATGGATTTTATGTAGAGTTTTGCTAGCTAGTACACTCTCGAGAACCCCTTGAGGGTAAATTTTTTGATTATGCATTAGATTCTGAGGGATTACTATGACATAAGGGACACATCTATGTGCCCTCTACCGGGAACTTATGTGAGTTCATTATTCTGGAAGCACATCGAGCACCCTATGCAACACATCCTGGAGTTAAGAGACTTCATGTAGATTTGCGTCAACTATATCATTGGCTGGGAATGAGGACACAGATTGCTAATATCATAGCCAGATGTCTTGAGTGTCAGAGGGTTAAGGTAGAGCATGGACATCCAGGTGGCCTTTTGCAGCCACATGAGATACCTAAGTGGAAGTGGGACACTATCTCCATGGATTTCATTATTGGTCTTCCAATGTCTTCTCACTGCCATGATGCCATCATGGTGACGGTTGACACTTTGACCAAAGTTGCTCATTTTTCACCTGTTCACACCACCTTCACAGCACCTGCAGTGGCACAGGTATTCTTGCGAGATATTGTTCGACTCCATGGCATACCTCATAAGATTATATCAGATAGAGACTCCTTATTTACATCATCATTTTGGAGGGAGTTGCAGAAATCACTTGGTACCAAGCTCAATTTTAGTACATCCTATCACCCTCAAACTGACAGGCAAACCGAGAGAGTTAATCAGATCCTAGAGGATATGTTGCGGATGTATGTGATGGACCATCAAACCAAGTGGGAAGAGTACCTCCATCTTGCAAAATTTGCTTATAATAATGGGTATCATACTTCCATAGGCATGCCGCCCTATCAAGCCTTGTATGGTAGACCTTGCAGGACACCTTTGAGTTGGGATAGAATTGAGGACAGGATATCTATAGGGCCATAGTTAGTCAAGGACATGGAGCAACAAGTAGTATTGATCAGGCAACATCTTAAAGAAGCCCAAGATAGACAAAAGAAATATGCAGATGCAAAGAGGGTGGATAGAGAGTACATGGTTGGTGAGAAAGTGTTTCTGAGAGTGCAACCACATAAGAGCCCAATCCATTTTGGAAAAGGCTCTAAGCTAGTACCTTGGTTTGTGGGTCCCTTTGAGATTTTGGAGCAGATAGGACCAGTTGCTTATCGTTTAGCCTTGCCACCTAGCCTATTATGCATCCATGATGTATTTCATGTATATGTATTAAGAAGGTATGTTTATGATGAGTCTCACATTATAGATTGGGGTGCCTTGCAGGTGGAGTCAGACAGACAGATATCACTAGAGCCCATATGCATATTGGGTCGGCGAACCCTCAGACTTCGAGGTAGAGAGCTGGACCAAGTTAAGGTCCAATGAGATTGTTATGACGAGGTCACAGCCTCGTGGGAGGATACGACACAGATAAAGGCATAGTACCCATACCTTTTTTATGAACTCCAGGAGGAAGTTCATAACTAAGGGGGGAGGATGTGAGGCCTCACCCCAACCCGACATAGCATGGATATTTTATTTAAATTTTGGATATTCAGGATCTAGATATTTTGAATGTTATCTGAGACTTGATGGATTGTGGATTATTTATTTACGCACCTTGATACTTAGTAGTAGTGGTTTACATTATCATATGCACTTAGAACCTACTATTGTGTAGGAAATGGTTGAAATATGTGGATGCAATTTCATGAATTGATATTATTAGAATTTTGATGTGATGCTAAATGATAAGATGATTATGGATAGATGTTAATTTGGTTATGATGCTTTATGAGATGGATGATTATGATAGTCAAAGAAGCAGTTATGATGATTTATGATGCACTAGTAAATGATAAATTGATTTTAATATGCACATAGATGTTTATCTGATGACTTACGTTATGTAGATTTTTTATTCTAACATCTTGGATGATTTAAATAGAAAAAAAAAATTACCTGAATTATGATTATCACTATACACTTATATGTTACATATGTTATATGACTCCTTGGACTACTGATGTTCGAGTTTATTCTGCAGGAAGTGGAATGATGGAAATTCTTGGGGGAAACAAGTTCCAAACCCTGTGACATAGTTTAACCAAGGCGAATCTTTGGAAGATTCAAAAGCCTCATTGTGGAAGTGATTTTCTTCGTAATTACATGCATGCTTGCTTGATTGTGAATATGTTTAATCATAACCTAGGTGCATTAAGGGCATGTCAAGGAAAATGTAATGTATTTTTTTTTAGGTGTGTCACTTGACACTTGTATAGTCTATGTGTTGATGACATGTCACCTATAGTTTTGGCTTCAAGGTTACTCAATCTTGGTCCTCTTCCTTCTTTTCAAATTAATGCTTAAGTACTCCCATTTGGGAGAGAGTGTTTGGATGGGTCACATCATGTTAGAATTCGAATTCAAACTTGACAAGGAGTTTAGGGGGTCTAAATGGGATCCTAAGGTGTTACTTTGTTGTTAAAAAGTCACCTTAATGGTAGTATAGTAGTTTAGGGGCCTAAATTTAATTATTTTAATGTTTTCCTAGTTTTGGGAACCCCTTAAACAAAGCTAACTTAGACCAATTCGAAATTGGGAGTTTTTCCATGATAGAACTCTCTCAATCCCACTTGGTCAACCTTCTTATTTTGGAGGAGCAACAATGTAAGAAAGGGAGGCTTGATGTTCTTACTAAAAATGGTTAGTGGAGAATCTTTTAGGGGGGCAGTGACAAGTTAGTGGGTTGTTCACCCACTCTCTAATTTTAGAGACAACTAAGTTTTGGAGGGAGATTAAGGGAGCTCTTCCACAACTATCCTTACCCTAGCTTGGACCAAGGTTGGTGACTTGAACATGTTCTTTTATTCTTTTTTCTTTAGTATGAACAAGAGACTCTGAAAGTGTGGAAAGTTATCAATGGAGTATGCATTGCATTGTCAATCTTGTGATATGAGCTTGTCATTGTGTTGAGAAGAAGTGAATGTGTTTTGTGCTGATGGAGATCCTTTCTTAGTTTTATTTTGTTTTTCTTCATTTGTTTTGTTGTTGTTTCTTGTTGAATGTGAATGTTGATTTGTGATTATGGGTGTGAAGGCTTCACTCACCCTTGGGAGGGCAAAGAAGCCTTGGGTGAAGGGCACAAGTTGGGCTTAACATTGCAGGTGAGAAAAGAAATCTTGTTCTTCTACCTCATGATGAGGTTTGTTATTATCATGGAGCATGGGCTCCATCATGGCCATGAATCTTGTTGTTTGGGAGGTATAAGGAGGTTTGGTGGATGAGGAGAAGATGGTTATTTTGAAGGCCTTTTGAGGCAATGCAGTGGCAATGTGTTGTTCTGATGTAGTGGCCTTGAGAGGCAAAATGCATTGGTAACATGACATATATGTTGTTAGAATTTCTCCTCCTTGAAGAGCCCACCTTCACCCAACGTTTTATGATTCCAATGGTGAATCATTGTGCAAGCCATGGAAGGGTGTTGTTTGTGTTTGTGTTGTATATTCATGCAAAATCTGTGATGAATGTGTGTAACCTATTTGGACCCTATTTCCCCTGCTCGATGGGTGGTTTCAAAGAAGCCTAGGTTGGGAGGTGAGCCTCCATGGTTCCTATTTGGGTGTCTTTTGTGCAGGTTTTGTGAAGACTCATGCTATGAAGAAATAGAGTTTCACCCTTGTCAAGTGGAAAAGACCCAAATGTGTAAATAAGGCTCAATGGTTATGCCTTTCAATGTGCAAGTACTTCAATGTTCATGTTTCTCAATATTTCTAGATTTTGGAAAGTCCTTTTTGTGTTGCCACATTGTGATGGAAAAGGGATTATGCAATTGGCACCATGTAAATCTGTAGAGGAAAGGACCTGAGAAGTGTGCGCATGTGTTTTAGTAAGGAAATGTCCATTTGATACAGTGTAAGAATTGTAAAGTTTATGGTTATCATGGTTACCATTTTAATAATGAAAGGAAGGTTGAAAATTTGTATGCATATAGTGTTGTTTGTGTAGGATCTCTATGTTAAGTTTCATTGAATTACAAATGGTATTATGTGTGCTTTCTCTCCTGTAATGTAATAGCAATTATGTATTTCATAATAAGAAAAGAAATGAATGTTATGATTAGGATGAATAGATCTAATATTCAAACTTAGGATAAAACTTTGAGGAGCTAAATCATTCCATAAGTATTAAGTATTTGGCTCTTAAGTCCTAAGATGATAAAATCACACTACTAGTAATAATGTGCAAAAAAAAAAATTTCATGAGCAATGAAATGGAATGGTATACCTCCATCTTGCTGAAGCTTTACAGTTTCCTCTCTAGAAAATGTATGAGGAATGACTAAATAACCTTCTTGAATACAGTCCCATAAAATATTGAGGGAATATACTCAGAACCTAGACCTTAAGGAATAACTAATTAAAAATTTAATGTGTAATAGATAGAGAATCATCATGATATAAGCTAACCCAAGGACCTAATTAGGAACCTATGCCTATGACCTGACACCTTGATGGACAAGGAACAAATTTACAACAAAGATGATTCACGTGACTATAGGGCTTAATGAATTAAATTATAAAGCAATTTCATATATTTAAGAAAGTGGGGGGGGGGGTCGAAATCAAAAGGAAAGAGAAATAATTTAATATAACTAATACTATATTACACAAATCCCCAAACACGTAACAGTCCTTTCACCTTGTAAGCCTAAACCATTACCAAGCCTAGGCGTGCCAAGGAAATCGCACTCTTGTTATGAATGGGACTGTGGTCCCACCTTAAGAGGAAACATCTACATCCCTTAGCCTTTAAAAAAAAAAAAATGCAACTTGCAAACTAGCACTAGCCAAGGCACATTGCGCAAACCGATGACGTTGGATGGTAATGGGATGTGATATCGATCCCATGTCAGAATTGCCACCCCTTGCGCACCCCAATGAAAACACTTAGAGTTGGAAGCATATTTTTTTTTAAAAAAAGCATAGGTTGTTAGTATTAAATCATTTGTTATTAACTCATGTTAGTTAAAGTTAGTGCTCTACTTGATTTTTATTAAATTGTTTATTAACAAACTTTGTGTAAATTTAATTGCTATTTGATTATTTGGGTTTTCAAGGAAAATAATAATTTTATTAGTGTTTCAATTAGTGATTTTTTTAAAGTCATGTCTTGCTACACTATTAAGGAATATATGAGTTAGGTAGTATGTGGTAGTAATAGTGTTCCTTTAGAAATTATATAAGATTTGAAATTGACATTATCATTAAAGAAAAGTAAAATTTAAATACATACATATATTAAAATATAAGCTTGTAATAGTATTCAGATAATAATATTTTAATAAATCAATACACTAAACCGATTGACAATAATGAAGCTTTAGTAAACCCGATTAAAGGATCACCTTGCCAAGTGAGCTGAACACTAGCTTCTGGTGATGTTAAGGCGTATTTAAATTATCAATGGAAGTTCTATGTCACAAGGGCACATGTATAAAACAATGGAAATAAAGTAACAAGGGAATAATAGCGAATTTAATAATCATATATATAAAGCCAAATCATGAGATAACCTAGTAGTCTTGCACTATAGAGATAAAATTTAATACAGTAGATGTAACGCTAATGGAAGAAGCAAACTCAATAGGAAGCTAATATTAATAATAATATTTAAAATAAATAAGGAAAAAAAAAAATTGTTGAAATTTTGCTTAGCAAATTTTTTTGGGCATGACAAAAATGATGGAAATATCTTATTGTGGAAAATATATAATTTTGATGTGCCTTACTTTTCTGATTCAAATTTTGCAATCACATGTTGACATAATTCACTTCTCCAGGTCATCATTTCTAAATCTTTGATAATTAAATTAATCTTTTAGTCAAATTTATATCATCATTATAGTATTCTATATTGATTAATATTAAGCTATTCATATTGCTTCATATTATTCATGTGCTTATCCTTATGTGAGGTTAATAACTCTATATCTTTCTAACTATTGTAGTCTTGCTCTTAAATATCTGTCATCATATGTGGGTAGAAGCAAGAAGTTGGGTCTCAAAGCATGGAAGTCCATGGATTGAGATCATACTATTTTAGAAATGGGAAGCTGTATTAGGCTTGAACACCTGATCCAAATTTCAAAAAATGGGTGCCCATTTTTTTAAAAAATGAATAAAATTAAAGTCTTTGAAAGTGGGCACCCATTTAAAAAAAATAAAAAATGGCCAGCTATTTTTCAAAAACTAGGCACCCATTTTTTATCTTTTAAAAAATGAGTGCCCACTTTGAAAAAAATTAAAATTAAAAATATTTGAGATTTAAAATGCATTTTAAAATGTCAATTTTACTTTTTCATAATGGGTGCTTAGTTTTTGAATTTCAAATAATGGGTGCTAGTTTCTTACAACATGGGGTAGGATTTTTTCTCCCACTTCAAATCTAGGTTCAAGATCAGCTTAGTGAGAGCAATTCTATGCCTTGAATTCTCAAGATTTGGCTAAGGCATTGAACTGACGAATTCAGGCCTTGCCATAAATTTTAGAGGGTGTTTTTTTATCAATTTTTTTTTATGAAATGAAAACCCATTACAGTTGTCACTATCCTAATTTCAAAAATGTAAATTTTATAGTGCTAAGATTTTATTTACTATTTTTGCATTATTTTTTAATCAAAGATGGTACCTAAAAGTAGAATAGCGAGGTTCACTAAAACTTTAATTTAACATTTTTATTTTATGGTTTCTCTTAAATTAATTTATATGTCTTCAATCTACATGCAAATCTTTGAAAGCTATTTTTTCTATTTTTTTCTTTTAAATAAAATTTTGATCAAATTATGGTGTCTATATATGAAAAGATTTAAAATTTAGCTCTATAGCCAACTAAAAATTAATAAAAATAAAATAATTTAATAAAAAATAAAGAAAAAATACTCTTCAATCTTTGGTGTGTTAGGTAACTTCCTTTGAAAGGATTTAGAAAAAAATACTTATTTTTGTCAAATTATGGTGTCCGTACATGAGTGTGGTATGGTCCTGAAATAAACATTTAAAAAAATAAAATTTAAAAGATCCATAGCAAAAAAATTCTATCAGATGGGCATACAAATTAATCACATATTCAAAAGGTAGACTCCAAGAACTAAAATTTTTTTTACTGATTTTTTTTAATATTCAATCTTTAAATGCCCTAATTTCCTTTTGGATAACATACATTTAAAAATAACAAATTTACCAAAAAAAGAGCTAGCAAAAAAAGTAGACTACAATCGTGCTTTCTTGAAAAGGTCCGATCACACTAACCAAAAGATGTGTCATGCCTGACCACTACTTCGAATTTTTCTACAAATTAGGACTTTGCTATTTTAAGATTTCATTCTGTAGTTATGATTGATTTTCTGTAGAACTTGGTTATAAGACTATAGTTGAATCATGAGACTGATGCTGAACATATTTTCTATGAAAAAACTATGTTTTAGCAATAAATGTGATTTAGGATTTTATGAATTGAATTTGGCATATATATGATTTCAAGTTGATAGATTATCGATTATGTTATTATGTTTTTGACTCTTTGTTTACTGCATTTTGTTTCATGCTGTATGTAGACTTGATGTTGCAGATATATTTAAATGGTTATATGCTGTATTTATTCAAAATCCTTCTTTGTACTTCCTTATATGTAACTAAATAGGGATTATATATTTAGATCGTGTTAACCCTTAAGATGGTTTCGTTTCATGACTCATATTGAATGGCTAATTGAGGGAACCATGGTTTGCATTTATATATAGTTATATAAGTGTTTTCTTATGATTAAAGTTCTAACTCCTTAGTGGAGGTTGGCATATACATTTGTATTTGTTTTTAAAAAAAAAGTTAAATGACCTCTTAAGAAATTAGCATTGATGTAACCCTAAATGGGTATCGATTGCTATGAAGGAGGGTAACATTGTTATTTTGTTTGAGCCATATTCATGGCGGTGGACTTGGAACTGCTGAACTTATGGCATTGAAGTTGCAGTCGGCCATACCTTGATGTAAGTAGGGTTTTTGCTGATTATGGGCCGGTTTCTGAGCCACATTGCTTTGTTGATTTTACATCTGTGGTTTTGTGCTGAGATATTGGCATTTTAATGGGAGTTGGTTGGAAGGTTAACTTGCTTATTGGGTATAATTCGATGGAGTTATTTCTCAGTAGTTGGCTATTGTTGTTTATGGGGTTTCTGCTTCACTCCATTGTGAAGTCTTTTGTGAATTGTGTGAGTCAACATTGTAGAGTTTTCTCACTGGTGTTGGATTCAGTTTTTGGGGTTTTGGCATTAGGTTGGATTGAGGAACAATATTCCATCTTCAGTTGTTTAGGTAGGGGGAAATTTCTTACCCTACTTTTTCACTCTATTTGCGAATGCCATGTTATTTTCATTTTGCATAATGTTAAAGTTATCAAATTTTCATATTGTGAAATTTTACATTCAGAGATGAGTATATGCACTGTGTGTGATGCAAAGTTCTGCATGTGTTCACCTTTGAATGTGGAAGTTGTGGAGAGATATGACTGGAAGTTGCCTTATTTATGTTTATTTAGCTTTGCCCCAAACATATGTTTCCCACCAAGTTGAGTTTTGTGAGAAACATATGGTTGCAGTAGTGAGCATGCTGGCTATTGTGTTAATTTCGAGCAAGTTTTTTTGCTCCTTTTTGTATGAGCTTTGTGAGAACCATACCTTCTAGCTTACTTGGTAATACATAACAATTTCAAAAGGCTCAGCCTCAGACTTGAGAATGTTTTAAAAAATGGGCTCTTGTCTGCTGTCGAAGGCAGAGGCATTTTGTCAAATGCTTTGCGTGAAACTATAACAATGTTAAATTGTCATGTTAATTGCATGGTGTTTTATGGGTAACGAAATGTTTGAAATATCTTCATGATACATGGTCGTTATACAGTCTGAACATTGCTAGTCCAAATTTCTTATGACAGTTATCTTGTATTATGATATTGATTAGTAATTCCAAGGTTTTGTCATTATTTTTCTTTAGAAGTGTGTCGAATCTGATAATATGATTAAATTATATATTGAAAATAGTAACTTAGTTACAATTGATAATGGTTTTGGAAATGACAATTTGTCAAATGTTTTAAAAGGAAACTTGTTCTGAATAGAAACTCTGTGATAGTATAAATTTTCTTCATAATTTATGATGGAGATTAGAGTTATGAATAACTGTTGTTGTGGAATTGGTTGCAAATAAACAAGGCATTATTTTGAGAGCATAGATATAGGAAGATGTTGTTGTATCACCAAGGTCATTATGCGAATAGCTTGTGAGCATCTTACTGCTTTTGGGATTTTGCATCTTATTCATTTTTGTTCATTGATGTAATGAAAGTTATATTAAATATTTGTGAGTCGTATTTCAAATTTAATTCAGATAGTGTATTTTAAATGCTGATTGTGTTTATAACAGGGTGATATCTCACCATTAAACAGTGGTAAAACATCAGTAGACACTTAGATATTTAGTAACCTTGTAGGTTATCTTTTGTTCAACATTGACTGCACTTGGATTTAGTAATATTTGATTTTATTATGAAGTGTTTTAATAAGCATTTACAGATTGTTTTGAAATAAGATGTATTTTTGTTCTTTGATAAAATGGAAAGTCGTTTTAAGATATGAGACAGATTATGAAATATGTTGGTGTGATGAAACAAGGGTATCATATGTACATTGTATTAATATCTTGGCCAATTCAGAGGTTAAGCTTAGTTTGTTATAATAGTAGAGATAAGCAGTACAGTACTGCAACTGGTAAATATCATTCAAATGATGTAGCAGTTTAGTGATATTTACGAGATTGTAATATTGTAGTATTTACTTCTATTATTAAACTAACCTAAGTTTACCTTCAAATTGATAGTAGAAGATGAAAGTTTTAAAAGATGAAGAATGTAATATCATGATAAAACTAACTTGTTATTAGTTACATGTGCATTCTTAGAATATCTATTTGATGTGTATGTTAAGGATAGCTGTAGTGAACGTATATCGAGGTGGCTGAATATCGATTTATTCTATTCAGTTAATTAAATTTAGTGATAATTTAAGATGAATTGGGAGGGTTAATTATAAATAAAAGAAATTGGCCTTACCTATGACTTAAACTAGTAAGGTTAAGTACAGAGAACAAGGCAGGTCTCTATGGCGACATTTCACAAGTATTATAGAGAACCCCATTATGTGTTGTCTAAGGGCTTACCATATACGGATGCAGTATCTTAGCACCATAGTGATGACACCTCAGTATATATATGGTTCACTAACTAGTTATTCTTAGTGCGAGTTTAATTTTGCATTGTTTAGAAGGTGTTACTTCTTGCATAGTAATATTAGAATTGCACTATGTTATGTGGTTAGATATCTACTTTAAGGTTATATATATATATATATGTTAATTCTGATATGTATGCAGGTGGACTACACTTTTTAACTCAGTGTGTACTGAGCCCTCTGTGTGTTGTGTTGCATGTTTGTGTTATTTTCAAGTGTTCAAGTTGAATATCTAGTGTGAAGGAAGACTGTTGAAGTTACTTCATGAAACTGAATTTGATACTTGTAAATTTCATTTGTGGGACCTAGGCATCTTGAATGATACTATTCATTAATATTGTACTGAACTCATTATGTATAGACATCTTTATGGAAATATATTTTGATGATATATTCTTTTATGTTGAGGTTTATATTTCTGAGAATGATTCAATCTTTGTACTTGATCTTTAAATTTGATGATTAAATAAAAATTCCAAGGTTCTTTATGTTTTTTCATAGCTTAGTTTTATTTTTGTTTGTGGTGTGTTACAAGATGGGCTTTTGCCCTAACAGAGAAAAACCATTCATACAAAATCTACTGAATCACCCTAATCCTTGGTGATATGGTCATCTAGAGCCTTCCTATGTTACTACCTAAAATAGATTTGATGTCTTATCTACAAAACTAGAAGAAAGTAATGGATAGAGGAGGAAATATTTCAAATCCATAGTAAATCTTCATGAAGCAAGGGACAACTTAGAAATTACCAAAACATAAGAAAAATAGATTCAAGATTTTTCAAAAAAATATGGAAATGGATGACAACAAGTAACAAAAAGAAAGACCAGGAGGGGAATAGCACCTCAAAAGAAAATAAACATAGCATCAAATTATCCTGAGAAAGAAGCGATGGACAAACAAAAAAATGTTTTCTTCAATAAGACAAGATATGCAAGGAAGCTACCATTGATTGATGAACAAAAAGTACCCAAGATG
This sequence comes from Cupressus sempervirens, assembly GCA_028749045.1. Classification (NCBI taxonomy): domain Eukaryota; kingdom Viridiplantae; phylum Streptophyta; class Pinopsida; order Cupressales; family Cupressaceae; genus Cupressus; species Cupressus sempervirens. The sequence goes on along the minus strand of CM053792.1, from coordinate 354,967,932 downwards.
AAGATTAAGGATGTTAATGAGTTTAGGAATCCAAGACCCACAAAATTCTTAGAAGTCAATAGTATCCCTTTAGGCCCTAAACTATAAAATGAAACTTTTGAATCAAATCCTAGGGCTCCCCTCATCTTGTCTCAAAACCTGGAAGCCTACATTCCCCCCATGAAAGAACATCTAGAAGAAAGGACATAGATAAATGATTTTTGCCACCATATAATCCTTTTACCAAAGGAACCTAAGATAATTATAAGCTATATTTTGATACACAGATCATAAGTGATATATGTATAGATGAGAAATAGTGGGAATGCTCAGAACTAGTTGTATTGACATATTGGAGCAGATAAGAAAGCTACTCTCAAAACTAGTAAGAAGATTAGAAAATATTTTTCTGCAGTAGGTAAGTATCAAAACCTCCTCTAAATTTTCATTATATGTTCATTGTATAAACAAAGAGATTAGGAAAAAATTAGTATCAATTTCATACTACAGAATTTCTAGCCTGGGAACCAAATTGGAGTGATGAAACATTAAGAAATATCATGTACCTAATTGGTTTGTATGTAAACAATTTCCACCTGAACTTAATCATCGTCGAACCCTAATGAAAATTGGTAAATCTCTAGGAAGTTTAATAGGTATTGGATCATAATTTAACTAATCTAGTAATATAAAATTTTAGTAGAAACAAAATTAGGCCTACAGGGTTTTAACATAAAAAAGATAATAACTAATAGATCCATATATGAACTAGGAATTAAAAAATTTGAGGGATAAATTAAAGGATTTATCAAACCTAATCTGAACTTAAATACAAAATCTTGAAGTTAAAAGAGACACTTAGCAGTATTAGTATCAGAAAAAGGAGGGAAAGAACAGAGGTAACAACAAAACAAAAGGAAGATATACCAATGAAAAGAAAAAACTAAAAGGAATACAAGGAAAAAAAATCAATAGGGAGGATAATGGGACATAAAATATAGACAAAAGATAGAAAGTCAAAAGATCAAAGAATAACACAAAGAGAATTGGTAACATTGGGAGAAATCGAAAACAAAACAAAGGACAATCAAGATAATCAACTAAAATTAACAAAACTCAAAGAATGCAAGGTGTGTTAAACAAAGAACATGGCATTACAATAGATTAAAAATAGCATGCAGAATTTAAATAGAATGTCCCACGATATCTTATTATTACAAAATGATATCAAGGACCAAATAATAATAGGAGAAAACAATCATATTGATCATGGGAAAATGGAATAGCAAGATCAAAAGGAAGGAAAGACAAAAGAAAAATCAAGATAAATTTAGTGAAGAGGAACCAACTGTAGAAGAAGAGGTCTTACCAAAACAAAAGACAATTGGAAAGAATCCAAAGCAAACAAATTTTCAAAATAGTAGGGATCATATAGATTCTCCTAAAAGAAGTATACAAAAAAGCATTCAAGATAACATAGAGACATAAGAGAATAGAGAAAATTAGGATCAAGGAATCTTGATTCCAACAAATTCATCAACACAATGGAGCAACATAACGATCCAGAAAAAATAAAAGAAAAAGAGCTATAAATTTTGACAAACAACAATGAATGGGAGAGATCTCTTTGGAGAAGGAGATAGAGAAGAACACCAAGAAATAGATGAATCTCTAATACCAATATAAGTAGCAACATACATTGAAGTATTAGAACTAGAGGGACAAACAATCTATCAAGAGTAGAAGACAGAAAAAGAATACAATGGAAACAATCAGATATCAGAGGAGTTTGGGGTTTTGGATGACATACATCAAGAAGATGAGATATATGAGGTCAATGAATTAAAGAAAAAATTCAAAGAGAACAAAGAGAAACATAGAGATGAAAAGGAATCAGAAGATCAAATATTTAAAGGTTAATAAAAGAAGAAGAATACAAGGAAGAAGAGATAAACTCAAGTAATGATCAATACTCATTGGATAATATGGGCATCTCTATTAATCAAGAAGGATTTAGAACTCTAAAAAGTGGGAAAAAAAATTAAGAGAGGAAGGAAATAACTAAAGGAATTAAGAGAGGTTGATGGAAAAGTGAAGGAGCAAAAATAGATATTCGAAGTCTTGAATATAGGGAAAGGGAAGACCCTTCCCAATGCTTGAAATGAGGATTACAACTTGGAATGTTAGGGTTCTGAATGTCCCTAGGAGGAAATTCTTATTAAAGTGAAACCTCACCTTATTTGAATCAGATATAATTCTTGTTAGAAATAGATAATATTGAGGGGGGGTGTGAATCAGTATCCTACAAACTTTTACCCACAATTAAATATTGTTAATTACTTTATAAATTGCATATGAAAGTAAACCAATAATGTTGAAGAGTAAATATAACCATGCACATAGAGAATTCATAACACTATTGTTTTTTAACTAGGCAAACCTTGGCCAAGGGAAAACCCTAATGGGGTGCTAGATGTTCAATAAACAATAGGACCATGTTAAGGATATTGAGCCTATTAGGAGTCTATCAAGTACATATAGTGTCTTGAGTCCTTGTTAGAAGACTCAAACCTATTAGGAGTTGGTGGAACAAATATAATGTATGAAATAAGAGCCCACTACCCTAACATGCAATTATACAATTTAGTTCTTCACAAGATAGGTATGCATACAATACTTTCTTACTACTGTAACTCTTACTTTATATGATCATACATCAGATCTCACATCACATAAGGCTTGCAAGTATTTCAATCTCTCTATACAATAGTTCGCATCACATAACACTTTCTCATCTATCATAGATAGTGCACTTATCTGCGTAAGGTAAGATCTTTACTTATATCTCACATAATTACCAAACTCTACTTAGTTGGCCTTCATGTGTTCACCCACTTGGCATAATATTAAATAGATTGTAGTATAATATCCACATAGTTTTCTCATCATAACTTAGTAATTATTTTGTAACCAAAATAATTCCTAAGGCCGTACAATCCAATTCTCTGGTTTTCTCTATGCTACACTGTTAAATACCTGTAATGCTATTTTAATCATAACTCTCACCGTACTGTCCATACACATCTTCACATTAGCACACATCATCATGAAGCTTTCCTTAAATGGGCATGATCTAACTCTCAATGAGTTGTCCATACACATCATATCTTCTCTCTATGTTGTTGCAAATTGTCTAACACTTATACAATTTTCTATCTCTAAATGCATAAATAAAATGTTGAATATATGTTTCCATAGATAACAACCATTGACGCATATATCTAACCATATTTTCAAAAAACATTAATACAAGAAATCAAACTAAATAGAGAAGAAGGAGATAAATTAGAAAAGAAATTAGGAAAGTGGAAAATAATAATCAGAGAGTAAAATGGGGCATCAAGAGGATAAGAATTTATTTATAATCCACAAATGGTAGACCTAAATATTATAGGATCCTGTAATAACTGGATGGGGAGAAGAGTGTTCAACTATAGGTATAATCTCTATATAATTCTAATAAATGTTTATGACCCACAGAGACAACAGATTAGAAAAAATTATGGGATGAAATCAACATATTTATGGATAATTACCCTAACAAAAATATTGTCATTGGAGGAGACTTTAATGTAATTTTGAACTTAGTTGAAAAATATGGAGGTGCTCGAGTAATCTCATGAGCAACTATAGAATTCAGAAAATGGGTTGGGGACAGTAAACTAATGGAAATCCCAACCAGCAATGAAATATTCACTTGAAATAATAGAAGGGAAGAATTTACTTACATAACAAAAAGAATAGATAGGTTCTTCTTTAAAGGACACTTAATGAATATGGATTTGAAAATTCTAGCAACAATTCAACCTATAGCTAGTTTCGATCACTACAAGGTTAGAATAGGATTTGTTAAGCCTAAAAAACCCTCCAAGAACCCATTTAAATGCAAACAAATATGGTTCTTAGATAAAAAATTCATGGAATGCATAAAACTATGGTGGTGAGAAGTTAAATGCAAAAGTTCAAAAATGTATTGTTTTGTATCAAAACTGAAAATGATCAAAGAAAAAATATTAAAATGGAACAAAACAAGTTTCAATAACATATTTAAAGAAAAATAAAAAACTAAAGAATATCTAAAAAATTTAAATGGAGAAGTAATTAAAAATGGTATAGAAAATGAATTTTTTTTAGCGATAAAGAATTGTTAGCAAAATAGGAAGAAATATTGGCAAATGAGGAGATATTTTAGAGATAGAAATCCAGGGAAAACAGTTAGCAGAAGGAGATAGAAATACTATTTTTTTCATAATAGCACAATCCAAAATAGATCAATGAATAGAACTACTAAAATAAAAAATCGTGATGGAAATATGGAAGATAATCCCTCTAAAATTTCAGAAATAATTGTAAATTATTATAAAAACATCCTTAACAACTTTAAATTTTGTAATCGAATAGCTCAAGAAAAGATGCTTAGGGCCATTCCAAAATTGGTCATAGTAGCAGCCAATTTAGCACTCAATAAACCATTTTCTATAGAGTAAATTAAGATGACCCTCTTTAATCTCAATCTAGAAAAATGACCTAGATCGGATGGGTTCCAGGATTTCTTTTTTCAAAAATGTTGGGATATGTTAGGGGAAGATATATGGAAGGCAATAGAAGTATCCAAAAATGAAGGATCAAAATTAACAAAAATCAACCATACTTTTCTTGTCTTAATCCCTAAAAAGTCAAACACAAAATCTTTAGGTGATTTTATATCTTGATTTCTCTATGTAACACTATATACAATTTTTTTCAAAAGAATTAGCAAATCGGGTTAAAGCAATCCTCCCTAAAATCATTTTAGAAGAACAAAGTAGCTTTATGCTAGGGAGATCCATTCTAGATGGGATATTGATTATTCAAAATACCATCCACTCAACCTCTTCCAACAAGGAAGAGTGTATGCTTATGAAACTAGATATCTAGAAACCATATGATGTAGTGGACTGGAGATTTTTGTGTAAAACTTTAGAGGCTTTCGGGTTTTCACACAAATGGATCAATATTTAATATTTAATTACATTTCAACACCAAATATTTCACTTCTAATAAATGGAACCCCAGAAGGATATTTTAGTATATCAAGAGGTATTCATCAAGGAGACCCAATCTTGCCTTTCTTATTCATTATCATGATTGAAGAATTTGGAAGATCAGTAAAGAAAGCTCAAGAAGTAGGAAAATTTAGAGGAATCACAATGATAGAAAATATTCCTAATATAACCTATCAATAATTTTCTGATGACACAATTCTCCCATGGATAAGTACTAAGGAAGAAGCCCAAAACTTTAAACAAATCATTCTAGAATATTCAGAAGCTTCAGGACAGAAAGTGACCACAGAAAATTTGAAAATTTTCTTTCTTAATACATTAAGAGAAATGGAATATTTCATATGTAATCATATGGGATATAAGAAAGGTACTTTCCCATGTAAGTATATTGGGATTCATTTAGAAAAAGGAGCAAGGAAGAACAAAGGATGGGATACTATTTTAGAAAAAATTGATAAACAAACATAAACATGGAAAGGGAAGTGGTTAACAAAAGCTAGTAGAGCATTGAAGATTAAATCTATACTTTCAGCAATACCTACATACCATATGCCATGCCTCCCTTTACCTAAGAATATTAACAAAAATTGGAAGGAAAACTTAGAAATTTCTTCTAGAGTAGAACAGAAGAGAAAAATAAATCAATATTAATTAAATGGGAGAAGATATGTCAACCAAAGGATTTAGGAGGATTAGGAATTAATAATCTTAGTTAAAAAAATGAAAATTTGGGAGAAAAGTTAGTATGGTGAATATACCTAGAAAGAGAAAGAAAATGATCGAAAATCTTATACAATAAATCTTTAAATGTGGATGACCCAACATCATTATATAGAATTAGGAACCCACCCAAAGGATCAAAAGCATGGGATTTCATTGTTAAATGTTGATCAATTATTAGTAAATATGCCACTTGGGACTTAGGAAGAGGTAATGAAGCTCTTTTCTAGGAAGACTCCTGAGATGGATTGTCTCCCTTAATTAACTCTAACATCTTTGTTAATGTCATGAACATGATTATTAATTTATGGGGTAGAAAGCTATTTTATTATAAATATATTAGAAAGGAAAATGGGTAAGATATCTAGGCATGCAAAACTTTGGAAAATGTAGATATAACACTTGAAGAAAAAGAGAATCTTGAAAACATCATCAATCAGTGATAGGTAAATCATAAAGATAGGAAAGAAAAATATATGGGGAGCTTCCAAAGAAGGATCATACAGAGTCAAGATAGGATACAATCTAATTATTAACTCACAAAGATGGGAAATTATTAACATTGCTCTCAAGCTATGTTGGGACCTAGAATGTCTAACAAAGGAAGGAATCTTCTTATGGGCAGCTACGCCAAAAAGAATTCTAACAATTGATAGATTTATAAAGATGGGATTCAAATACCATTTAAGATGTTTCCTTTGTAAGGAAATTTTTGAGATGGTTGATCACTTCCTTTACGATTTCTCCTTCACTAAAGATAGTTGGTATTGGCTTCAAAAAAAATTATGTTGGACTTCTCCTCTCCCTGAGGATCTCAATAGTCATATATTGGAATGGAAAAAAGAAAATAATTATATCATATATGGTAAACTATGGAACATATCCCCAACCATACTAATGTGAGAAATGTGGAAAGAAAGGAATATGTGTATCTTCAGCAATGTAGAACTTAGTGTGAACTCTTTTCTTAACAAAGTAGAAGAAAGTATCACAGAAGTTATGAATAACTATTTAAGAAAATTCATCAAAATCAAGGGGACCTTTTCAGAATGGGATGGGAGTCCATGAGAAAAAATATCAAAAAGAAAGAAAAGAATGCAAATGGGAGCTTCTACCAAAAGGTTGGATGAAACTTAACTTCAATGGAGCATCAAGAGGTAATCCAAGGAAAGTAGTAATAGGTTACATTATAAGGTTAGACACTGGAGAATAGACAATTAAAAGAGCTAAACCTTTTGGCATTACTTCAAACAATATAGCAGAATTAGAAGCTCTTAGTGAAGAGATAGTACTAAGTTTTAAAATGAGGAGAAAAAGAATAATTATAGAATGAGACTCCCAAATCATTATTAACATCATTAAAAAATGTAAAACTCTAAATTGGGTGATGAGCTCAAAGCTTGAAAATGTCCTAACTTTAATTGACTAGTTCGAAGAAACTAGGTTCTGATACATATATCAAAAAGGTAACATAGAAGTAAACTATTTATCAAACAAAGGAGTTGAAGGTGAGGATTTTATACTTCAAGCCTTAGCATAGCCTTAGGCTTGGCTCCTAGGTTGTTTGTTTATATTTTTCCCTTGCCCAACTTTTAACACTTTTCTTTCTTTTTCCCCTATTTTAAACTTCTCAAACCTTATATAATATTAAAATGATAAGTATATAAGTTAGGAAGTAACCTAGCTCTAATCATAAAAAATATTCAAAAGAGTAATTATGTTAGTGATGCCACAATCATGCTTTTTACTAGGCATTAAGCACATTAGTTTATGATTACCATTAGTATGCTCTGTTATTTCCCTCCTTACTAGATCATTCTGGGTCTTTCCTTAGCTCTTTTTTTCTATTTATTTCAGTCATTAGTAGATACTTTTGTCATCTCTGGGTATATTTAGTTTAGTATTAGCTTTAATAATGAGTTTTAATAGAGTTAGTGATCTCTCTGTATCATCCACTGGATGTTTAAACAATGGTATTTTGGGGGTCTGTTAAGCCTTAGAAATGGAATAGAATTTTAAACCTGGTAGATGATATAACTAGGGTTGCTTTTAGATAGGCTATAGGTGAGAAGACCTTCAATTATGATTTTACCTGGCATACCAATAGCTTTTTTATTGGCTCCTTCATAGGCCGTTTAGCTAGGGCTAATATAGGGTAATGGGAGATCATTCATCTTTGTTATAACATCTTTGATCCCATTTGGATGGAGGGTCTAGAGAATGTTTTCCTTAGTATTGATCAAAGACTGAAGGTTCCTCTATCTGAAGTGTATATGGCTCATCCCCTAGGAAATCTAGGGTTAGCCATTATTTCTAGGAGACCATCTCTATATATTCGAGACAATATCCAATTCTACTCAGTATGACCAAAGATGGAAGCAAGTGCCAATTTTTTTTTGCATTGGAGGGGAATCATAGAAGACCAAAGTAAGGAGCAGTTATATCATTATTTTCATATGTTCAAGTCCTACATTGAACCAGTGATGGTCTTTGATGATTTCAACAAATTGGAGTTCACATTGCCAAATATGTTTAAATCAAGCAAATACAATTAGCATACATTTTCCACCTAGGATCAAAGGTAGATAACTTGGAAATATTGATAGATATTATCATGGTGTATTAAAAGAAAGTGGAGGAAGAATAGCCCTCCACCATTATGGGAGGTTTTCTCTAGGTGGAGGCCCTTTTTTATGTTATATCTTTATGACAGTCTTTGTTAGAGGGTAGTTTATGTTTGTTTTGTTGTAATATCTTATTGAAAAGAATGTTTCTAGGGGGGGGGGGGGCGGGGGGTGAATTAGAAATACTAGCTTTTGACCTATTTTAAATCCTCAATAACATATCTTTGAAATGAACATGCATGCATATAAACATTAAGCAATCATGAGAAACAAATATGCATCACCACATAACACTTGAGATTTTGGTAACCTAGAAACCCTCCAAGAATAAGAAGGTAAAACTGGGGTGGGGATGATAACCACAAAAATTACTACAGCAATAATGTTTAACCACTTCTAATGGTCTACCCTGTTAAAGGCTTGCCTTGTTAAAGGCTTTCCTTGTTAAAGGCTTTACACTGTATCAATAGTGACCTGGTTAGAGGATTTACAAACACTTTACATGAAGTGCTACTCTGTCAAAGGATTTAATCACCTATTTAAAGGATCTACAAAATAGCTGATAAGCTAACCTATCATCATAGGATTTCCTTTCTAATACAATGACTAAAGAGTATTAGGTATAATAAACCTGATAGCTTACAATCCTTGATTTCTGAATACAGGCACTTGATCTACTTTCTTTTGATCTTGATCCTCTGAGATCTGATATTCTTTACTCTAAAAATAGTTTTCCTTTCATATCTACGTCCCTCTCCATACAATGAGACTTGGTCATCCTTATAAAGACATTCGAAGACTTAGGGTTAGATGTGGATTTACGATCCATATTGAATCTATTTTTTTTCTCATTCCTTATACTTCTATCATTGGTTGCATGCCTTCTCCATTTTTCTTATTCACTGCATGTAGATTGCATAGGAAATTTAAATGATTTGATCTTATCATTTAAATCCTTTGAGATTCATCATATATCGGCCATGAAAATGGTTTACATCTGAATTTATGAAGTTACAAACTCATATGCTGATTCTAAGTTACTCGACACTTACAGATTCCTGATGCTCGGCACCTTTTGTAACTCGGCTCCTATATCATTCCTATCTTTCTCGACATTGTTTATGACTCAGCACCTAAATATTTCTCGGCACTTGTATCATACTCGGCACCTGTAGTCACTCAGCACTTGATCTTCACTCAGCACCTGAAGGCTTCTTGGCACCTAAAGATCACTCGATGCTTGATCTTCACTCGGCACTTGAAGATCACTCAACACCTGATGGCTTTCCTAACTCGGCACAACCTATGGCTCAACATACATAGTGTACTTGGATTTAATGTAGAAAGTGGTTAAGTGTGTTGGCATTGAAGTGTCAAAACCATTCTTAGACTAACAATCTCCCCCTTTGACATGAGTGTCAAAAACACTTAACTAAGCATTATTTATCTGATCTTATGAGTACGTTCACTGATCTGCTTGGTATATATATAGAGGTTTAAAAAACTTTGATCAAAATTTTGTAATATATACCTAAAAAATGATTATAACTCCCTCTGAGTTGATCATGCCTTTTCATGTCATGAATTCTGATGTCTTGTGCCATTATGCCTAATATTCTTTAATATATCTTCACAATATTCACAATATTATCTTAATATATCTTCACAATATTATCTTGCCCTTTTTGATATGGATGTCAAATGGTCCTAAATATTAATTCCATGCTTGGCCAAAAATGTCTTATTTACCTCAAGGAGTATTTGGAGAGCTGCATCCCAGTTATTTAAGGCAATATCCAATGACTTTTGTTGGATTGCAAGCTCTGGTGCTAGATCAATAAGTCCTTCATGTGTAGAAATGTTTGGATCCTTCTTCAGAACTGTTTCTACACACATTTTCTCCTTGTGTAATACTTCCAAGTGAGGAGTGATGGAGGCTTGGATTTGCATCATCTTTTCTTTGATAGTGGCCTCTTCTGCTGATAATGCAGCTAATTCCCTCTGAGTGTGAAGTGTTTGATCAAATTGCTTTTCACTTTGTGCAGAATCTGAGGGTAGTTGCATGCTGGAGAGCTTTAATTTACTCTCAAGATTCAAAATTTTTGGATTTATTTCTTGTGTGAACCTGGAAAAATCAGACAATTTTCTATAAAGGGAAAATATGTTCCCTAAGACACTCTTTACATTTTCAAATTTCTTAGCTAAGTCAACTTGTCCCAAAATTATGTTATTAGCTACTTTCTGGTTGACTTTGCCTACAAACTTCTTTTTTGACCATTCCATTAGTTTAACATAAGTATCACGGTCTTCATTATTCACTTGGTCAAGTATATTAGATAGTTGCTCAAGTATTGGCCTGTTTGCATCTAGAGGTTGAAGACTAAAAGAATCCATGAATATATCTTTGATCTCATTCATTTCTTGCTTGTATTTTTAGTCTTTCCTTATTGCCTCTTGCCTCCTTTTCTTATCCAATGCACTTTGTATTTTATTCATCTTTTCCTCATTTAGAGTGCTGAATCATAATAGGGTATTTTAATTTCTTCATCAAGCTCAGGATACCATAATGAATTGTCCACTACCCTAGTAGAACTTGAACTTGGTGTACTGACATGTAGGCTCATTGTTTCAGTACTCAACTTATGACTGGGTTTGGTGGGAGTTCCTTTTTTTGGTAATTCAACCAAAGTTTGTATTGTAGACTCCTCTTTATCTTGTGTTTCTTCTTTGTCCTCTTCTACTTGCTTGGCTTCTTCTTGTGTCACTGCTGCTAGAGGTATACTCACTGTCTAAACTATTGTCCTTGTGACTACCTCTATTGTTGCACTCGGCTCCTGATGAGCTTGAGTGTCTATTCTTTGTGGTGATGGAGGTGGTAGAAATGTAAGCCGAGTAGTTTGAATGGTTTGAGGTGGTTCTTGTGGTGACGCCTTGGCTTCTTTGAGTTTGTCTACTAAATTTTGAAGATTATCCACACTGACCAATATAGGACTTGTACACAATTGTGCTTGTTGAGTTGTTTGGTCAAGGTTATTAGTAAGATCCTCTATAGTTAATGGATTAATGTTTTGACATGTGGTATCAACAACATCCTTAATCTTTATGATCTCTGCAGGTGTGGTAGTAGATTGAGGCGGGCTAGGAGGTAAAAGTTGTGTGTCTTGCACACTTTGCTGTTCATTAGTACCTTTGTCTTCATCTTTTCCTTCCTCTCTTTCTTTCTTGTTTTCCTCTTCTTCTATCTTCTCTTCTCTCCTCTTCCTTCTTTCTTCAGGTTTAGCAGCAACTTCCTCTTTGTATACCTCTTCAAGGACATCTTTAGTTGTCTTGTACAAGTTTTTCCAAACTCTTGTAGTTCTCTGTACAACTTCTTCAATTTTTTTTTTGTAGGATGGAGAATGCCCTATATTTAGGTGTAAATCTTTTACTATGCATTTTGACTACTTGAGTTACCTGTTCCTTTATTAAATTAGGCAGTAGGTTTGCTAGGGTTGATTCCCTCATCTCTTTCTCCATCATTAGATAGAAATGCCATCTGTCTTCTATAGTTTTAGACAATTCCTTTGGCAATTGTGCATCTAGTTCAAGAGGTGTATACTTGAATTGTGCCATTAATGCATAGACTGATTCTTCTATGATATTTTGTTCCTCTCTACTGAACTTATTGAAATCAATCTTTTCCATTTCACTTAAGTCTCCATTCCTAATCTTCTCACATAATATATCAACTGAAGATTTAGGAGGATGACTTACCCTTTCAGTCTAATCTTCTTCATTAGTATCAGGTTGGGTCAGATATCTTTTCCTTTTCTTTGGCTCTTCCTGTGCCTTTTTGTTCTTCTTCTTTGTGGCTTCCTCTTTGGCCTTTTGGGTAGAGGCCCTTGTTGTGGCTTTGGTTGTTGGCTTCTTGGGCATTTGCATGGCAGCTTTCTTTGGTAAAGGCTGAGAAGCAGGAGGTGTCTTTGTATTTCTTTTGATGACTCTACCTTTTATGGGTACCTTCTTGGTTTCTGCTTCCTCAGCACTCTCTTCTTTCTCTTCAAGTGGCTCTTGTTCTGGCTCACCTTCTTCTTCTCGTTCACTAATCTCTTCTACTTCACCTACTACACTAGATTCTTTAACACCAAATTTCTTCTTTATTTGCTTTACCAGCTTGTCCTTCTTCTTGACTACAGTGGCTATCTTGAGTTTTGTAACAACTCTTGATTTGACAGTGTCAAATGTTCCAAATGCCTTGGTAGATTTGTCCATTTCCTCTGCAAGTAATGCTATGGTGGCTGCAGAAGCTTGGTCAACATCAAGCTCATATCCCAATGGTCTAATCCATCTTTTTCTTGGAAGGATTGCTTGAATGTAAGTATAATCAATATCAACAAGAAAACATATGTCATTTACATGCTTTTCTATCAGTGAAATTGGTTTTCTCATTCTTTTCTTCATTGCATTTTTGAAATCCTCATATTAGATAGACATTTGATCATCAAAGCTATCTCCCGTTTGTGCAATGAAATCATCAATTTGATCAACAATGGTTCTATTTTGACTCCAGTTAGTTTTACCAAATGAAGGGAATTCCTTCATTGCATAGAAGAACATACAAACCAACACTAAACCAAATTTACACTGTGCTCCCTTGGACTTTCTAATAGCTCCAAGATTTTCATTGATCTGTTGCAAAAAGAGCTTTGCAAGGTCATAGGTGTGGTCTTTCTTTACAAGCTTATATGCCACATCCACTGCTATGCAGGGTACACTATTTAACCTGCTGGATTGGTAAAACTTATCTGATATAATCCTTACAACAAAGTCTAGAAGGGGATCAGTTATGGTATCTATGGTCATACCTCTATTGTTCCATTTTGCTCCAGTGTTCTTCTCAATTGTTTCCTTCTTTTCACTTCTTAATGTCTTTGGCTGATCTAGGGTTGGAAAATCTATAACCCTATGAACCATTTTTTTGGTAATTTTGACTGGTCCTTGTTCTAACCAGAATGATCCATCATGGATTCTGCTAAGTATTATGCGTATCCACTCATTTTTTAATATGATTGAAAAAACTAGGGCTTTGGTTAAACCCTTCTTTTCTATAATAGAAAACTCATCTTTCAGGATACCATTTTCACAGAGTTTGTCATAGGCATTAAAGATTTCCAAATCTCCTATGGCTCCTATTTTACAATTATAGCACTTTCACACATCCTAAACCATAACGAATTTTTTAGGGATGGCAGATAGGGCACCAACAGGATCATTTTTGTATGTAACTTCTGGTATAGGTCTAAACTCAGGTTGCTTAACCTCATTGTTGACAAGTTGAATCTCATGGCTCACTATCCCTTAGGTCATTTTTGAACTAGATGCCATTTATATCTAAACTAGGGCTTAACGATTAAAGAAAACTTCTCAAACTGTAAAACTTGGCACCTGAGGAAAATACCTGGATAAATGCTTAGGTCGCTTGAGTAGATGCTGAATCGCTGGTTGAAAGCTTGAAAATTGCTCAGTTGTGCTCAAGGTAATTGCTCTTCGTTTGAATGTCTCAAAAATGAATCAATTTTTACTTTTAAGCGATAGAAGAAACTTTTCATTAAATGCATTTTAGTACCTACACCTATCACTCAACTTCCAAATGTTTTACAACTCGGCATCCACTCGGTAGCTATACTTACTCGGCATCTACTTAGTTTGTTAATAACTCGACATCCAAAGCAGTTTTACTTGGCATCCAAAGACAACTTGGCATCATCTTTCAAGTTTAGTTTTAGCATCTTGTCTTATGCAAATTTATACTTTGCAGTGCTTCTTCATGGTTTAGGGTTAATGTGTGATACTTCCTTATGTATCAGCCCTACAGGCTTGTCCTATGATTAGTTAGATGAGAAATGATCACTTGACCTCATGGGTGAAGTGACCCTTTCATAGGATGTACTTGATCCATCCTTTTTTTGCCATCTCTTCTTCATGTTTGTTCTTATGTGTTCCACATCAATCTTTTCTTTGCCCTTATTTACTTCAGTCTTGGGTGCCTTGGCCTTTGTTGGACAATTTCTGCTGACAAGTCTAGTTTTCAAGCAAATGAAGCAAGTAGTCTGGTTCAACCATCTTATATAGTTACCCTTGAAATGTGTTCTTATGAAATTCTAGGGTATATGTCCATACTCTTGACAATAGTGACAACTATACCTGGTGTTATAATCCCAATGATAGTGACCTTTATTCTCTTTTTTTGGTTGATTTTCTATCCACATAGGCTTTGATCTACATTCAAATGCCCTATGTCCATATTTCTTGAAATTATGAAAATGTCCATTAAATCTTTGTGTCCTTGGGACTTTGGATCTGCAATCTTGTGTCATATGTCCTTGCATGTTGCACTTGTGACAGCAATTCTTGCTCTTGGGTGTGTTTTGCTGATTGAATCTTCTACTCCTACAAATATTAGCAGTATGTGCCTTTTTATTACAGCAATGACAAATGGGTTTAGAATCCTTACCTTAGTCATTTCTTTGCTCAACACTCTTTGATGATTCAACAACTTTAGTGCTATTGTATCCAAGTCCTAATGTATCATGGGTAGATCTTGGGGCTTTCAACAACTATTCAAAGTACTTTATGGCTTCACTTGAATTGTTTAGATTCTCTGCTACCTCTTTTTCTTGGTTCAATTCATTCACCATTTTTTCATTCTGCATCTTTAGAGTAGAGATCTCAATATATTTCATATTAAGTTCATGATGAAGGTTCATTATTTGGGCAAGTGTATCCATCTGCATGTTTGAGATCCTTGTTAATTCAATATATTTTTATTCCAGTCTGTTTGCAAGATTCCTTTTGTCATCTTCCATCATGACTCTATCCTCAACCATTCTTTTCTTTTGTTCAGTGATTTCACATAACATTATGTCCTGTGATTCATGTTCCATCTTGAGAGATCTTATCTCTTCTACTTGAACTTTTTCTTCCTCCATCATTTCTACTATTGCTGCATTAAATTCTTTAGTGTCTTCATTGTCAAACACTTGTGTGGTATCAATCTCCTTGTAGTGTATATCATTTTTAGCTATGGCTATCTCCTTTCTCCTTTTCAAAGATTTTCTTAATTCCACTCTAGCTTCCTCTACTTTTTGTAGAGTGAGATGGAAATCTATCACCTGGTTCTCAATGATCTTTCCAAGTTTGAAAAATTCAATCTTTAGATCTTTTCCTCCAAGTTGTTAGGCTCCTTCTTGAGAGAACAAATGCTTTGATACCAATTGTTGTAATATCTTATTGGAAAGAATGCTTTTGAGAGGGGGGGGGGGGGGATGAATCAAACGTACTAGCTTTTGACCTATTTTAAATCCTCAATACATATCTTTGAAATGAACATGCATGCATATAAACATTAAGAAATCATGAGAAACAAATATGCATCACCACATAATACTTGAGATTTGGGTAACCCAGAAACTCTCTAGGAATAAGAAGGTAAAATTGGGGTGGGGATGATACCCACAAAAATTACTGCAGCAATTATTTTTAACCACTTCTGATGGTCTGCCTTGTTAAAGGCTTTACATTGTATCAATAGTGACCTAGTTAGAGGATTTACAAACACTTTACATGAAGTGCTACCCTGTCAAAGGATTTAATCACCTATTTAAAGGATCTACAAAATAACTGTTAAGCTAACCTATCATCGTAGGATTTCCTTTCTAATACGATGGCTAAAGAGTATTAGGTATAATAAACCTAATAGCTTATAATCCTTGATTGCTGAATACAGGCACTTGATCTGCTTTCTTCTGATCTTGATCCTCTGAGATCTGATATTCTTTACTCTGAAAATAGTTTTCCTTTCATATCTACATCCCTCTCCATACAATGAGACTTAGTCTTCCTTATAAAGACATTTGAAGACTTAGGGTTAGATGTGCATCTATGATCCATATCAAATCTCTATTTTCTGCTCATTCCTTATACTTCTATCATTGGTTGCATGCCTTCTCCATTTTTCTTATTGGCTGCATGTAGATTGCATAGGAAATTTTAATGATTTGATCTTATCACTTAAATCCTTTGAGATTCATCATATGTTGGCCATGAAAATGGTTTACATTTGAATTTATGAAGTTACAAA
Source organism: Cupressus sempervirens (assembly GCA_028749045.1). Lineage (NCBI taxonomy): Eukaryota > Viridiplantae > Streptophyta > Pinopsida > Cupressales > Cupressaceae > Cupressus > Cupressus sempervirens. The sequence continues at coordinate 354,951,385 of CM053792.1, read as the reverse complement.
CTCATATTGTGATTCTGAGTTACTCGACACTTACAGATTCCTGATGCTCGACACCTTCTGTAACTTGGCTCTTGTATCGTTCCTATCTTGCTCGACATTTTTTATGACTTGACACCTGAATATTGATCAGCACTTGTATCATACTTGGCACCTATAGTCACTCAGCACTTGATCTTCACTCGGCACCTAAAGATCACTCAACGCTTGATCTTCACTTGGCACCTAAAGGCTACTTGGCACCTGAAGATCACTCGGCACTTGATGGATTTCCTAACTTGGTACAACCTATGGCTTGACATACATAGTGTACTTGACTTTAATGTAGAAATTGGTTAAGTGTGTTGGCACTCAAGTGTCAAAACCATTCTTAGGCTAACATATTTGATTGGTTAGGTGGTCTTTTTTCTTATCTAGGGTTCTCTTTTTACTTCAGCTTAGCTGATGCTTGGATACTTTTAGTATGGTTATTTTTGTTTGATCTTAGTCTATGGGGTTTTGTTGGTTCCCTATTCCTCAATGACTTATTCCATGCACATTTTGATATACATATACAATTTATATCATTAATACAAAGTGAAAGGTTTTTAAAGTTGAATGTGCCATCTCTTATGTATCTCTCTAGTTTTAAGGAATCTTTTTCATTTTAGGTTTGTTATTATAGATTTCTTCAATCCCATTTTGTGATGTTGTCGACTGATACTTGTAAGCTTCTTGCTTTTGTTAGCCAAATTTCTAGAGATTTGATCTGTAAACATTTGATAGGATAGGCATTTCAACTTTTAAGTAGAAAATTCATAGTTTAGTTAGTTGTTAAGTATCTAGGGTGGGTAGTGCTCAAATAATTATTAAAACAATAAGATTGAAAGTAAAAAAATACTTTAAGTATTAGGAAAGGAAGCATAATATAGATCTCAAAACCAAGAGAAGATTTGAACATGATGAAACTAATCCTAAAGTAGGAAAAATTAAATCTTTCTTTTTCATACTCAATGGAAGGTAACTTTATATGAGTGGTAAAAATAATATGTAACCATATACTATAATTAACTAATTGAAGGAAATTATTTATTCTAATCAAATCAACCCTACAATTATCAGGAAGAAAAAATATAATACCGAGCTTAAAATTTTAACTTAATTTAAAGGGGATAAGTTCATAAGTATTAAGTTTCAAAACAATCCAGAGCTAAATTTAGTGTCCAATTTTTCTAATCAAAATTAGAATATGAATTGATAAACACTACCAAATTTTTATATAAACAAGTTTCAAATGGTTTGTGATTGTAGAGAATTAGTAAGAAATTCCTCATCAATATAGTAAAAATCTTAAAAGGAACTTGAGAGGAGGGTGAAGACATGATTTGAAACATCGGTGGACTATAAAAATGATCTACAAAAGAAATTTGGATTCACCTCCAAGGTTCCAATTTTATCAAAATTTAGTTATTAAAATAATTAATAGGAGAAAATAAGAATATAATTTCATATTATGATGATTAAAATCTAAATCAAGGAATGCCCCTTTTATAAATGTAATCTATAAAGCACTAAGTTCCTTGGCAAGACTGGAGGTTTTCTTCTCTATTCTTTCCTACTAATGCTCATTTGAATAGAGAAATGTGCAATTATATTTTTAAATATAATATTATATAAAAGGATTTGACCATTTACTGATTATTTTTTTTCTCTAAATGCTCCAAATTTTGACATCAATTGGCAAGAAATCTCAAAAATCCCAAAAACACTTCCACTTTTTGCCCAAAAGTGAGACCAAACTTCTTGTACTCACTCATGTATCCAATATGCTTATAGCCATATCCAACTAGATGGACCTAAACACTTTAATTTGACATCAATAATTTTAACTCATTTTATATTTTCCATCGATGACATTATTTCCATACTAAGTCTCTAACACCATTTCACAAATAGAGGCCCTAATTTTTTGCAAAATCCTAATATTCAAGCATGTATTGTTGATAATAATAGAAAAAAAGTACACTACAAGTAGATTAAATTTCTAACATTGTAGGCTCTTTAATATTTTTTATTTACTCTCCTTTCTTTCCTTGGTTTTGTCCTAGGATATTTTCTTAACTCTATTTAGGTGATCCATTTCCTCACCAAACACAAAGGGAAATGACGAAGCGTCAGCTTGCCTTATTATAAAACACTCACCTCCTCATCCAACTTTGCCTATTATTGTAAAACTAAGACTCTATCTATAGGGAGCTTGGGAGTGGAAATTTTTTTCTTCCCATTCTTTTAGGAGATATTGCCTGAACATTCTAATTTAGTGACAATCATTTTTGTTAAGGCTAAAAAAAGTTTTTTATAGGGGACACAAAACCCTAATTAGTTTACAGAAATAAAAAGAGCATTAAGTTCTTTAAAAAACTATGTTCTTACCAACAAAATCACCCACAACCATTTCCAGATAAACTTGGATTAATCCAACACCAAAACTAGCAACCAAAGAAAACTAACTTAAATCCAAACAAGAAAAGATGAGAACAAAAAAAGACAACAAAAGAGTGAAGAAAACTAGGTCAAAGCTTCAACCTTGTCTTTCAACTCCTAAAAAATACCTTAATATTTTTAGTAGCCTTCTTGATTTCATTTTGATCAATCTAGATCTCCTTCTTCTCTTTCTTTTTTGTGCTACATAACGCACATTTTCCAAGTTAGGCCTCCATCTCATCTATATCATATTCCTCCATATCAACCACCAGTTTTACCACCTTGCCCAATTCTATGAGGCTTTTCACCCTGTATAGACAATTAATAGAAAATTCCAATAGTTTTTGACATTTTTTCTAACATACTTAATGTCCTTTTCCATTTTGTCTATCATCTTCTTTATCTCTTCAATAACCTCCTGTAACCCCTCCTACTTAGTGATACTCTCCTTCTACCCACTCCCCTCTTCTATATTTTCTACCTAATCAATTCCCTCCTTTAAAGCCCTCCATTTTAGGTTTAGCAACTTGATAGAGTGAAAGGTCCATCTATCCAGTCTAAGAGAATATAGGGAGATAGTTTTAGAAGTTTTAAACAACCCATGGGGAGGATCACCAACTAGGTCTCTAATCTCATCAAACATTAAGCTCATCTTCATCAACAACTTGTAGCATATGGATTCTCACCTTCCTCATTTCTTTCTCTTACCATAAAGCTTTATCCCTTTTCTCAAACTAAGATAATTTTATACCCTTCCTCTCAACATTAGTAAGGGAAATATACACATCATGGTTAATCTACTCATCATATTCTACCAACCTAAAAACTTCTCTAGGTTCTTCATCATCTACATTTTTTTTTGAGACTCCTTATAAATTTTTGTGGTAGTAGCAAGGGTGCTCATCTCTTCTTGGTTGATCTGGGTATCTTTTTCTTTATTTTTGGAGGATAAAATTTCATTTTTCACAGAGCACTACAAAGTAGGAGACACCATGTTATCTTTGAACATTCTTTCAACTGATTCAATTTTTTTTTCTTTGTCTAAAATGTTTGTTTCCATCTTCTCTTTCTATTGACTTTCTTTTTCCTCTTTCTCATCTTCATAGTCACTAATTTCCTTGTTATTCAAATCTAATTGTGCATTGATTTTAGTTATTTTTTTTAGACCTAGGGATTTTAATCCCTAATTCCCCTAAAATTATTTTTCCCTTCCCCATTTTTTCACTTGAGGTTCGATTTTTATCAATTTGGTCTTGAATTATGTTAAGGATTGGGTCTAAAACATATTTTTTAACATAACTATGAATCAACCTCATCAATCCTTCATGTGTGATAGGTTTATTAGGGTTAGACCTCAATGTATTGATACTAAGAGACAATGAGTACAATATGTAGAAAAGGAAACACAGCTTTTTCTTATATGTAAAGTTATTTAATAACACAAAATAGTAGGTATGGGCCCTATAATATCTCTCATCTAGGTAATATACTCCATCACTGTACTAAGAAAATGACACCAAAACAATTTAATAGAAGAAATAACAAAAATACCAACCTCCCCTTTGATAAGTTAACCATCAATATCATTATGGACTTATTCATAGCCAATTCTGAGTATTTAAAATCCCAAAATAAGAGCTTAACTTTGGTGCTAAGCCCCATTATTTTAGCCATTATAAAAATATTGAGCTTCAACTTGCTCCCTATAAGATTGACCTCACCTTTGTTCCATCCATTTATGAACCTATTGAAGTCACTTTTGATTTTGTAGGTTTCATCCTTTCTATGTAAGGCATAAGCCGTGCTTTTGATTTGACCCAAACTTTTATTTCCTTCCTCCATTTATCATAGTTATTAGGTTCCCTTTTCCTCACCTTGCCAAACATTCTTACTATTTGCAGAGCTAAAGTTGCTAGAAATGCTTTAGAATAAAGGGTGGGCAGGGGGGGGGGGGGGGGGTTTGAATCAGTTATTCAAGGTCCAAATGTCCTATTCGAATTTTTCACTAAGTACAGTGAGTCTATTCAACCATTCATTCATCCAAGCTTTAACAATTCTAACCAACAATTATTGTAAATCAACATGCAAGCATAACACATAAGAAATCAACACATAACATAGCGATTTACATGGAAACCCAATTTGGGAAAAACCACCAATAACATGCTACTCAATTCTCACTCTTCTGAAGTGATGCCCTATGAAAGGCTTGCCCTGTTAAAGGCTTACAACACATTGTTAAATGTAACCTTGTTAGAGGATTTAACCACCATGTTAGAAGTGGGCCTAGTTAGAGGACTTTAGAACATTCACTTGGAATGTCACCCTATTAAAGGATTTACAAATGGCTATTAAACCAACCTAAGTCCATAGGATTTTCATATCTAATAAAACTGCTAGAGAGTATTAGAAAATCTTTGACTTGAATACAACATACAACTTAACTTGCAGATCTTGGATCACTTCTGAACTCATACCATTTCCTGGCCTTCAATCTTTGCAATTCTGAAAGCTTGGTCTCCTTTTAAGCTTAGTCTTCTTGAGTCTCCATGCTCAATGTACCAATGCAATCATCTCTTTCTTAACCACTCATAGAAGTAGAGCCTCTATGCTCTTCCTTCTTCTAGATGTCTTCTCCTTGACACCCTTCTAACCACTTCACAATTTGGCTCTTTTGGCAGTAGTAGCATCAGTAGCATTTGCTTCTTTGTCTATGACTCCTTAAATAGAAATCTTGGAGTTCTTTTCCTACTCAATTCTTTCATTCTTTAATTTCAATTCATATGGATTAGGTAGGATTTATTGCATCTAACCCATATTTTGTTTCCTCTATAAACTTCTTTAATAATCCTTTTGAATTTGCCCAAAAATAGCTTACATAGAATTCTATGCCACCACCTCATCATCCTTATCCTCTAACTATTTCAAAAAATTCAAGATAACCACTTTGTCAGCTCAAATTTAGTGAATCTTTTTTATTTAAAATAATGCAGTAGCTCGGTACTATTGAAATATTGGTGCTCGACACATACTGTGTTACTTGGCATCAACAGTATTTTTCCTAATGCTTGGCACTTGAAGATTACTCCGCACCCGAAGATTACTTGGCACACACTAGAATTTCTTGTTACTGGGCTCCAACTGATAATTTGCTCAGCTTCAACTAACTTGATCGGCACCCACTAATGATGTTAGTTTAAGCTTTGCAGTCAACCTTGTTACAACTTGTTCCTTCAATGTTTCTAATTGTGACTAACCTCTGTATCTTTGGGTATGTTATCAATATACCATTTAACCATTGTCTTAACTAATTCTTGTAGTTCATTACAACATCATAACTCAATCTTTTCCTTAGGTAGTCTTGTTACATCTTGTTGATCAAATCCTCTTCATTAATCAACTAAGTGATAGTACTTGGATCTTATAAGAAAATGTCATTCCTACAAATAGAAGGTTTGACATCAATGACAAAAAAATGATTGAAAACATTCTCTTAACAACAATCTTCCTTCTTTGCAACAATCTCCTTCTTTGATATTCATCAATGAGCTTTTCAATCACATTTCCAGCAATTTCCCTCTTTGGCATTGATGGAAAACCAAAACTGGTCAACCATCAGACTAAACTATTTAACCAAATGCTAACTAGGTTAGAACAGTAAGTCAAATGCCAAAAAGTAATTGTATTACCATTAGATTTCACATCTTCCTCTACTATCTTGATTGCTTCATTTCTGCTTCTCCCTCTTTGCTGTCGTATTCTTGTTCTTTGTTTTTCTTCCCTCCTTTGTTTTTCTTCTCTCTATATTGCTCATCTTCTATTGTTCTGATCAAATTTTGATTATTTCTATCAACTTCTCCCTATATATTTAATTAATTAGTATCTCCCTCATACTTTTGATCACTAGATTATTAGCATTTGATCAGTTTCTCACAATTTCTCCCTCTTTGACAACAATGCCAAAGACATATTAGTATCTTGATATGTAAGTGTAGCTTTTGTAAGTTCACTCAATCTCTCCCTTTTTCACCTTGCTTGTGACTAATTTAGAACTTTAGCACTTCTACTACTTTAGGCATGAATCCTAAAGTAAACATCCTTTGCATCAATGTGTAAAATCTTCAATAATCAACTCATTTGATGTAGGGTAGTCTTGCTTTTGCATCAAGTAGCCTTAGCTAGGGGTATCACCCCTAACTTACCTCTAAGATACTCAAAAGCATCTTTAGGTAGTGCTTTTGTGAAGATATTAGCAATCTATTCCTTTGAGCTAACAAATTCCATCTTCACTTGTTTGTCTTCTAATAACTCTCTTACATAGTGATATTTGATTGCAATATGCTTGGTTTTAGCATGTATTATAGGGTTCTTTGATACATTGATTGCACTTGTATTATCACAATAAAGTACCATAGGCTCATTTACCTCTTCCTTCATACCTTGCAAAAAATGTTTGATCCATACAATATTGGTGCAATTTATAGTAGCTACAACATATTAAGCTTTAGTAGTGGATTGTGAGGTGCAACTTTTCTTTTTGCTAGTCCATGTAATCAACCTTTTTCCCAATAAAAGTGCTCCTCCACTAGTGCTTTTTCTATCATCAATGTTGTCTCCCCAATCTGCATTAGTGTAGGCTTTTAGTTTAATTTTTTCACCCCTTTTGTAGTACAAACCAAAGTCATCAGTTTCTTTTAGGTATCTTAGTATTCTCTTTACTACCATTTAGTGATTTTCTTTTGGATTTGTAGAAAATCTTGCCACTACTCCAACAGATAATGCAATGTCTACTCTACTATATACAACATATTGTAGCTTTCCAATTATTGATCTATACAATGTTTGATTTACTTCAGCAGACTCATCATTCTTGGATAGCTTATGTCCTGTTGCCATTGGTGTGCTGACTGGTTTTGAGTCTTCTAACCCAAATGTTTTAAGTATCTCCTTGATGTATTTGGGTTGGGCCAAAAATATGCCATGCTTCAATTGATGTACTTACAATCTAACAAAGAATTTTATTTCTCCAAACGTTGACATTTTGAACTCATATTTCATTTGATCAACAAAATCTTTGCAAAGAACATCTTTTCCTCCAAATATTATATCATCAACAAAGATTTTTGATATCAAAATGTCTTTTCCTTTTCCAGCTTTGATGTACAAGTTTCTATTGTCATCTATTCTCTCAAATCCTTTTTTCACAAGATATTTATGTAATCTCTCATACCATGTTCTAGGTGCTTGCTTCAATCCATAAAGTGCCTTGTGTAGTTTGCAAACCATGTTCTTGTTCTTGTCATCTACAAATTCCTTAGGTTGTTCTATGTAGACTTCCTCTTCCCATATACCATTTAGAAAAAAAAACTTCACATCCATTTGGTAGACTTTGAAACCTTTGTATGTATCATATGCAAGTAATGTTCTTACTCCTTCCATTCTTGCAATAGGGGCAAATGTTTCCCCATAATCCAGTCCTTCTTCTTGTGCATAGTCTTTGTAAACTAGTCTAGCTTTGTTTCTTGTTATCTCACCATTCTCATTGAGTTTGTTTCTAAAAACCCATTTGGCACCAATCACATTCTCATCAGCTAGTCCTGGAACTAGGGTCCAGGTTCTATTCTTCTCAATTTGATCTATTTCCTCTTCCATAGCTTTATACCAGTCATCATCTTGCAATGCATCCTTCACTATTTTGGGTTCAACCTTTCTTAGTAGACATGATTCATTCCTAAGCTTATTCCTTTTCATTGGTCTGACATCCTTGTCACCAATGATTTGATTTGCAAGATGATGTCTTCTCACATACTTGGCTAATCTTGGTTTTGTCCTTCTTTCCATGTTTGATCCTTCAGCTTTAGAGTCATTTTGCTCTTCTCCATCTAGTATTTCATCATTCCTCTCATGTATGCTATTTTCAGAATCAAAATTTGCATTTTCTACATTTTACAACTCAGCTTTTGAATGTAGCTTGGCATTCATTGGGTGTGACTTGGTTGATATTGAGATTTGTTGTTGATTCCCAACTTGATTGGTAGCATTGTCTTTAATAGTCATTCCTTCATAGAAGTATAAAAAGGATCTATAATCCTCTTATTTCTTGGCTTCATCAACCTAAACTTCTGCATGCTCATCAAAATTTACATTTGTACTCTCCACAATCTTGTTAGTGTTAGTGTTCAAACACTTATATTCTTTACTTCGAGTGGAGTATCTAAGGAATATGCCTTCATCACTCTTTGCATCAAACTTTCCATTTCTAGTATCTTTAAGAATATAGCATTTACATCCAAAAAATTTGAAATGTTTAACATTGGGTGAGTGACCATACCATAATTCAAAAGGTGTTGTATTTGTACCTTTCTTGACTTGAAATCTATTCAGTGTGTAGACTGCAGTGCTTACAACTTCTCTCCAGTACTTTAGTGCAACATTTTTCTCCATCATCAAGGTTATAACATTGTCAATTATTGACCTATTTCTTCTTTTAGAAATACCATTCTGAGATGGGGTCCTTGGTGCTGATGTTTTCCTTTTGATGCCTTTGTCATTGTAGAATATCTCAAATTCTTTGGATGTAAACTCAACTCCTATATCTAACCTTAGGAATTTCAAGTTCTTTCCTATTTCCTTCTCAACTCTAGCCAAATACCACATTAACATTTGAAATGCATCAAATTTTTTCTTCAAAAATATAGCAATCATCATCTTGAAATAGTCAACTACAAATAGCATTATGCATATGTCTCCTAGGTAGCTTTGCACTTCTATTGGACCACATAAGTCTGTATGAACTAACTCTAGTACTTCTTTGGAAGTGTATGTTTTTCTTTTGAAGCTAGACTTAGTCATCTTCCCTAGTTGACATTGTTTGCACATTGTGTTTTTAGGTTTCTTCAATTTTGACAACTCTTTGACCTTCTTCTTCTTGCTAACACTAATCAGATTATCAAAGTTAACATGGCACAACCTTCTATGCCACAACCATACATCATCAAGTCTAACAACAAGACATGTTGCATCTTCCATATCTAGGTAAAATAAATTACTCCTAGTTTGTTAACCTTTTCCTATTAGATTTCCATCAGTGTCATAGATCTTGGTAGTTTTGTTTCCAAATTCAACTTTGCAACCTACATTACCTAACTATGACACACTCAAAAAAGTTTTAGTTCAATCCTTCAACATAGTATGCATTATCACATGAAATTTTCTCTATGATTTTAATAGAGCCTTTTTCTTTGATTTGACATAGAGCATCATTACCAAATCTAACACTATTTCCATCATATTGAGTAAAGGTAATGAACTTACTTTTATCTCCTGTCATATGATGTGAGCATCCATTGTCTATCATCCACTTGTCATTCTTGTTCACACAGGTAAATAATGTTATTACTTCATCTTCATCTTTGTCTAATTCATCCTTTATGGCCACATAGACTACTTCATCATCATTTTCATCAGAATCTTCTTCAACAATGTAGCATCTCTTGCATTTTTCCTTGTAGTCTTTGTTATCATCTTCTCTCTTGTTCATGTACTTTTTTCCTTCTTTGTAGTTTTTCTTCTATGTGCATCTTGTAGCAATATGACCTACCTCATTGCAATTGAAACATATGATATGGAACTTATCTTTGGATTTATCTTTGTCTCTATGGAATCTCCTAGCTAGTACTCCTTCTAATTGTTCCACATATTCCTCATCTATACTGCTATCACTGGATGCATGTTTTCTTTTTCTTCTCTTCTTGCTTGATGACTCCTCCTAAGTGTTTTTTATTGTCATCTTGGCCTTGAAAGAAGATTCAAGGTTCTCAGGTCTGTAGTTATCAAAATTGGATAATTCAAATGTAGTAAGTCTTCTCACTATACCTTTAAAGGTTAGTGTGTTTTCTTGTACACACCTTAGCTCTTGAATGGCTAAAAATCTAATAGCATAGATAGGGAGCAGAGTTCTTAAGTATTTGTTGATGATAGTTTCTTCTTCCAGTTGACCACCTAGACTTCTTATTGCACTTACCACTTCTTTTATTCTTGCAACATATTGAGCAGCATTTCCACCTTCCTCCATTATCATGTCATCAAACTTTCCTCTTAGGCCTTCTCTCTTTGCTCTTTGGAAATTCTGATCTCCTCCATAGATATTTGATAGGGCTTTTCACATCTTGAATGTAGTGTCACAATTTTTGATGTCATCATATTCTGTATAACTAAGTGTAGAGGAAATCTCTAGCATTTCTTGATTGTGCTCCTTACTTTTGTTCAAATCATCTGTAGTAAGAGGTCCTATTGGATTTACATATTCTATTCCAATTGAGGTTTGTGCATAGTCACCTATTGATCCAAGGTGCAATTTCATCAGATTCTATCATGCAACAAATTTGTCTTTATTGAGCTAGGGAACTTCTCTCTTGGACATATTGATCTTCCTACTACTAGTACCTTGAAACTAAATCAAGAGATGGCTCTGATACCAATTGTTAGAAATTCTTTAGAATAACTGAGATGGGGGAAGGGGGTGAATCAGTTATTCAAGGTCCAAATGTCCTATTCAAACTTTTCACTAAGTACAATGAGCCCATTCAAACATTCATTCATCCAATCTTTAACAATTCTAACCAACAAGTTACTATAAATCAACATGCAAGCCTAACATATAAGAAATCAACACATAACATAGTGATTTATGTGGAAACACAATTTGGGAAAAACCACCAGTAACATGCTACTCAATTCTCACTCTTCTAAAGTGATGCCTTGTGAAAGGCCTACCCTATTAAAGGCTTACATTACACTATTAAATGTGATCTTGTTAGAGGATTTAACCACCCTATTAGAAGTGGGCTTGGTTAGAGGACTTTAGAACATTCACTTGGAATGCCACCCTGTTAAAAGATTTACAAATGGCTATTAAACCAACCTAAGTCCATAGGATTTTCATATCCAATACATTACTAGAGAGTATTAGAAAATCTTTGACCTAACTACAACATAAAACTTAACTTTGAGATCTCAGATCACTTCTCAACTCATACCATTGCCTAGCCTTCAATCTCTACAATTCTAAAAGCTTGGTCTCCTTTCAAGCTTAGTCTTCTTGAGCCTCCATGCTCAATATACTAGTGCAGTCATCTCTTTTTTAACCACTCATAGAAGCAAAGCCTTTGTGCTCTTCCTTCATCTAGATGTCTTCTCCTTGACACCCTTCTAACCACTTCACAATTTGGCTCTTTTGGTAGTAGCAACATCAACATCATTTGCTTCTTGGTCTATGACTCCTTAAATATAAATCTTGGAGTTCTTTTCTCACTTGATTCTTCCATTCTTTAATTTTAATTCGTATGGAATAGGTAGGATTCATTACATGTAACCCATAATTTGTTTCCTCTAAAACTTCTTGAATAATCCTTTTGAATTCATCCAAAAATGGCTTACATAGAATTTTGTGCCACCAGCTCATCATCCTTATCTTCCAACTAGTTCACAAAATTCAAGATAACCACTTTATCAGATTAGATTTGATGAATCTTTGTTATTCAAAATAATGCAGTAGCTCGGCACTATTGAAATACTGATGCTCGACACATACTGTGTTACTCAACCTCAACAATGTTTTTCTTGATGCTCAACACTTGAAGATTACTCGACACACACTAGAATTTCTTGTTACTCGACTCTAATTGAGAATTTTTTCGGCTTCAACTAACTTCCTTGACACCTACTAATGATCTTAGTTTAAGCTTTGTAGTCAACCTTGTTACAACTTTTTCCTTCAATGTTTCTAAGTGTGACCAACCTCTATATCTTTGGGTATGTTATCAATATATCATTTAACCATTGTCTTAACTGATCCTTGCACTTCATTACAACATCATAACTCAACCTTTTCCTTAGGCAGTCTTGTTACATCTTGTTGATCAAATCCTCTTCATCAATCAACTAAGTGATAGTACTTCTATCTTATAAGAAAATGTCATTCCTACAAATAGTACGTTTGACATCAATGACAAAAAAATGATTAAAAACAATCTTTTAACAACAATCTTCCTTCTTTGCAACAATCTCTCTCTTTGATCTTCATCAATGAGCTTTTCAATTAGATTTCAAATAGAAGTTTTAGAGGAAATCATAGAGTATGGAACTTGAAATGAATCTTCACAAAGAAGAGAGAATGCTAAAAAAACCCATAAAATGTGTGATTTAATTATTACCTCACAACTCCAACTCAAGCATTTCTCAAAATTATTATGATTCATCAAAAATCTTCTATCTTGGATTAAATTAAATTAAATATTTCAACTTTTTCCAAATTTCTTGTCATAGTTAATAAGTTCTTTTCTTTCATGGTTAACAGTATCCCCGTGACTTTAAAATGTGGTGATACCCTTAGTTACAACCATGTTAGCAAGTGCATTAGTTACCTTATTCACTTCTCTACAAATGAGAAATATACACTTTCTCAAAATTAATAAGAATAGTCTGAGCTTCCTTCATTATATTTTCAATAGTCCATGGTTCACTCATTTAGAAAGGCATTTGATAATATTAAGGGAATCCCCTTTTATCCATATAAACTTAGTTTTAATATACTTTCCATCTTAATCCCATGGAGAAGAATGACCTCTTCCACCACATGGTTGGTTTGGGTACCTAGTGAAGTAGCCATAGCTCTGATCATATTAACCTTTTCATGCCTAATATGTTGGTCTTAGATTAGTTTGGACAATTGAGTGTCAACACACTTAACCAATTCTCAAGATGATGCTGAGTATAAAACAAATGTTGAGCTATAGTATGTGCCAAGATAGAGATTCAACAAGTGCTGAGCAAGTATCAAGTGCCGAGTGACAAGTGATTATGAGTCACTATAGGTGCTAAGCAAGGTATAGATTTCAAGCTAAATAAAATTACTATAGGAGCCGAGTGAGACAAAATTCCTATATGTGCCAAGCATCAGCAACTAGTAAGTGCCAAGTAACACATAATCAACATATGAGTTTGTGCCTTCACAAACTCAGATATAAACCATTTTTGAGCCAACTCAGGATGAATCTTGAAGGATCTTGAAGATAAGATTAAATATTTTGCATTTCCTATGTAATCTACATGTAGCCAATAAGAAAAATGAAGAAAGCATGAAACCAATAGGAAAAGTGAAAGAATTGAGTAGGAAAAGAAGAATGAATATTGATCGTAGATTCATACCTATCCCTAAGTCTTTGAAACCTTTAAAAGGAGGATGAATCCCCATTATTCATGTGCGAGTAAGATTTTATGGGAAAATGTTAGCAAAGTGCAGAGGGGTATAAAGACTTAGAGAAATCAGAACAACATTGCAAAATTTAGTTGATCAGAATAGAGTATCAGAACTTCGAGGAGAGACATATCAAATCAAGGAAGGATTAGAATAGACAAAAAAAAAAAAGTATCTGGAATCAATTGAAGATTGTAATTCATCAAGTCAAGACTTTCTAATAATTTCTAGCCATTGTATTAGGAATGAAAATCCTATGATGATAGGTTGGTCTAATAGCATGTTGTAAACCTTTCAACAAGGTGCTAAATTATTCAACAGGGTAACATTCCAAGTGAGTGTTTGTAAATCCTTTAACTAGGCCACTTTTAATAGGCTATAAAGTCTTTAATAGAACATGCCTTTTATAGGGTAGACCATTAGAAGTGGTCAAAATTTGTAATCTTAAATAGTTACATATTGCTGTAGTGATAATTTGTGGGTGTCATCTCAACTCCAGTTTTACCTTCTCATTTTTGGAGGGTTTTGGGTTACCAAAATCTTGTGTTATCTATTTTCATGCATGTCTTTATTTTTCATGTTATGTAGATATGTTAGATGCATGTGAATTATCTCAACTAAAAGTTTTAAAAGGTTAAAATTAGTTACTTCGGATTCACCTCACCTCAGAAGAAAACCTTCCCACTCATAAACTCTAACAATTGGTATCAGAGCCAAGTTGTCACAAGAAGGAGACTTATAGCTTAGAGGAAAGATCTAAAAATAGAAGTCTAAAAAGTTGGTAAGGTCGTAGAAAATTAGGTGATTGATATACAACTTGCTTTACATACTTTGGAAGAAGCCAGAGAAGAACTAAGAATATCTTTAAAGAGAAGAAGAGAGATTTCCATAGCTGAGAGTGATACACAATAAAAGGAGATTGAAACCTCAAAATTGTTTGCAAATGGAGATTCCAAGGAATTTGATGTAGCAATAGCAAACCTAATGGATAAGAATAGAGCTCTAGCAGAAGATATCAGAACTCTCAAGATTGAACAAGAATCTCAAGCCATGATGCTTTGTGAGGTGACTGAATAGAAGAAAAGAGCCATTGAAGATAAGGTTATGCTAGAGGATGACAAGAGAAATCTTGCTAATAGATTGGAAGAAAATTCAATTGAGCTTGCAAGAATTTCAAACATGTAGCCAGACACCCTATGTTAGATGATGAATGCACATCATGAACTGAATTTCAAGGATATTGAGATCTTGACAATGAAGATGAAAAATGAACAATTGAAAAATGACCTAAAAAGAGAGAAGGAGATTGTAGAGAGCTTCAACAAACCCAATGAGGCCATCAAGTACTTTGAACAGCTACTAAAATCACCAAGAGCTAGCAATGATACTTCAGGACTAGGATACACCAACACTAAAAAGGGAGAGTCATCCAAGACAACAAAAGAAACAAGTAACAAAGATAAGAACGCTAAACCTACTTTTCATTTCTATGGTAAAAAAGGACATACCTCTAATGTGTGCAAGACCAAGAATGCCCATCAGCATGGAAAACCTAAGAATGGGAGCCACTATCACAAGTGCAACAAGTAAGGACATCAAGCACATGATTGTAGGACTAGGACTATCAGAAAACCAAGATTTGAAGGTCACTACTATAATTGCAAGAAGTATGGACATAGAGCTTTTGAGTGTAGATCAAAGCCTATGTGAACACCTAATTAGCTAGCAAGGGGAAATAATCATGGACATCATTACAATTGGGACTAAAACACTAGGTAC
Source organism: Cupressus sempervirens (assembly GCA_028749045.1). NCBI lineage: Eukaryota > Viridiplantae > Streptophyta > Pinopsida > Cupressales > Cupressaceae > Cupressus > Cupressus sempervirens. Next base: position 354,935,889 of record CM053792.1, on the reverse strand, counting down.
AACTGCCATTACTGTCAAGAATATTGACATATCCCTAAAAATTGCATAAGAACACATTTTAGTGGAAACTATAGAAGATGGCTTAGCTAGACTACATGCTTTAGTTGTTTAAAGACTGGTCATATTAGCAGAAATTGCCCAACAAAGTCAAAGGAACCCAACTCAAAGATCAATAAAGGAAAAGAAAAGGTAGATGTTGAACACATTAGAGGAGAAATGAATAATACATGGAAGAATACAGATGGAAGTAGTACATTAAATGAAGGGATCACTTCACCTAAAAGGTCAAGTGGTCACACTTCATCAAACTAAGAAAAGAAAAGGCATGTGGAATTGATATACAAAGCTTTATCATACATCAATTCCTAAACAAGAAAGTATTAAATAAGAAGAGATCATCATGAATAGAGATGCAAAGATAAAATTTCAAGATTTCATAAATATTGTTGAATTACCTTAAGATATTGAGTAAAATTCCAATACATGCTAAGTGGATTGCCAAAGTTAGTAGAAGCTGAATGATTAGTTATAGCCAAGTTGGTAGTGGAAGTTGAGTGAAGAAAAACTCCAATTGAAGTTGAGTGAGGGATGCTTTAGTGGATGTCAAGTGGTGGAAAGACAATGGAAGTTGAGTAATGTAGAAATGCTTAAGAAGTCGAGTGGATAGTTATAAATGTACTAAGCATTAAATGCTATCAAAATAGGGTATATTATCCCATTTTGAATCATTTTTCTTCATCGCGAATGAAGAGCAAAGATGAAGAAGAGTGTAGAATGACTTCAAAGTAGAGAATCTAGTATTTGAGCTGATTTCAATAGTGATTCATCACAATTTCATTGATTGAAAGTATTTATACTAGTATTGAGTAATGTAGTTTTAAATTTCTTCGTGTTAAAACCCTAGATAGAATAAAATGGCCTCTAGTTCTAGGAAACCATAGGAGAAAGAACTGTTTGAGGTCCAACTTGTCTCTAACAAAGTAAAAAAACCTAATTTTTGGCCAATCCTTGAAGTGGCATACAACTGCAAAAGCCCTATCTGTTATACCCCCTAAGGTAGTTATGGTCTAGGATGTTAGGAAATGTTACAACTGCAAAATTGGAGCCATAGGAGAAATGGAGATGAGGGAATCCTATGACAAGTTGTGTTAAAATAGAGTCTTGAAAGATGAATAACAAATTTTTGAGGGAAAGGGTTTGACTCATGCCTTAGAATTCCCTACTATATTCAAAACAGAATGGATTAGACTTGTGCTCAACAAAATTCATGATGGAAGTTTGTGGCTATAAGATGGTCTAGTGAAAATAACAAAGAGGATTATACACAGAGTAACAGGGTATCCAACCTTAGATTGGATAATGACCCTTAGAAGTGACTATAAGGAAGCTATTGGGAAGAACACATGTTCCAAATAGAACAAGAGAGGAATGACAATAGACACTATCCAAGACCCTCTTGATGAATTTTTTATTAGAGTCATTTCACATAAATTTTATCAATCCAGTAGACTTAATAGTGTACCCTACATTGTAGTGGATGTTGGTTACAAACTAGTGAAAAAGGATCATACTTATGATCTTGTAGAACTGTAATTGCAACAAATCAATGAGAACTTAGTAGCAATAAGGAGAACCAAGGGAGCATAGTGCAATTTTGGTGCAATTTTGATTTGTATATTTTTCTATGCACAATATGAATTTCCATCCTTTGGAAAAGTAAGTTGGAAAACCAACAGGTCAATAGTAGCTCAAGTAAATGAATATATTGAACAAATGAGAGCTAATTTTGAAACTCTTATGACAAGTTATTTTGAAGATTTCAAGAAGACCATGAAACAAAGGCTAGGGATACCAATTTCATTGGTAAAAAAACATGTAAATGATGTATTATTTATTTTAGATATTGATTATACTTACATACAAGCAGCCATACCAAGAATTAGATGGTTAAGACCTCTTGGATATGAGATAAAAATAGATGAGGCATCTACAACCATAACTGCATTATTAGTAGAGGAAGTGGACAAAAGTGCACCACATTTTTGGACTTTTGATGTGGTGAGATCAAAGAAGGACATGGAATTGAAGATTGCCTCCACACTAAAGAAAAAGGACAAATTGGTTAAGAAGTTAAAGGAAAAATTTGGTGAGGGAACTGCTGAAGAAGAAGAAGCTGAAGATGAGGAAGATGAACAAGGTCAAGAACCATTAGCATTGACCCAAGGCATGGGCGAGGACATAGAGGAAGAAGAAGGTGTCGAGTAGGAAGCACCCAAGGCTAAACTTAAGAAGAGAAAATCACAAAAATAGCCTGTTGCACAACCCAAAGGGAAAAAGAAAGAAACTAAGCTGAGCCTAGCCAAGACAACTACAAGGGTAGACACTAGAGAAACAACAAAAGTGGCTAAGGAACATGAAAAGAAAAAAGCCACAGAGCAAGGAAGGCTTGCAGAAAATAAAAGTAGAAAATGTGTTGCACCCCCAGAGTCAGATGAAGAGAAGACAAAATCTAACAATGATCAATTTAGAGTGGTAAGACATTCCACCAAATCTAATTTTGAAAATGTTTGCGATAATATTAGGGATAATGCAGATTTAACTAGTTTAAAGACCATTGATTTTAATAAGTTGAGTAGAGAAGAACAAAACATAGTGGAAGAATCTATCTACACTATGATGGCCAAGTTCAAGACTACCCCACTTGAACTTGACAATTCTATGTCTAAGGAGCCAAGCTCCATTGTAGAAAATAAATGGCATTACTACCTAAATATGGAGAAGGAAATAAGGGAGTCAACATTGGCTCATGTGACATTAGATCTTACAAAAGGTCAAATAAGTAAGGCCAATAAGAAACATGGGAGCAAATTTGCACCCAAATACAAAGCCTTCAATATTTTATAGAATAAAATTGAGGATGTTGTAAAGAAATCCACACAAATGTGGAAATTGATTTATAGATTGACTACTTTCAAGGAAGGGCAAGAAGATCCCTTTGAGGGAAGAAATGATGATAAGGAAGGAGAAGAAAATGAGGAGGAAGAAGGAGAGAAAGAGAAAGAAGAGGTAGCAATGGAGAAAGAGACACATAAAGGTGATGCGGTAACAACTGAGAGCAATAGAAAGAATAGAGTGTCCAAGACACCCAATTGCCACCACCAAGTCCTCCACATACAACACCTACATCTATAGAAACTATAACTAAGTGTCCAAGATACCCAATTTCCACCACCAAGTCCTCCACATACAACACCTACATCTATAGAAACTGTAATTATCAAGGATGTTCTTGACACCTCAGGCTAGAACATCAATCCATTAACTATAGAGGATCTCAAAAAGATCCTTCACCAAACAACATTGCAATCAAAATTGTGCACAAATCCTCTTTTGGTGAGTGTAGAGGAGTTAAAAAAGGCTATATCTAACATTACCAAGGAGAAGGTGAACACACAAGAACCACCTTCACCACCTCCCACAACTACAGATGATCAACCAAAAGAGCAAGTAGTGCACGACACAACTACTAAGGTTGATCCCATAATGATAGTAACAATAGCTTTTGAGGAGTTAGCAAAGGAGAAAACAAGAAAAAAGGTTCCTATAGTACAAAGCCAAGGTGCACCTCCTCAAATCATTGTAATTGATCAAGGCAGAAGAGAAGAAGATAAGGAAGAGGAGAAAACCCCCAAGGAAATAGAGTAAGAAACAATACACACATTGGTTAATTTTCCTACCTCAGGGACTCTTACCAAGTAGCCAAGCACTAATGCAGTACCATTGCAAATATTAGCACCAAGCTTGAGCTCCACCAAGGTAGCGAGGGTACTTCACTATGGAGACCCTGCACTTGATGAGGAAATAGTCATACGAAGTTATGACTATAAGACAATGAATCTAGCATAGATAAATGAAGTGCAAGAAGAAGCAGAAGATACTCAGAAATGAGTATAGACAAAAGCAAGCATTAGTAGAAATCAAAGACATATTCCTTGATGCATTTAGCTTGCCAGTACCTAATGAAACAAAGCCCATGATGGAACAATTGTCCAACATAGTGGACCAGGTACAAAATAAAGACCTTGATACTAATGTTTAATTATTAGAATGGTCTGAAAAGAAATTTCAAATAAAGGTTAATGAGAAGATATCTAGTGAGATAACACTATCACAAGTGGAACTAGCTAAGAAGGTAGAAAAGGTGAAAACAATACTTGAGAATATATTCTCATTGTACTCCAAATTGTGTGACTCTTCATATTTCACACAAGAGACTAGCCAGAGAATACTAAGCTTGGAGAGGAACCTTAAGATATCTAGCACACAACTACCCAAGGATCCAGCTGAAAGTGAGAAGCATTTTGCCACAATGCTTCACACTCAAAAGAAGTTAGTTGTATTAACAATAGAAGAGGTTAATGTTAAGGCCAAACAGATATAGATTCAATCTGCAATCACCCCACACCTAGAAGTATTGCATAAAGAGATGGCCTATGCAAAAAATGTTTTAAAGAAAGATCTAAATCTTTCTACATTAGAAGGACTTGTACATCTTGCAACAGAGACAACCATCCAGCTCAAAACACTGGAAATAGCATTGGACAACTGGGATGCTTCTTTGAAGATAATAATGGAGGTAACTAAAACATTTTTGGCTGAACATTCCATTCATTCTTAGGACCCTTTGACATAAGTGTCAAAAAGGGGGAGTCAATACATTTTTGGAGAAATATATGTAGATATGGGGGAGATAATACATTTTTGATGGAGATAATAAAGAATATCCAAAGGGGAAGATATTAGATATTCAAATTTTGAATCTTAAAAGGATAAAGCCAAAAAGGATAACAAAAATTGCAAGAAGATGTGTGAAAGGGGGAGCAAAAACAAAGGGGGAGTACAAACAGAGTAGATACAGACCAGACATAGATCAGATAAGGCAAAGATTATTAGACACATCAACATGAGACAAATTTGGCAAAAGGGAATTTTGGTTACAGAAATGGCACATCAGCTTAGGGGGAGTTACAAGTTTTTGAGGTGTATAATCATCCACAAAATTTTGAACAAGCTTTTGAAGTTTTGTACATATGTCGAACATAATGTGTAGTATACTCATAGAAGCCAGATTCATAATGCTTAGTTAAGTGTTTTTGCCACTCATGTCAAAGGGGGAGATTATTGGTCTTAGATTGGTTTTGACAATTGAGTTTCAACACACTCAACCAATTCTCAAGATAATACCAAGTATAAAATAGATGTTGAGCTATAGTACGTGCCGAGCTAGAGATTCAACAGGTATCAATTGAACTCCAAGTGTCAAGCAAGTATCAAGTGCCGAGTGACAAGTGATGCTGAGTCACTATAGGTACAAAGCAAGGTATAGATGCTGAGCTAAATAGAATTACTATAAGAGTTGAGTGAGACATAATTCCTATATGTGTCGAGCATCAGTAACTAGTAAGTGCCTTTGTAACATAGAATCAACATATGAGTTTGTGCCTTCACAAACTCATATGTAAACTATTTTTGAGCTAACTCAGGATGAATCTCAAAGGATCTTAAAGATACGATCAAATCTTTTACATTCCCTATGTAATTTGCATGTAGCCAATAAGAAAAATGAAGAAAGCATGCAACCAATAGGAAAAGTGAAAGAATTGAGCCAAAAAAGAAGAATGAATATTGATTGTAGATTCATACCTAACCCTAAGTCTATGAAACCTTTAAAAGGAGGATGAAACCCCATTATTTGTGTGTGAGTAAGAGTTTATGGGAGAATGCTAGCAAAGTGCAAAGGGGTATAAAGACTTAGAGAAAGTAGAACAACATTGCAGAATTCAGTTGATCAGAACAAAGTATCAGAACTTTGAGGAGAGACATATCAGATCAATGAAGGATCTGAATAGACAAAATAGAACAAGGATCTAGAATCAGCAATTGAAGATTGCAAGTCATTGGGTCAAGACTTTCTAATACTTTCTAGCTATTGTATTAGGAATGAAAATCCTATGATGATAGGTTGGTCTAATAGCCATGTTGTAAGCCTTTCAACAAGGTGTTAAATCCTTTAATAGGGTAACATTCCAAGTGAGTGTTTGTAAATCCTTTAACTAGGTTGCTTTTAATAGGGTGTAAAGTCTTTAACAGGATAGGCCTTTCATAGGGAAAACCATTAGAAGTGGTCAAACTTTGTAACCTTAAATAGTTACATATTGCTGCAATGATAATTTGTGGGTGTCATCCCCACCCTAGTTTTACCTTCTCATTTTTGGAGGGTTTCTGGATTACCAAAATCTTGTGTTATCTATTTTCATGCATGTCTTTATTTTTCATGTTAAGTAGATATGTTAGATGCATGTGAATGATCTTAGCTAAAAGTTTTAAAAGGTTAAAGTTAGTTACTTTTGATTCACCAGCCCCCAAAGAAGTAAACCTTCCCACTTGTAAATTCCAACATAATATAGCACCACACCTAGTAGGACTAGGATTTCCATTAGCAGTAGTATTAAAATTCATTTTGATCTAGCCTGATGGAGGATGGTCACATGTTGCAGGGTAAAAGAAAAAACCCGTGTCACCCTTTTAGAAAGGAAAAGGCTAACAAAAGTATAATTATTCACCTTCAATGACATAAAATTGGTATTATTATTTAGAAATTGAGAATGATGTAAACTAATGAAATACATAGAAATGGATGAAGTTTAGGATTATAATTTTTAATAATTATTTGGAATAAGAATTTATATAGTTTCCTACTTTTTAAAGCTAATTTTTTAGTTGTTGAAAAATGTTGAAAATTAAGGGTCTAGTTCCCACCAAAAAACTATATGGAAATAAACTTATTTCCCTTTGATCTCAGATTATGTTATAGATAACATATGTAGCTAGAACAATAAAAAATAAAAATTGTCTTTAGACCTATATTTTCTCTTTTATAATGATTCAAATTTCAACTCACCTGATTTCGATAGTTTTCATCTCCCATCACATTTAAAAAAAAATCTATTCCAACCAAAAGAAAAATTATACATTCTTGAAAAGGTCTCTCTATAGAATGTCATATAATTTTTATATTTTTTTGATATGATTTATCATTTTTTTTTCCTTAAAAGTGTCATCATCTCGAGTGTTAAAATATGTACTTGTAGAATTTTTTAATTACAATACACTATATCTAATTAAAACACTACGAACTCTATATGAGAATATTCTTGACTTTGGCATTTATAAAATGGTGTTTATTTATTATTAAAAAAATATAATAAAAAATAGTAAGAGTTATTGGAATGTTAGTTTTCTAAAATAAATTAATTTCTTTAGTAATTGTTTCAATTTACAGTTTGAGTTCTTGAGTTTTCAATTAAAAGGCATGAAGTTTCAATTTACAGTAAGGTTTCTCGTTTCCATTCACAGTGTGAGTTCTTGAGTTTTGAAAGATTGTGTCTTAATCCTAATGGTTAACCCATTGATCTCTTCAAATAAAATATAAAATTACCCCTTAATATTAAGTCAATTTCTTGATAATAATCAAATAATTGCTGAAATAATAATGTTTGTCCTTACAATAAAATAATTTCAATTAGTTAAGGTTAATATCATTATTATTAAAGTAATTCTATATTCCACTTTGTATTTACATATATTTAATAAATTCAATTAAATTTTATTTAATCAAACTAATTGATAATGTAAAATAATCTAATCCTTTTCTTTTATTAATTATTTATAATAATAATTATTAAACTCATTCATTGATAAGAAAATTAATATTAACTTCCATTAATTAAATTACTAAATAATTATAAAACTTGTTAATAAATTATTATTAACATATTAATAAAATTAACATAGTAAATTTTATTAATAAAATTATAAATTATTATTATTATTATGAAATTACTATTAAATAATAAATAATATTAATAAACTTTAAGTAAATAGCCGCAGGTCTAATATAGTCGTGCGGCTGTACAAGCTTGCCGACACTTAATTTAAGCGACAACCCTGCAAAATTTCACAAGTACTCCTGCAAACTCGTAGTTGAGTACATTGGGGACATCGCCTCATTAAGTTTGGGGTAATTAAATATTTTATTATTATAAAAACTTTATTATTGTTATCATATTCTTGTAGAATGCTTACCCAATTAAGTATTATATATACTTTTTTTTTAAATAAAAATGATTTTTGTTCAATTAAATATACAATCCAATCCCCTACCCTATAAATGTAAAACTATATACTTTGTTTTATTTTACACACACACACACACACACACACGCGCGCGCACGCACGTACGCACGCACGCACATTCTTAACAACACTCTGATAGAGGAAATACTATGAACCATCTAAATTTTAATCTAAAATTTTCTTCTTTTATTTAAAAAAAAAATTTGAACCCTTCCCAAAATTTAATCCTACTTTCTTTAATCTAGAAAATAAGTGTCTCTGATTACTCTTCTATTCCCCACATATACAAGCATTTAATAATTACAACACTAAAATATTTAAGCTTTCATCACAGAGAATTATATAGGCACTACATAAACTCTTTTGACATCTCTTTATTTGATATTTTCACTCCAAGATTCTAAACAATTCTAGGCATTCTATTGGTCACCTTGTGTTTAGACACAATAATATGAAAGAATCTCAAATTACTATCCCCTAAGTCTAACCACAATGCTCAAGATCTCTATCTCCAAAAATGCTCATCTTTAGGAATAATGTCATGGTATTTCAACAAGGTAACCTTTTTCTATCTCGCAATCCTTGAAAAGCCCTTAATCTTGAATAGATTTCTGAATCACATCTAGCTTTGATTTTATATCATTTTTTTGTTGAAATTTATCTTCAATGCCTTATTTGTTCCAAAATTTCACCTTACCTTTAGTAGAACTCAATAATTATGCAAACTTGAACATAGTTGACCCATCTATCTAGATATCCCATGACTCCTAGATTTTACCTCTTATATTAGGATGTTCCAACCACATTTTTTTCAAAACTAAAAGGGGAATTTATTTTAATAGTTGAAGGTTATGCTACAAAAAAAATAGGGAAATGATCTAAACCTATTTTAGGAAGGGCCACTAGGGAGAAACATAATAAGTTTAGCCAATCAACCAAGAGTAGAGCCCTATATAACTTAACTGGAATCAAGTCATCCCTTGTTTTGTGGTTGAGTATCAATGATTCTCATTAGGTCTATCCTGTCCTCTAAATGGCTTTGGGTCAGAATCCTCCCAACCTTCTCTTAGTCTCTTTGAATAGTATTGAAGTCCCCAAAAATGAGCCAAGGTTCCATAGGAACAGAGTCTTTGAAGGCAGTTAATCTCTTCCAAAAACCCAATCTACTCACATTTCTGTTTGGGGCATAAACATTAGAGAGCATCCAAGAGAATTTATTCCTAATATGTGAAAAATCAATACACAAAAGGTTTATCTTAGATAAAATCAACTCACCTTGAATAATAGCCTCGTTCCAAAAGAAAAAAACTCCTCAAGATGCTCCTTGGGAACTACAACCCAACACTTTATGATTTTTGAAGAAAAGAGATTAGTTCTACTTTTTCACTTGGCACATTTGTTTCTTGAACCAAAAGGATATCTAGTTTATGTTCTAAAACCAAATTTCTTAGAATTCCCTTCTTGTGAGGGACATTGAAATCTCTTATGTTCCAAGACATAATATTCATTTATTATAGTCAGTATAACTCTCCTAGATGGTCAATTGTTTTCCATCCACAATATCAGCTTTATTTGCCATTTCTATAGGTTTCTTTATTGTTCTTCCTTCCCAAGCTAGGCTTCTTCCCTTCCACATCAAGTTTTGAATTTTTCTTAGAGACCATACTAAAAGGAAGTTGTTAGAGTTCAAGAATTTCTTCTTCCTCCTATTAACCTCTACCAATTAACTTTGAGCTCCTTTTACCATTTCCAAGCTTTTCTCAGAGACATAAATAAATTATGTTTCTGGAATGAATGAAGGTAGAAACTCCTAGAATATGAGGGCTACTTCTCTAATCCATTTAAAAAATATATTGAAACTATGTCATCCATCCCTGCTACATTGAAGCAACCAAACCTTGCAATACCATCTTGATCAAACTCTGGCCTTCCTCAAAACCAATATGCTTGATCTCTCCTTCTTCAAGACCTTCTATCAAAACTTCCTCTAACATTGAACCTTTCAAAATCCCAATCCCAATAGAAGGATTCTGAACCAAAGGAACCACTAGATCTAGATCATTAAGAAAAAAATCCAGCAGATCCATTTTCCTAGATACTAGATGGTAAATTAGGAAAACTATCTCAACTAGCTAATGGTCTATAGGCTAGGAGGGAACAAGAGTTGCCCCCTATGTCTAGTATTCTACCAGAGCATTAATATCCTCTTTTTGTTCCTCCAATTATTTTTTTCTCCAAACCATTTTGGAAAAGGGAATAGAGGAGTATGGAGCCAAAGTAGAAGGGTTTCCTTGTTGTATCACTTTCTTCTTCTTAAGGAAATTTTCTGCCCAATTACTAGTTTTGTCACAAAAAATATAAGAGAAAGGGAGGGATTCAAACTCCACTTCCTCCTTCAAAATCCATTTATTTGAGTTAATCATAATATCTATGGGAAGATTATCTAAACTCCCAATGTTCACAAAAAAACCTAGCATAGAGAAGTCTAGATTTAGCTAAAGTACTTGAGTCAATAGAAAGGAGTTCCCCAAAGAAACTTGCAAACACTTTCAAGTCATCAATGTTTTAAAACACTAGAGGAAGTTCTATAAAGTTAACCCAAATTGGAACAACTGATAAGGAATCATCATAGTTCCACTTGCGAAATCATTTTTAGAAGGAAAGAACCATTTTTTCAAACATCAATGAGTCTCCACATAGGACACAATCCTAGTCTTCTTTATTGGAAAAATCAAAGGAAAAAAATCCTTGAAACGATTGCTATTTCCACATGGATTTTTAGATATCATTTCATTTTCACAAATCTATTAATAGCTTCTATATTTGGGTGACCACCAAGGAATTTTACTATTGGAGTCAATGCCATTGATTCTATTGAGTGATCTAGGATGGGGTCAGGAATAATGATACCAAATTATCTATCCTAAAAACCAACCCTAATGGGATGCTTAGAATGAGGAGAAGGGTTCTTACATTTAGGATCCCCAAAGAAGCTTAACCTTTTTTTCAGATTGTCAACTACCTCCTACTATTCCTTGGGAATCTATTCCTTTCTTCTATGCTCCTTCAAAGAGCCAGAAGCCTCCTTAGAAGTTGAGCCTTCTAACATATGAAAAGTATCTAAAATATTCTCTCAATGTAGAGAGGGGATGATAGAAACCCCATGAAGAATTGATACACCTATTCTCCCACCTAGGTCCTCCAAACTTCCAAATAGGCTGTTTCTATCCTGACTAGTGACACATGAACCTAAAAAAACCTTTTAACCACCATTTCCTTCTACCTTTGAAGCATCCAAATTAAACCCCCCCCCCCTCCCCACAGAGTTCATTATTCTCTCTATCCAATGAATTTTTTTAACTAGTTGGATATATGAAAAATAAAGTCCCATCAATAGGATCCTCCTATTTTCTGACTTCATCCAAAAAGAATAGTTCTTTTAGAGTCAAACCTAGCATGATTATTATATCATTATTCTTTACAATTTCCTCAACCTTCTTTTTCTATGAACATTAGCTTATCTAAGTGCAAGTACTCAATCATTTTTTTTTACAATAGCTTCATTATTTGATTCATTAGCTCCCTCTATTCTCTTCTTCTTCTTTTCATCAAAGTCTCCCATCTTATATTTGATCCAAAAATCTATAAACTCTTGAGATTTTAGGGAATCTTCTTGTTCAGTAAACCTTAAGGAAATAGCTTCCCTTTCATCATTGATATCGACTGGCTTATCTCCATCCATGGCTTGAGCATGATAGCCATATATATTATCTTGAAACACTAGAGGTGGGGATGTTTTTTGTCTTTTTCACTCTCTTTCAAAGTTCTAAACATGTGGGCAACTTCTTTAGAACCACCTTCATTTCTAGAATCTTCATACAAAACCAATGCAACACTACTTTCCTTGGGAATATCTTCTTGGGGTGATGGAGTGGAGGAATTAGAATCATATTTATTTAATATAAAAAAAAATCTTTACATTTTTTTTTGGTGGGGGGGGGGGGGGGCAGGGGGGCGGGATGGGGTTGTTCAATCTCCTTTCCCTTATCTTGCTTTACATGTTCTTGATATAATTTGTCAAAATCCTAAATACATTTATCAATCAGAACTACCTCCAACTCTTCTTCATCATGGAAGTGAGATTACCCTTTGTTCAATCTTTCATTTTCCATTTTAAACAAGATCCCCTATTTGAATAGTCATTGAAAACTCACCACAGTTCCTTGTGATATCTTTGTCCATGTTGAACTAGTGTATGCAATTCAAAATAAAGGTCTTGATTTGTCCTTTAAGATCATAAGTCACAACCACATTACTTTGATATCTGAATTTATTTTTTATATATTCTTGTACTTCTTTTATCATAGAAGAGCTAAGCATAAAACCATCAAATTTGACAAAGTTAGGCATCATTGTCTCATTTTTTCTAGGTGCCACAAAATCCTACTCTACCTATAATATCTACCATACAAATTCTAAGAAACCAACTCTCTCATATACAAATTGAGGAATCTTGTGAGGTGGCTATCTACATCCATAAATTTGATTAATGTGTAATCTTCCTTACAAATCCATTCATTAAAGATATCATGAAAATTATAATAATATCTCTTATTTGGGAGGGAACTCCCAGGTCTCAACATGATTTTAATTTGATATAGCAATCTTGTCACTTGACCTCATAATAATATCATTACCTAGACCCCAATAACATCTCTAAAAACCTTATAATTATAATCTCTACTATGCATATCCTAATTGAAAAGACAACTTCTTTCCTATCTAATCATGTGTGGTCGATTTCACTAAATCCCTAAACTGCCTTACATTTTGAAATTTGATCAAACAGAAAAGTTGTGAGTAATTGTTCAATATTTTAGTGGTTTTCCATTTTGCCAATTGTGTTGCAAAGACCTATTGGTTTAAATAGAAAAGTCAAACTCCAAATACGTATGTGGTTTTTGAATCATGCACATATAAATGTAATCTAGTGGAATTTTTAGCTTTTAATCCTCCCAAAATAATTGATTTTATGCATAATAAGTGGTCTTGAAAAAACCATTAAAATTAGTAACTAGATGAGGAAACATGTTATCAACTAACATTAACCTATTGTCTTGACATCTATCCATGAAATAAGACATTTTCCTTAAACCCAACATTATTCATCAAACTCTCATAGTCAACCATGTATTGTGCTCTATCAATTTTTTTTAGGGCTTATGTCCTTAAGTCTAAACATTCTTCAATGCAAGATTTTGTTATTACTATCAGGAGCATTGCATTGGCTTTACTCACTACTGTTGTCTCGAGTTCATAATGGTTTTCCAATATATTCATTAGTTCTACATCTAGAAACATGTTTGGAACACTTATCTTTTCCAAATCCAACCTCCAAGGCTTGTTTCTTTGTTCTTTTTCTTCCTTTTTTGCATATAAAACCATACAAGATTTACCAAAAATAGGGTCAATGACATCTCCTCATTCCTTCCAATCATCAGTAAATATACTATTTTTTCTAGTTGTGGAAGAATCTAAGAGTAAGTACATGAGTATTTTTTGAGACATATTCTCTACATTTTACATTTTCCTATTTTTCCTCTTTATTACTCTTCTTAATATTAACTTCCTTCTTGAGCAACATTGTAAATTTGAGAAAGGAAAAATCGCCAAGGTATGAATTCTAACTTACAAGGTTCAAGAGTTTTAAAATCCACTTCCAAGTCGCTATAATCATCCTCTATAATTCCTCTTAGCTCCAAACACCTTTTCTAATGCAATGAATTTCACAACTTTAAAATTTGGTCATCTTAATTTTTCTTTAATTCATGACACTAAGTCAAGAGATTCCACACAAGTGGCAAGTTGATAACATCCCTCAGATAGTCAAATCAAAACATTCTCTTGTTTTAATGCTTTCACTTTAAAGGTTTGAAATGATATCACTTAATCAATTGAGCTCTTTTTATTCTACCAAGGAAAATAACTTATTTTGATTCTTTACAAGCTTCTCCATCATTGCTTTCTAAATTAAAAAAAATTGCATCTTTGTATCCCCTATATTTTTTACCTATGATCTAGAGGAAATGCACTATATTGTGAAGTCTCACATACATCTTTGAAAAATGGTGAAACATCTCCATTTTGAAAGCATCTTCTTCTCTAGTTGTGATATGGAAAATAATTGGCATCTGTATCTTTTGATAAGGCAATTTCCTTTCTTGGAAACTTTTCACCACGTAATCTTGTAAGGAATTTTAGGGGTCTACCAAGGAGCACCACAAACTATAGACAATAATGTACAATTTGTATATTGATCCGATAATTCTTTATCATAAGTATCAATAATAAAAGTATACATTAGATTTGAAATAATCATTTGGTTCATGATAGAACTAGTAAACTAGATTGGTAGTCATAAAGAAATTAAAGATTACTTTAGAAAAAAATGATAGCATTTCTACATGTGTAATCTAGGTTTCTTTTATAACCCTTTAGTTTAGTATTGATCAATTTTTTCCTTTTAAACTCTAGACACTCCTTTGAATGTCCTTACAATGTGAGTGAAAAGTATTGAGGACAATTCAAAGTCTTCTTTTTTTGGAAAAATTCATTTTTTGGATCACAATTCATGTTTGTAGGCATCTTCTAGCCACTTGAGATTTAAGATATTTCCCTATAAATATTTGCATCAAACCCTAGGTCACCATACTTGCATGCCATATGATATCTAATTTTCCCCATTCTTTCTTATAAGAGGAAAAGTTGAATGTTTTGTGTTTACTACTTTTTATAGCTTGTCAATATCAAGCAACATCTTTCCAATGGAAAATAATAATAAATGTGCTTTAAACATCTTGAATACATGAATGATGCTCATAAGAGTAGTTTCAAATGGTCAAGCACACTCCAAAATTTGCACTAAATGATACTGTGTAGTGAAGAAATGGTCATACACTTTTCCAAGCTACATTGTATTGACAAGTCTTAAGAATTCCTGAATCTTGTCATATCATCATATAATTGATATCACATTCAAAATTTATCATCTAGCTATGATTTGATGTTTGTAACTAATAATTAGCAAAATCAACTCATAAGGGGAAACACCAATCAAATTCATAACATATTGAAGCACACCCCATATAGAAGATGAAAACAAATTACACTCATGAGGCACTAAACAATCAACATAAGTTTACAGTCAAATACAAAGTTCTGACAAATTATGCAAGCTCTAATTGAACCCAAATATGGTTAGCATGATTTATAGGAATGAAATTAAAATCTTGAATGAATTAAAGAGTCTCTAAATAGGGCAATTATCTTTAAAAATTAAATAATCTACAAAATTATATTAAAAGGGGGGAAAAGGGAAATCGGTAATACATACTTGAAAATATCAAACTTGCCATACAAAAAGCCATGCATGGGACAAATAGGGACTGGTGAAGGTAGCACAATATTACCCACAAAAGAAAGAATTATTTTGTTTCTAGAGTCAAGCATGTTAATGCATTCACAATCTACAAGTGTTAATGAATATAGCTTTTCTAGTCTAACTAGCTAATGCAACAACTATTTATATATTATCTCTACACATGATCTGTGCATACAAGGACTTGTCCAACTATCAATAATTTCATCCTTAAATGGAATGGACTATCATCAACATGTCATGAGTTCTGAATACAAAAGGCAAAGAGATGGGTGGATGAAAGGGAGTGACATAGCAACAACAATGATACATACTATAATGTCAGAATTTGTAAGTCTATTATATCTATTCATTTATTGCTAATAGAACTAAAAGAACAAATTACCACTACAACCTTATATCTATAAAGATACACAACAAATACTTATTAGAAACTATCGAATGGAGCAAAATATTTTGCATGCCAAAACATGATATCTCAGTTAAGTTTTAAGAAAATCATTTAATTACAAATAGATAACATATTGGTAGGCACTTGGGAAGAAGAAGAAAATAAAATAACTTTTGATAAAAGCACAACTAGAAATGATATAAAAAGAATAGTGTTATTGTTTTGATTTCATTACACATTAATCAACCATCCAAAAAAATGAAAGCCATTAACTACACCAATATTGAACCAACCATGTGCTTAGTGCACACAAAATTCATATCATATCTACTTATTGGCTACAACCCTTAGAAAAATTAACAAACAAATAATGCGTTTCAAAAATATTAACCTTTTGAAGCATAGTAGGAAAGAGACATGTCTATCACATAATATGAATAGAAAATTTTTAAGGTTTCTTTTTGAGATATATGAATGTAAGGGAGAAGAAAAACATATACAATCCTTTTTACATATTCTTTTAAGGTTACCAATATCATCTTGGTTACAAATTTACGCAACTACCAAGTCTTTGATGAAATAAAACCCTAGAAAAAAATTTTATGTCTACAAAAGCTCAAACACAATCAAAGGAGGTACACAAGTATGTACAAAATCATCTCTAGACAAATAGAACAACAATACCCAATTTAGATTCTATAGCTCATTCTACAAACTCCTTAATAAATAAGCCACATCAAAGAACAAAAGCCCAATAAAGGGTAGAATAGGTAGCAATTGAAATTTGGCTTTTTTAGTACTAGAAATCCAAAACACCTTTCTTAAGTTATGTAGCAAATAAACTCACAACATATTAGTGTAAACACAAAAGAAGCCCTTAAACTAACAACCAATAAACTCTTTCAACATGAAAAAGGTTATGGTAATAGAGTAGCTCTAAAAAATATAATAGCACTTGCGAAATTTGTCTATTAGGAAATCATAATGTCTTTTAGATCCTTATTGTCTTTCTACCATTATTAGCACATGAATTTTATCACTAAACTTCTTTAGACATAACTTTTTGTGCTTGTTTCATTTTAAAATGTGCATGGCTACCTTCAAGAGGGTAATAGTGTGGCTCTCATAACATTCAAGAAGGAACCATCAAAAAATAATTTATTTTCTAATGTTTAATTCATACAAAAAGCATCATGTCATATCCAAGCACCAAGTTGCAGTTGTCTCGAAACTATCTTTACTTTTCATCCACTGTAGTAAGGGAAAGCCAATAATATTAAGTATTGACTTTGCTAGAAAGATGGTGCTTTCAGCTCAAATTTTAGGGCATTCATAGACAAGAATCTTCTTTGCAAGTTTGCATATAATCCCTCATTTCTCTACGAGCATAGAGTTTGGAGACCATATTTTAGACAAGCTATCTAGACTCACATCAAGTTTTCTCACCTACATTAATAAATCATATTTAAAGAAAGAAAATAATTCCATGTGTCATCATCTTATATTTAAATTAGGGAAACTTCCTAAGTTCTAACAACTTTGCACACAACTTCCTGAAAAAGTTATTATCACCAAGGCAATCACAAATATCTTTTTCTAATCCTGCATATTTTAATGCAGCTAACTAGACAAAGAAGCAATCACATTTAGAAAACTAAGGTTACTACTACCTCACACTATAATTTTAGACATAGAGAGATCCATGTTGCACTACAAATTTTTTATTTTTGCTCCTTACCCCTTTAAACAAAAATTATAAAGCACCCATTAGAAGATTTATAAGCTCTAAGGGAAAGTAATATGGGTGGATCCACTACAACCATCAACACGTAAGCCAATTCACTATACTTGTTGATCCAAACATATGAGATGGTGAAATCTATAGTCTAGTTCATTTTAGAAAAAGCTACATTCTTCTTGAGTGTTCCTTTAGATCACATCATTAACAATGAGGGGAAGCTTAAAAATATTCTCTTGAACAATGAATTTTCATCAAAGTTGGATAATTTTGGGGTGGCAAGGCTTGTTCGTAGAGATTTTAGGTGAGTCCTCACAAAACTAAGAGAAAAGAGGGATCACTTGGCTCTAGGGTGGCTATTAGGTCTTTCAATCACTCCAAAGGTTGATGTGTAAAGTTATAGTAGGAATCTCCTAGAAATCATTTTTGGGTGTAGAAATATAGAGATGACCGTTCAAGATTCAATTTTAAAAAAATTTCCCTCATGGATCATGACTCAAATTTACAAGGGAAATATAGTAAATATTATGGAGGAGGGCATTTTACTTGCAGAGGAGGCCATTATAGAAGAGATGAGAAGAGTTATTTTGGTAGGGTTATTGAGGAGGATGAGAATAGTAGGGCCCCTATTTCAACTAGATGCTTGGATTGAAAAAGTTAACCAGGTGATAGGAATGAGCATCCCCTTCTATCTAATAGTCTAAGTTGTTAAAGTTTATGTACAATCACGAAACAAATGACAATTCTAGAACCAATAAAGAGAAAATAAGAGCACTCCAATTATCCACCCATACTAACCTTAGCGAAAAGCTTTTGGCATCATCAAATTCATGTGTCTTGTATATCCATAGTTTGTATGCTCTCTATATTCTACATAACGAAAAGTATTTGTAGATGGGTTTGAGTGAATACATTTTGTTTTTCCACAATCTTGGTGATCAAAATGCATAGATAGAACTACACAGGACACACATGTCATTTGTGTGGAGGGGAAGTAGCCCTAATCACAAGTTGATGCATTTGCACTTTCCATAAGAATGATAAATCCAATGCTTTGGTAGTTTCCCCCATCATGCCAAAATGCACTAACTATAAAGACCACCTGCAACAATGCTAACCCCAAGACTGCTTCTTTGGTTTTTGCCTCTTCCCTTGTATCGAATCTCATGAAACCATTGTTTTGGCCAGAAGAGATGTGCCAACATGCAAATTAAATGCATCTTCTTGTACTTAAAAAGGATAAGGATTGAAAGTAGATATTGAAGGAGAACATTGAAGCAATCGGATTGGTCATGGAGGAGAAGATTAAACATATTTATGTTGGAGCCCTAAGGAAAGTTCTTTGCTAGGACATGAACTAAAAAAATGTACAAGTGCTACTATATATGTTTGAACAAGGCAATGAGAACAAGTGTCGAATGATGATAACCCCATGAATGAAGTGCTTTAAAAATGAAATGGCTATCCCACTGACATAATGATTGTATATTATAATTTATTAATCATTTGAAATTTATAACACAATCAACTTACACTTTTAATTTAATATTAAACAACAAAGTATACCCATTCTGTCGACTGGGTAGACGCTTCCCTTTAAAAGGATACCCGATAAAGACCAAGATATGTTTCTTCTTTACCTAAACACTTCCCAGCTTTTGAGGGTTAATGGAACCTTTCCTTAAATCTTGTGTCACGGGTGATCTGACGAGTATCACCTGTGCAATGTGCAACACTATTCTGAGTAGAAAAGAGCTTATGTATTCTCTTCGCCGGTCACAAAGAAAGCAAAAACGCCAAACCAGAAGTCCAAAGCTACATTCTTCTTCTCATGGAGACTGCCATTACGATTGGTATTTAATCCGAGGTGATAGCTATTATTTCAAGTATGGGGTATACGCTCAGACTAACGCTTCATCTTGCATTTAACCATCTAAGGGTTCTTGATAGTTCGCAGTACATATTTAAAGTGTGTTTTTATGTCTGTAATGAAAATTGACTATTACTGTAATAAGAGCAATCTCGAATTAGACGGGCAAGACTACTACTCAGATTAGGCCTTGTGTGTCAGTAAGTAAGTCTTTCTGATATGATAAATTATTTCTGCGGTACCGTCATCTTAGACTTAAGAACCATCTAGACTAGACAACTTTATCAGAAACCATTATATGTCTTGTCAACAGTATTCCTATCTAGGAAGTCATCGATCGTGCTAATAAACAAAAGAAATAGACAATTTTAACTTGAATCAAGCTTTTAAATGTTTATCACTGAATATAATATCCTTTAAACCTCATCATGCTCAGGACAGTAGGTTTTAGATCTAACTTTGCGGAATATATTAAAATGAGAGATTAAGATTGTTCCACCAACAATTTTCAATAGCTTTCTCTGTTTTTTTATTATATTTTAGAAGTCATTTTAGTCTGTTGTTTAGCACTAATTCCATTCCTCTCAAATACATGCTACAGCAAACAACAAATGAGCCTCACGCACAACAACTATTTGGCCCAAATCTTGACATCTTTCCAGTGAGCTTCCATGCAACACGAAGCATTGGTCTGAGTGTACACACCAAATTTAAAAGAGTGGACGGCAGGACCTGAATCATCTGCCACTAACTTCTCCTCATCTTCCAAAAGCACCAACACTTTCCCTTCGTCTGCCTCATGGATAACGTTGAGATGAATCCAGCGATCATAAATATCAGTCGCCACAACTTGGTCATCATAACGCTTTAGCATCCCATCGTAAACATGCAACATGAACGCCGTGGCATGTCTTTCACCGCCAAAAATCTGCATGATACACACTCCAGTCGTTCCCCGTGGAACATAAAACTCACCCTCAAACTGCCACACACCGCTTGTGTAGTAATATCCCTGCGGCAATCACTTTAAATTAAGCAAAAAGAACTCATAACATTCTGTGACATCTTACTGAGAATTTAAAGGAGAACGATGCTAAAAAATAATCATCCAACCTTTATGCCGATTTCTGTTCTGGGTCTGGTTTTGCTCTCGCGGAAATGGGGCTTGTCGTCTTTATAAACCCACATGGAGTGGACGCCATCAATGAAGCTGTAGCGCTCCGAAACCTCTTTATCGAAGGGCTTTTGTATGTGGAAATTTGCACTGGTCAAATTCAGTTGAGTAAATCCTTCTGTTGGGTCTGCCGATCCAAATGAGACCCAAATCAGAAGCCCGCACAAAATCTGTAGCATTATCATCATTACTGCAATCTAAGTGTAACAATGTACATATGAATTTTGTGAGATACACTCAACTGCAGAATATGTAAATGCCAAATTTAGACCTTGTGAACTTTGTTTGAAGCATATTTTAACAATATTCGTTGTGCTGATCAGATACAACATAGAACATTCACGAGAACAGACTGTCAATTGGAAACTACAACATGTCGTCTTCTACGTGATCCCCGTCATTTCTGTGTCCTGTTAGAGAGCTGGCACATATTTTCTGTCGATTGTTTGATGAAATCAGTCAAAGGTGACAGACAACATCAATCTAGAAAGGTGATAACGACCCCTATAAAGATGGAAAATCATTGAAAATAAACAAGAAATCTTATCGTGTTCTCGTTGGCGACATTGGGAAGCACTTCATGCCTGACGTTATCGTGGAAGGATACAATTCGAGTCGCTTTATTTTATAGTTATTCCGCTAAAGAGCATAAGGAAAGCTTTGTCTGCGACGCACTTGTTGCCGGGAAGCAATTAATATGTTAATCAAGTCGAAGTTGCAGACGTATTCATTTTGGTTAAAGACTTGAATGACACATCCGAATAGACTCGTCCTATTGTCGCAATTAAATAATTAAACTTTCGATATTATAATGTGAGTTGGGGATGTCTTAATATTTATATATTAATTAATTGTAAAAAGTTTGAAATCAATTTGTTTGGATGAGGTGTCCGTTTTTGTATTTTGAAAATTCAAAATATGTTTCAAATGTCAAATGGTCTTTTGGGTTTGTTGATAACTTTGAATTCTTGTTGAGTGCAAGGCTTCAACATCATAAGGGATGAAACTGATATTGTACCCTAATTGAATTTGGTATAACAGATGCTCTATGTCATAGGCTATTAGTCAAAGAGGTTTCAATCTATAGACTAGTGCTCCCAAACAGGGAGCTATATGATTTTGTGAATGATATGAATCCTCCACAAAATACATATTTGAAACTAATATGTTTATTATATTTAACCTAAAAATGTTGTTGGCATGAAAACATGAGTGAAAATGAAAAATTTTCTTTTTAAAATTTTCAAAATTGTTAATGCATATTTAATCAAACAATTAAATCTTTGTCCATATGTTACAATAAATTAATGTGTTTTGGTAAGTTTTCCTATTATTTCTCTTTTATCATTAATGAAACCATCTAAAAGTATTTGTTTTCTTTCATAATTTCTATATGAGGATAACATCTTCACAAGGTGTTACTTTCTTGGGTCTTTCCTAATTCCTTTGAGGAGTGCTACTGGTAATGGAAATCTCCAAATTATGTATTTGAGACCTTGTGATGCCACATATTGCATAGGGTCTCTCAAAGAATGAAATAATTGAATTTTCAAGGGATAAAAATTGAAACACTAATGCGGTAGGTAGGAAGATTAATCTAGAAAATAGAGAGAATTTTGAGGTTATTTATAATTATTCAAGGGTGTAGAGTCCTCCATTGATTGCATCCATGATTAATCAAGAAATTACTAAAAGGTGGAAGCTTAATTGGGATATTTCTAAGACCCTAGTTAACCAAAAGTGTTCTAGAGATGGTGAGGTAGATTCCCCATCCCATGAGATGGGTTAAAACTTAATGTTGATGGGAAAATGAAGCATAATTTGTGGCCCATAGGATATCGGGGAGTTGTTTGTGATAATCCTTCTAGGCTTGTTTCAATAATTAAATTTCCTCTAGGTATCTAGATAAACTACTTTATTAAGGCTTTTGCAACCCATGAGAAATATTTGAAAAAAGTATGGATCAAAGGCAACTCTTTTGACATTATCAATTTATTTGCAAGTATCAACCCCTATCCAATAGGATGATTAAGGATATCAAAGATTTTCTTGAGATGCTTAGACAATTTAATGAATAAATATTTTGTCATGTGTATCACAAAGAAAATTATGTTGGAGATCTAGGTTCACAAACATTGAGTTAATTCACAATTCAAAAGAAAATGAGGTATTAATGATAGAATTGCAAATATTGCTGTGTAAAGATTATGATGCTTGTTATGTGTAAGGTGTTTTTGGATATATGATTTTGAATGATGCGAGTGTCCTCGAGAAGATCTCATTCATGATGTGAGGTGAAACCTTCTGCTCATTCTTATTTTCATCATGATTTCTTCCCTAAGAATCTTGTGTAACCCTTCTCCTCAAATTTATGTGCATTAAAGGGTTTGAAGAATTGGTTGTGACAGAAATAATTTAGAACTTATTATCTATGAGAAGGGACAAAATATTGATTTAGTTGAGAGTGAGATCTTTGCAAATAGATTGATGAGGTATATTGGTAAACTCTATGGCATTTCCACTCTAGTTGGAAAAATATCTTCCAATCTATGGGAAGGGTGGAATTGTAAAATTTCTAGTTGGAAAAATATATTCCAATATATAGGAAGAAAAAAAGGAAAACTATTTAAGTAGAATGGAAACAAGCCTACACTTGGAGCTTTGTAAGGTTTAGTTGATCTTATGGTTAGACTATGCATATAGAGAGGCTAGTTATTCCACATGTCAAGATAAACATGCACCAATGAGGGTGTACAATATAAAAATTATGGGGACTACAGTAAGAGGAAGAATGAATTAGCTAGAGTATAGGGATAAAAAAATTATTTATTCTACATAATAATGAATGCATTTATATATTTTAATATAACATTTATACAGTCTTTTGTGTTCAAATAATCATCCATTTTTACTTATATTTAACTTTCTTTAATTAACATATAAACTAT
Source organism: Cupressus sempervirens (assembly GCA_028749045.1). NCBI lineage: Eukaryota > Viridiplantae > Streptophyta > Pinopsida > Cupressales > Cupressaceae > Cupressus > Cupressus sempervirens. The sequence continues at coordinate 354,912,134 of CM053792.1, read as the reverse complement.
TTAATCAAATATGCAGTAAGATATATATAATAAGACTAGATAACAAAAAGCCTAGATCTACATGGTGCCAAATCTTCTAGGAAAAATATTTGGATGACAGCTATCCTTCATGGATCATATCCATTCTTGACCCTCCTAAGGGATCAGCAATATGGAATTTCATCATTAATTCCAGAGACCTTATTATCAAGTACATATCTTAGGAAGTTAACAATGGTCATAGTGTCAAATTCTGGTCAGACTCATGGAATGGGCTCCCTCCAGTCTCTCTGTCGGTTCAATATGAAGATATCATTGCCATTATGACCAGCTACTAGGGCTCTAACTTGTTGGACTATGTACTAGCTATGGAAATATTCTAAGGAAAAATAATTTGGAAGGACCCATCTACACTACCTCTCAATGATCTTCTATCCTCCTTTCTCATAAATATTTTTCAACAATGGTCTGTATTCTTATCGAACCTTGAGGACAAACTGATTTGGGTTCCATTTAAGGATGACAAGTACTCAATTAAGGAAGGTTACATGGCTCTTCAATAGATTGAAAACAATAACAATAAGAGCAGAGCATATTTTATTTTCTGTTGGAACCCCACTGTCCTCCTTAAAGTAGGTTGCTTCTCTTGTTTAGCACTCAGGAAGAAGATTATAAAAAGTGATAGACTTTCAAAGTTTGGCATTGCAAATCCATTTTAATGTGTCTTATGCGGGGAAGAGTTAGAATTAGTGTACCATCTATTTATTAAGTGCATATTTGCTTACTCCTGTTGGTTGTTTATCCTCAAGAAACTTAATGTGTCCATGCCCCTACCAAACGAGATTTGGGATTTGTTTGAATCTTGGCCCCTATTGTTCACCTCCTCCACTTTCTCTTGCCTTTGGAAATGTATACCTTCTTTAGTTGTTTGGGCTATATGGTGGTAAAAAAATAAAAGAATTTTCAGGAAAGATGTCTCTTCTATTGATCAAGTTTGTGATAAGCTGGAAGTCTCTATTTTGGAGATAGCTAACTCTAATTTATCCAACAACAAATGCAATTATTATTTTTGTCACAGGGACAATATGACTTTAAAAGAATGAAAATGCACTCACCTACCAGTTGGATCAGTTCCAAATAGGAAATCCATTCACACCAAAGACAAGTCCATTATTAAATGGCATCCCCCTTTTCAAGATTTTGTCAAAATCAATTTTAACGGAGCTTCAAGAGGTAATCCTAGTATCTCTACGATTGGCATTTGTATTAGAGATTGGTTAGACAAGCTGTTGGCAATTAAGGCTGCTCCCATCAATCTTGGCATGAACAACATGGCAGAGGCACATGCACTTCTTCACGATTTGGTTTTGGCAAATAAGGTTGGTTTTTCTAAAGTCCAGATTGAAGGGGATTCTCTTGTGGTAATTAATGCATGCATGACCAAGAATATTCACAATGAGCAGTTATGATATATTATGAATCAGATTTGGCAATTATTTCATTCATTTGAGGATACTTGCATCACACACATGCTTAGAGAAGGTATCAAGGTGGCTGATTACTTGTCAAATTTTGGTTGTGATGGCAACTTTATTGAATCTTTTTCAGCAAACCAAATCTCTAATTTGATTCCCGAATTGGGGAATTTATTATCTTCTGAACTTGTTTATTCACACTGGTAGTGTTGACCTCCTCTTTCAGCTCCTCTTCCCCAACTCGCTGATTGGTGTTCAGCTTCTTCATCTATCTTCTCTTTCTCTTCATGTTGTATTCTGGCAAGGATACTGGATTTTCTTACTGTTTCTTTCCCAGTTGACCCTTTGAACCAGACTATTTCTCATTTATCTATATATTTCAGTGGTTCACCCACTTCTGCCTTAAAATAAGACTAGATAACATATTTACAAATGAGTGAACTGCCATTAGATCTCCATGAAATACTGATCCTCACAATCCTCTTATATTTTTCAAATGTACGACATCCCTCTTTTTGACAGCTATATCTACAATGACCGAGAACAGAATAGCAAACTGTATTTGAATTTGGCAGACCGCCTTTCACCTAAGGCTTTTACTGGTTGTAGCATCAGCTTTCGCATTAAAATGGACCCAATTAACTTCCTTTTTTTACCCGATGCTTATTTAGCTCTTGATCCTAGGCCCTCCGTGGAGGGAGTTGGCCCAGACTAGGCTCTCATACCAATGGTATTTAAAACAATAAAATTTGCATATTCAGTTGGAATCTAAATCAAAATCCTACCCAATGTTCCTACTTCTGATAATGCTGCCTTAATATCTGTCAGTTACACGCAATCCGGTCCGAATTTATGGTGATAAATTTTGTTAAAATCACACTCAGCCTGTACATTGTGTATTTTTAATTTTCTCATATATGCAAAGGGCCGACTGAAATATAAAGGATGACAAGATCTTCCGGGAGGAAGAAGTCTTCGGACATTCACTGGATCCTGGAGTCGGGATAGAACAGAATACCTGAGCTCACATGTGCATCCTTACTGTCAGTTCTATTTGTTAATATATCTCCTCTAGTCTTCTTCGAAAGCTGATTTTATAGTTATTTCTTTGCATTTATTAATATGTTAGGGACAATTTATTGGAGTGTGACTTAGTGTAGAGTCGCCGACAAGAGTTTTATTAGAGACCAGATAAGAATATGAATGGATGAGAAAAACTCAGTCGCAAGCGGATTCTTATTGAAAAATAGGAAATCTGATATCTACTCAGAACTGATATATCAGCAGCAATATCAGCAGCAATACAAGTACTAGACAATGAGAAAGATATCAGAAATAAACATTCTTACAATGAGACTGAAAAGAATAGCATATTATTATTCACTCATCTAATTGATTACAAACCAATGCAATGGCCTCTATTTATAGAGAGCCTATGATAGGAGGGAATTAATAAAAGATGTTTCTAGAGGATAAGGAGATAATGTTGTATGATCTATTCTAGAGGACAGCATCCATATCCATTTAGCAAGAAAATCTATAGTGGTTATAACAGATGTGGATCCGAATGATATTTTTTTTGACTATTTCTAACACCCTCCCTTAATTTCTACCACAAAAAATATTGTGTGGGAGAAATTAGTACAAGAATAAAGTTAAACATTAACTTCTTTGAGACATAACAAGGTTCAAAATTTGAGAAATTTGACTGTAGACAATGATTTGGTAAAAATATCTGCAACTTGCTCTTCAGTGCCTGTGAAGTGTAACTTGATGACTTTACTCTCCATGAGGTCTCGAACAAAGTGATGATGAACTTCAATATGTTTGGATCTCGCATGGTAGACAGGATTCTTTGCAAGTTTGATAGTGCTTTGGTTGTCACAAAATATGGTAGTTGGATGAGCTTGTAGATGATAGGTCTCTTCAAGTAATCTTCGGATCCATAGAGCTTCTTGAGATGCCTTTGATGCTGCAATATATTCAGCTTCTGTTGATGGTAGTGTCACTGTAGATTGCTTCTTGCTGCTCCAAGAGATTGGTCCGGATCCAAGGTGGAAGATATATCCTGAAGTTGATTTCTTATCATCAATATCACCTGCATAATCAGAATCTGTATAGCCTACTAAAGTAGGGTCTCCTCCATGTTGGTACTCAATGCCAAGCTTGTAAGTGCCTTTGATGTACTTCAAGATTCTCTTAGCAGCCTTCCAATGTTCAATATGTGGATTTTCCATGTACCTAGAGACAACACCAACTGCATATGCAATGTTCGGTCTAGTTATGGTGAGATACAAGAGACTACCAACAAGTTTCCTATATAGTTTGCCATCCACTCTCTTTTGATTAGAATGAGCACTTAATTTTAAACCTACTTCACATGGTGTAGGAGATGGCTTACAATCACTCATATTAAATTTTTTTAATACATCAATAGCATATTTGGTTTGAGAAAGCAAGATCCTACTATCTTCTTTCCAAACTTGCATGCCCAAGAAATAGTGCATCAATCCAAGATCAATTATCTCAAAAAAATTCTTAAGTTGTGTCTTGATGTCATCAATACATTGGCTAGAATCTCCTGTAATGATTAGATCATCCACATATAAAACAATGATAACAATTTCACCTTTAATGTGCTTGACATAGACATCTGGGTCAGCTTTTCTCCTTTTAAATCCATTTGTTACAAAGAATTCATTTATTTTGGAGTACCATGCTCTTGGAGCCTGTTTAAGGCCATATAGAGATTTCTTCAATCTACATACTAGATGTTCTTCACCATGTTTAACAAATCTTGGTGGTTGTTGCATATAAATTTCTTCTTCTAAGTCTCCATATAAAAAAACACTTTTGACATCCATTTGAAATATTTTCCATCCACATTTTGGAGCTAAAGCTATAATAGTTCGAATGGAAGTCATTTTAGCAATAGGGGCAAATGTTTCAGTATAGTCAATACCTTCTTCTTGTGAGAAGCCACGGGCCACTAACCTTGCCTTGTATCTTTCAATTGCTCCATCTGATGCGAACTTTGTTTTGTAGGTCCATTTGCAACTAACCACATTCTTTCCTTCTGGAAGTGTTGCTAATTTCCAAGTTCTATTCTTCATCAAAGAGTTGTACTCCTCTTGCATAGCCTCCTCCCATTCTTCTTTTCCTTTTGCTTCCTCAAATGTGCTTGGAGTTTCAACCTGCATCACCTTAGCCATGAGAGCATAGTTAGCAACAATCTTGGGACCTTCTTGATAGACCTCTTGAATGCTTCGAGTTTTTCCTTTATTTCTTGTGTCTTCATCATCACTGCTGCTTGAATCTTCATCTTGCACTTCTTTTCCTTTTGTAGGAGATATCATATTTTGTTCTGAAACATTAGTGTCAATATGCTCATCTTCTTCAAAAAAAGGAACTTGAGAAAATGTAGAAGAATTAGTATTCTCAAAGCCTTCATCAAACCAAACATTTCTTTTGATGTGAATTTCCTTTGTATTAGGATTATATAGCCTATATCCTTTTGATTCTTCACTATATCCCACCATGATGTATTTTTCACTTTTCCTTTCCAATTTACTTCTTTTTTCATTAGGGATGTGAGCATAAGAAGTGCAACCAAAAATATGAAAATGAGATACAGTAGGCTTTCTTCCACTCCAAGCTTCTTCAGGGGTTATGTTCATGACAGCCTTTGTAGGAGTTCTATTTAAAGTATAAACTGTTGTATGAATTGCTTCAGCCCAAAGATGTACTTCTATATTTCTAGAATGGAGCATACACCTAACCATTTCCATTATAGTCCTATTTTTCCTTTTTGCTACCCCATTTTGTTGTGGTGAGTAGGAAATAGTGGATTCTTTCTTTATGCCATTTTGTTTACAAAATTCCAAAAATTCTTTATTCATGTATTCAGAACCCCTATCTGTTCTTATAATTCTTAGAAAATTTCCACTTTGCTTTTCAGTTAGAACCTTAAACTCCTTAAATTTATGAAACACTTCATCTTTCTTTTGTAGAAAGTATACCCAAAATTTTCTTAAATAGTCATCTATGAATGTGAGAACATACCTTGCACCTCCAAGTGAGGGCATTTTGAAAGGACCCATCACATCGCTATGGACTAAGTGCAAAGGTGTTTTTGCTCTCCATGATTTTCCTTGTGGGAAACTTTCTACATGTTGCTTGCCCATTGCACATCCTTCACATACTATTTTTGTTGGAGAGATTCTTGGTAGACCATGCACCATCTTCAACTTCTCCATAAGCTTGAGACTTTGATAGTTTACATGTCCTATACGCTCATGCCACAACCTGCTCGCATCATCATACTTTGCAATAGCACATACATCTTTATTTCCAACAAATTCTTGAAATTTATAAAGGCCATTTTCCACTCTACCAATTGCAGTTACTTCATAATTTTTATTCACATCCTTAACTAAGCATTTGTCATTGTAAAACTCGACTTTGTATCCTTGATTTGCAATTTGAAAGACAAATAAAAGATTTGTTGAGAGTTGAGGAACAAGCTTCACATTTTTGAACATTCCATTATTTACTTGAATATTTCCACTTCCTTGAAATTTTAGAGAACTATTATCTCCTAGATATATATTTTCACCATTGCTTTCATTTAATAACTCAAACTGCTCCTTATTATGTGACATATGTTGTGTGCAACCAGAATCAATTATCCATTCATCCTTAAAAGAACTATTTGCTTTAAGTGCTACACAAAAGGCATTCCTCTTTGAATCAAATGATTTTGTAAACTTGTTCTTTTCTGAATCATTAATCCTTTTGTAACATTCATTAGATTTATGTCCTTGCTTACCACAGTAATGACATTTCCACTTACTTCTATTTTGATTCCTATTATGAATTATTATTATCTCCATACTTCCAATTCTTTCCATTAGATCTATTATCTTGTGTCCTTTGATGATATTATTTTCCTTTTATTACAAATGCTTGAGATTCACAATCAACAACAGAGGATTCTCTTTCTTTTATTTGACGTTTTTCTTCTTGAATCAACTTTGCACACAACTCATCAGGTTTGATTCCTTTTAATTTATCAGCAGTATCAAGTCCCCTTATAAAAGATTGATAAGAGCTCGGAAGACTTTGTAAAATTATTTGCACAAAATCTTTATCATCTATGCTCTTTCCAAGAGAAGCCAATTCATTTTTCTTTTCTTTTAATTTACTTAAATGAGTCACTACTTCTTGTGAGCCTTTTAATTTTAGATTATATAACTCTGTGGTAAGAGATATAATCCATACATCACCTGAATTTTGATACAAATTTTTCAGAATCTTCCATATTTGCACTCCACTTCTTTCATTTCGAACTTCTGGAAATACTTTTTCTGAAAGTGTTAACTTTATCAAAGCTGCTGCCTTCTTGTCTCTCCTATCCCAATCATCACATTCTTTTCCAGCACCTGTTGGTCTCTGCTCACTACCATTAGCAATATCATAACAGTTTTGTAGAGTTAGAGACAATTCAATTTGTGAAACCCAATCATAGTAATTCTTTCCATTCAATTTAATTGATGGTAGAGGAACACCAAGAGAATCCATTAATCAACTTCTCTCCTTTTTGGATGAGAAAGAAAAAAAATTAGAATTTTCAGCACTGTAAAGATAACCAGTTAAAGAAATTCTCACCAAATTTGTATAGTAATTGCTTTACCAAAAAAAAATGCTGCTCAATGAGATTTATGCCTGCTGCAAACAACTGAAATTCTGCACAAAGACAAGCTAGCACTGCCCAAGAATCACAAATGCTCTGATACCATATTGAAAAATAGGAAATCTGATATCTACTCAGAACTGATATATCAGCAGCAATACAAGTACTATACAATGAGAAAGATATCAGAAATAAACACCCTTACAATGAGACTGAAAAGAATAGCATATTATTATTCACTCATCTGATTGATTACAAACCAATGCAATGGCCTCTATTTATAGAGAGCCTATGATAGGAGGGAATTAATAAAAGATGTTTCTAGAGGATAAGGAGATAATGTTGTATGATCTATTCTGAAGGACAGCATCCATATCCATTTAGCAAGAAAATCTACAGCGGTTATAACAGATGTGGATCCACATGATTTTTTTTTTTTTTTTTTTTTTTTTTTGACTATTTCTAACAATTCTCTATCACAAATGGCAGTTGAATTTAAATATAATTACAAAGAGGCTGCGTAATTGGACACTCCTTAGAACGCTCCAAACCTTCATCAACATAAATAATGAATAAACAAAACTGCATAATTATAATAAAAACACAAACCGCAGAGACTACCATAACAGTCGCGCATGATTTCTTATTTGAGAAATTATAAATAAGAAGAAGCTGGAAGTGGACATGAAAATAAACAATGAACGTATTCATTGTAACACATGAAGGATGATGATATATTCAGCTATATTTATCACCTGAATCCTTTTCCCCTTTTCATTTCTGCTTTAACCATCAAACTGGTTTATATTTTCTTTTACGTTTTTATGCCCTGAATTATAATGCCCTGTAGATTCTATCACTGTGGCTTTTTCCAAACACCATTTTACACTTCTTCAGTTTAAACAAAAGATAAATAAAACTGCAAAATTTTAAAGGAAGGGAAAACCTTAACGATTTCCATACAATCACGTATGAGATTAGATCGCAAAAAGAGTACTTATCTAAAAGCCCACAAAACAATCAAAGATGGAAGCGAGATTCAATATATTTAAATCGGGAAAACCGATAATGAAAACAAACCTGACTACACACACAACATTACAACAATCCGCTATGATTTTACTGTAATAAGTCATTTTGTCCAAAGTTTGATATTTTTCCAACGAGACTCCGTGCAAGATGAAGCGTTATTATTAGTGTAAACTCCACACTTAAAATAATGGTCTGCATGACCCCTGTCATCCGCCACCACTTTCTCTGTCCCATTGACGAACACATTTATTTTCCCTTCGTCTGCATTGTGGATAACGTTCAGATGAATCCAACGATCATAAATATTAGCCACCACCACCTGGTCATTGTAACGCGTAAGATTTCCGTGCTTAGCCAGCAGCATTAACGACGTTGCATGTTCAACACCGCCGAAAACTTGCATGACACAAACTCCCGTCGTTCCGTGCGGTACATAGACGTCCCCTTCGAACTGCCACACCCCTGTTGTATAGTCATATCCCTGCATCATAATTATATCTCTCAAATTAAACAAACACATAATTTCTTGCAGCGGATTATACAAAATTCTAGAAAAGAGTGACTTATAAACCTATTAACCTTAATGCGGATTTCTGTCCTGGTTCTGGTCATGCTTTTAAGAGAGTGGGGTTTGTCATCCTTGTAAACCCACATGGAATGGACGCCATCAATGAAGCTGTAGCGTTCAGACACCTCCTTATCATATGGTTTTTGTATCATAAAATTTGTTGCATTGAGAACCACTTCGGTAAAGCCTTGTGTTGGTGAGCAACTTGGATCCGCATAAACACTTGCAATCCAAACCAAAATATAACCCAAAATCGCTAACATCCTCGCCATTAATAATTCTGCTGATGGAGATCAAATGTCTCTCTACTGCACGCAACCCTCTCAGAATTTATTGTGACAAAAATGACAAAAATTACAGATTAAATCTAAATTGGCTATTTTTCTATGGTCTCAAATACTCTTTGATACCGTCAAACGGCCGACTGCCATATAAAAATAGGGAAGAAATCTCCTGTAAGGAAGAAGACATTGGACAGTCACGGGATGCATAGTCTCATTAGTTTGTTGAGATATCTGAGATCATTCTTGTAATCAAAGCAATTATTTTAGCTCATTTTCTTCAAATCAGCTGTATTCATAATTATATCCGGTCTGGTCCTTTGGAGTAGTTCTATGAGTTGTCTATTTCTCCTCATTTATATTTAATTTGAGGATGATCTTAATGGATACTGATCAACGCGAGTTGTTGAAAAATACATTTTATTAAAATAAAAAGAGATGGACAGAAATAAATCAAATCGTAATGGTGGTCCCTATCACAACAATGCGCTTGAGTAATAAATTCATAGAATTTGGATTACTAGTTTGAAGTTTTCCTACTGTGACATCAGTTTGTTCAATCATTGTTCTCTCTGTACTTAAAAGACGAAACCTGGTCTGAACTCCCTAAGACAATCCGCATGGCAATCATCGAAATAAAAGATTTAACATTAAAGAAATAGTTGCCTAGCTTAAAACAATTTTAAAAATAAAAATTGTCCTATTATTAAGCAACGTGGTCTGTAAGATAATGACAACTACGTATTATATAATTTTTTTAAACACTTATAAGTCTCTAATGAATATTTTTTCCTATTGTTAAAAAGTACTTTTGTTATTATACATTATGTATAAATTGACATATCTATATTTACATCTACACCCATACCTATATATAATTTGACATATGTATTTATATACATCTACATGTATATGTGCATCTACATATACATATACATACATAAATAGATGTATACATATATGTACATGCATGCATGTGTATGTGTGACACATGCATGTCTATTTTTATTTATATCTGCATTCAACAACTTTTATAAATATTTTTATTATTTTATAAGAATGTGATATATACAATCTATAAAGAAACAAATTGTTTATCTTATATCAATTCTTGTTTTGAATGACTTGACCATTATAGAAAGATTGAATTAAACTAATTATGTATAGTTTTTTGAACTCACACATTTTTCATAAGATTTAGCTACTATGTCAACCCATCGTGTTTAACAACAAATATATTGAATGAAAATCACTTTACTATATTATAGAATTTGGTTTAAAATTGGAAGCTGAAATTTAACATACACCAATATCAATCAAAAGGATAAAGAAGCCACTAAATGTGAATTGTTGGCAAAGGCCCCCATATGTCGAAGCCTAAGATCATAATTTAAATTTTACAAAAACTAGAGAGATACTCATTATTTGATATTTTTATAGCTAAATATAATACTTTTTGTTTAGATACCACTTTTCACTCTATTTTCATAGATTTTGAACATTTCTTGAAGGAAATAATGGAAATATTAAATTCAAAAGAGAAAATTATGCAAAAATTTAATGATTTTGGATGCTTTACAAAAATGGATTTTTGAAACTAATTGTACTTTCATCTAGTTATTAAGTTTGTAATTTTACTTCCTAAAAAATAATCTTAAAATAAGATCAATCACGAAATCATTTTTATTATAATTCATGAAGACAATAATATTATTCTAAAATTTGAAATTGATTTCATTCTCTTTACCTCAAAAATGATTTGATTTGTAATTTTACTTCCTACTAAAGGAAGAAGCCATGAGCCAAAAGCACCATATCCCTTCTCATTTGGTTCTTCTTTGTCCTCAAGAGAGCTTATTGAAGAGCTTCAATTGTAATGTTTATGATTTAAAAAATAAATCCTTGTCATAATCAATGATGTCTTGAATGTTGTACACACTAGTCTCCTATTTTTCCTAATATTAGAAACATAGTCTTTAAAATAAATGTGCATGTTCTCCAAGAGGTTATTTTCAAATTTCCTCTAGTTATCAAATCTCTCTACTTCTTTTTTAGGAGTTCACAAATTCCTTCTTGAAGGCACTCCTTTGAAAAAACTTGAACTTTTATAAAAGATCCTTTATAGGGTTTGGATTTATTTATTTATTATTATGATCTCCAAATGCATATTGAGAAATCAAAAAATATCCTTCATTATTTCATGGATCGTGTGTATAAAATACAATAGGTTTAAGTAGTTAGAAAGCCAACACATTTTCCTAAGTTTAAGGGTTAGTTTCTAAAAGAGAGATGAGGTATGAAAGTCAAGTATGGTTCAATAAATGTAGAGTTATTCTAAGAAGAGGAGTTAGTCTTTGAACTAGATGAGCAATGTGATCTAGGATTGGGATTGAGAACCTATGAAATATTTGACTTATCAGGGAAGAACACTTTTTTTAAGCTTCAATGACCTTAGAGAGACATCCACCATATCTTTTAAATCATATTATATTGGAAGCGAATAGGGAAAAATGAGGGTTAGAGATTAAGGTGGGGGCCATTATAACCATACAAGGATTCAATAACCAAGGTATATAAATCAGAGCTAACATGTTCTTGAAGTATTAGATAGTAGAAAAAAGGATAGGGGCTAACCCTAGAGTACAAAAAGGCTGAAATATCAACTAAAGGTTACCTCCCAATCACCTATCCCATACAAGCTTTAAAATTTTAAAAAAATAAATATCTAGAGCTGAATTAATTATACCATTAGTTCTGTTACTAGCAAATAGAAAAAAATTGAAAAACATTCTAGCAACACATAAATGACTTGCTGCTATAAGTCTCACATATTGACATAAACATATAATGTAAAACCTCATAGGGTATCTAGTCCATAGTAATAAAAAACATAATAGAAATAAAGAAAAAAACCAAACCCAGGGCTGGCTGCCCTCCTTCTTTTCAGGATCCTCATCCTTCTTCTAGCTAGGCTTGTCCTCATTCTTGTCCAACCCCTCCACTTTGACAGGTTTTTCCAAGAGCATCTTCAACTAGTCCTCAGCCAAAAAGCCATAAATGGAATGGGTGATCTTGCTCTCTTTGCCGAATTCCTTCACATCCTTATTCACCTGCAAAAAGTAAAGGGTGGTGGCCATGGAATGCATGACTTTGGCAGAGAATTCCACTAGTGTTTCAATATTTTGATAGATGCCAATGTGATTTTTTCCATATGCCTAATCGACTACTCCAATCTATCCAAACAAGACTTGTTGTGGCTCTAGTTGTGGCTATGCTTACCTTTTTCCTCCCCACTTTTGGTAATATCTTTCCTAGGGGAGGTGATGTCTTCCCCCTTGCTTCTAGTTGAGGTATCTTCAAAGGTGTCAAAAATGTGAGAGGGACTAGGGGGATGGAGGAAGGCTTTGTGTCATGGAGAAGTTTCTTCCTTTTGAAAATTTTAATATCACTCTTGGTAGATTCAAAGCTGGAATCATGCTTGGGGGGGGGGACTTTAATTTTTATAGCTGGAGGTGTTTGCTAGTTCTCCAAGCATTCTGCTTACTCTTCCGAGTGTTCGTATCCAAATCAATGAGGCTAATTATAACCTCAGGCATAGGGGTTTTCTTGTTTTTTTGTGGTTGGGCCCAGGGCTAGGGTCCAAGGAAATTTGGGGAGTGATATAAGCCACCAATAGGTTTTGGGCAAGATAATAGATATATAGTTTATTCATGAAACTATGGTGGATGAGATAAAAAGTTTTATCCTCCTCTTTTTTCCTCCTAGCCTTATAGATATGATCTTCCATAGAATGCAACAAAAGAAATGGAAAGGAAATATGATCTAGGTTTCTAAAGTTGTTAAGAATGGGAAAATGGTAATAATAGAGTACCTAAAATTGATCTTCAAGGGTAATGTATGTTATAATAACATAGTAGATGATATCTTAGTGTTTAGGAAGGTCTTCCCTTGAAAACACACCGCACATTCGTGTTGGTTCCAATGCAAGGAGGAGGTGATAGTACTTTTTGTTATTACCAAAATTCTCAAACTAGGCTTCTTCCAAGCCTTCCAAGAAAATTCCTTTCAATCCCTCAGGACTCTTCCAAGGCTAAAGACCAGGTGGTTGGCCTATTGCTTATGCCATCCTCAGCCATTACCTAATCCTTCACAAACTCAACCAACTACCTTTCACAATACCCAACACCTCCACTACCTTACACCCTCCAGGATCTTTTGCAACACCATACCTAAATTGCTCAAAAGACCTAACACATTTCCAATAAAATGATTTCAAAAATTTAATAGGTTCTACATACCTTGGTTGGCTTCAAAACACCAATTCTTACAAACCATCCTAATGGGGGCTCTCCCTAGTAGCCCTTTCTTGGGATTTAGAGCAAGAAACTAAAATCTTTCAAAAATTTACCAAAACATAAGGTAGATTTAGACACCCATTATTGAGGTTGACTAAATTCCAAAATTATAGATTCACAACTATTCAATAAGGCATATAAACTTGAGGTCCTAACCTAGGCTAATAGGCCTTAAGAACATACTCAAACTATAACTCTTCAAAACCCTCGAGGAATTGAACAAACAACATTCAATATACCATTACCTTATCAAAACTTTCCAATTGCTAACTCTCAGGCTCCTAGTCATTGAGGAGATCGTTAAACTTTCAAACCCTTGTATTGATGAGGATTTCACTACTAAGTAAGGTAATTGTCCTTCAACTCCACTACTTCTTTTGCTCTACTCTTTCCAAAGGTTCCTCAACACTCCAAGAATGTATACAAGTTTTCCAACATATAAGCAACTCCAACCAAATGACTATCACGATTTTAGAGAATGTAGAATCATATATTTTATGCATATAATATGTGGGTCACATGTTGATTGTTGGTTAATTCGAAGATATTGAACAGGGTTAGGGTGTGGGCCAACACATTGGTGTTGTAAAAATTATAAAGAAAACCCTTACATCCAACTTGGCTTCCCACAATGAAAACTTGATGTCAAAGTGACACTACAATCTAAACTACATAGTATTTACTACCAAAATACACAGGAATAAGAACTTGGCAACAAATTAAAGGTATTAGGCACCTCTTTATTGTTTCTAAAATCTATTCCACCTTAAAGAAACTTAATAATCACCATAACCTTTAAAAAAAGGAGAAGATAATGCGACTGTAATTCAAATACTAGTATATCAATTACAATATGTTCATAAACAAAATACTATCTTCTTATTCAAAAACCATACACTATCTATTCATTTCTCTTCTCCACATTTCATCTGTCTATCTCTTGACATGAGATTACATTATTTTATACAAAGAGATGACCTTTCACCTCATATAGGAGGTCATCCAGGATGGATGACTGTTCACCTTCTAAAACTTGTCATTTTTACAAAAAAATAGTAAAAGTAACTTTTTGACAATTTTTACATTTTTTTGCCCATATTTGCATTTTAGGTTTTCACATTCTTTCAAGACACCCTGAATAGGTCCAAATTTTCATCACAACATTTTAACACTACATTATACTCCATTTATGCCCTTGCATGGCATTTTCCACATTTTTACTCTTTTTGACATACATTGTTTAAAATATGAAATTGGTCAACATGACCTTAATTGAACACTAAATACAAGAAATAAAAAACTAATTCCCTAACCTATCATGGTACAAAAACCTACTAATTATGACTCCAAATCCAAGGGGATGGTTAGGGCACTCTTACACCATACTTCTCTTGATGAAAAAACTCAAGTTCCTTGAGTTTGCTGCAGGGACTTTGTCTGATGTTGATGTTGCCTTCTTGTTCAATTTCTTTCCACCTTGTCCAATCATTCTCCTTTATCTTCTTCATCTTCATATTTTAAATGATTCTGAACTCTACTATCTTTCTTGGAGGCCTAATTGTGATCTCCAATTCTTAAACTCTGTCTTGGACTAAAAGAATGATCAACATTGTACCAATCTCTAGTGGCTTCTTTATCTGAGATACCTTGGCTCCATATGAACCAATCACTTCATCTGTACCCAAGACTTTCCTTGCCTTGGTGACACAAATACAATACTCTAACTATAAAACTACCACTTGTAAAAAATAATGAATTCATCAACAATAATACTATTTTCACAGTTTCCTTCCTTTGATTGCCTCTTGTCTTATTCCAATGGTGCTTGCAAATAATAAAAAAAAAAAATCCTCTCCAAGGGCTATGTCCCTAGCTTCTTCATAAATTGATATCATTTCTACCTATTTTACTGATTCCATCTTCAATTGGTCTTCCTTTTTATTGCTGTCATCAATACTTTCAGTCATAGTACTGACTGTCTACCCCATTTTTCCTTTATGTTGTAGGGACTTCATTTCCACATCATATTCCAACACTTATTATATTTCCTCTTCACCCTTATAGTCCTCTATTTTGGACCCTTATTCTCTCTTTCGCTGTATCCTTTGGTCTAACTCGGTGACCATTTCTTTTCCATCTACCTGATTCTATGTCTTAACATGTTCCTCAATCTGTTTATCATGTTAACTATCAACTTTCTTCTTAGCTTCTTCTTTCTATATTATTAATACCTCAAGTCTCCTTCCTCTTTCTTCATTCTTTACTAGTGCCTCCTTCAAACTTCTAATCTCCTCTAACATGCTTTCCTCCTCTTCTTTTTGTCTTATCTTTCTCCTTTATTCTTCCCTTTGTCTTCTCATGGTATCTTTGTAGCATACCCATGTCTTCTATATTTCTTCCTACTGTGGTTTCATCCTTGGTGCCTCCCAAACACAAAAAAAACACCACTTCAACAACAAAATAAAACAAAACCTTTCGCACTTCTATCAAACTTTTGCAACCAACACAACTATTCTCTCCAAAATTGTGTAATCCTGCTCTAATATCAAATATGATGTAAGGAGGAGGTGATAGTACTTGTCATTATACAAATTATCAAACTAGGCTTCTTCCAAGCTTTCCAAGAAAATTTCTTTTAGTCTCTCACGACTCTTCCAAGAATAGAGACTAGGTGGTTACCTATTCCTTATTCCACCCTCACCTATTCCAAATGTCTTTACCTAGCCCTTCACAAACTCAACCAACTACATCTCACAATACACAACACCTCCACTAACTTACACCCTCTAGGATCTTTCACAACACCATGCCCCAAACTACTTCCAAAAGACTTAACACTTTGCCAATAAAGTGACTTCAACCATTTAATAGTTTCTACATACCTTGGTGGGCTACAAAACACCATTTCTTACAAATAGACCTAATGGAGGCTCTCCCTAGTAGCCCTTTCTTGGGATTTAAAGAAAGAAAATAAAATCCTTCAAACATCTACCAAAACTAAAGGCAAATTCAAACACCCATCATTGAGCTTGAATAAATTCCAAAATTATATATTCCCAACTATTCAATAAGGCATATAACCTAGAGGCCCTTACCTAGGCTAATAGGCCTAAAGAACATACTCAAAATATAACTCTTCAAAACCCTCAAGAACTTGAGCAAACAAAATTAAATATACCATTACCTTATTAAAAAATTTCCAATGTCTAAGTTTTAGGTTCCTAGTCATTGAGGAGATAATTAAACTTTCAAATGTTTGTATTGATGAGGGTTTCACTACTAAATAAGGTAACTGTCCTTCAACTCCACTACTTCTCTTGATCTACTCTTCCTAAAGTTTACTCAACATTTCAAGAATGTATACAAGTCTTCCAGCATACATGCAACTCCAACCAAGCCACTATTATGATTTTATAGAATGTTGAATCATAGTTTTTTTTTTATACAACAGCAAGTCACATGTTGATTATCGATTAATTCAAAGACATTGAATAGGGTTGGGTATGGGCCAAAAAATGGTGTTTTAAAAATAATAAAGGAAACCCTTACATCTACCTTGGCTTCCCACAACAAAAACTTGATGTCAAAGTGACACTGTAATCTAAACTACACAGTATTTATTGTCAAAATATAGAGGAATAAGAACTTGGTAACAAATTAATGGGATTAGGAACCTCTGTATTAGTTCTAAGGTCTATTCCACCCTAAAGAAATTTAAGAATCACCATAACCTCGAAACAAAGGAGAAGATAATTAGGCTGTAATTCAAATACCAGTATATCAATGATATGTTCATAAACAAAATTCTATCTTCTTATTCAAAGACCATACACTATCCCATCAGTTCTCTTCTCCACATTTCATCCCTCTATCTCTACACATGAGATTACATTGATTTATACAAATACACGATCTTTCATCTCCTCTAAGAGGTCGCCCAAGATGGATGACTGTTCACCTTCCAAAACTCGTCATTTTTGTAAAAAAATGCTGACAACAACTTTTTGACATCTTAACACTACATTATACTTCATTTATGCCATTGCATGACATTTTCCACATTTTGAGTCTCTTTGACCTACATTGCTTTAAACGTGAAATTGGTCAACATGACCTTAATTGAACACTAAATACATGAATTGCAAAAATAATTCCCTAACCCATCATGACACAAAAACCTACTAATTATCACTCCAAAATCCAAGGAGATGGTCAGGGTGCTCTTGTACTAGGTTCCTCCTTAAACTTGAAATTGTTTTGTAGACTGGTTTCCTCATTCACTTTGGCTTTCTTGCACCTATTTTTTTTCCTTCTAGGAAAATCCCTCCAACCTTTACAATGACATCTTCCATGATTTCAAAACCCATCCCATTGATTTTCACTTTCCTCTCATTCAACAAATTGAAGAACCACATCGAGATGTTCTTATCATGTGTTGTAATCCCTCCCATAAATGGAAGTAAGCCACCCTCCTATAGAGAAACCATCACAAATTTTCTCTTATGGATGCAAGCCTCCACCCCGACAAGTTTACTTTGATCACTAGTGCCAATGCCGTCACCCAATTCGACCACCAACTTCTCAGAATTTTCTAACATAGCCTTTTTACAGGTTTGGCAGTTATTGTAGGTTAAATAAATTTTCTCCCAAGATTAAAAAGAAAAGGTAGTGAAAAACCATCATGAGTATACAAGGTTTCCCAAAAACTAGAAAACCTCCCTGAGCAACATGTGTTAATAGTTCCTATCCATCTGAAACTAACTGATGCTAGATATAGTTGAAGTGGGATTTTAACAAAATGTCTTTATTATAATCTTTTGTCAAGTTTTTACATCTCAAAAAATCCACTCCCTTTTTCCTTTTATGGAAACAATTAAAGCTCACAGGATTTGGATCATTAAGGAGAATCATCATGCAATCTTGTCAAATGATCCCTTTATGAAGAGCCTCGCCTTCCTACCCACACACATAATTGATGGCCTACCACCTATTGTGATGATTCATGTGGCTTTATTGTAAACCTTGCACATTCCCTTTCCATCATAACTTGAGTAAATGATGGAAATTGTTTGATCTCCTTCCATTCAATTAACCATGCGACACTATGGCCAAATTTTTCTAGCTCATCCACAACACCATTTCCTTCGCAATATATATGATCCACATAGATCTCATGGAACTCTTCCATCAACTTGTAAGTTTCATCAATTATCACTTTGATCGATCATCTACTTTGACCCTCTCCCTCAACAACTCTAATAATTAACATTGAGTCCTCCTTAATGGAAAGCTTGTTAATTCCACATGTTCTCACAATTCTCAAACTCAATAGAAGCACCAAGGTTTCTGCTTCATTGTTTGAGCCCCCTTCACAATTTCTAATATAGGAAACCACCAAATTTCCCATACTATTATGGAAGACACGTCTTATCATAGTACTACCCATCATGGCCAAACTATACAAATTGAGTTTGATCTAGGACTCAGGGGGAGGGTGCCACACCATCTTCTTTCTACCTATAGCTTTGGAATTGTTGAATTGTGCTACTATTGGGCCTACATCCCAAGTAGAAGCCCATTTCATGTCATGTCTACCCAGGGGGTTTGGGGTGGGGCTTCCATCACTAGATCCCATTGAAGTCTGATAACCTTCTAGGCTACGACTGAGCTGGTAGTGGCTTACTTCCTAAAAATTATATTGTTCCACTCCTTCCAAATTTTCTATGAGATATATGAGGGATGTATAGACTATAAGTTTTTATGTTAAGGGTGGGTAGATGGACCATCCTAGTGAATGAATTTTTGTAGCTCTCCATCAGCACAACATTGGACCTCCCATAAAGCAAGGACCTCCATCTACACCTGTGAGGCAAAAGGGTAGTGGATAAGAAGGTGTGGAATAGATTTTGCATGTTGGAGGGATAAAATGTAGCAGTTAGTGAGCTAGCACCATGTCCTTTGGAGTTTATCCATAGTAAGTATAGACCCATGTAAAGCTATCCACTAGATGAAATTTATCTTTGGTAAGATCCAAGGGTGCTAGGCCTTTCTCCAATCTCCCTAGGCCACCTCCCACCCGAGACAACAGAGATAAACTTACTTCACTATGAAATCACATGAGGGGGTAAGTTTCCAAACTAAAGAGTCCTCCACTAGGGTGAAGGGGATCCTATAATTTCGAAGAAGGTCTTGCATTTCTAGGGAAAGGCCTATCTTTGTAGGCTCTTGGTTTTAGAATTTAACCCATTCTCAATCCAGGGTGATAAAGCTTTGACTCAAAGAGCCATACAATCTAGTACAAATCTCGCACAGAGGTAGGAAATTAGCATGCATGAGTAGGCTGTTTTGGATACATTGATCTTCCCATAAATCAATTGAGTTTCTATTTCCCATGACCTAGTGACAACCCATCTTTAATAATTTTCTAGTGTTTACCAAATTGTTCCAAATTTTGGAACCCTAGGGGAGAGCATGTGCCCAGAGGAAATGATGGAAAGAAAACCCTCCGAGGTGCTTAGCTATCACAATATTGCACCAATTACCCTTAGAATTTACCAATTTCTAGCCAATTTTGGTTAGAAGGGCCTTATTCATATGCCCTATTCTTCTTATATTCAAGCCTCCAACGACTTTAGGGTGAAGAACTTTCTCCCAACTCACCAAGATCATCCTAGACTTCTCTTTAGTGCCAGACCATAAAAAAATCATTGGATTTTCTCAAGAATGTCTCAAACCATAGCTAAAATGTTGCTTTAAATGGAAGGAATACACATTTTGGAGTGCGGATCACAAGCTTGGAATTAAATCTGTTATTTTTTAAAAAGAAAATGATAAATTCCTAATTGCTTAAGGGTTAATAAAACTAATAATATTTTCTACCAACTCTCAAAGGGGAGAGTAAATCCAAAAATATATTATAAAATCCTAACATAGTTTGTAAAATGATTTAACATGAGACAAAGAGAACACATGAAATGTCTTGTAGCTAAATTCTAATAACACATACCTCATCAACACTTTGAGAATATTTTCCAATACAAAAGGAATATCTTCTTAGCTAAAATTATTCTACATATGATTAACATTCTGCCTAACTGTTATAGGTTTTCTCATGAGCTACTATAATTATTTTTAGGATTTTCACTGTCTAAATGACTTCATTTGAGATGTGATTTGCATTGGCCATAGTCTCCAAAATGAACTAGAAGGTGATGCCTCTTGCCATTACTATAGCCTCCTCGTTGTAGGCAGAAGACTCCACAAATGTGGATTGATTAGAGTTATAAATATCCTTAATATTTGTAATGACTTTACTATCAATTTTTTCCAAAGCTCATTATAATTTTTGAAGGTATATCACTATCCTTTTTTTCAATTCAAAAAAGGGTCCCCTCTTGTAGTCATAAGATGAGAGTGGACCAATAAAATTAATGCTATAAATATTCATCATGGAGAGTAAATTCATGTTGTAATGAGGATTGACTTTATAGTGTATTATTTTTAGAGAAATGAGGCAAATGATATGATTTGTCAATGCATAAGAAAACTTCATTACACCATGTTGATAGGATAATTGGTAGATCCATTTAACTTTCCTATATATGTATCTCATCATATGACTATTAATCAAAATGATGCCTGGACTATATTATATGTTGATGAAATTGAATATAGAGAATGTTGTAATAAGATTTGTGGTATATTTATTGCACAATATTTATAATTTAACAATTTAGTATGAAACTTATTGTTTGTTTGTGGTTATCATGATTTACATAACATGTATAAATTGGAACACTAAAAAAAATATTATTAACCTTTTAAAATGTATATTATATTTCATTTTTAAAATGAAAAATTATATAATATTTTTTAATAAATAATGAGTCCAAGTCTAGATTATTTATTAATTTTCATTATTATTATTTCTTAAAATTAATTATTATTATGTGTTAAGCTTGAGTATCTTTGAACCCAAGATCTCTTAGATTAGAGACTCGTAGTTTACCATTATATTATAAACTCTTGCCTAAAACTTATATAATATTTGTTCCACACACACACACACACACACACACACACACACACACACACACACACACACACACACACACACACACACAACACCTTATTTCATATTATACATGTGTGCTATATTTATCTCTACTTTATGGACCACGATATGAGTTTCTAGACAACCATATTTAATTATTGTACCTACACATAGTATGATAGCGCCCAAATTATAAATCATAATTTATGAGGCTATTCGTCACATTTTACAGATAGATTTAGAGAGAAACAAGTTTATTTTCCCAACTGAATTACTAAATTTAATAAAATAAAATGGGTTTTCTTTATAATTATTTAATAAGTACCTTACCATGAGAAGAGATTGAGAGATCACAAAACAACATAATAAAATCTAAGCAACTGATGGTATGCTAAGTCTAAGAGACTAGAAACTTGTATATGAAGAGATTACAAATGCAAGATAACAAAATCCAAACAATGAATGATTCAGATGGAGTAAAACTATTTTCTCCATACCTTGACCTTTCTCCAATGAGATTCCATGCAAGAGGAAGAATCCGTATGAGTATAGACTCCAAATTTGAAAGCATGGACAATAGGACCTAAATCATCAATGACTGACTTCTCCTCCTCCCCAATAAACATGTGCACTTTCCCTTTTTTGACATTGTGGATAACATTTAGTTGAATCCAATGATCGTAAATATTAGTTGCCACCACTTGCTGATGGTAATGCTTTAGCATCACCTCATAAAAATGCAACATGAACGTTGTAGTGCATTGTGTGCCACCAAAAAATTGCATAATGCACACTCTAGTCATCCCTTATGGAACATAAACCTCACCCTCAAACTGCCACATGCCACTTGTGTACCCATATCCCTACACCACCCAATTACTTTAGATCAACAAAAAACATAACATACTATGAGAATTTAGAGGAATATGATGGATAAAATCTAAATAAATAACCTTGATGCCATTTTGTATCCTGGCTTTAGTTTTTCTTGTAGGGAAATGGGGTTTATCATTTTGGTAAACCCACATTGAATGGACACCCTTAATGAAGCTATAACATTTGGATACCTATTTATCATATGGTTTTTGTATTTCAATGTTTGCTTTAGTTAAGTTATGTTGAGTGAATCCTTGAGTTGGTGATGCTATTGATCCACTTCCTACAAAAAGTAGAAGTCCACAAAAGAGAAGAAACATCTTTGCCATCAACTAATTTAAGATATTGGAATTAGAAAGTTTGTAAACTAAATGTGCAATATTTTTCTTATCTATAGGAAGAAGCAATTACATTGTAATTTTTAGATATCGACAATGTAGATATGGATAATCCATTTATTTTGATTACCATAAAGTGTTACCTAACTAATGTGTAAAGTGATGGTTCTTTATTTTTACTTATGTTGGTTGTTTCCATTGATATTGGTTTATCCTTGATGCAAAATGATATAAGTTAATTTATGGTAGTAGTATAATAATGTTAATGTTACTGTGGACATTTCTAACATTATGAAAAAGACCACATTTTAACCATGGTTATGTTATGATAAGCACTTGAGTCTTCAGGAAGGTGGATATTAAATGCTTAATACACTTAACCTAGTCATAATATTTCAACGTGGAAACTCACTATGGTTAGATTTCAAACTTATGTAAAACTAATTTAGAGTTTTTGAAAGGCAAGAATGAAAAGGCAAAGGTTTTTACAATTCATTCTATTTCTTGTTTCTTTAGTGGCCACCATGGGAGAATATGTAAAGTTATTTGTTGGACGGTAGACATTTTTGTGTTTTGGGTTCATGTGAAAAACAACATCATCCATATTGCTTTGCCATGGGAAAAGTATTGAATCTTTTTTAGATGGATTTCTATTGGTAAGAGAAATCACACTTTTTGATGTGATTGTGAAGAAAATAGAGGGTCTTCATTGTAGGTACATTTTGATAGCAGGTAATCATCCTAAAACATCTTCAAATTGAAAACAAAAGCATTACAACTTTATAGATACAAAGATGTTGTTATATCATTTGGAATAGGGCATTCAAGATTATTTTGTATCAACGTATATGTTTTGTATAATGGTTAATCTGGAAAGTTCTTTTGAAAGCATTATGGCGATGGTTGGTTATTGTTGTCCAAGTTGTTTTGTGAATGCTATATAAGGAAGATTAAAGTTTTTATATATGAAAAAATAGTTCTATTGGTTACTATGGTTCTCCTGAAAGTTGTATTTCATGATAAAAGATTTTTGTCAGTTAGAGTGAAACAATTGATGTTTTTTTTTCTTACATTAGTTGTATTTGATGGTTATTAGATTTATTGAAAATAAGTTTTGTATATAGTTCTAAATCATGTAATAGTTACAATTGGGTAATTGATTTAAAAACAGTTTCATTGTAATACCTTAAAATGTATCTCTATTTAAGGATGCATAAATATCTATGGTAAGTAAGTGGAAAAAGAGAAAATAAAAAGACATCTATTCTTCCTTAGATATAGAACATTTTGTTTATCTTGAAAAGATTCATTGTATGAATACTTATACATACAAGTGTGTGAATCAACATCATACAGTTGTGTGCATATGTAATATTTGGTATATCAAACTTTGATAAGAAGTAAAGGTAGTTGTACCTGCTGTTGTAACAAAGCTTTGCTACTCAATAAAGAAGGCAGGTTTAATGGAGTGGTTTTTTCTCCTTATGACGAAACTATGAGGCTTTTTGAGGGTTTCCCACTCAGCACAAAAGTTTGTGTCTCTTGGATTGTGAGTTGTTTATATTATTTTTTTCATCTTCAATTAATGAGATTAATTCGTATGTTTATGTCGATTCAAATGTTTCCTCAAATGTGATGCATGATTTTTAGAAACTTGATTTTAAAGCTTTATTCTGATTCAACCACCCTTAGAATAAGCACTACTTCCAACAAGTGATATCAGAGCGTAGTGTTTCTCTATAGAAATTTCTCTAGGGACTTTTTAGAACTATAAATGGGTTAGGCTTAAGCAGCTTCTCTTAATTGGGCTCCATTATTTGATGGGAATGATTATGTGTTTTGGAAAGTTATGATGGAAGCTTTCATACATTCCTTAGATGTTAGAATGTGGGATGTTGTTGTCAATTAGTATATTGTTCTAGAAATAGTACCTACTAATCCAAATGATAAGCTTACATATGAATTGGATAAAAGGGAAAGATATGCTCTTTTATGTGGTCTTACTTAAGATGTGTTTGTTAAAGTAGTATATTATCATTCTGCAAATGACACATGGGTCAAATTAGAAACCATTTATCAAGGAAATGAAAAGGTCAAACAGTCAAAATTGTTGACTCTAAAAACTCAGTTTGACAATCTCAAGATGAGTGAAGATGAAAACATGGCAACATACTTTTTGAGAGTTTATGAGGTAGTAAATGCAAGAAGAGGTTTAGGAGATAAAATTAAAGAGTGCAACATTATTTCAAAAGTCATAAGGTCTATTTTACCTAAGTTTGAAACAAAAATCTCCACTTTCAAAGAGATTTTTTTTCTCAAAAACAACCCTACATCAATTCCAAGGAACTTTAACTACTTATGAAATGAGAATTGGTAATCAAATTAGCACTTCAATAAAAGAAACAACTTTTAAGGCTAAGAAACAAGATGAAAGTGATGTAGATCTAATAGATGCTTTAGAAGCATTGTTGGTTAGAATAATAAAAAAAGAAGTATCAAGAAAAATATAAATGTTTTAGTTGTGGCCAATTAGAATATTTTTTAGAAAAATGTCCACATACTAATCAAGATGACAATGATGAGAAATCTGAAAAGTTTTCTAAAAACAAGTTACCTTGGAATCAAAATAAAAGATTTAAATTTTTAAAAAAGAAGAGTCTCTTTTAAAAACAAGACTCAAATGAAGAGTCAAGTGATCTAGATGAGGAAGAAGAAAGGCCATTTTATGGATGAAATAGTTAATATTACCAAATCGAAATCGAGTCAATCAAAATCTTCATTTGATTCAAATGAAGAAGTTGATCTTGAAGAAGAACTTCTTCAATCTTTACAAGAACTAATAAGATTAAAGAAATTAATCTCAATTTATGAAATTCAAAATAAAAGACTCCAAGATGAATTAGAAAATATAAATCAGTCTATTGAAAATAAAAAACTTCTGTTTGATGAAAAGGAAAACAAACTAATTTATTTGGAAAAACTGGTTGATCAAACTATTTTAAATTTTGAAATGGATAAGGCTACAAAACAAAGTTCAAAGTATTCTTTTAAAGAATATTATTTCACCTACAATATTTTTGTTCATAAGGCATATCAATGTAATCAGAGGAAGAATAAGTATAGCATTAAAAAAATAGTTACATACTTTAAATGCTTTAATTATGGGTACTATGTAAATTGGTGAAAAATAAATATGAAACCAAAAGAAATATGGAAACCAATTAGTGAAAAATCTCTAATTGTTGAAATAACTTTATTTACCCACAAACCTGCAACTTGGGTTTTGGACAGTGGTTGTTCACACCATAGGGGGTTTGGTTGTAGAGAAGGGAACTATCTAGAATTGTGAGGCGGGAAATCTAGAATGGCTAGAATCACATGGTTTTACTATCATATAAGCATGCAACCCAAATTATAATTGTACTATAGATAGTAGGGGGTCAGGCCTATCTATAGCCCTATTCATATTAGTGGGGCTCTTGTCACCATGTTGGTATGAAGTTTTCTCTTTTCATCATCATGTGCCATCAAGAAACTGAAGTAGGAATAATTATTCCTAGCCATCATGTTATGTATATAGAATGAGTGACAATTGCATCTATAACTAGTCAAGTAATAGCTAAGTGTACCCTTAGTGCCAGTGGGGGCTCGACCAAAGCATGCATCTTGATGCAGACTATAGATGTAACATAATTCACATGAATAAAGGTCTCACCTAGTAGGGAGCTGGTAGTGAATCAATTTTGGAAGAGCTACCCCAACATTGAGGTATCATATGATGATAGGAAGAGTTGGTATTGTATGATGAGGAAAGCCTTGGGCCCCCAGAGGAGATAGTTGGGGCAATAGTTGGTTTTGAGGTAGGTTGTCAATCCTTACTATTCTAAGGGGCTAGGGTGGGTGGGATAAGTAGCTGGGCCTACCAAGAAATATAGTTGTTCCCAGGGCCCTGGATCAAGTTGTTGTTAACTCAATTGCCCTACTCTATGTCTTCCCACTCCAACAACTAAACTTTAATAGTTGTTTTGGCCAACTCTATCCAATTAATATCGATCGATCTAAGAACCATTATAGAGTAGGAATCCTCCAAAAATAATCACCTTAGAATAGTAGGGGAGGGCCTAAAGAATATAGATAGAATAGTAGGGCCAATAATCAATCCCCCTCCACCCATATAATTTTAGGGCAGGGCAGGGTAGGGGATCCAAACCCCATTGAGAGAGAGGGCCAATCCACCAATCAAAACTCTAGGAATTAGCACAACTTATAGGATAGTTCTTCATCATGGAAATTTTTGTTGGAAATTGTTAGGAAGGTCACCTAGTCACGAGTGTATTCGAGTGGTAGTGAACTAGGTTCACAACACCCCTACCCATATAGCGTTAGAATTCTTTAGAATAACTGAGAGTGGGGGTGAATCAGTTGTCCAAGGTCCAATGATGTCCAATACAACTTTTTCTACAAATTCTTAATGGCACATAAATGAAATTATCATGCATACAACTAAACATTGAACAACCATAAAAGATAATATGCATCACACCATAACACTAAGGATTTTGATGACCCAAAAACCCTCCATGAATAAGAAGGTAAAACTAGGGTGGGGATGATGCCCAAAAAATAATTGCTTAATTGATTTCAACCACTTCTGATGGTCTGCCATGTTAAAGGCTACAACATACTGTTAAATGTGACCTTGTTAAAGGACTTAAGAACATTCAACTTGGAATGTCACCCTATTAAAAGATTTACATAGAGTTGTTAGGCTCACCCAAGTCCATGTGATTTACAGTCACCTTCTCAAAAGAATCCTTTATCCCTCTCTAAGGATCTCCTATCCTCCTCCTAAGGATATCTTATCCTTCCCCTAAGGATCTCTTTATCCTTCTCTTGAGGATGTCTTTATCCTTCTCCTGGGGATCTCTTTATCATTTTCCTGAGGCTTATCCACCTAGCTGTTAAGCTAACCTAGCAATGTAGGATTTCAATATCTAATATAGTGGTAAGAAAGTATTAGAAGGGTTTTGACCTAATACAGATTGCAACCCTAACTATGCAAATTTTAGATCACTCTTCAGTTCTTTTCTTTTCTTGGCTTTCCTCCTTTGCAGTGATGATAGCTTGTTCACCCTTCAAGATCTGTCTCCTTGAGTTCTTCCACTCATTATGCGAATGCACTCCATGGTCATTTGATCAATTCAGATTCTTGATGCTCTATTCTTACTCCTCTTGGCTTCTTCACACAACCATATTTTATGACCAACTCCCTCTCATGCATGCACATTTGATCTCTAACTTGTAACTCCTTATAAAGAAGTTTTTTTCTTGATTTCTCGCTCAAATCTTAATTTTCTCTTGAGAAAACGGTATTATTTTTCCTCCAAATTGTTTCTACTAGAAACTTCATGATAAATCCATTAGCATTTGCACTTAATTGGTTTGCATGGTTTACCTGAAATTTTGTGAGATCTACTCATCATCCTTATCATCCAACTAATTCACAAAATTCAATGTAACAAACTTATCACTGCTGATCTAGCAAATCTTTGACTTTAAAAAATAATGCAGCAACTTGGCATCATTGGTTTATTGATGCTCGGCTCCTTCTGTGTTACTCGGCTTCTATTGTTATTTTACTGGAGCTCGACACCTATAGTATTTCTACTTTCCTCAGCACTTGAAGACTCGGCACTTAAATATCACTCGACTCCTATATCTTGCTCGACACTTGAATTCACTTAGCACTTGATCTTCACTTGGCACCTAAAGGTTGCTCGGTACCTAAAGATCACTTAGCACCTTAAGACTACTCCACAACTAAAGATCACTTGGCACACACTAAGTTGAACTTTCTTAGCTTCAACTGAGAATCTGTTCGGCACTAACTAGCTAGCTTGGCTCTCTCCAATGAACTTAGTTAATCCTTATGTCTTTGATGTATCTTAGTGTGTCCATCCTCTGTATCTTAGAGTATGTCATCAGTACACTATTTCATCAATGGCTTAGCTGATCCTTATACTTCATTACAACATCATAACTTCAACCTTTCTCTAGGTACTTTTAGTTACATCTTATTGATTGCCACCTCCTTGTCAATCAACCAATTGATAGTATTTGGATCACTAAAGCAATTGTCATTCCTGCAAGTAGAAAGTTTGACATCAATGACAAAAAAATGATTGAAACATTCTTTACCAGTTCCATTATTCTTTATTCATGATCTTTTCAATCATTTCCAACATATAGCTAGAGGGAGGGGTAGGCACCCTACCTATATATATAACTGGGGTAGGGGGTCACCCATTCACACTTAAAAGCCACAACACGGCCATTGATTTATGGGTTATTTATTAGCCCACTAATACCTATACTCCATCCAATTTCTATTAGTTGAGTTCTATTCATCCAAAGGCCCTGATGGCAAGCAAGTAGATGTGACTATGCTCCTTTGCCCATTCTTTTTATAGGCTTTACTCTCTCACCTTCTCACCGCTCTCCCTCTCCCTACCTACCATACATACCTACAAGGAATGGGGGCAAAGTATCCATTTGATTCCCATCTCTTGATTTAGAGGTGGGGCCATACTGCTTCTCCAATTTTTGCTTGATAGGCTAAACTATAGTTGGCCAACCCAGGATCGAGTTTGTTCATTTGTTTGCCCTACTATTCTAATCTAAAGGGTCTATCATTTCTTTAGGCAAAGCAAGCATACTTCCTTTTTTTAATGAAAGTTTAAGTTCTCTCCTCTTGATTTCCCTCTGCCCAACTATTCCATGGAGCCTAGGCCCCTATGATTCCCTCCCACCCCAATCAGCTAGAAGAATAGAAAAAAAGGGCACCCACCTCAACTTATTGGATTGGAGAGGTCCCCACTACTAATCTACCCCCTACTATTCTAAGGGAATCTAGGTAGTCGATACCCCTACTATTCTATAGGCTAGGACCCTACTATTCTATGGCCGTACCCCTACTATTGTAAGGGTAAGGGATCTCTAATTAGGGCACTATCCACTTAATATAATATGGGAATTTTGCAGGGTGCCCTCCCATTAGATTATTCATGTTACCCCCACCCCCACCCCCACCCTAAAATTTATAAGCTAGGATAGGTATAGGGAATCTTAGAATTCTAGAAAGATAAGGTAGAGGTCAGGTTGCCCCTCCTTGATGTTCACCTCCCCTAGTGTACTTTTGTAGCATCAACCTAATAGATAGTAAGGCTTTCCATGAATGATGCTTCATTTGGCATCCCTACACTTATACAGGTAATGTAAATGAATGGCGAGAATCAATATCTCTCTATTCTTCTCACTATTCATGCATGAATCTAAGCCTAGCATAGGAACCCTTTTAATGCCCATAGAATAGTAGCCTACTATTCTACAAGGAAAATAGTTTTCCTGGAGCTACTTTGATCTCCGATCAATATGTTCCCTTCTGCTGATTCACTCTTTATCATTTTCTTTTCCATGACCAGCCATATCTTATCCACCTCTAAGCCATTTGGTGAGGAGGGAGGCAACTATTGATATCTGGTAATAGGACCACAAATAAATATGACTTGATAAAATTTGCCCACTCAACTTGCTCAAATGGGGTGGTCAGTAGTCTGCACTTGTGCAAAATCATTGGGCCCTTTTGCCCTATGTAGTGGGCACATGCATCAATGGGAATCTTAATTAACATGCACAAAAGAGGGTCTACTTTCATTAATCTAAAGTGCTAATCCCTTAGTTGTGTTTGGCTCATGAGTTTTGTTCTTGAAATAGCTACCATGTCAAAGCAAGGTTAACCAAATCCAGTATTGTAAATTAATGTCATTTCCATGTTGCTAGAGTAACCAACCAGGGTTCTAATCTTGCATAGTTACTAACATAGGATTGATTCATAGTTAGCCCTAGAAACAATGAGGGAAGGTTGCGCTACTCTAGCTCTGAGTTCAGTGGGTGTATATGCTTCTCTATCTATGTAATTCCAATAATTATTAGATGACAAGATCTGATCAATTTGTTTCCTTGCAATAGTCTTTCTTTATATCTTTCTTCGAGTGCCAACCCCACTGGTAAAGGGAAAGGTGAGTTAAGCCAAGGTATTAAGGGGCCTATAGGTAGGCAAGATCATAAACATTAATTGATTGAAGCAGTTAAGTCTAGGATCTAGCAAGCAAACATTTGAATCGACAAGCAATACTCAAACCAAACCCCACTTCTAAACCCAACTTATCATTTTGCACCATGCCTACTAAATTTTAGCGCTACAATTCTATGGGCCTGCAAACACTAGATTCTCTACATAACATAGGTGGGTGGGGATAAGTAGGCCAAATAGTAGGGGGGCTTAGTATTTGGGCAGGTGCCTATAGAAATGGTGGGGTAGGCGGCCCTACTATTCTATTATTATTGCCCTATTCTCAAGTTCGCCCCCACCTCGGATCCCTATGTGCTGCCCCCTACAATAATATGAAGGGGACCATTATTTTTCCCTTTTAGATTATTTGAACCCCTCAACCCCCCCCAAAGAATAGTTGTAGGGACCTACTATTCTATGGCATGGGCCACCCATCCATTATTCCCCCCCCCTACAATAATATGAAGGGGGGTCATGGGTGACCCATCCATTATTTATCCCCCTACAATAATATGAAGGGGGGCTTTGGATGACCCATTATTTTGCCCTGCCTACAATAATATGAAGGGGGGCCATGGGATTATTCTTGTTGATTGGGGGTATTGAAGGGGAGGGTAGGGGGGTAAGGGGTCGATTCTAGTTTATCAATTCTAATTTTCCTATTCATTATACACATTAAGGAATTCATGCCCTACTCTTCTAATGGCATAATGAGCACATAGTAGGCTTATGTTATCACCTATGTTTATCTCACCATTTCTCTTGGTGTTCTTTATGATGCTCTCACTTTTGCCTCTATTGAATAGGGATCATTTACTACTTTCACTCCTCGATCAACTACCTCAAGTTATTCTATTTTTTCTTCAAAATGCCTAGATAATATGCTCTGCAACCTTTATCAAAGCTGCTAAAGCCCCTGCTAGCTGATGGGTCTATGTGCTACTCGACCAATTGGGTATGCAAGAAAACTATTGATCCTAGCTCAATTGAATGCTACCTTTGTTGCTAGAATTGGCTATGCACTTGGCTATACTCATTATGACTCTCAATATGAAAGGGGTATTGGATAGGGTGCTCCCCCATACCCCCCTTTCTATTCTATAGTTGTAGGGAAATTTTGTTTATGCAGCAAAGGTGCAAATGTAGAGACAAATTATTTTTTGGTAGGCATAAGAGTAACCTTAGACAAATGGATAATGTAGCACTGCCCACATTATATAGGGTTGATGATATAATGGAATAAGCTAAGCACCCCCTCAAGGGAAGTTGATATAAGATCAGACCAACTATACATTGGCTTAATCATACTCCTTCCTAATCAAGCACATAAGCCAATATCAAAAACTTAAAGGATCATAGTTATCTTAAGCTTATTGGTTGAGGCAAAAGATTAAATAGAACTTCTTTATGCTAAACCAAATCAATCTTGTGTCTAGATCTAGGGTTCAGGGAAAATGATAGCAGAATAGCTTGTAAACTAAATAATCTGTTTAGGGGTCCTTTTAATATAGGGGGTAGGGGCCCTCTACATACAACACCCAATCCATATGATCAGAGGCTTGACCCAGAAGAGGTTTTTTGTTAGGAACCCCACCAATGTTTCTACCTCAATTATATAGAGGGGGCCCCTATTATTATTAGATTCTTATAGCAGGCTGATGCCACAAGGACCTTATAAATAGTAGGCAATTTCTTTTCAAAAAGAGGCTGAATATTAGAATAGTAGGGCCCTTGGATTAGAATAGTAGGGAAACCATAAAATAAATGGGCTTTGCTGCGGCCTTTGTTTTGCTTATGGTAGAAGACAATGCGAGCTGCATCGAGTACAATCTTGAACTCATTTTTTCCCTAGAACTAGGGGTAAGGTGCAACATAGTTGTAATTGGAATGAATGTGGGGAAAGGTTGTGATGGGCCACTACTACAGACTGGTTCTTTTGAAAGAAAAAACAAGCTCAAAACTCTTGAAGAATTTGATGGACATTTTGTTTATTTTGGTGATTATTCAGGTGCATATATCACAAGTTGTGGTTTAATCATTCTAAACAAAGACATGCCTATTCATGTTGTGTATTTTTTAGAAGGTTCAAAACACAATCTTCTAAGTGTCAGTCAAATTTGTGACAATAGATATACAATTTCCTTCAATGCTAAAGGTTACTCAATCGAAAATGAAAGAAATAAAGTCATTACTAGTAGCGTATGAGTAGATAGAAATCTTTATTATTTGATTGAATCAACAGTTCATGAATCATCACTAGTGAATACTTTTCTTGCAAGTAAAATTCAAGAAAATTGGTTATGGCATAAGAGATTGGGACATCTAAAATTTGATAATCTTGCTAGGATTAGCAAGAAAAAAAAGGTTAGAGGTTTACCTCTAATCAGTAAACTGGTTAACATTTGTGAAGAGTGTGTAAAAGGAAAACAAACAAGGGCATCTTCCAAAACTAAAGAATACTCATCTAGTAAACCACTAGAACTTGTTCATACTAATCTATGTGGTCCAACTAAGTTTGTATCGTTAAATGGTGAAAAATACTTTATGTTGTTTGTAGATGACTACTCAAGAATGGTTTGGGTAGCCTTTTTGAAACACAAGTCTGAAGCTTTTAAAAGATTCAAAATCTTTAGAAAAATTGTAGAAAGGGAAATAGATCTGAAATTGAAATGTCTAATGTTAGACAAGGGTGGAGAATTCACTTCTCAAGAATTTATTGAATATTGTGAAAAATGTTGCATTAAGAGGCAGTATTCAACTACTCATGCATCACAAAAAATGGTATTGTGGAAAGAAAGAACATAACTATTAAATAAATGGCTAGAACTATGTTAAATGAAGCCAAATTACCTAACAAATACTTGAAAGAAGTTGTACATACATCTGTATATATTCTAAATAGGGTTGAGATAAGAATAAGGACTACTTACACTCCTTATGAATTGTGGCATGGTAAAACAACAAATGTAAAGAACTTTAAAATGTTTGGTTTGAAAATGTTTCATTAAAAAGGACAACGATTCTTTGGAAAGCTTTAACACAAGATCTGATGAAGGAATATTCCTTGGGTATTCTACACATAGTGAAGCTTTCAAGAGTTATAATAAAAGATTGAACAAGATTGTAGAAGCCATAAACGTAGTATTTGATGAAAGTTCATTGTTGCACAGCAATAATAATAATGATCTTGAAAACATTTCTATTCAAAGAGTAAAAACCATATCTAATGATAAAAAATTAGATGTTGTTGATTTAGATACACCCAATGAAAATGAACAAGAAAGTTGTTGAACTCCTAAAATAAAAAATACTGATTTGAAAATGACTAAAACTCCATCCAAAATTATTGCTAAAAGACATCTAGAGACTCAAGTTATTGAATATGTAAGGAGGAATCTTAACTAAAAGGAAAGTTAAAGCAGACGAGCATGCTCATATTGCTAAACATTTTTGTCTGATATAAGACTTTGAACCAAAAAATGTGACTGAAGCATTGACAAATACTTGTTGGGTGAATGCTATGATAGATGAAATTAATCAAATTGAGAAAAATAAAACATGAGAACTTGTTCCTAGACCTAATGACAAGAATTTCATAGGTGGAAAATGGGTGTTTCAAAATAAACTAAATGAAGAAGGTAAAGTAGTCAGGAACAAAGTTAGATTTTTATGTCAGGTTTATGCTCAACAAGAAGGTATTTATTTTGGCAAAATTTTTTGCACCAGTTGCGAGAATAGAATCTATGAAATTTTTTCTTGCATATGCTAGCTATAAAAAGTTCACAGTTTATCAAATGGATGTTAAAACAACATTCTAGAATGGATACCTTGAAGAGGAAGCCTATATGGAAAAACTAGAAGGTTGAATCCTCTGATAAACCTGATCATGTGTATCATCTTAAAAAGGCATTATATGGTTTAAAACAAGCTCCTAGAGCTTGGTGCTCAAGGCTGGATAAGCATCTTAATGCAAATGGTTTCGCTTGTGGTAGTGCTGATAGTACATTATATATTAAGGTTGTCAATGATGATATTTTAGCAATGAAAATTTATGTGGATGACATTATCTTTGGATCTGCCATGAAGAATTGTCAAAACATTTTTAAAATCTCATGGAATTTGAATTAAAAATATCTCCTTTAATAGAACTTATATTTTTCTTTGGCCTGCAAGTATCATAGCTTGAACATGGTTTATTTCTTTCTCATACAAAATATGCTAAAGAAATGTTAAAAAATTCAACATGACTGATTGTAAACTAGTTAGCACACCTAAGAAACTAAGTTACAAATTGGTTAAAGATGATGATTTTTCTTCAATTAATCAAACTACATATATATCCATCATTGACAGTCTCTTGTATCGTTCAACTTTTAGACCTGATATAATGCAAGCAATTTGTATGGTTTCTGAGTTTCAACCTACTCCAAAAAAGTCTTATCTTATTGTTGTTAATTGAATATTTAAATGTATTCAAAGGTACTCTTGATTTTGGTTTATGGTATCCACACAATGATTATTTCACTTTGTTTTTTTATACAAATACAGATTGGGGTGGTTCTATAGATTAAAAGAGAACTAGTTGTGCTGCATTCTTTCTCAATGATTGGTTGGTTGCCTAGCATAGTAAGAAATAGAAATGTGTCACATTATCTACCTATGGGTCTAAATTTGTTGCTGCTACACTATGTTGCACTCAGTTAATTTGGATGGATTATCAACTATCTGACTTAGGTATCCAAGTTTCAAAACCTATCACCATTTTGTGTGATAATATGAGTGCTATTCAGTTAAGCAAAAATCTTGTTTTACAATCTCAAACTAAACATGTTGTTTTGAAATTTCATTTTCTCTGTGACAAGGTCCTTGATAATGAGTTTAGTTGGTTTATATTCCTAATCAATGCCAATTTGCATATATTTTTACAAAACCTTTGTCTCGAGATAGTTTTGAGCAATTTTGAGCATGGTTGGGAGTTATCTCCCAAACTCTTTTGCACTAAACCTTTCATAATGGGGGAGTTTGATATAGTTTTTTTCTCCTATTCTGACATCTCATATGTTTAAAAGTAGTAGTATTCAATCCTTAATGCAAAATTGGGGGAGAAATTCTCTTTCATCAATTGATTATGATAGATTTAATGATTTGGCTTCGCATATTTTTTGGGTTCTTGTGACGAAAAATATTGACATCTTGTGACTACAAATATTAATAGGTACAGGGTATAGTAAGTGACTCTTGACAAGGTTTTGACACTTCCAGGTTAATGGTACCTTTGACAAGCATAATAGGCATAAGATCTCTCTAGAATACTTGAAAATGAAATGAATAAGTCCAAGTTCATGTAATATTTCATTGGCACTCTTTTGTGGCAATTGTTTTTGATCTACTTCATATATCACACTATTTTTAATAAATATGAATGTTATCATATGGGAAAATATGTATATCATTTTGTATAGATGTATCTATTTGTCCCCATATATAAAGTGTGGTGTATAAAGGAAAGCAAAATTTTGCCTCAATGAAAAATGGGGGAGATTGTTGATATTGGTTTATTTGATGCAAAATGATATAAGTTAACTTATGGTGGTATTATAATAATGTTAATGTTATTGTGGACATTTCTACCATTATGACAAAGACCATATTTGAACTGTGGTTATGTTATGATAATTACCCAAGTCTTCGAGAAGGTGGATATTAAATGCTCAATACACTTAACCTAGTCATAATGTTTCTACATGGAAACTCACTATGGTTAGATTCCAAATTTATGTAAAATCGATTTATAGTTTTGGAAAGGAAAGAATGAAAGACAAGGGTTTTTATGATTCATTCAATTTCTTGTTTCTTCCTAGGTGGCCACCATGGGAGAATATGTAAAGGTATTTGTTGGACTATGAATTTTTTTGTATCTTGGGTTCATGTGAAAAGAAGCATCACCCATATTGCTTTGTCATGGGAAAAGTATTGAATCTTTTTAAGATGGATTTCTATTGGTGAAATAAATCACATTATCTAATAGGATGATTTGTGAAGAAAATAGATGATTTTATCATAGGTATGTTTTGACACCAGGTAAGCATTCTAAAACATCTTTAAATTTAGAACCAAAGCATGGAAACTTTATAGATAAAAAGATGTTGTTGTTGTATCATTTGGAATAGGGCATTCAAGTTTATTTTGTATCAACATATATGTTTTGGATAATGGTTTATCTAGAAAGTTTTTTGAAAGCATTATAGCTACAGTGGTTATTGTTGTCTAGGTTGTTTTGTGAATGACATATAAGGAAGATTAAAGTTTTTATATATGAAAAAATAGTTCTATTGGTTACCATGTTTCTCCTAATAGTTATGTTTCATGGTAAAAGATTTTTGCTAGTTAGAGTGCAACAGTTGATGCTTTTTTTTCTTTCATCAAATGTATTTGTTGGTTATTAGATTTATGGAAAAGAAGTTCTGTATACAGTTCTATATCCTGTAACATTTATAGTTGGGTAATTGATTTAGAAATAGTTTCATTGTAATACCTTAAAATGTATTTCTATTTAAGGATGCATAGATGTGTGTGTTATGTAATTGGAAAAAGAGAAAATAAAAATACATCTATCCTTCCTTAGATACATAACATTTTGTTTATGTGAAAAAGATTCAATGTATGATTACTTATACATACAAGTGTGTGAACCACCATCGTACAGTTGTGTGCATATGTAATATCTGGTATATTAGACTTTGATAAGAAGTAAAGACAGTTATAGCTGCTATTGTAACAGAGATTTGTTACTTAATAAAGAAGGCAGGATTAATGGAGTGGTTTTTTCCCTCTATGATGAAACCATAAGGCTTTTTGAGGGTTTCCCACTTAGCACAAAAGTTTGTGTCTCTTAGATTGTGTGTTGTTTATATTATTTTTGCCATCTTTAATTTATGAGATTAATTCATATATTTATTATGATTCAAATTTAACTTCAAATGTGATACATAATTTTTAGAAACATGATTTTAAAGCTTTATTTTGATTCAACCCCCTCTCATAATAACCACTACTTCCAACAGCTACCATGAAAACTTCATAAACCCTTTAATAAAACAGGGTGCATATAAAATAAGTCAGATTAAGATGTTCAAATGACAATCGTAATAGTAGTCTTCGTGACAAGGAGGTAGCTGAGTAATAAAGCCTGGACTACTGATTTGGAGCTTTTGCTTTGATCATGACTAGCAAGTATATTACATACTCGAGCTATGTGATTATCTGCTAAGAACAAAACTGCACATGCGGTACTCATGAATAGAACACATGTGACACAAGATAAGGAAAGATTCTATTAACAAAAGCTATTAATTAGGTAATGAAGAAACCTAGAATGAAAATTGTTTCGGTCAAGAAGATATATATCTTGTTCTTTACTGGTAGCTTTCAAAAGCACTTCATTCATGACGTTATCTTGGGAGAATAGTTCTTCTCGTCGCCTTGCTCAAACATAAAGATACAAGATTCTTTACAAGGTATCACGCTCTCTGAAAATCTTACCTCTCACATTATAGTATTCGTTAAATTATTATCCTATATAATCTAAAAAAATTGAAAGAGAGAAACTTTCATTTTATTGTTTTAAATGAACTTTCAAATTTTAAATTGTAAATGGTATTGATATTGAAATATATAAATTAGAAACTAAAATTGATGAGTTATCTAATTATTAATATTAATTTGAAATATTATTTAAACTTTTTGTAATATTTTAAATTAATTATAAATAAATCTATAATAGTATTACCATTCTAAAATTATGTGCTTTGGTCTTTGACATAGTGTGAAAATATGAATTGTGCAAGATATGTTTATAAGTGCTAAAGTGAGTTTGACTAAAAATTCACATTGCTTTTTATTTAGATTATAGGTAGAGGGTCATGAATCTAGATTAAAATAGATCACATATCAACAACACCAAAAAAAATAGCTTTAGGGCATTATAGTTGAAAGCCACTACCACCACCAGTTAACAAAATCACATAAAAAAACTATACGATAGGTTATGTTCATCAAATCTAAACTAACCAAAGAAAAACAAAGGTTCAAGCTACTAAGTGACAATATAAACATATGTATGATATACCTCTTCTATCTAGCATAGAAAGAGTAGAGTTCCAATAATAAGCATCCTATCAAGACTTTACAACACAAAGTTTAGATTTACTACAAAACCTACAAACCATCACACATAGTATAATATAAAAAAGAAAAAGGAGGAGACCTTTTAGATCTTGAAAGAGTCTCCTATTTCTTTGTGAGGTTCTTAAGTTCCTTCTTCCAGTTATCAGCTTCAACTTCTTTAGGTTTTTCCTCCCTTTGTCTTTCTACATCCTTTTCTTTGCACTCTTCCACTCTTCCTACGAGAAAGTCTAAACATAATCTTGAGCACTAGATTATAAAAAACCTAAACAAAGAAGATATAGTAGAATTGACCTTGATAAGATTATATAGAGAAGCTAACATTTCCTAGAGGTCCTAGACCTAGCTCAAGAATTCATCCTCCTTACTACTCTCTTGGTTGCAAGCCATGAAATTATTTTTCATAACATCTTCCTCATAAATGACAAGGGAGGAGAAAGAAACACTAATCATCTCCTCAACATCCTCCAAATTCATAATAATTTTATGGTTTTATCCTCCTTCATACCTTTCTTCTCTTCCATTTCCTTTTTATAATCTTCATATTTAAAGTTGTCATTCTCTTCACTCCACTTTAGCTCAAACTCCTAGTTCATTTTTGGAACTAACTCTTGTTCCAAATTATTCCCTTTAGTTTCTTTATTCGTGAATCGTATGGACCTCCCCACCTTAAAAAATAATTTCATATTTTTAATTTCTTAATTTCTCCACTTTGCAACCCTCTTCCTAGGATTCAAACTCATATTCTAAATCCTCCTTGACCACATCGATAAAAGTATTGTTGTTCCTAGGTTTGGATTATGGATTTTCACAAGGTTGTGCTTCTTAGTAGGCATTTTCCATTTTTCATGGGTGGTGTGTAATAGGGTTGCTTTAGAAGATACACTAGAAGATGGTCTCTTCTTGGCTAAAGGTTGTGGGATTTTTCTCATTTTCTTTGAATTTTGATTAGGTTTAGAGCTCTTAAGAAGGGTTTTTCTATTGAACATCTCAATTTTGACAAAGCCCTTAAGTTTTGTAGAAGCTAGAGTAGTATTGGGATGGGTGACCCCTAGGAAAGTCCCAGTGATTCACCTTTGTGAGCATAACCTAGATCTAATGAGTATTAAGTATTTCATTTATTCTTGTGAGAGATGGATTCATGTGAATCACTACTCATAAAACATGAGTTAATGATTTTGACTCAAATATATACTATTAAATCTTGATAGCAATATCACAATGTGATTCACTATGAAAATTACCTCCTACTTATCAATTTATGAGCTTAAGGGGCTTTTCAATGAATGGTTCATAAGGGTATGTGCAGGATCAATGGTTTGCCAAAAATTGGGGATGTGAAAAATATGTAGTTCTAAAATGCCTCACAACATTTCAAAATCCATTTCAGCTTTTTTCGCACCCATTATGATACTAAATGAAAATAATTAAAACCTTTATAAGGCCTACTAGATCTTTGAATACCAACTCTATATGGTCAACTTTTAAAATGTCTCCAAAAATGTGTTTTTAGCTTGTCCTTGTGTGTTTTTTACTTCAAACATGTAGTTGACAACTTCTTTTTCACCAAAATTTGTTGAAATGAAAAGGGTTTCTTAAAAATGTTCTTATCTTTTCTAAAATGTAAGGTTTGTCAAATTACAAGTTTAGTAAGTAATTATTACTTATTTTCTAATGGAATTAAGTATAAAGTGGTGACTGACACACTTGTTGAAAAATAACTATAACTTTCAAATGGTACAACATTTTTTATATCCAAAAGATGCATCACATCCTAAGTTTTTTCTACTATAAGGAAAAGAAAAATAAAATCTGGACATCTTTGAATTAGTTAAGGTGGCCAGACACAAGAGTTTTTTATTAAAAAAATACTAAAATAGAAAATAGAAAATTAATAATTTATTTAAAATAAAAAATACCCAAAAATATGCCTCACATCTAGGCATGAGTCTGCGTCTTATATCTACAATATCATTTAAAAACATTATCATTTGATTTTAAGGTGGTCAAAGATACACCTACTTCTTATTTTTCGTTGGAAATATGAAAAGAGTAACTAAGAGGGGGGGTGAATTAGTTACTACTAAAATAAATCCCAGATCCTTTAGATGTCAACAATAAAATTGATTACTACTATTTCTTAGTAAACACATAGAGAATGTTGTCACTTAGTAAATATAGAGTGTGAAATACTTTTGGTAGATCTTAAAACATTAATAGTAATTTCATGAACACATGAGGCACCAGGACCTAACATGGAAATCCAATTTGGGAAAAACCACCAATGTAACTAATTACTATATTTCACTCTTCTAAAGTAAGCCCTATTAGGAGCCAACCCTATTAAAGGTTACAAAATAAAATGTTAGGTGTGACCCTGTTAGAGGATTTAACCAACCTGCTAGGATTGACCTTGCAAGAGGTCTTAAAAAAATTCAATAGAATTGCCACCTTGTTAAAGGATTTACAACTAGCTATTAAACCAACTCTGTTAAGCGATTTTAGATCACTACTACAATGGTTAGAGAGTAATAATGAAATGACCTAATTGTGATGCAACTAAATTGCTGAATCCAGATCTCTTTTCTACTTAAACTTGATCCTTCTTGATCGAATTTTACTTTTCTACTCCACAAGGATACTTACTTATCCTTTAAGTTCACTCCCTCTCTTTTCTTCAATTCAATCAACACACTTGCACACACACTAGAAATCTCATCTTGACCTTTTATTTATACCATCTAGATTGTCAAGTTAGCCCAAATTCAAATTATAATAACCAATATTCATCATCATAGTTAGCTAGAATTAATACATAAAGTAATTAAGCTTTATAAGCCAAAATAAGAAAAATCTTTCGTAAGCTGACCTTGCTCGATAGAAACTAACTTTGGAATGATTTCCTATGTTAACCAACATAAGCTTGGTTAACACTGTAAACTTGCAAAAATCTTTTGGCAACTGAGTGAACTCAATGAATACTAAGTCTCTCCAACTTTCCTTTCATTAACCAAGTGTGCTTGGTTAACACTCTTTTCTATCTCAATTCCTTTGACACCTAAGTGAGCTTTGTAGACATTGTCATCTATTGAGAGTAAACCTATGAACACTTAGTAGACAAGGAAAACTATCTTCACTGACCAAGTGAGCTCGATAAGTATTGTTTGTCAATTGATATGACATTTTTGTAACATCAAAGACAACACATAATTAATCAATTGTATCCAAAAATATTCCTCTTTGGCATTGATGAAAACACAACATGTCATAGCATAATAAAATTTTGAAAATAAGACTCCCTTTGATAGAAAGTTTCTTTGTCTTTGATTTGTAGAAGAACTTCTCCTTTATGATGTATTCTTCCTTTGCATACCTTCTTTTTAGACTTCACCCTCTACAAAATTTTAGAAAGATAAAGATCTGATAGTAAACTTCTCCCTCTTTCACAACACATGCCAAAGACAACACATGCCAAATTTGTATCAATTTACCTTGAGTATTGATTCATACACAATATTCTCTTGATTATGTTGCATCAACTAATTGATCTTTAACTTGGTTCTAGCTGATGCATCACTAATCTTTATTTAGTGAGCTTTAGATAGAGGAATGACCCCTAGCTTACCTCTTAGATACAAGAATGCATCCTTAGGTAACAACTTGATGAATATGTTTGCATTTTGTTCTTTTGTATGGACATATTCCAATTTGATTTCTTTGTCTTGCACCAGCTCTTTACCAAAGTGATATTTTATAGCAATGTGCTTTGTTTTTGAATGCATCACTAGGTTCTTTGATATGTTAATTGCACTAGTGTTATCTCAATACATGACTATTGGCTCTTTGATTTCAACCTTCATTCTTTCCAGCAATTGTTTGAACCAAACAATGTTAGAACAATTCACTACTGCTGCAACATACTCTACTTCTACTATGGATTGGGATGTGTAGTTTTTCTTCTTACTTGTCCAAGATACCAACCTTTTACCAAGAAAGAAAGCTCCACCACTTGTGCTTTTTCTGTCATCAAGATTTCTTGCCCAATCAACATCAGTAAATACCTTTAGGTCTAAGTTTCCTCCAAGTTTGTTCCATAAACCATAGTCTTCAGTACCTTTCAGATATCTCAATATTCTTTTGATTGTCATCATGTGATTCTCTCTAGGTTTTGCTAAGAAATTTTGCCACTATCCCATCTACTAAGGCAATATCAGGCCTTATGTGAACTACATACTGTAATTTTCCAATCATTGATCTATATAAGGTCTGATATACTTCTTTAGAATCATCATCTTTGGTAAGCTTGATTCTAGTACACATAAGGGTACCAACTAGTTTAGAATCTTCCATACCAAACTTCTTGAGTATCTCTTTTACATACTTTGATTGGGTGATATAGATACCAATTGTGTTCTGCTATATCTGCAATCCAACAAAGAATTTTATTTTACCAAACATGGACATCTCAAACTCTTTGTTCATTTGTTTTGAAAATACTTTGCATAGGTCATCATTTCCTATAAATAGAGTACCATCCACAAGTATCTTTGCCAACAAAATTTTGTTATCCAGTCCTTCCTTGATATATAGACTACTGTTCTCATTTCTTCTCTAAAAACCAATCTGTATCAAGTAGTTATGTAGTCTTTCATGCTAGGTTCTAGGAGCTTTCTTGAGACCATAGAGCTTTGTGTAATTTAAAAACCATATCCCTTTTGTTAGGATCAACAAAACCTTTTGGTTGTTCAATGTAGACTTCTTTATCAAGAATTCCATTCAGGAATGTAGATTTAACATCCATTTGATATACTTTGAATCCTCTATGGGCAGAATATGCAAGTAGGGTTATAACACCTTCTAATCTTTCAATAGGGGCAAAAGTCTCACTATAATCAATTCCTTCTTCTTGAGAATAGCCTTTACACACTAATCTAGCTATGTTTCTTAATACTTGTCCATCTTCATTCAACTTGTTTCTGAATACCCATTTTGTTTCAATCACATTTTTATCTTTAGGCCTAGAAACAAGAGTCCAAGTTTTGTTCTTTTCTATCTATTCTATTTCTTCATTCATTTCCTTAATCTAACTTTCATTTTCTATAGCATCCTTAACACTTCTAGGTTCAAAATCAGCAAGTAAACATGTACCTTTCAATTTTCTTCTTGTCATAGTACCTTCTAATTTATCTCTAATAATCTAATTAGGTACATGATGCCTTCTGACACATTTGGCCAATACAGGTTCTTTAACTTTTGAATAAATTGCATTGTCTTCATTTTGAATTTCAACTTTAGGCTCAAGTCATTTAGACTTGGTGGACATTGGCTCGGTAGCTTTAGAATGAGACTCAGGTCCCTATGACTTAGTTCATACTTCTTGCAACTCAGTAGCTATGGAAGACATGGGAGGTGAAGTATCCTTATTGTTAGATATGCTTGGCAATGTATCAAGTTCAAAATAAACAAATCTTTTGTAATCTACTGGTTCCCTTTTGCTTTCTTCTTCCGTCTTTTCTACAAACCCATCAATTCTCACATGTACACTTTCTATGATTTTATGAGTAGACAAATTCAAACATTTATACGCCTTACTTCTACAGGAATATCCTAAGAATATACCTTCATCACCTTTCACATCAAACTTTCCTTTTTTAGACTCTTTCAAGATATAACATTTATTGCCAAATACTTTCAAGTAACTTACATTGTGTTTGTAGCCATACCATAATTCATAGGGTGTTTTATGTGAGTCCTTCTTCAACTATACTCGATTCAAAGTATGAACTACAATGCTGATGGTTTCCTTCTAGTATTTGATTACAACATTATTTTCAATCATTAAAGTCCTTGCACAATCCATAATGGATCTGTTTCTTCTTTTAGCTATTTCATTCTTCTCAAGAGTGCCAAGGGAAGATACTTGCCTTTTGATTCCT
Source organism: Cupressus sempervirens (assembly GCA_028749045.1). Taxonomy (NCBI): domain Eukaryota; kingdom Viridiplantae; phylum Streptophyta; class Pinopsida; order Cupressales; family Cupressaceae; genus Cupressus; species Cupressus sempervirens. The sequence goes on along the minus strand of CM053792.1, from coordinate 354,867,234 downwards.
CTTTCAATGCAAAAATGATTGAATTCATTGGAGATGAATCCACCACCTCTATTTGATCTTAAGTATTTCAATCTTTTTCCTATTTCTTTTTCTACCTTGCTAGATAACATTTGAATTTCTCAAATGCTTCTGACTTTTCTCTAAGATACATAATAGTCATCATTCTATAGTAGTCATCAACAAAAAGAATAAATAATTTTTCTTCACTATAACTTTCTATTCCAATGGGTCCACACAAATTAGTAAGCGCAATTTCCAGGTCATCCTCAAATTGATAGTTTTTGCTCTTAAAACTAGTCTTTCCCATTTTGCCAATTTGACAATTTTTGCACAATCCAACATCTAGTTTCTTCAAACTAGGGATACCTCTAACATTTTTGAATTTTCTTATCTTGACCATATTATCAAAATTTACATGACATAGTCTTATGTTCCATAACCAACTTTCTTCCATTTGAGGAATAAAACTTGAGCAATCACCAAGATCAAGATAAAATAGGTTACCTCTTATTTGTTTGCCGAATCCAATCAAATTCCCTTTGTCATCCAATAGTCTTGTCTTTCCATGCATGAATTCTACCTTGAATCCAATGTTGATTAGCTGTGCCATAGTTAGTAGGTTATTCTTTAGTCCTTCAACCCAATAGGCATTTTCACATACAAGTTTATTGGTAAATGAGATTCAACCATTCCCTTTTATGCAACAAGGTTTATTGTTTCCAAACCTTACACTACCTCCATCATAGTGTTCAAAGTGTTCAAATTTTGTTTTGTCTCTAGTCATGTGATGTGAACATCCACTATCTATGATCCATGTGTCATTTTTCCAAACATGAGAGATAAGTGCCATCTTATCTTCTTCTTCATTAGATTCATCTTTTATAACAATGTACACTATTTCATCTTCACTGTTATTAGAATCTTTAGCCATAAAACAAGTCTTCTTACCTTTGTCTTTTAAAGATTTGTGACTTTTGGATTCCTTCTTGCCTTTATACTTGTGGCTCTTCTTCTCATTGTTTCTTTCTTTGTTTGAGCACCTGGCAGCAATATGAGCAATTTCTTCACATGAAAAGTAGATTAAAGGAACTTTACCTTACTTTCCTTTGCCTCTAGATTTTTTTTGTAAGTAAAGATTCAACAACTTCAAGATCATTATTAAAACTTTCTTTTATTTCCTCTTCACTTTCTGACTGAATGTCATTTATTTTCTTGCCTTTCTCTTTGAGTGGAAGTTTAACTTCAAATGCAAACTCAACATCTTTGGAAGCTGAAACATAATTGTCAAAGTTGTCTAGCTCAAAAGCTATTAGTCTTCCTACTAGTACATCCAAACTTAACTTGTGATTTGGGTCACATCTCTTTTCTTGAATAGTAGATACTCTAATTACATAGATAGGAAGCAATTTTCTAAAAACTTTACTTACAATGATTTCTTCCTTGATTTCTCCTTTAGAAGCTCCGATTGCACTGAAACTAGCTTTGATTCTTTCCACATATTTGGCAACATTTTCATCTTCTCTCATTTTCATATGATCAAACTATCCTCTAAGGCTCTTTGCTTTGTCTCTCCTTGCATTTCCATCACCACCGTAGATATCCTTTAGCTTGTTCCACATATCAAAAGCATTTTTATAGTCTTTGATCTCATCAAGTTCATCATAGCTGAGAATAGATGCAATATCAATTATCATGATGTTATGGTTCTTTTTCTCAGCAAGATCTCCAATAGATAATGTACCAGTGGGAGTTTTTTATTCTTCATCAAGGTATTTGCAACCTAAATCACTAATGGTGGATAGATGAAGCCTCATGAGTCCTTGCCATGTTGAAAAGTTGTCTTTATTTAGCTTTGGAATCTCTCTCTTGTAAGACATCCTGATCTTTAGCTTAGGTTCTTGAAACCTTTTCTATAAGCACACAAAACTATGATACCAATTGTTGGAAATATGAAAGGAGTAACTTGGGGAGGGGGGGGGGGGGGGGTGTGGGTGAATCAGTTACCACTAAAATAAATCCCAAATCCCTTAGATGTCAACAATAAATTGATTGTTGTTGTTACTCGGTAAACACATAGAAAATGTTGTCACTTAGTAAATGTAGAGTGTGAATTACTTTTGGTAGATCTTAAAACATTAATAGTAATTAACTTGCAAGCATAAGAGAAATGATATGAACACATAAGACACCAGGATTTAACATGGAACCCCAATTTGGGAAAAACCACCAATGTAACTAGTTGCTATTTTTCACTTTTTTGAAGTGAGCCCTATTAGGAGCCAACCCTATTAAAGGTTACAAAACACACTATTAAGTGTGACCCTGTTAGAGGATTTAATCACCCTACTAGAAGTTTCCTTGCAAGAGGTTTTAAAAAGATTCAATGAAATTGCCAACTTGTTAGAGGATTTAAAACTAGCTATTAAACCAACTTTGTTAAGAGATTTTAAATCACTACAATAGTGGTTAGAGAGTAATAATGAAATGACCTAATTGTGATGCAACTAAATTTTTGAATCTAGATCTCTTTTTTGCTTAAACTTGATCCTTCTTGATCAAATGTTACTTTTCTTCTCCACAAGGATACCTTCTTATCCTTTAAGTTCATTCCCTCTCTTTTCTTCAATTCAATCAACACACTAGAAATCTTATCTCGACCTTTTATTTATACCATCCAGATTGTCAAGTTGGCCCAAATTCAAATTACAATAACTAATATTCATCATCATAGTCAGCTAGAATCAATACATAAAGTAATTAAGCTTCATAAGCTAGAATAAGAAAAATTCTTTGTAAGTTGACCCTACTTGGTAGAAACTAACTTTGGAATGATTTCCTGTGTTAACCAATAGAAGCTTGATTAACACTATGACTATGACCTTGTAGAAATCCTTTGGCAACCAGGTGAACTTGGTGAATACTAACTGTATCTAGCTTTCCCTTCATTAACTGAGTGAGCTCATTTAATATTCATTTCTATCTTAATTTCTTTGATGCTCAAGTGAGCTTAATAGGCACTGTCATCTATTGAGAGTAAACCTGTGAATGCTCAGTAGACAAGGAAAACTATCTTCACTAACCAAGTGAGCTTGGTAAGCATTATTTATCAATTGATATGAAATTTGTGTAACATCAAAGGGTCAGTGGAAGAAGTTAGGTCTCACTTTTGGCCAAAAAGCGGAAGTGTTTTTCCTATTTTTGAGGTATTTTGTCAATTGATGCCAAAATTTGAGCCATTTAGAGATTAAATATAAAAAAACTTTAGAAATAAAAATTGTAGTGCTTGGAATCTTCTTTTTGAATATGTAAATTATTGTACTAATACATTAAAATTCAAAATTTTAACCAATTAATTTTTATTTTTTCAGATAAGGCCTAGTATTTTACAAACTAAACTCAATTTCCTAGAGAGTCTTTTCTCTCAATTTTTTTATATAAAGTTTATAACAAGTAGAAAATTGCACATCAAATTGACATAACCCTAATTTGCTAATATTTTAATGCCACTTAAGAGCATAGTTTGGTTGACCATGATCTTGCACATACCCATAAGACACAACACTTGCTAAAGGTTTTTGAAATGGGGTTTCAAGAAGAGTGGTTTTAACCATGGAGGAAATTCCATAGTTAAGAATTCTCAAGATAGAGTATTACTAGGATGGGTGACTTTCTAGGAAGTCTTGGTGCTTCACATTTGTGAGCATCACCTAGATCCAATGAATTCTAAGTGTTTTATTTATTCTCATGAGATATGGAATTTTTTGAATCACTATACTCATGAAGCATGAGTCAATGATTATGAGTCAAAAGCTACATAGTTAAATCTTAATAGCAATAAAAAAATTTGAGTTGTTGTAGAAACTACCTCCTTAATGAGCTTGGGGATTTCTATTGAATAGTCTATAAGGATCAACACTTGGTGAAGGATTTGAAAATCGGGTTCCAATAAGAGTGGGTTTAACCATGAAGGAAACTTTTTAGTTAAGCACATTGAAGATGGAGTAGTAGTGAGGTGGGTGATCTTTTGGGAAGTCTAAGTGCTTCACCTTTGTGAGCATAACGTAGATCTAAAAAGTGTTGAGTGTTCCATTTATTCTAACGAGAGATAGAATCTTTGGAATCACTACTCATTGAATTTATTCCCATCGATGGTGAATAGGAACTAGCTAAGCAAATTTGAGGCCATTGATTTATCTTAACTTTTCCAATAAGGTAATAAATAATAGATTGGAGGTCCTATCCAAAGTGGGCACTCCACCTTAGATCAAATTTTTGAAGAGGAGGTATATTCTTGAAAACCTCCTAAAAAGTTGGGAATCAAACCAATATGTTACTATGTTGGCTTGTTGCTTTGAATTTTTTCCATATGACCATATAGAATGGAACTTTACCCATATAATGTTGGAGGATTTAAGGTTTCCATAGAATTTCTCTCATAGATGATTCACACCTTATGTAGGAAAAATATTTATGCTTGAGGTTAATAGAACTAGATTTGATCCCTTCTAGTTTTCCAAATATATCAGGAAAGGATTCCCCCTTGCATCTACTATTTTTGTACTTGTTGTTGATATTGTGTTCTACCCACTAAGGGATGATAGGTTTCCCCCACCCATGAAGGAAATCACTCTCTCTAATTGTGAGGGCTTGTCAAATATTTAGTTCATGGAGTTTACTATTGTTTTTTTTTCCTTCTAAATTTCAAATAATAAAATGTGTATCCATTGATGAGCAATATGAACTTTCTCTTCTTCTTCTAGTGTGATTTCTAAGTTCTTATTATTGGATGGAATTGTTGGAAATATAAGAGGAGTAACTGAGAGGGAAAGGGTGAATAAGTTACTAAAAAATATATCCTAGATCCCTTTTGATGTCAGTACAAAATGCAAACAAATAACTGAATACTATTGAAGCTTGGTAAACACACAGAGTGTTGTAACTTGGTAGTAACTGGATTAGTTTAGTAAAAAATTAACATCTAAACCATTAGATGTCATCTATGATTATCATTATTTTAACTTAGTTTCAAACACATAAAAAAATAGCATGAACAAATTTGACACTAGGATTTAATGTGGAAACCCAATTTGGGAAAAACCACCAATAGCAACTAGTTATTGATTTTCACTTTTTTGAAGTGAGCTCTATTAGGAGTGAACCCTGTTAAAGGTTACAAAACACACAGTTAGGTTTGCACCTATTAAAATATTTAATCACCCTAGTAGGAGTGGCCTTGTTAGAGGTCTTGAGAACAATTCAATGGAATTGCCACCTTGTTAGAGGATTTTCAAATAGTTGTTAAGCCAACTCTATTAAGAGATTTAGATCACTGCTACAAGGATTAGAGAGTAACAATGAAATGACCTGATTTGAATGCAACTTAATTGCTGATTTTATATCTCTATTTTGGCTTGTCCTTGATCCTTCTTGATTGAATATGACTTTGTTGCACCACAAGGATATTTTTATTATCCTTCAAATTCCTTTCTTTCACTTACCAATAAATCTTCAATTACACCACCATAATTCACACATTCTCTTGCACTCACTTGCACACTTTCTTGCACACTTTGAAATCACAACTTGACCTAATACTTATACCTTCCATTTTGTCAAGTTGGCTCAAATACAACTTACAATAATCAATATTTATCACCTTAGTTAAATCAATAGATAGACCAATTAAACTCAATACAACAAAATAGGAGAATCCTTTGCTAGTTGACCCTGCTCTGTAGAAACTAACCCTAAAATGATTTCCTTCATTAACCAACAGAAGCTTGGTTAATACTGCAAACTTACAAAAATCCTTTGGCAACTGAGTGAGCTCAATTAGCACTAGTTCGATCCAACTTTGCTTTGTTACCTGAGTGAGCTTGGTTAACACTCACTTTCTGCAACTTTTCTTTCGACACTTGAGTGAACTTGGTAGACACTACCTTCTAAACTAGGAAAACATAGGAATTCTTAGTAGACACTTAGAACTATCTTCACTGCCCGAGTGAACTCGGCATATACTGACTAATAATGATTATGAAATTTGTGTAACATCAAAGACAACACACAACTAATCAGTTGTATCAAACAACCTCCCTCTTTGGCATTGATGGCAACACAACATTTCATAGAACAATAAAATTTTGGATTTGAGAACTCCCTCTATTAGTATGGACTTTTCTCTTTTTACTGAATTCTATCTACAACAACTATTACCAATTTCATTCAGAACATTCTCCCTCTTTTAGCATACTCCATCTTTTAGAGGATTTCTCCCTCTCTAGTTTTTGACTTTATTCTGGTTCCAAAAAAAATTCTTAGAGATATGACTGTAAACTTCTCCCTCTTTGACAACACATGGCAAAGACAATAACTATGTAAATTCCAATGTAGGTTGAGTATCAATTCATCTTCAATATGCCCTTGCCAATTCTGCACCAATTGATTGATCTTCAATAGGTTCTAGTTGATGCATTCACTAAACTTTATTTAGTGATTTTTAGATAGGGGAATGACCCCTAGCTTACCTCTTAGTTACATGAATGAATCCTTAGGTAAGGGTTTCATGAATATGTCTATAATATGTTACTTTGCATTCACATATTCAAAACTGACTTCTTTATCTTCCACCAATTCTCTTAAGAAGTGATATTTTATAGCAATATGCTTTGTTTCAGAATTCATCACTAGATTCTTTGATATGTTGATTGCACTAGTGTTATCACAAAATATAACAATTGGATCTTTGATTTTTACCTTCATTCCTTCCAACAGTTGTTTGAACCAAACAATGTTATAGCAATTGACTACTGTTGCTACATATTCTACTTCTGTTGTGGATGAGAAGTACAATTTTGCTTCTTTCTTGTCCAAGATAATAGTCTTTTACCAAGAAAGAATGGTTTAACACTAGTGCTTTTTCTATCATCAAGACTTCCTGCCCAATCAGCATTAGTAAATACTTTTAAGTCCAAATTGCCTCTATATTTGTACCATAAACCATAGTCTTCTATACCTTTCAAATACCTCATGATTCTCTTGATTGTGGTCATGTGATTTTCTTTGGGATTTGTTGAGAATCTTGCCACTATTCCAACTTCTAGAGAAATACTAGGCCTTGTGTGAACTAAATACTATAATTTTCCAATCATTGATCTATAAGTAATCTTATCTACTTCTTTGGAATCATCATTTTTGGAAAGCTTATGTCTAATAGAAATAGGTGTTCCAACTGGTCTTGAATCTTCCATTCCAAATTTCTTCAGTATCTCCTTGATATACTTAGATTGAGTGATGTAGATACCATTCTTGTTCTGTTGTATTTGCAATCCAACAAAGAATTTTATTTCACCAAACATGGACATCTCAAATTTTTTGCTCATTTCTTCTGAGAATGCTTTGCATAAATCATCATGTCTTGTAAATAATGCATCATCAACAAGTATTTTTGCTAACACAATCTTCTTATCTAGTCCTTCCTTGATATACAAACTACTATTATCATTAGTCCCTTGAAAACCAATCTTTACCAAGTAATTATAGAGTTTTTCATACCAAGATTTGGGAGCTTGCTTGAGACCATATAAAGCTTTGTATAGTTTGCAAACCATGTCTCCTTTGCTAGGATCTACAAAGCCTTTTGGTTGCTCAATGTAAACTTTGTCATCAAGGATTCCATTTAAGAATGTAGATTTAACATCCATTAGATATACTTTAAATCCTTTATGTGCTGCATATGCCAGTAAAGTTCTAACACCTTCAACTCTTGCTATAGGAGAAAAAATTTCACCATAGTTAATACCTTCTTCTTGAGAATAATCTTTGCATACCAATCTTGGTTTGTTTCTTGAAACCTTTCCATTTTCATTCATCTTATTTCTAAATACCCATTTTGTAACAATCACATTTTTATCCTTGGGTCTAGGAACAAGGGTCCAAGTTTTGTTCTTCTTTGTCTATTCTATCTCTTCATTCATTGCTTCAATCCAACTTTCATTTTCTAAAGCATCTTTAACAGTTCTAGTTCAAACTCAACAAGTAAACATGTACCTTTTAATTTTCTTCTTGTCATTGTTTCATCTAATTTATTTCCAATGATCTAATTAGGTGCATGATGTCTTCTGACATATCTTGCTAATATAGGCTCCTTGGTCTTTGAATGAGTTTCATCATCTTCTTCTTGAATTTTAGTCTCAATCTTGGGTCCTTCTATTTGTAACTGGGGTCCATCAAGCTCTGTTTGAACTAGCTCAGTAGCCTCTATTTGTGACTTAGGTCCTTGTAGCTCAAGTTGCACTATTTGCAACTTAGTAGCTATTAGATTTTTTGGGGACTCGAGAGTTGAAGCCTCTTTCTTTTAGATATATTAGGAAGGGTATCAGGTTCATAGTAAACAAATCTTTTGTAGTCTTCAGGTTCCTTGCTACTTTCTTCTTCACTCTTTTCTACATGTTCATTAATTTTGACATGTGCATTTTCTATAATTTTGTGAGTAGATAAATTCAAACATCTGTATGCTTTTCTTTTGTAGGAGTATCCTAGAAATATTCCTTCATCTCCTTTTATATCAAATTTTCCTTTTCTAGATTCTTTCAATATCTAACATTTGTTGCCAAATACCTTCAGGTAACTCACATTAGGTTTGTAGACATACCATAGCTGATAAGGGGTCTTGTTTGAATCTTTCTTCAAATGAACTTTGTTCAAGGTATGAACTATAGTGCTGATAGGTTCCTTCTAGTATTTGAGAGCAACATTCTTATCAATCATTAGGGTTCTTGCACAATTCATGATAGATCTATTTCTTCTTTTTGCTATACCATTTTGTTGTGGTGTACCAGGAGTAGATACTTGTCTTATGATTCCTATTTCAATTCAGAAATTGTTGAATTCATGGGAAATGAATTCACCACCTCTATCTGATCTTAGGCATTTTAACTTCTTTCCAATTTCTTTTTCTACTCTTGCCAGATACCACTTGAATTTTTGAAAAGCTTTTAATTTTTCTTTTAGGTACATTACTGTCATCATTCTAGAGTAGTCATCAACAAAGAGAATGAACAACTTTTCTCCACTATAACTCTCTATTCCAATAGGTTCGCATAAGTTTGTATAAACAATTTATAAGACTTCTTCTCACTGATGGTCTTTGCTTTTGAATCTTGCCTTTCCCATTTTACCAATTTGGAAATTCTTGCATAGAAATATGTTAGGCTTCTTCAAACTAGGAATACCTCTTACTCCTTTATATTTTCTTATCTTAATTAGATTATCAAAGTTCACATGACATAGTCTTTTCTACCATAACTAAATTTCTTCTACTTGAGCAATAAAATATGAACAATCACCAAGATCAATATAAAATAGATTACCTTTTGTTTTCTTGCCAAAACAAACCAAATTTCATTTCCCATCTAGCAGTTTAGCCTACCCATTAATGAGTTCTACCTTGAATCTAATGTTATTCAGCTATGCCACACTTAGTAGATTATTCTTTAGTCCTTCAACCCAATAAGCATTATCATACACAAGTTCTTTAGTTAACAAGATACATCCTTTTCCTTTTATATTACAAGGTTTATTATTTCCAAATCTTGCACTATCTCCATCATAATATTCCATATGCTCAAATTTTGTTTTGTCACTAGTCAGATGATGTGAGCAGCCACTGTTAGTAATTTAGATATCATTTTTTCTAACATGAGAGATAAGTGCCATCTTATCTCCTTCATCGTCAAATTCATCTTTCAAAGAAATATAAACCATTTCATCTTCACTATTACTAGAATTTTTAGCTATGAAACAAGATTTTTTACCTTTGTCTTTGAGGTTCTTGTAGTTCTTGGAGTCCTTCTTGCATTTATGCTTGTTTCTTTTCTTTTCATCCTTCATTTCCTTATTTGGACACGCGGCAACAATATGGCCAATTTCTTCACAAGAAAAGCAGATTAGAGGAACTTTACTTTTGTACTTCCCTTTTCTTTTGGAATACTTTCTTGCAAGCAAGGCTTCAAAACCTTCAAGATCACTGTCTTAACTTTCTTCTCATGATCCATCTTCTTCACTTATTGATTGACTATATTTTGACATTTTACCCTTTTTTTGAGTGAGATTTTAGCTTTAAATGTAGATTCAATATTCTTTGAAGTAGAAACATAGTTATCATAATTTTCTAACTCAAAAGTTGTTAATGATCCAACTAGAGCATCCAACCTTGTCTTATTAGTTGGATCGCATCTCATTTCTTGAATGATAGATAGTCTAATTGCATAAATAGGAAGAAGAGTTCTGAGTACTTTACTTACAATAGTTTCCTCCTTAATGTCTCCTCCAGATTCTTTGACTGTACTTACACCGGCCTTGATTCTTTTCACATATTTTTCAATGTTGTCATCTTCTCTCATTCTCATTTGATCAAACTATCCTCTAAGGCTTTCTGCTTTGGCTCTACTTACATTGTCATCTCCTCCATAAATATCTTTCAATTTTTTTCACATTGCAAAAGTTGTTTTGCAATCTTTTACCTCATCAAATTCAGCATAGCTAAGAGCAGATGCAATATCAATCATCATGATATTATTATTCTTCTTTTAAGCCATATATTTAATTGATAATATTCTAGAGAGAGTCTTATGTTCATAATGAAGATACTTACAACTTGAATCAGTGATGGTAGCCAGATACAATCTCATAAGTCCTTGCCATGCTACAAAATTATCTTTGTTCATTTTGGGAATCTCTATTTTGTTAGACATCTTGATCTTTACCTTAGGTCCTTGACACCTTCTCTACAAGCACCAAAAGCTCTGATACTACTTGTTGGAAATATAAGAGGAGTAACTAAGAGGGGAGGGGTGAATAAGTTACTACAAAAATAAATTCTAGATCCTTTTTGACGTCAGAACAAAATGTAAACAAATAACTAAATACTACTAAAGCTTAGTAAACACACAAAGTGATGTAACTTGGTAGTAATTGGATTAGTTCGGTAAAAGATTAACATATAAACCATTATATGTCATTTTCGATTACCATTATTTTATCTTAGTTGCAAACACATAAAGAATATAGCATGAATACATTTGACACCAAGATTTAACGTGAAAATCCAATTTGGGAAAAACTACCAATAGCGACTAGTTAATGATTTTCACTCTTTTAAAGTGAGGTATATTAGGAGCCAACCCTATTAAAGATTACAAAACACACTGTTAGGTACAACTCTATTAAAGGATTTAATCACCTTGTTAGGAGTTGCCTTATTAGAGGTCTTGAGAACAATTCAATAGAATTGCCACCTTGTTAGAGGATTTTCAAATAGCTATTAAGCCAACTCTATTAAGAGATTTAGATCACTGCTACAATGGTTAGAGAGTAGCAATGAAATGAATTGATTTAAATGCAACTTAGTTTTTAATTTTAGAGCTCTATTCTAGCTTGTACTTTATCCTTCCTGATGGAATATAACTTTGCTACAGCACAAGGATATTCTGCTTATCCTTCAAATTCCCTTCTATTGCTACACTTTCTTCCACACTTTGAAATCACAACTTGACCTTATACTTATACTTTCCATTTTGTCAAGTCATCTCAAATACAACTTACAATAATAAATATTTATCACCTTAGGCAACTAGAATCAATAGATAGACCAATTAAACTCAATACAACAAACTAGTAAAATCCTTTACTAGCCAATCCTTCTTGGTAGAAACTAAGTGTGAAATGATTTCCTTTGTTAACCAATAGAAGCTTGGTTAACACTGCAAACTTATGAAAATCTTTTGGCAACTGAGTGAGCTTAGTTAGCATTGGTTCTATCCAAATTTCCTTTGTTACCTGAGTGAGCTCGGTTAACACTCACTTTTTGCAACTTTTCTTTTGACCCCTAAGTGAACTCAGTAGACACTACCTTCTGAACTAGGCAAATATAGCAATTCTCGGTAGACATTGAGAACTATCTTCACTACCTGAGTGAGCTCAACATATACTGACTAATAATGATTATGACATTTTTGTAACATCAAAGACAACACACAATCAATTGTGTCCAACAATCTCCCTCTTTGGCATTGATGGAAACACAATATGCCATAGCGCAATGAAATTTTGGATTTGAGACCTCCCTCCATTAGTATGAGTTTTTCCATTTTTACTAAATTTTGTCTGCAATAGTTGTTACCAAGTTCATTCAGAATATTCTCCCACTTTTAGCATACTTCATCTTTTAGAGGACTTCTCCCTCTCTAGTTTTTGACTTTATTCTAGTTCCAAATAAAATTCTCAAAGATATGACAATAAAATTCTCCCTCTTTGAAAAAACATGCTAAAGATAATAACTTTGTAAATTCCAATGTACCTTGAGTATTGATTCATCTGGAATATGACCTTGCGAATTTTGCACCAACTAATTAATCTTCAATAGGTTCTAGTTGATGCATTCACTAAACTTCATTTAGTGATTTTTAGATAGTGGAATGACCCCTAACTTACCTCTTAGTTACAGAAGTGCATCCTTAGTTAATGGCTTGGTGAATATGTCTGCAATCTATTCCTTTGTATTCACATATTCCAATTTGACTTCTTTATCTTTCACCAATTCTCTTAAGAAGTGATACTTTATAGCAATATGCTTTGTTTTGGAATGCATTACTAGATTCTTTGATATGTTGATTGCACTAGTGTTATCACAATATATAACAACTAGATCTTTGATTTCTACCTTCATTCCTTCCAAAAGTTGTTTGAACCAAACAATGTTAGAGCAATTGACTGCTGCTACATATTCTGCCTTTGCTATGGATTGAGAAGTACAACTTTGCTTCTTGCTCGTCCAAGATACTGGTCTTTTACCAAGAAAGAATGCTCCATCACTAGTGCCTTTTCTATCATCAAGACTTCCTACCCAATCAACATTAGTAAATACTTTTAAGTCCAAATTTCCTCTATGTTTATAACATAAAACATAGTCTTTAGTACCTTTCAAATACCTCATGATTCTCTTGATTGCTATCATGTGATTTTCTTTGGGATTTCATGAGAATCTTGTCACTATTCCAACTGCTAGAGCAATATCAGGCCTTGTGTGAACTACATACTACAATTTTACAATCATTGATCTGAAATTAATCTTATCTACTTCTTTGGAAGCATCATTTTTAGAACACTTATGTCCAGTAGACATAAGTGTTCCAACTGGTCTTGAATATTCCATTCCAAATTTCTTTAGTATCTCATTGATATACTTAGATTGAGTGATGTAGATACCATTCTTGTTTTGTTGTACTTACAATCCAACAAATATTTTTATTTCACCAAACATGGACATCTCAAATTCTTTTATCATTTCTTCTAAGAATGCTTTGCATAAATCATCATTTATTGTAAATAAAGTATCATCAACAAATATTTCTACTAACACAACCTTCTTATCTAGTCCTTCCTTGATACACAAACTACTATTATCATTAGTCCTTTGAAAACCAATCTATACCAAGTAATTATTGAGTCTTTCATACCAAGCTTTGGGAGCTTGCTTGAGACCATATAAATCTTTATGTAGTTTACAAACCATGTCTCCTTTGCTAGGATCTACAAAAACATTGCTCAATGTAAAATTCCTCATCAAGGATTCCATTTAAAAATGTAGATTTAACATCCATTTGATAAACTTTAAATCTTCTATGTACTACATATGCTAGTAAATTTTGAACACCTTCAAGTCTTGCTACTAGAGCATAAGTTTCACCATAGTCAATACCTTCTTCTTGACAATAACATTTTCATACCAATCCTGCTTTTTTTCTTGAAACCTTTCCATCTTCATTTAGCTTATTTCTAAATACCCATATTGTACCAATTACATTTTTATCCTTGGTTCTAGCTACAAGAGTCCAAGTTTTGTTCTTATCTATCTATTCTATCTCTTCATTCATTGCTTCAATCTAACTCTCATTTTCTAGAGAATCTTGAACACTTCTAGGTTCAAATTTAGCAAGTAAATATGTACCTTTTAATTTGCCTCTTGTCATTGTTCCATTTGATTCATCTCCAATGATCTAATTAGGTGCATGTTGTCTTTTGACATATCTTGCTAGTATAGTCTCCTTGCTCTTTGAATGAATTTCATCATCTTCCTCTTGAACTTTGGTCTCAAGCTCGATTACTTCTATCTATGGTTCGGGTCTATTAGGCTTGGTTTGAACTAGCTCGGTAGCCTCTATTTGTGACTTGAGTCCTTGCACCTCAGGTTGCACTATCTGCAACTTAGTAGCTATTGGAGTTCCTAGTGACTCAAGAGTTGAAGCCTCTTTTCCTTCAGATAGATTAGGAAGGGTATCAAGTTCATAGTAAAAAAATCTTTTATAGTCTTTAGGTTCCTTAATACTTTCTTCTTCACTCTTTTCTTCATATTCATCAATTCTGACGTGTATTTTCTATAATTTTGTGAGAAAATAAATTCAAACATATGTATGCTTTGTTTCTTTAGGAGTATCCTAGAAATATGCCTTGAACTCCTTTTAAATCAAATTTTCCTTTTCTAGATTCTTTCAATATGTAACATTTGCTGCCAAATATCCTCAAGTAACTCACATTAGGTTTGTAGTCGTACCATAACTGATAAGGTGTCTTGTTTGAATCTTTCTTCAACTGAACTCTGTTCAAGGTATGAATATAGTGTTGATAGGTTCCTTCTAGTATTTGAAAGCAACATTAGGTTCCTTCTAGTATTTGAAAGCAACATTCTTATCAATCATCAAGGTTCTTGCACAATCCATGTTAGATCTATTTCTTCTTTCTACTATACCATTTTGTTGTGGTGTACTAGGAGTAGATACTTGTCTTTTGATTCCTTTTTCAATGTAAAAATTGTTGAATTCATGGGAAATGAATTCACCACCTTTGTCTGATCTTAGGAATTTCAACTTCTTTCTAGTTTCTTTTTCTACTCTTACTAGATACCACTTGAATTTTTAAAACACTTTTGATTTTTCTTTTAGGTGCATTACTATCATCATTCTATAGTAGTCATCAAGAAAGAGAATGAAAATTTTTTATCCACTATAACTCTCTATTCCAATAGGTCCACATAAGTCTGTATCAACAATTTCTAAGACTTCTTTTGATTGATAGTCTTTGCTTTTGAAGCTTCTCTTTCCCATTTTACAAATTTGACAATTCTTGCATAGACCCATGTCAGGCTTCTTCAAACTAGGAATACCTCTTACTCTTTTATGTTTTCTTATCTTAATCAAATTATCAAAGTTCACATGACATAGTCTTCTATGCCATAACTAACTTTCTTCTTCTTGAGCAATAAAACATGAACAATCACTGAGATCAAGATAAAATAGATTAACTTTTATTTTCTTGCCAGAACTCCAAATTTCCTTTCACATCTAGCAGTTTGGCTGGTCCATTCATGAATTCTACCTTGAATCCAAAGTTATTTAGTTGTGCTACACTTAATAGATTATTCTTTATTCCTTCAACCAAATAAGCATTATCACACACATGTTCTTTAGTTAGAGAGTAAAAGATTATTCTTTATTCCTTCAACCAAATAAGCAGTTATACAAGGTTCATTGTTTCCAAATCTTACACCACCTCCATGATAATATTCCATATGCTCAAATTTTTTTTTGTCACTAGCCATATGATGTGAGTAGCCACCATCAATAATCCATATATCACTTTTTCTAACATGAGAGATAAGTGCCATCTTATCTCCTTCATCATCAGATTCATCTTTCATAGCAATATAAACCATTTCATCTTCACTATTATTAGAATCTTTAGCTATGAAAAAAGATTTCTTACCTTTGTCCTTGAAGTTCTTGTAGTTCTTGGATTCCTTCTTGCCTTTATGCTTGTTTATTTTCTTTTCATCCTTCATTTCCTTGTTTGGACACCTAGCAGCAATGTGACCAATTTCTTCACCAAAAAAAATAGATTAGAGGAACTTTACCTTTGTACTTCCCTCTTCCTTTGGAATAATTTCTTACAAGTAGGGCTTCAACAACTTCAAGATCACTGTCTAAACTTAATTCTGATGATCTATCTTCTTCACTTCCTAATTGACTAGATTTTAATTTTTTTCCATTTTCTTTGAGTGAGAGTTTAACTTTAAATGTAGATTCAATCTTCTTTGAAGTAGGAACATAGTTATCATAATTGTCTAACTCAAAAGCTATTAATCTTCTAGCTAGAGCATCTAACCCTATCTTATTAGTTGGATCACATCTCATTTTTTGAATAGTAGATACTCTAATTGCATAAATAGGAAAAAGAGTTCTGAGAACTTTACTTACAACAATTTCCTCCTTGATGTTTCCTCTAGATGCATTGATTGAACTTACACTAGCCTTGATTCTTTCCACATATTTTTCAATGTTTTCATTTTCTCTCATTTTGAATTGTTCAAATTATCCTCTAAGGCTTTCTTCTTTGGTTCTTCTTACATTTTCATCTCCTGCATAGATATCATTCAGTTTGTTCCACATTGCAAAAGTAGTTTTGTAATCTTTTACCTCATCAAATTCAACATAACTGAGAGCAGATGCAATATCAGTCATCATGATATTATGATTATTCTTTTCAATAACATCTTCAACTGATAATGTTCCAGAGGGAGTCTTATATTCAACATCAAGATACTTGCAACTTGAATCACTGATGGCAACCAAATTCAATCTCATAAGTCCTTACCATGCTACAAAATTGTCTTTGTTCAACTTAGGAACCTCTCTTTTGGAAGACATCCTGATCTTTAGCTTAGGTCCTTAAAGCCTTCTCTATAAGCACCAAAAGCTTTGATACCAATTTTTGGAAATATAAGAGAGTAACTGAGAGGGGAGGGATGAATCAATTACTGAAAAAATAAATCCCAGATCCCTTTTGATGTCAGTACCAAATGCAAACAAATAACTGACTAATGCTGAAGCTTAGTAAACACACAGAGTGTTGTAACTTGGTAGTAACTGGATTAGTTCAGTAAAAGATTAACATATAAACCATTAGATGTTATCTATGATTACCATTACTTTAACTTAGTTGCAAACACATAAAAAAAATAGCATGAACATATTTGATACCAGGAATTAATGTGGAAACCTAATTTGGAAAAAACTACCAATAGCAACTAATTATTGATTTTCACTCTTTTGAAGTGAGCCATGTTAGGACCCAACCCTGTTAAAGGTTACAAAACACACTGTGAGGTGTGACCCTATTAAAGGATTTAATCACCCTATTAGGAGTGGCCTTGTTAGAGGTCTTGAGAACAATTCAATGGACTATTAGAGGATTTTCAAATAGCTATTAAGCCAATTCTGTTAAGAAATTTAGATCACTGCTACAATGGTTAGAGAGTAACAATGAAATGACCTGATTTGAATGCAACTTAATTTTTAATTTTAGATCTCTATTATGGCTTGTACTTGATCCTTTCTGATTGAATATGACTTTGTTGCACCACAAGGATACTCTAGTTATTCTTCAAATTCTCTTCTTTTGCTTACCAATAGATCTTCAATCACATCACCATAATTTGCACATTCTCTTGCACTCACTTGCACACTTTCTTGGACACTTTAAAATCACAACTTTACCTTATACTTATACCTTCCATTTTTTGAATTCAACTCAAATACAACTTACAATAATCAATATTTATCACCTTAGTTAGTTGGAATCAATAGATAGACCAATTAAACTCAATACAAAAAAATATTAAAATCCTTTGCTAGCTAACCCTACTCGGTAGAAAATAACTCTTAAATGATTTCCTTCATTAACCAATAGAAGCTCTTTTAACACTGCAAACTTACAAAAATCCTTTGGAAACTAAGTGAGTTTGGTTAGCACAAGTTCCATCCAACTTTCCTTTGTTACCCAAGTGAGCTCAGTTAACACTTTCTTTCTACAAATTTTATTTCGATGCTTGAGTGAACTTAGTAGACACTTCCTTCTAAACTAGGCAAACATAGGAACACGTGGTAGACACTAAGAATTGTCTTCACTACCTAAGTGAACTCGACATACACTGATTGATAATGATTATGACATTTGTGTAACATCAAAGATAACACACAATTAATCAATTGTATCCAACAGGAATACCCCTCCTCCTAATTAGTTGTTTAAATATACCATCCATTACAGAGAGAATAAGAACTAGAATATTTACTTAGGTATTCCATTTGTAATGATCCCTCATCCAAAGGATATATGGTGTACATTAAACAAAACATTGAGAAAAAACTATAAAAGTTGAGTAGGAATTACCTTTTAACCTTACCATGCATGATTAAAGTTTGTACAATTCTCTTGGTACATTATAATATCTACTATTTATATGCTTGATATTTTTAGTCATATGGTAAGGTTATAGGGAGAGACATGTTATTAAGCAGGTCAACTATACCATAAGAAAGAGTATTGGTGTGGGAGTTGGGAGCGGGGTGGGGGGTGGGGTGTTGTGGTGTCAGGACTATAGGTTCATAGGATGTAGTCCATCACACTTATTGATAAATATATTTTTATAGAAATACAAGGAGATAAACAAGGAGATAAGTATACTTATATATAAATTATCTATGTTGGTTTCAAGGTAAATCCCCTCATGTATAATTATTTCACTAAAGTAAATATAGGTTTTAAAAGGCGGTCTGAAATCCTCAACAAAATATTGCATAAAGGCATTTAATAAAGACCCAAAAATTGGAACTCCACTAGAAATATAGATAAAAACCAAAACCCCAACCAATAACCAATAAGCAAAAAAACTAAAATAAAATACACACATAAATTAGACAAAATATAGGACAAGACCACATTATACACTAAACTAGCCTCTTGAGATATTTAGCAATTTGGTACCCTGTGACAATGACCTCCTCCATAGTACTCTTCAACTTCTTCATGGAGTTTTTGCATGCCATAAACTTTCTATTTGAGAATAGTTTTCTTCCTAGACCCATCCTTATAAATTGGCATCTACTCTTTGACGTCCAGGTCTATATTTATCTCAATGCCATCTAGGTCAGGATGGCCCATGAAGTTCATCAACTTTTGTAAGGAGGAATCAATGTAGCTATCAATTTCCTTCAAGAGTTTTCTAAGCTCATCCTCATAAATCTTAAATGGTCTGTGATTCTCTTGTACTCAATCTCCAAAATATCCCTCACTTTCTTCTCATCCTTCAACTTGTGTTCAAGGAAAGAAACCCTAGATCTAAGGGCATGGATTTCATTATGTACCAAATTATCTAGATCTAGGGAAACATGCACTTTTTCTTTTCTTTTTGTAGAAACTCCAAAGGGGAGGGACTAGAATTAGTTGACAGATTACCTTTCTCCATATTAATGGTTTACTTGTCAGCATTTTAGTTAATCTCAAGGTCCAAAAAGTTCCCAATGGTGTCCATACAAAGGGGATCCATTTGATTAACTATAGGGTAGTTTCCCTTACCTTGAGACACCAATCTCTTTTTTCCTCCACCCCTTCCTTTAACATGGGAACTATTCATAATAGAGGATGGGTAAGGGTACCTAACTATTTTCTAGGCATTAGAAGTATTCATCTCCTTAGAGTCACTATTAGTTTCCATACCCTTAGCATCCCTAATATAATCATTCCCACCCCACTAGCATCCATGAAATCTATAGACTCTTCCTCCAACTCTTCTCCAATCTCCATACACTATCACTATCATCCAATATATTCTTACCCTTCTTAACTTTAGAACCTTAAGGGGAATGTCTTTTCACACTAGAGGATATTTAATCCTCCCCCTTCTTATTATTTTTAGGAGAAAATTTAGGGGTACGAGCTCTATAATATTTAGAGAAAAATAGGATAAGCCCCTCATGTAACACTAGATACTAGCCTTCCTTTGATGTTAAATGTCACCAATATTAAGCAATTTATCAATATAATAGGGAAAACATATCCTATCCACATATAAAAATGATTTAGGAAAACAAAGTTATAACAATGTACTCTTGAGTGCTTGCCATCTTGAGTGAAATAATCTCAAAAACACACAAAAAACTATCCTCCAAATGAGCTTTATCAATGTTCTTGAGTGGTAGTCACCTTCTTTGACAATCGCCTTTAGGTCTTAACCTCATTCTTGGAAAATTTGATAACAACCTCATAAATATTCTCTCTTTACTTGTAGAAATCCAAACCATCATAAGGGAGGCCTGAAATTGCTAAGATAAAGTTAGGGGGAAGAGGAAATAAAATACCATATATAATGGTTATTTTACCTTTTCACCCTTTTAAGGAATCATTAGTCGCCTCTAAAGAAACACCTTATGAGCACTCCAAATAAATGGAAAAGCTTGCATTGATGATCTATTTGCAAACTACATGGACATTTTTCCATTCTTTGTATGATTATAACTCTTGACAATTTGGAGGTCCCCCATCTTCCTACTTTTCCTATTCTTTACTAGCTCTCTATTCATAATGTTGAAATTGAGAAGGATTTTTAGATTATATACATTGATAAATAAATCCCAAAAAAACTAATAATTTTTTTGAGTAATAATTACTCAGCAAGGTGTAACATCTCCTTCTCCAATATCTATATTGTGAAACTTAAAGTTTATACCTATCATTACCATCATAATTTGATAAATTTTCCATGATGCTATGTGTCATGTCCATCTTAATTATATCTTTGATATCATTATGTAAATATAAGTTCCCTTTCTAAAGATTAGTTTTCCTCGCACATACTATCCTATTAGAAATCTAATCATCTTCCTATTGGCCTCCTAATAGGTGTGGGAAATGATGACATTCTCAAAATAAATGATGATGAATTTGGATTATTTTATAATATTTTTTATAGTCCATGTAGGTAGGGACTTACCTAATAGAAACCTAACAATATAATTAGAACCCCCCTCTGTCCTTAGTGTTTTACACTACATAGATTTAGACAACTTAATAACTTGAAGAGACCCATTTTCTTCCACCATGCGACTTGATTGGATACCAAGTGGAATATCCAAAAAAATAAAAAAAAATCCATTTTTATATCTTACAATCCCTTCACAATTAGCTTACCTAGGATTACCATTGGAAATCCCATCAAAGTTGGCTTTTAACCACACCTCCAAAGGCGATAGCCAGATCACTTTCTCTCTAATTTGTCTCCCATTCTCTTATTGTTTAGGTCACATAGAAGGAGATAATTAGTATCAAAACCTTCACCATTTAAATGTTTATCATTCATAATGGAAATATAACTTCATTTTATATCTTTGATGATTCTTTTTTACAAAAACTCAAGCTAACACTTCCCTATCTCAAAACACTTTATGGTTGCACTCCTTCCATATATTTCATAAGATTTAAGGGGCTATCAAGCTCAAGATAAACTTAGCATTTCCATTCAAAAGTGGGCCCAATGAGCTATTTTATATTACCTAGGAAAACCCAATTTAAATTTCACTCATCTAAGATGACATCCCAAATTTCCTAAGAAAAAGGACAAAGGAAGATTATATAGTAAGAATCATCCTCATCACATTTATAGAGAAAACATTCACTAACTATTTGAAATGTAGGCTTGCATATATTATCAACTATAAGGATTTAAAAATATTTATTATCCAATCAAATTTACGAATTTTAGGGGTTAGTTGTTTATACCAGTATTAAGCCCAAAATGCAGGGACTTCAATAATAGTGAGTTATAGATGATTGGAGGAAAAAAAGTAGAAACCATTCAAATTAGAATGTGAAACTAGACAATCAAGCTCCTCTAGATTAATCTTGCAAGCCCTAAGGTTCAAATAGGTATCCACTAGATTAGAATTGATGAGTGTAAGGTCCACCCATGTATCATTGATAAAATAGTTAGATATCAAAGAACCATAAATATTCTTGCAAGAGTCAATCACATTCTAGTAGATATTTTAGAGCAAATATTTTTCATTAATCCATGCATCCTGCCAATATATTACCCTTTCTCTACTACCTACTCTCCATTTGACCCTAGCACCACCTAGCTTCTTAGAATCCCACGCAAAGCTCTAAATAAAATATGCATCAAAAACATCAAGAGATAAAGTGAAAGCATCAACGGTACATGAGTTAAAGAGGTACTTCCTTTTCCCTATCAGATTCCATTCCTTATGTTCATTGTACATCCTCTATATCTATTTGGCCAATATATATTTTCTAAGTAATGTTATTGGTCTAACAAAAATACCCCCTTTTTGTTTTGGTTTGTAAATCTAATCGCAACCAGAGGAAACTCTTTCTTTCTTTAGTGCATAACCATAAGAAGTTCATTTGAATCATTGCAAAAATATCAATATATCTCCTTAGGATTTTGAAAAGGCTTGGTTCATAGGTTGGGAGATTCTAGAGATAAATTTTAAGAAAGGTGACTTTGCTAGCTTGAATGAGAAAATTGCCTTTCCAACCAATAAGCTTACAATTGAATTTATCCACTATACTAATTAGGATTGATTATGGGAGTTTAATAGATAGGGGTAAGACTAAATAAGATCTAGGAAGGGAATCAATAGCACATCCCAAAACTCTAGAAATCATCCTCTATCTCTCTTTGGGAATATTCACAAAATATAATAAGATTTTGTTCTAGTCAATGATATTCCTAGTTGCTTGAATGTAGGTGTTCAAAGCCAATGATACTTCAGACTCTAGTCCATTCTTTCCTTTTAATAGGGATAGTATCAAGTAATATATTTCTTCAAAGGAAACAAAAAGAATACTTTTATCATATTCTATGGTATTGGATGGTTTAGATTATGTTTTTCCCTTGGGATTAGGTTTAGGTTTCTCCTTGAGAGGTTTTCTGCTCAGTAACCTAATTTTCATAGATATGTTTAAAGGGCTATCTGACTAGAAATAGGTAAGACATTTACCAATCAAGGGAGATAATTGAAAATGTGTTTTTCAAGAACATAAATAAGATCTTAACGATTTTCTCATTTACTCATACCATTACTAAGGGAGGAGTACATTAAAAAATGAACATTAAAATGTTTGATGTTCCTAATATGTTTAGAAGAGGCAAGTGATAGCTATGGAAAGTAGTAATTCCCCTTTAAGGGGAGAAAATTTATTAAAAATTCAAACTAAATAAAAAGGGGAAAGAAGAGAAAAAGGATCATATCTATTTCTTGATGGAACCACCATAGGCTTCTCTCCTTTCTTGGAGATTATTCTCAAGTACTTTTTGCAATCTCCATTACTCTTCCATTCTACATAGACACAATAACCCCTTTACCTCCCTGATGACCTCCAACTAAAAAAAAACATCAACACTATAGATAGTAACATGCCTTAATTCCAAGAGGTGGATACCTTTATGAGCAACACATTCTTAAAACTCCTCATTTCTTGGATGTAATTAGACATCCCTCGCTTCTACAAAAACACCTGAACATCCTTATTTGGGGGGAAATTCATTATACTCAATGGGTTAAAGTTTTTTTGTAGTGACACTCATATATTTCTTAAAGTGCACCCTAGAGGCACAATGTGTCATATCTTCAAATTCAAAACTAGATCTTTTGAAATCAATCATCCTCATACAAAAGTTTCAAAATATCTAATTAATGGGGAATATGCTTACATCTATGATTAAAGTCTAGGTAGATATGAATATGGCTTCATCCTTGAAATGACCCTTTTGATCACTAGCATGATTTTTCAGCACATGAAAAATCTATACTTTTCTCTTCAACATTAAAAAATTGTACTTAGGCCCTTAATCATCTATTCTCCACATGCTTTCATTCACCATTCTTTACAAGAGTAAGCCACTTACTACAATGAACACTTTATACATTTTTTTTTCACATTAACATCTCAAATATTTTATCCCTAGATTTATTGACAATTGATATATTTAATGCTGATGTTTTGTAGCTTTAGTTGGATAAAATTTGAGATTAAATCAAAGTTACATATTTGTGTGTGTGTGTGGGTGTGTGCACGTGCACATGTGTGCCTACATGTGTGTGTGCACATTTGTCTATGTAGTTAATTAAATTATATAGTATATATATGAGAAATTTTATAATGTCTCCTCTTAATTTATTATCAATATAAATAAGAGACTAGTACAAATTTGAAAATACATACCAAACATAGTAGTGCTATTATATTTGCAACAATCCCAAAAAAATTGACATGATATCAGAGCTAATTGAAAGTGTAACCTCAATTAGTGGATAAAGGCATCACATAACAGAGGCAATAATCAATGAATAAAGGAACAAATTGAAAGGGAATTTCAAACCAATCATGGTGTGAGGATACCATGGATGTAGATACTAGTAATAATCCAAATTTTAGCAAGGACAAGTGATGGTTCCATGAGACATGGTAATTCTTAGTGATAGTTTGAGCCCCCCTCCCCCCTAACTCAATAATATTGGAAAAACCAAAATGAACCTCATTGGCCCATGCTTTCAATCTGATAGCCTCCATATGAACTCCCTAAGTAGTTCCATAGTGAATTTATAAAACCCCACTAGCATGTCAAGTCCCCATCAAACCACTGATGACAGATAATCTAGAATGGCGAAATATAATTTTCAAGTACACCATAATTGGTGAGATTTGCAGAACTATTAGAAATGGAAGAATTCATGGGAACATTGAGGGATTTAGGAAGAATAGAATTAGACAAGAAATAAAGATTTTGTAGGAGACTATGCAACATTTTTGTGTGCAAAGGTCCTTATATCTAGTCCTCAAGATCTTAAGAGTTAAATGTGATAATGAAATACTGGTAGGAATAAAATCTATCACTTTGTGTGGTCTACAAGAAGTTGAGATATGGAACCTACCTAACATTCATATATAAAAATGCTAGTGTTGGTGGCAATATTTATAGAGGAATCAAGAATAATTAAAGAGTCAGAGTCAGAGTCAATTTGTGTAGGTAGGATGAATACAGAGGGGGAAAAAAAAGGATTGTGCTAATCAACCAACTGACTTTGTATATAGAAATTCAAGTAATGAGTGCTACACCTCAAGTTGTACCAAGAGCATAACTGATGAAATTCACATTACCCATCAATTTTCCCTAGAGTTGATGACATATATATTTCATGGCTATTAAAGATCCTTATAGAGTCATAATCATTAGTCAAGTAAATTAGCTCATACATCATCACTACATTGACCATAAAGAAAACAAAAGAGAAAAAGTAGGGGAGATAGTCTTAAAAATGAGATCCAAGAAAAGATAGAGGGTAGATAACAAGGTCCGATCTTCTGGTCATGAGAGATTAAATCATGTGCCTAAGTTGATTAATAAGACTAGAAATAATATTTTTAGTGTTGATTAAATAAATAAATGTATGCAAAGAGATAAAGTGGACCCATCACTAACTTAGATGAACTAATAGAAGGGAACTACATGGAAAGGAGAGACCCTCACCTCTTAGTCAAAAATACTAGATACCCTTGTTTACATAAGACTCCTGATCACAAGGTATGGTTAAGTTCTTTGTATATAATTGCTATATCATATGTATAAACTACAGTTGTGGATAGCATGGAAATTACAAATTAAGTAAAAATGATATTCTAGAGATGTCACAAAAGCTATGGCCCCTACCACCAATGTAAGCAGAGGTAAGAGTATGAAATATATTATTTTTTCCTATATAGATATATCGTAAGAAATAATTTTAAGGAATGCTATTCAATAACTTCATATTATAAATCAAAAATAAGAAAGGTTAAATACAAAATAGTAGAATGAGTTGTTTGAAAAATTGAGATAAATTGCACATGTCTAGAATAGTATTAGGCATTCTTTTATTCAATACATATGGATATAGTTTATGAATTGATATAGATGAGATAAGTATTTATTATTATTGAGTATTATTACTTTATACTCATTATTTGTGATTCTATGTGTAATATAAGAGAAATTTTCTTTGATCTTTTCCTCTAAGAATGTTCTCATGGGAAAAAGAGGGAGTCTGACACTTTTTCAAATGGTAAAGGAGCTCAAAAAATTAATGTTTAGTTGGTGTATGATAGATCCATACGAAGGAAAAGAGAGAGGATATGATTCAATCAACCTTTGGTGATCTCGACCATATTGATTTAGAGGGAGTAAATATTGTAGGAATAGACCAAATTGATTATGCTCTAAGAACTAACATGGTTAAATATACTACAGAAATAAACAATGGTGAAATAATACTTTAGAATTGTGTGACAAGCAGTGTAGAAACTATGAAGGAAGTTGGTGCCATGTTCTAAGTGTGTTTTAAATTTTGATGTTTGTAATGAAGTCCTATGATGTGGTGGCATAAATAGAATAGTAATTCTATAAAATCTATAATTATAGGCACTTAGGAAAAAGTTGATTTTTTTAAAAGTTGAGTCAGTGTTCTTTAAGTGTGTTTAATGTGTGTTTGAAATAATTAAGGAAACTTGGAAATTGATGGCTTGAGGAAACTTCAAACAACTAGAAAAGTTGGTGGAAAATTCTAATGCCTGATTGAGCCTTCATGATTCAAAAATGAGTTTTGATTTCTTATTTTTTTTGTTGACATTTCATCTTTCCAATCTTAGAGATAATTAAATATTGAAAAGGAAGATTATGTAACTAAATTGAAATCAAATATAGTAGGAGGAATAGAAAGTTTTTGAGTGTTGTATATGATTTTTCATGGGTTTTGAATTGAATGTTTAATTTCTTACTTTCTTTCCAGATTTTGAAAGTCTAAACTCTAAGACTATCTATGTTGATAACTTAGTTGTCACATAATATAAAATTAGTCAGGTTTTAAAATCTAAATTAAGCTTTTGGGTTTTGTAGTTTGTTACATAAAAATATATTTCTGAGTCATCAAATGTAAAAACCTATGTTTTGTGTTCATGAAAATCAATGGGAGTCTTTTAGACTCTTGGTGATATATTTTATGAGATCATGGAGGAGTTATGTATTATATTAGTTTGTTTTCATTTATTTTTACTATTTCATTCAATTCTTTTTGTATCTATGTGGAAGATAATATGTGAATTCAGTGAATATCTTCATGTTTTCATTGATATGTTGAAATCACATAAATGATATGTGATGGTGGTAAAAATCAGTTTGAACTACAAATTTGCAGACTTTGTTAATAATCAGAAATGCCATGATCAATAGTTGGCTTGTTATCAAATTCTAAATTCACATATGCAAAAATGTGGTGTAGGTTTGAGCATAGATTAATATTATTGGGTCATCAGTTTGTACCCAATTTGGTTTCCATTTTTAGATTCAAAGTTGGTTAATGCTATCAATATATTTCAATTGCAATAAGGAAGAGTCTAGTTGGTTTACCATAAGACTTCATAGGAAATTCTAATGTTGCTATAGGAGGTTGAAGAAGTTCCTATTACATGTCAGTCTATTTTTTGGTACTAAGAGAATCCATTGGATATCAATCTAAGTTAACTAGAATAATCTATCTAGAACATGTATGAACCCCTTGATGCAATTTTAGTTGACTGATTTATTTCCTCCTAAGTTTTCCTAGGTGAGGCTCTACATCATATTTTGTATCAGAGAAAGAGTACTTAGATTGTGTGAAGTTACATTTTGTCTCTACCTTATCAAGAGTCAGGTTATAGGGTCAAGAAAGATGGTTACCAATGAAGAGTTAGCTAAAAAGGTTGAGGAGCAGGAAGAGCTCTATTAGAAAGAGAATAGAGAAGTGAAGGGGATATTGGCAGAGTTAGGAAATAAGTTGGAACACATGAAAAATGTAGTTGAGAATAAAGAAATAAAAGAAGAAGAGGAAGAAGAAGTACCCAATGATGATGAGGATGAGGTATCTAAAATTGAGAAGTCATTCATTAAAGCTTTAAAGGCTTTGGGAGGAAATTCTACCGAGTTTCTATATTTATAGGAAAGATGGATAGTGAAGCAGTTTTGGAATGGATTGAAGCTTTAGAGAACTACTTTGAATGTGAGAAGATTTTAGAATCACAAGTCAAGTTGGCTAAGTCTAGGATGAAGGGAGCAACCCTTACATGGTGGAATTTTCTACAAGAAAAAAGCGTAAAGGAAGATGAGAAGAAAATTTATTCATGGAAGATGATGGTGTTTATGGTGACAAAGACTTATCTTCATGAAGACTATGAAGTACACTTACACCAAAAAAGGTAGAATCACAAAAAAAGAGACATGGATATCTACACTTATATAAAGGAAGTCCAAAAATTAAGTCTAAGATCAAAATTGGTAGAACCTGAGAGTGTTAAGGTAGCAAGATACCTAAATGGTCTAAGAATGAACATACAAAAAGAGGTGCAGTTGCTACGAACTGTTAGAATCTGAAAAGATTAATAACCCAGAAAACTAGTGCAAAGAGTAAATATCTAAACTATGAATGCAAATGATACAAAATCAAAATAGCATCATAGAGTTAGTCTCCAAGAGAGTAATGCAAATGCTGGAAGCAAAATAGCATTAAGAGGATGCAAAAATAAGAGATACAAATACAAGCCAGGTAGCATGCTTATATAGGCAAGGAAGAGAGAGGAGGTGGCAACACCAACCAATGAGGAGCAACCATCTATCGGACTAAAGATAGCAAAGTATCTTCCCAAGATAGCTAATGGATGCTCACATGTAGGAAGGTGACACCTCACAACCATTCACCTAATAAGACATGCTTTATTAACCTAAGCGAGATTATTAAAAGTGTAAGAAAAAACTATCAAAATAGGAAAAATAAAAAACTACACTAACACGAACTAGCTTTGAAAATGGAGGAGAAAATTAAGAGAAGACAAGAGAATAGCAACAAAAGTAGAAGAAGGAAATCATTTAGAGGAAGATACACATTTAGAGGAAGAAGCCCAAATTTTCAGCTATAACTAGAGACACATAATGAAATGACTAGGTTTGATAATTTTAGAGGAAGTTTCGAAGGTGGAAGATCAAATTTTAGAGGATGATCATTGGGAAGAATGAATAGAACAATAAGATGTTATAATTATAAACTAGAAGGTCATATGACACACAAATGTCTAGAAAAAGAAACCTCTAGTACTCATGGAGAAAGGAGAGTACACCTTGCACAAGAAATTGACTCAAAAAATGATTTAGAAACTTCTAGTTATCTAGAGAGAGGAAGCCCTTGTAATGAGAACACTTCTAAAGATGACTACAAAAGTAGAACTAGCATAGAGGAAATCTACTTTCAGGACTACTTGTAAGTTTGGAGGAAATTTTTGCAAGGTATTGGTAGACTTTGGTTCTATAGAAAATTTCATAGGTCTTGGTGGAGAAGTTAAAATTACCAAGAACACCTCATCTATATCCATATAAGGTGTCTTGGCTGAATAAAGGACAAACTATAGTGGAAGAACAAGCTTGGGTTGAATTTTAGATTGGAGCATACAAAGACAAATTATTTTTTGAAATTGTTAATATGGATGCATGTCACTTAGCTTTTGGTAGGCCATGTTAGTATGATCTAAAGGCACAACATGATGGAGTAAAGAACACATACACCATTGCAAAGAATGGAAATGTGATTGAACTAATACTTGTAACCAAGCCAAGCCAAGAAGAAGCAAAATCTATAGAAGCTAAGATCATGGTAATGAGTAAGAAAGAATTTCTAAAGGAAGTTAAGGGAAAGAAGTGTCTAATTTTTGTATTGATTCCTATAATAAAAGATAAATTATAAGAGAATGTTGAAAATCAGATTGAGCAAGAAAAATTAGAAATGGAAAATTCAAACTTGAAGGTGGACATGGTAGAAATGAAGACATAAAAGTTAGTCAAAGAAGATAAATTAATTCTAGATAAGTATAAGGAAATCATAGTTGATGGAATATTGAGAAGTCTCCCACCTATGTAATAAATTAATCAATGCATTGATCTCATACTATGTTGAACATTACCCAACAAGGTTGCATACAAGCTAACACAAAACCAAAATGAAGAAATGGCAAGGCCAATTGAAGAATTACTTGAAGTTGGTTTCATTAGAAAGAGTCTAGGACCATCTGCAGTACCTATAGTCCTAACACCCAAGAAAGAGGGTACATGGAGGCTTTGAATGGATTTGAGAGTATTGAACAAAATCACCATAAGGTTCATATTTCCAATTCCTAGGATAGAAGATTTACATGATTATTTGGGTAAAGCAATATAGTTTTCAAAAATTGATTTAAAAAGTGGGTACCATCAAATAAGAATTAGGCGAAGAGATGAATGGAAAAAAAACATTCAAAATAAATGAGGGATTATACAAATGGAAGGTAATTCCATTTGGACTACCTAATACTCCTAGTACATTTATGAGACTTGTGAATGAAGTTCTCAAATATTTTACAGGAAAGTTTGTGATAGTATATTTAGATGATATTTTAGTTTTCAGCAACACAAACGAGGAGCATTTGAAACATTTAGACTTGGTGTTAAGGTGGCTACAAGAAGAAAAGTTCATGATTAATTTGGAGAAATGAAATTTCATGCAAGAAGAGTTGACGTACCTCAGATTTTTAATCTTAAAAGGAACACTCAAGATGGATCAAGATAAGGTAAGTGCAATTATTTTGTGGCTAATTCCTAAGAATATTGTAATAGTTAGAGCTTTCATGGTTTAGCCACTTTCTATAGAAAGTATATTAGGAATTTTAGCTTGATTTGTGCACCTATCCTAATTATTATAAAAGGAGGACAAAAAAGTAAATTTTTTTGGAAAACAAAAGCTAGTTAAGATTTTTAACTTCTTAAGAAGAAAGTAGTTCAACAACTAGTTCTCACATTTCTTGATTTTAGTAATGTTTTTCAAATAGAATCTGTGCAAGCGACATAGTAATAGGAGGTTTACTTAGTCAACAGGGTAGACCTATTTCCTTCTTTAGGAGAAACTCAATGAATCTAAATAAAAATATTCTTCTTATGATTTGGAAGTGTATATCCTTTTCCAATCCCTTAAGAAATGGAGACACTATTTGCCAGTCAAAGAATTCATTATATACATAGATAACCAAGCCCTTAGTTTCATAAATAGTCAAGACAAACTATATTGTAGACACATGAAATGGGTGGAGACATTGCAAGCATTTACTTTTTTGATAAAGCATAAAAAAGGAGTTTCAAATAAAGTTATTGATTCTTTAAGTAGAAGGACTTTGACTACATCGAAAATTCAGTTGGAAACTACTAGAGTTTTAAATTTGAAAGATATTTATGCCAATGATGCTGATTTCAAAGAGATTTATCAAGCATGTACTAATCTAGATGATAGGTACAATCATGAGTATGTAGATTTTCTAATTCAAGAAGGGTTACTATTCAAAGGAGGACAACTTTGCATACCAAAATGCTTAATGAGAGATAACGTCATACAAGAGAAACATAGTGGAGCATTATTTGGTTACTTTGGACAAGATAAGACCTTAGATTTGGTTTGTAGACATTACTTTTGGCAAAAATTATAGAAATATGTGAGAAAAATTGTGGAAGAATGCACCATTTTTCAGAAAAGAAAAGGAAAAAGTACTAATGCTAGATTGTATCAGCCCCCACCCATTCCTTCAAGACAATGGGAAAGTATCAAAATAGATTTTGTTATGGGATTACCAAAAACTTAAAAGGGGTATGATAGTGTTTTTGTTATGGTAGATAGATTTAGCAAAATGACACATTTCCTACCATGCAAATCTATAAAAGATGCTTTATACATAGCAGATATATTCTTCAAAGAGATAGTTCAAATTCATGGATTTCCATTGAATATTTTATCAAGTAGAGATGATAGATTCGTAGGTCATTTTTGGAGGACCCCTTGGAAGAAACTTGGCACAAACTTATCTTTCTCATTTTCATATCAACCACAAATTGATGGTCAAAGAGAAGTTGTCAATAAACTATTATGAAACTTGTTAAGATGCCTTACAAAACAACACAGAGAAAAATGGGATTCTATATATGATCAAGCTAAATTCTCATATAATGATATAGTGAATAGAAGTACAAGAAAATCTCAATTTTATATTGTGTATGGTACACACCCAAGAGGAATTCTTGAGCTTAGAGAACTTCCAAACACTTTTTCTAGTAGTTCACATGGTGAAGAATTTTTTGAAGCTATTAAGGAGGTCCAAAACCAAGTCAAGTTGTCGCTATAGAATTCAAATCAAAGCTACTATAAATAGTTTTTGATCAGAAAAGAAGAGAAGTAAAATTCAATGTTGGTAATTTAGTGTGGGAATATTTGAAGAAAGAGAGACTACCTCAAACCAAAGATACTAAATTATTACCTAGGAAGGTTGGTTCTTGTCAAATCTTAGAAAAGTATGAAAAAAATACATAAAAGATTCAATTACCTCTAGAAATTGGCATTTCACCCATATTTAATGTTTTTAATCTCACACCATACAAAGGTTCAAAAATAGAACCAACACATGAAGATTTAGTAACAATAGATTTGTAGCAAGTACCCAAACTGTGATCACCTCAAGTGGAAAAGATACTTGATATAAAGATAAAGAAGACTGAAAGGAGATAATATAATTAGTATTTAGTCAAATGGAAGACTAGACCTACAACAAAATCTATTTAGATGGATGAGAAACAAATTAACAACCATGGTTCATCACTACAAAGCCTCATTTCAAGTGGACTTGAGATTCATTCTATAGGGGAGTATGTTGTAGGAGCAGAAAAGAAAGATTATGCTACATGAACTAACATGGTTAAATAATCTATAGAAACAAAAAAGGATGAAACATTACTTTAAAATTGTGCAACAAGAAGACACAACAAGATGATGCTACAGGAAGTGCAAAAACTATGAAGGAAGTTGATGTCATGTTCTAAGTGTATTTTAAATTTTGATGTTTGTAATAAAGTCTTATGATGTAGTGGCATAAATAGAATAGTAATTCAATAAAATATCAAATTATAGCCACTTAGGAAAAGGTTGATTTCATTTTAAGTTGTGTTAGTTTTCTTTTTGTGTGTTTTATGTGTGTTTAAAATAATTAAGCAATTGTGGAAATTGATGGCTTTAGGAAACTTCAAATAGCTGGAAAAGTTGGCGGCAGATTCTGATACCTAAATAAGCCTTCATGATTCAAAAATGGTTTTTGATTTCTTGTTTTGTTGTTGACATTTCATCTTCCCAATCTCAAAGATGGGAAATTATTGAAAAGGCAGATTATGTAATTCAATGGAAATCAAATACTATAGGAGGAATATAATCTTTTTGTGAACCTTTTTTGATTTTTCATGGGTTTTGAATTGAATGTGTGATTCGCTACTTTCTTTCCAAAATTTGAAATTTAAACTGTGAGAATATATTGATAAACTAGTTGTCACATAATAGAACCTTAGTCAGGTTTTTGAATCTAAACTAAGCTTGTAGGTTTTGCAGTTTGTTAAATAATAATAGATTTATGAGTCATCAAATGTAGAAACTTATTATTTTGAGGGTCATGAAAATCGATGGGATTCTTTTAGACTCCCTGGTATCTATTTTCTAAGATCATGGAGGAGTTATGTATTATATATATATATATATATATATATATATATATATATATTCATTTATTTTTACTATTTCATTTAGTTCTACTATATCTACATGAAAGATAATCTATGAATTTAGTTAATATCCTCATGTATTCACCACTATATTAAAATCACATAAATGATATGTGATGGTAGTAAATATTGGTTTGAACCATGAATTTGTAGACTTTGTTAATAATGAAAAATGCCATGATCGATAGTCGACTTGTGATCAAATTCTAAATCCATGCATGCAAAAAGGTAGTGTAGGTTTGTACATAGATTAATGTTATTGGGTTGTCAATTTTTACTCAATTTAGTTCCCAATTTTAGATTTGAAGTTGTTTAGTGCTATCAATGTATTTCAATTGCAATAAGGAAGAGTTTGGTTGTCTTACCTTAAGAATTCACCAAAAATAATAATGTTACTATAGGAGGTCAAAGAAGTTCCTATTGCATGTCAGTCTATTTTTTAGTACTAAGAGAATTAGTTGGATATCAATCTATGTTTAGTTGAATAATTGATCTTGAAGGTGTATGAACCCCTTGATGCAGACTTAGTCGAGTGATTTATTTTCTCCTAAGTTTTCCAAGGTGAGGCTCTGCATCAGTAAACCAAGTTGAGATGGATTTTCCAATGATCAATAAATTGTATTAGTCAAGAGGATTTTTATTCATGAATATACCTCATGACTATTTAATGGCCCTACCTCGTGTGTACATCATGAGGAAGCAATGACGTCCAAATGATATCACTTATAGTCGTCGAAGTTATTGAAAGGTGACAATCTAACAATAACTTAATTTTTATTATTATGATATATATCTTACAATATCTATGTGGACCATGATAGATTATACTTTGCATGGTAGATTTTTATATTGTAAGCATTATGCAAACACACATGCACATACTCTATAAACTTTTTTTGAGTACATGGTAAATTTTATAAAAATTAATGTTCTAGAGGCCCAATACCTAAAGTTCTTGGTGAATATCGTGTGTTCATATTTGACAAGACCAAGATTCATGATAGAAAATGTGATATCAAAATGTTACTTAGAGTATTTGGTGAATATCATGTGTTGATATTCTGCAAGACCAATACTCTTGATATCAAATGTGATATCACAATGGTTGATATCTTCTAATCAAAGATTTCCTTAAAATTTGTCATGCCTAATATCACCAATGGTGATATATATGTATCGTGTTAACCTTCCCTAACTAAAAGGGAGTGTTAATGCTTGGTAGCTTCATTTGGATAAACTTTGAGACCAAACTGAAGTGGCATACATGTAATACATATATTGCTGCAAAATGACAAAAAAATACCAAACATTGTGGTGCTATTACATTTGTAATGATCCTACAAAAATTCATGTTTAATAATCCAAAAGCCTACTAACTTTGCAAAAAACAAGCTCATTCAAAATTATGGAAATATTATTTCCTCCAAGAACATTGAAGGTAGGGGATCTCTCTTTCTTTTCCATTACTATATATAATACGTTCTACCCATAATAATTTTATTTTTTAAATTCCTATATCTAATTAGAATCAAACACATAGAAATATAAATATAATATAAGATAAAGAGACTATCTTTTATCCTTAAATCAACCACATCAATCGAGTGGTTATCATCTTTCATTCGCAAGGATTTCTTTAAACTCTTCTAGTATTTCAATGAAATTTGAAATAGTCAATTCTAGATACATCAAACTTCAATTGGTCAAGAAATTAGTGTCTCTATTTTTGTCTCTTAAATTATGTTATATTATAATAGTGTTAAAGGATACAAATATCCTTCTATAGTCCTACATACAATTAGCAATAACATAAGAGAACCTCAATTCCAATTGAAGATAGACAATAAATAATTTTGGGTTTCCTTCAATGATAAGATTATTAGACTCCATATCTTTGAGATACTTAATACCATACCACATAGCTAGATCTTTAGTTAATTTTTTAGTGTTGTTCCCAAAGATAACATTTGAGACACCTTTATAGTCTCTAATAAGATACCCTTCCACTAAGAGGCCTTGGTTCCCTTTGGAGAAACCATCTACATTACAATTGACCAAACCTTCTTCTAGTTGTAGTCCTGCGGGTTGTTTCCTTCTCCAAATGCTCTATAAAATATTTTACATCCATTTGATTCCTAGGTCCTTTGTTTTAGGGAAGACCATGCTTTTCCTATAGATGAAGACATTCCCATTCTCCCTCACCTACTCATTGATGATATGGAATAAAGATAGACAAGGTATCTCCTCTTCCCAAATAATTCTATTATATCTCCCCTTCTAGACATTCTAAACCAAGAAAGGAAGGATTTGGGACAACATATTGCTAAGTAAAGTTAGTTGACGAGTCTAAACTCCCATTGATATATCAACAAATTCATGGTTTAATACAAGACCTAATCCACCTACATAGAAGAAAGACTAAGATTCCCAATTTTAGTAGTATAGGTGTAGTGTATAACTTAGATATAACCAATATATTCATTATATTTTTGACACAACATACATCTATTAATATACTAGAAACCCCTTTTTGATAAGGGTATGCATAGTAAGGATCTTTCCATACTATAGGTATTGATTTGAATATCCAAATGTGATTATAGAGGGGATCAATCTCCCCCCTAACTTTTAAGGAGAAAAGTAGGTTTAACCAAGAAGAACCCTTTTCTATTATGCCTTTATATTCATTTATCAAACGCCTTTTGAAAAAAGAAATTATAATTAGAGAGGACCACCAATTCCCTCCTCCTCCATCATAATATATAAATTCCTTCGTAGAGTCTTCATCCAGTCTCATAATCATCCAAGTTCTTTAATTCTAACTTAACTTCATTCCAATTTAAGTGCTTTCAACCTTATACTTGAGAGTATTAGTCATCCATTCTTTTAGTTAGAAAGGAAAGAAAATATCCTTAAAGGGAGAGTCCCTAAACCGAATGTCCAACTAGAAAAGTGCACTCTTCCCATTCCAAATTATCATCATCCTTCCTTTCCTTACATCAATTTTATCTTTTTTATTACTCTTACATTTGAGTGAGCCTCTTGCCAAACTAGGTTCGACAAAGATGAATTATTTAGCTCTCCCATTATTTAGGTATTTTTCTCTTAAGACTTTTGTCCATTATATTGCCTTCTAATAGGGTCCAACCAACTTTGGAGATTAGGGCCTTGTTCATCATTTTGATTTTTATTTGACCAAGCCCTCCATAATTTAAATGAGTGAAGAACTTATCCCACTTCACCAATGTAGGATTCCTATTTTTCTAAGTTTTTGTCCATAAAAAAATTCCTCTACGTTTTCCAATTGTGTCAACCACCAAGTTAGGGATAAGGAAGAAGGATATTAAGTAAAATTGACCACTTTGAAGGAAAGAATTTTGTTGTTGAATCCTACCTCCAAGACTCAATAGCTTCCTCTCCCACCTTTCTATCTTCAAAAACCTTTCAATTAAAAAATTCCAATAGTTTTGGAGATGGAACTTTGCAAAATGGTGAAGGCCAAAGTAGGAAGTTAGGAGGGAGGTAGTGTTGGAGGACATAATTCTATAAATTTTGATGTAAGCAACTCTTTCCATTTTAAAGAAATATAAATTGTTGTCATCAGAATTTATGTAACAAGATATTAATATAAACACTCTTGATACATATATATTATACATTGATACCCCAATAGTTGTATGCATAAAAATATGATTTGTACTTTGAAATAATAATATAGTTTAAGTGAAGATCTTATTATTAAGTGATCATATTATTTTTCCAAATAAAAAATACATAATAGATAACTATTATATTTTATTTGGGATAAGAAATTATTTATTTCACCTCTCAATGAATTTCTTTATATATTTTTAATATAGCATAAATATAGATTCTTATGTATTTAAGTAATCATTAATATTTATTAATATTTAGAATATTTTATGATTTACACATAAAAATATATAATAAGACAAAACAACATATTTACGATTAAGTGAACCACCATTAGACCTTGATTGACTACTGATCCTCACAATAATCTCATAGCTTTACACCTCTTTCAACAATCTCCATTACCTGATGACATTTTTACCCTTTCTTATTTTTCTTTCAATTATTTTTTCAATATACCTACACATGTCTACGACATCTCTCTTTTTGACAGCTATCTCTAGAATGACCAAAAACCAATTAGAAAATTGTTTTTGAAATTGGTAAACTTCTATCCAGTCAGGGCTTTGACTGGTTGTAGTATATACATCAACAATAAATTGGACTCCAATTAACTTCTATTTTTACCAATAGTATTTAAAACTAATTTTTTGAAGTATTCAGTTGGTGACCTAGTAGAATTCACAAATCCCTTGGAATCTAAATCGAAATCCTACCCAATTCTCCTACCTCTAATAATTGTTGTCGAACTATCTATCGATTACATGCAATTTGGTCAGAATTTATGGTGATAAATTTTGTAAACATTATACTCATTTTGTGAATTATATATATTTTATTTTCTCAAATATGGAAAGGTCCACATAAAATATAAAAAAGCAAGAGGTCTATCTAGACGAAGAAGTCATCAAGCATTCACCTTATTAGAAATGGCCTTATTAGAGGTCTTTAGAACCATTCCATTATATGTCACCTTAATTAAAGGATTTTGCTACCACAATGGTTAGAAAGTAATAACTAGGTTGATCTAATAAAATATAACTCACTTTGCAAGTTTATATCTCCATTTGGCTCATTATTGGTTCATTGACTAGACTTCTGTTGAAATCTGATTGAAAAGATTACTATTAAAGAAGGGAGATTGTTGGGAAGAAGGGAGACTATTTTTGATAAGATAAATAGGATTTGAAGGGACCCTAAAACCCATTACAAATCAAGAATTTTCAATGAAGACCAACCAAAAAAAACTACAGTCCTAAGGAAGAATGGGTCACAAAATAGTATTCACCAGAGTGGCATTGTAGATAACACAGTACTCATCAACCACACAACCAGGTTTTGAAGGGTGCTTGAAACCCTATATGAGAACATGTCACCAAACAAAAGGTGATCAATGTGGAAAAACATAAAACAAGACAACAATAGCCACAAAAATAGGTTTTTACTAGGCTCTTGAAACCCCATAATGAAACACATTGCCAAGAACAAAAGACCAAAAGAGCCAGGGGACAATTGGACAAAAGCTAGCAGAGTCATACTTTCCATTTTCAACCCTTCTTGTAAGACCTCAGTGCCATATCAAAAGAGGGAGTGGATGGATTTATCTTTTTTCCTTTTACTGTAGTCCATCCATCCTCCACCAAACCAGTAGCCTTTTGCCACTAAAAATTAGCACCGTCATAGCCAGAACCTAAAACCTCGGAAGCTAGGGACAAGGTCATAGAAGAGGATGTGATAGCAGAGACCTGAGATAGAACAATGGGACCCATCAAAGGTACCACATGAGGAGCTACCTTGGAAACACAAGAAGTTAGACCAACAACCACAATAGAAGGAGCCAAAAGTGGATCCATCAACAAGAAGTCACGAGTGGGTAGACCAACAGAGACATGAGTAGAGTCCAAACTAGAAACTAGGAAATCCAGAGACAAGCCTGCTATCACTACTAAAGGAGCCAAAGGAGGGGATACAATAATAGAGACATAAGCAAAATCCAGCCTAGAAATAGGGACAATCGTAGGAAAACCAAGAATAGGTACAGAATCCAGAGATGGACCTGTAATCACCAAGGAAGGGGTCGATGGAAGAACCTTCTTCAAGATGCTAGGAGAAGATAGATTCTGAGAAGAGAAATTCTCAGTAGCCTTCCTATAAGGGAGATTGTTGGAAAAGAATGTTTTCAATCATTATTTTGTAACTGATGTCAAACCTGCTATTCAATGGAATGATAATTGCTTATAAGTTACAAGTATTATCACTTAGTTGATTGATGAGGAGGATTCAATAAATAAGATGTAGCAAAAGAACCTAAGGTAAAGGTTGAGATATGGTTTGATAATGAAGTACAAGGATTAGTTAAGAAAATGGTAAAATAATGTATTGATAATACACTTGAAGATACAAAGGTTGGCTACACTTAGAAACTCTAGAAGAATAAGTTATAACAAAGCCATCTGCAAAGCTTGAATAAATTCATCAGCGAGTCTCGAGAAAGTTAGTTCATGCCGAGAAAATTATCAGTAAGTGCCAAGAAATTGTAAAATCTAGTGTGTGCCAAGTGAGATACAAGGTGCTAAGCAAGTTCAGGTGTCGAGCTAGTAATAGGTGTCAAGCATTAATAAAATTTAGTTTGATGCTGAGTGAATCCACAGTAGGTGCCAAGCATCAAAAAAATTTAGCTGATGCCGAGTAACACAATATATGGCAAGCATCATAAATTCAATAGTGCCAAGCTATTGCATTATTTGAAAAGTCAAAGATTTGCTAGATCTACGTCAACAAGTTTGTTACCTTGAATTTTGTGAACTAGATGGAAGATAAGAATGTTGAGCTGGTGGCACATAATTTTAGGTAAACCATTTTTTGGGTGAATATAGGTGGATCTAAATGATGTTTCTAGAAGAAATAAGATAAGGGGTAGATTCATTGAATCTTACCTAATCCATTCAAAGTAAAAATAAGAGTGGAAGATTTGAGCAAGAAAAGTATTCTAGACTTCTATTTAAGGAGTTATAGGTCAAGAAACAAGAGTGGTTGGAGAAAGTGTGTGGAAATCAACATAGTATAGAGACTACTTCAATACATGAACAAAGAGGTGATTATATCGGCACAACAAGCATGGATACTTGAGGAGACAAATCTTGAAAGGAGGAAAAGTTATCAGAGCTACAAAGATTGAAGGCCAAGAAATTTTTTTGAGCTGAATTGAGATCTGAAATCTGCAAGTTATGTT
This sequence comes from Cupressus sempervirens, assembly GCA_028749045.1. NCBI lineage: Eukaryota > Viridiplantae > Streptophyta > Pinopsida > Cupressales > Cupressaceae > Cupressus > Cupressus sempervirens. The sequence goes on along the minus strand of CM053792.1, from coordinate 354,826,765 downwards.
GTGATTTGTATCAGATCAAAAGCCCTTATTGTTTCTCTCTAGCAAATGTATCAGTTTGGGAAAATCCTACAGACTTAGGTTGGTTTAACAACCATGTTGTAAATCATTTAATAGGGTGACATTCCAAGTGAATGTTCTAAAGTCCTTTAACTAGGCCGACTTCTAATAGGGTGGTTGAAATCCTTTGACTAGGTCAGATTTAAAAGTGTGTTTTGTAGGCTTTAACAGGGCATGCCTTTCATAAGGCATCACTTCAGAAGAGTGAGAATGGAGTAGCATGTTATTGATGGTTTTTTCCAAATTGGTTTTCCATGTAAATCACTATGTTATGTGTTGATATTTCATGTCTTATTCTTGCATGTTGATTCTTCAATAACTTGCTAAAATAACTAAGTAGCTTGGAAGCATGGTTAGTTTAGATGAGCTCACTATTATTAGTGAGAAAGCTTCATTAGGACATCTAGACCTTGAATAACTAATTCACCCCCTCTTAGTTATTCTAAAAAAATTCTAACAATTGGTATCAAAGCCATTTGCTAATTTGGTTTAAAGGTACTAGAAGTAGAAAGATCAAGATGTCCAAGAGAGAAGTTTCCAAGCTTAATAGAGATAACTTTGCTGCATGGAAAATTCTAATGAAGTTGCACCTTGGATCAATAAATTATCATGCAGAACATGTTTATACAACTAAAGTCCCTACTGCAAAAGATTTAAATAAAAAGGAGCAGAATTAGGCAATGCTAGAGATTGCCTCTGCCCTCAACTATGTTGAATTTGATGACATCAAGGGATCTGACACTACATTCAAGATGTTGAAAGCCTTGAAAGATATTTATGGAGGGGAATAGAATGTCCAAAGAGAAAAAAGAGAAAGCCTCAGAGGAAAGTTTGATGACATGAGAATGGAAGAAGATGAGAACATTTCTCAGTATACCTTTAGAATAAAGGAAATAGTAAGTGTGATAAGAAGTTTGGGTGGTCATTTAGATGATGATACCATCAATATAAAATTCTTAATAACCTTGCTCCCCATCTATGCTATTAGAGTATCAGCCATCCAAGAATTAAGACGCATACCAGGAAACAAGCTAACTCTTGAAGGTATAGTTGGAAGACTTACTGCATTTGAGCTATCCAACTTTGATAACTATAGACCCGAGAATGTTGAATCTAATTTCAAGGCCAAGCTATTGTTGAAAGATACTAAAGAAGTGAAACCAAAGAAGAAGGGAAGAAAGATAAAATATGCATCTAGTGACAGCAACACATATGAAGAAGATGTGGAACAATTGGAAGCATAGCTGGCCAAAAGATTTCATAGAGGCAAAGATAAATTCAAAGGTAAACTTCTTATCATTTTTTTTAATTTCAATGAAGTAGGACATATTACTACAAGGTACACATAGAAAAAGAACTACAAAGAAGGCAACAAGCACAAGAACATACAAGAAGATGATAACAGAGATTACAAAGACAAAGGCAAAAAGTGCTACATTGTTGAAGAAGAAGATTCTGATGAAAATAATGATGAGGTAATCTATGTAGCCATGAAGGATGAGTTAGATGAAGATGAGGCAACAACACTGGTAACATGTGTAAACAAGAATGATAGGTGGATCATAGATAGTGGGTGTTCACATCACATGACAGGAGACAAAAGTAAGTTTGTTTCTTTAACTCAGTATGATGGAAATAATGTTAGATTTGGAAATGATGCTCCAACTCTAATCAAAGGAAAAGGTTACATTTAAAAGCCTATAGAGAAAATTTCATGTGATAATGCATATTATGTTGAATGATTGAATTACAATCTACTAAGTGTGTCACAATTAAGCAATGTAGGATACAAAGTAGAATTTAGAAACAAAACTGGCAAAATCTATGGCATTTATGGGAATCTAATAGGAAAAGGAGAGCAAACTAGGAGTAATCTATTTTACCTAGATATGGAAGATGCAACCTATCTTATTGTAAAATTTGATAATGTGTGGCTATGGCATAAAAGACTCTATCATGTCAACTTTGATAATCTGATTAACATTAGCAAAATGAAAAAAGTCAGATTCTTGCCCAAACTAAAGAAGCCTGACAATACAATGTGAAAATAGTGTCAGCTAGGAAAGATGACCAAGCCAAGTTTCAAAAGCAAAACCTACACTTCCAAAGAAGTACTAGAGTTAGTCCATACTGATTTATGTGGCCCAATAGAAGTACAAAGTTACAAAGGAGAAAAATATATAATGTTGTTTGTTGATGACTATTCTAGGATGATGACTATCATGTTTTTGAAAAAAAAAATTGATGCATTTCAAATGTTTAAGAAGTACTTGGCCAACATTGAAAAGGAAATAGGGAAGAGTCTGAAGTGCCTAAGATCAGACAGAGGAGGATAGTTCACATCAAAAGAGTTTGAGACATTTTCCAATGATAAAGGAAATAAGAGACAAAAATCATCACCATGAACTCCCCCACTACAATGAAATTGCAGAGAGAAGGAATAGATCAATGATTGACTATACAAAAACATTAATGATGGAGAATAACATTGCTCTAAAGTACTTGAAAGAAGTTGTAAGTACAATTGTCTATGCCCTGAATTGAGTACAAATTAAGAAAGGTACAAATGCAAAACCTTTTGAATTATGGTATGGTCACTCACCCCATGAAAAATATTTCAAAGTGTTTGGTTGTAGATGCCATATTCTTAAAGGTTCTAGAAATGGAAAGTTTGATGCAAAAAGTGATGAAGTCATATTCCTTGGATACTCCACTAGAAGTAAAGTATATAAGTGTTTAAATGCCAACACTAATAAAATTGTGGAGAGTGCAAATGTAAACTTTGATGAGCACATAGAAGTTCAAGTTGATGAAACCATTAAGAAATCAGAAGGGTACAAAACCTTTGTATACTTATATGAATGAATGCCTATTAAAGAAGAAGCTACCAATCAAGTGGTGAGTCAGCAACAAGTTTTAGTATCAACCAAGCCATAACTAGTGAATGTCGAGTTGCATTTAGAAGCCAAATTGTAGAATGAAGAAGATGCACATTCTAATTCTGAAATTAGTACACATGAAAGAGATGGTGAGCTAACTAAAAGAGATGTGCATAGTGACTCTGAAATTGAAAGACCAAACATGGAGAAAAGGATAGAACCAAGGCTATCCAAGTATGTGAGAAGACATCACCTTGCTGAACAAATCATTGGTGACAAGGAAGCCAGACCAATAACAAGGAACAGACTAAGAAATGAATCATGGCTATTGAGCAAGATTGAACCCAAAACAATGAAAGATGCACTACAAGATGATGACTGGTGTAAAGCTATGGAAGAAAAAAATTAGTAGATAGAGAAGAAAAAAAATGGACTTTAGTTCCAAGACTAATTGATAAGAATGTGATTGGTACCAAGTGGGTGTTCAAGAACAAGCTAGATGAGAATGGTGAGATCACAAGAAATAAGGCAAGACTAATCTGTAAAGGTTATGCACAAAAAGAAGGACTGGACTATGGAGAAATATTTTTCCCTGTTGCAAGGATGGAAGGAGTAAGAACCCTACTTGCATATGCTGCTTACAAAGGTTTTAAAGTCTACCAAATGAAAGTAAAGTTTTTTTTTTTCTGAATGGGATACTAGAAGAGAAAGTCTACATAGAACAACTAGAGGGATTTTTTGATGACAACAACAAGGATATGGTTTGCAAATTGCATAAAGCACTTTATGGTTTGAAACAAGCACCTAGAGCATGGTATGAGAGATTGCACAAGTATCTAGTGAAGATAGGATTTGAAAAAATAGATGACAATAATAACTTGTATATCAAGGTAGAAAAAGGTAAAGACATTTTGATATCTAAAATTTTTGTTGATGATATAATATTTAGAGGAAAAGATGCACTATGTAAAGATTTTGCAGATCAGATGAAATATGAGTTCGAAATGTCAATGTTTGTGAAAATCAAATTCTTTGTTGGATTGCAAGTACATTAACTAAAACATGGCACATTTGTGACTCAATCAAAATATATCAAGGAGATACTCAAAACATTGGTCTTAGAGGATTCAAAACTAGTCAATACACCAATGGTAACATGACATAAGTTATCCAAGAATGATGAGTCAGTTGAAGTAAATCAGACAATGTATAGATCAATGATTGGAAAGTTGCAATTTGTTGTACATAATAGACCAAAAATTGCATTAGTTGTTGGAATAGTGGCAAGATTTTCTACAAACCCAAGAGAAAATCATCTTATGGTAGTAAAAATAATAGTGAGGTACCTAAAAGGAATAGATGACTTTGGCTTATACTACAAGAGAAGTAAAATTTTTGAGTTAAATGCCTACACTGATGCAGATTGGGGAGGTAATATTGATGACAAAAAAAGTACCAGTGGAGGAGCATTCTTCTTAGGTAGAAGATTAGTCACTTGGACTAGTAAAAAGCAATGTTGTACCTCACAGTCCACATCTAAAGTTGGGTATGTTGCTGTTCCTATCAACTACACCAATTTGGTATGGATCAAGTATCTGTTGAAAGGTATGAAGGAAGAAATAACTGACCCTATGATAATCTATTGTGATAATAAAAGTGCCATCAACATATCAAAGAATCATGTGACGCATGCCAAAACAAAGCACATTGCAATTAAATATCACTATGTAAGAGAACCAATGAAAGAAAAAACAAGTGAAGATGGAATATGTCACCTCAAAGGAACAAATTACTGACATCTTCACAAAACCATTAGCTAAAGATGAATTTGAGTATCTTAGAGGTAATTTAGGGGTGATACCCCTATCCAAGGTTGTTTAAGTAACATCAAGATTGTCCTACATCAAATGAGTTGATTGCTGAAATGTTATAAATTGATATAGAGGATGCTTACTTTAGGTTTTTCCTGAAGTAATTAAAGTACTAAAATTCCAAATCAGTCATAGGCAAGGTGATAGAGGGAGAAATTGGAGCTCCTAAAAATACTACACTTGCATGATAAGATGCTAAAATAATATGTCTTTGGCATTGTTTTCAAAGAGGGAGAAATAGTAGAAATTGATTTCAAATCTATAAGATCAAATATGTAGAGGGAGTAATAGTAGAAAGGAAAGGAAAATGAAACAATAGCTAAGAGGGAGAAGTGGAAACACATGAATCAGTCAGGATAACAGATCAAAGAGGGAGAAGAACAAAAAGGAGAAGACTGTGCATCAACAAAATGAGATATCCCTAATACTTTGAAAGAGGGGGTTTCTTATAGAATTCAAAATTCAGAGGGAGTCATAAGAAATTCAAAGTTATTGAATAGAATGTTTTCTTTTTGGCATTTGACTTATTGTTTTAACCTAGTTAGTATTTTGGTAACTTGGTTGATCAGTTTGGTTTGCAATCATTGCTAAAAAGGGAGATTATTGAAATTTAATTAAAAAGATCACTATTAAAGAAGGGAGATTGTTGGTAAAGAATATTTTTAATCATTATTTTGTCATTGATGTCAAACCTACTATTTGTTGGAATGAAAATTTCTTATAAGATACAAGTACTATCACTTAGTTGATTGATGAGGAGGATTCAATCAATAAGATGTAACAAAAACACCTAAGGGAAAGGTTGAGTTATGGTTTTGTAATGAAGTACAAGGATCAGTTAAGAAAATGGTAAAATAATGTATTCATAATACACTTGAAGATACAAAGGTTGGCAACACTTAAAAACTCTAGAAGAATAAGTTATAACAAAATTGTTTGCAAAGCTTGAATAAATTCATCAGTGTTTGTCGAGCAAATTAGTTCATCCCAAGAAGATTATCAATAAGTGCCGAGAAAATGTAAAATCTAGTGTATGCTGAGTGAGACAGAAGATGCTGAGAAGGTTTAGGTGTCAAGCTACTAATAGGTGTGAAGCATTAATAAAATTTTGTTGATGCCGAGTGAATCCATAGTAGGTGTTGAGCATCCAAAAAACTTAGTTGATATCGAATAACACAGTATGTGCGGAGCATAAAAAATTCAATAGTGCTGAGCTGATGCATTATTTGAAAAGTCAAAGATTCACCAGATCTAAGCTGACAAGTTTGTTACCTTGAATTTTGTGAACCAAATGGAAGATAAGAATGTTGAGCTAGTGGCATAGAATTTTAGGTAAACTATTTTTGGGTGAATATAAGTGAACTCTACATGGTGTTTCTAGAAGAAACAAGATAAGGGGTAGATTCATTAAACCTTACCTAATCCATTCAAAATAAAAATAAGAGTGAAAGATTAGAGTAGGAAAAGCATTCTAGACTTCTATTTAAGGAGTTATAGGTCAAGAAGAAAGAGTGGTTGGAGAGAGTGTGTGGTGTCAAGGAGAAGGCATCAAGAGGAATCAACAGAGTACAGAGACTCTTCTTCAATAAGTGACTATAGAGGTGATTGTAATTGCACAACGAGCATGGAGACTCAAGGAGACAAAGCTTGAAAGGAGGAAAAGTTTTCACAGTTATAGAGACTAAAGGTCAAGCAAAATTCATGAGCTCAATTGAGATTTGAAATCTATAAGTTATGTTGCGAGTCAAGTATCAGATCAAAAGCCCTTATTGTTACTCTCTAGCAATTATATCAATTAGGGAAAATCATATGGACTTAGGGTAGTTTAATAGTCATGTTGTAAATCCTTTAATATTCCAAGTGAATGTTCTAAAGTCCTTTAACCAAGCCCACTTCTAACAAGGTGATTGAAATCCTTTAATAGGGCCACATTTAACAGTGTGTTTTGTAGCCTTTAACAAGGTAGGCCTTTCACAGGGAATCACTTTAGAAGAGTGAGAAATGAGTAGGATGTTACTGGTGGGTTTTCCCAAATTGGGTTTCCATGTAAATCATTTTGTTATGTGTTGATATTTCATGTCTCATTCTTATGTGTTGATTCTTTAGTAACTTGCTAAAATAAGTAAGTAGCTTGGATGCATGATTAGTTTGGATGAGCTCACTATTATTATTGAAAAAGTTTTATTAGGACATCTAGACCTTGAATAACTGATTCACCCCCCTCTCAATTATTCTAAAGCATTTCTAACATACATCATCATATTCTCCATCTTTAATCTTCTCATAAACTCTTCAAGCAATCACTCTTCACCAAATTCTCACTTTCTTCTCCAAATTTGTTCTTCACTTGTTCTCCACAAATTTTCTAGTCCAAAAACCATAAATCATATCTTTTGTCTCCATTAATAGATAGGTTTAATTTTTTTTCTTAAACATAAAGATAGATCTTAGGGTTTGATTAGATTCATTGAATTTGTCCATCATTTTTTTCCTTCTTATTTCTTGAAAATTCTAGAAATGTTGCATTAATTCCTCACCTTAGATCAATTAACGAACTCAATTCATGCATTAAATATGCAACTCATCAATCCTTACCTATTATGTATTTTGACCAATTTGTAAATTCAATTATGTCAACCTCAAATCTTGATTTTCTCAGAAACTATTAATTTGCTGGCACTTAGTCATCACTATGTCCTTGAGCTCGGTCATCACTGATCTATCTCTCTTGGCTTATAGTAGCTTGCTTGGATATCTATGTGCTTGGTCACTATTAAAATTTTCTCTTCATTTCGCTTAGCCAATATGATCACTTGGCTAATAATATTTTTCTTGGAATAATTAATGTTCCTTAATCTTCAACTCAAGAACACTTAACTTCTAACATGTATCAACATTCGGGAGTCATAACTTTTGACTTAGATGTGGGTTTTGGCTAAAATTTTATAGGCAGCTACGTGAACAGTTATTTGGATTGCCAATTGAGCTAGGCTCAATTGGTGGCCATTCCACTATTTTTTCGAGAGCCTAAAATATCATCTTGAGCTTAGTTGGGCACTTTTCTTAGGAAAAATCAAAATTTGTAGGATGGATTTTGAAAAGTACAAAAAAATGGAAAATTTATTTTTCCCAAAAATTTGCCAAATATGGTAATTTTTATATTGTAATAAGTAGTTTTTTTTCATTGTAAATGAAGAGTAGAGTGGCAAAAGTTTAATGAAGAATCTTGCATTTTGAACTTCTATATTATGCAATTTTCTAAGTTATTGCTTTAAAGGGTTTGGGCTACATCATTTGGTATTAGAGCCAAAAGATGACTAGGAGTGGAAGAGGAAGAGGAAGAGGAGGTGTCACTCCAATGAAAATATTTATGTTGGATTTTCATAGGTAGATTGAATGGCTAAATGATCAAATGGATAATCAAAGAATACTAGTAGTACAAGGAGAGAATGAATCAAATGAAGAGGGAAATCGAAGAGGTGCTAATCAAAGTGAAGAAAATGAAGAACACTTGGAAGATTTGAGCTATGAAGATATAGTGTTCCAAGCTTTAGATAGTAAAAATGAAGGGATCAAGATTGAAGTTTTAGAGTATGCTAGTAGTCTTAAGCTAGAAGAGTTGATTGATTGGCTAAATGAGATGGGGAATTTTTTCAATTGAAGCCTATGGTGGAGGAAAAGATGATGAAGTTTGCATGTACAAAATTGAAAGGACATGCAATGATATGGTGGGATCACCTCCAAAAGGAATGAACCAAACAAATTTGAATGAAAAGATGAAAATGTGGAGCAAGATGGAGAAAAAGCTTCAGGAAAATTTTTTACCTTTGGATTACTCAGAAACCCTCTTTCCTAAGTTCTAGAATTTGAAGCAATATCTTTTCCCTATAGAATAGTACACAAATGAGTTCTATAAGTTATCCATGAGAATATAGCATCAAGAAGATGATGAGAAAATGGTCACTAGGTAAATAAATGACATAAAATTTTCTATACAAGATGAGTTGAGCATGCATCATATTCGCAATATGGAAGAGGCCTACCAATTGGCCCTAAAGGATAAATAAAAATAGAATCGACAGTACAATTAGAGGAATAGAGGAGGAAGAAGGGGTCTGTCAACACCATTTCAAGGAGGTTCTAATTATGGTTCAGGAGAATCCTCTCAAGGATTGGAAAGAAATCCAAATTCTAGACAAGATCCTGCAAAATAGGAAAGAGAAAGGGGGTCTTAGCAAGGATGAGGTTATGGTAGCAGAAGAGGATTGGAAAACCTACAGAGGCTTTTTACCTATTTCAAATGTGGAGAAGAAGGAAATAGAGCCTTTGAATGCTCCAATTATAAAATTCCAAAAATAAATCAAGGAAGACAACCTAGAGTGAACCTAGTTCAGCTAGAAGAGGAGCAAGAAGCTTCACCATATGTGGGAGAAACCCTCATGATGACGAGATTAATGATCATTCCAGAAAAAGATGAAGTTCTTGCAAAGAACTTTGATGATTCATGGCTCCAGACAAACATTTTTAGAACTAGATGCACTTGTGGTGGAAAGGTATGTAAAGTTATTACTAATGGGGGTAGTTGTGAGAATATGGTATCTAGAGAAATGAAAGAATTTACAATGTGGAAAGAATCCTCATAATTATCATATTATATGGTTTAAGAAAGGAAATGAAGTAATGATTGATAAGAATGTTTAGTCAGATTTACCATAGGGAAATTTTATAAGGATGAAATTTTGTGTGATGTTATCCCTATGGATTCTTTCCATATTCTTTTGGAAAGACTATGGTAGTATGATAAGAAGGACATACATGGTGGGGAGAAAAGTACTTGCACATTTTGGAAGGATGGCTCTAAAGTGGTTCTATTGCCACTTTAGTATAAAAAGAAGAATGAAACCATGTTTTATGCAAAATAAGTCATCAAAGAAATGAAAGCAATAGGTTGCTATTATGTACAAGTACTAAAATAGGAGAAGAACAAGAAAACTTGGTGCCACCAGTGGTAATGAAGGTGTTGGAGGAGTTTCCTAATGTTGCTCCTGATGAACTACCTGATGGTCTCCCACCCAAAAGATATATATTCAACATCATTTTGATTTTATTCTTGGATAAACTCTATCTAATCAAGAAACCTATCAATTGAACCCAACACAACATGCAAAGGTGAATAAACAAGTGATAGAACTGATGCAAAAGGGTATGGTCAGGGAAAGCATGAGTCCATGTGCAGTACCCACATCATTGAGTCCAAAGAAGGATGGAACATGGAGGATATGCAATAATAACAGAGAAATCCATAAAATTACCATTAAGTACTAGTTTCATATTCCTTGGATAGAAGAAATAATGGATGAATTAGTGGGCTAAGTACTTCAGTAAGATTTATCTCCGAAGTGGCTACCACTAGATCCACATTCAAGAGGGAGATGAATGAAAGACAACATTTAATACAAGATATGGTTTGTACAAATGGATGGTTATGCCTTTTGGGGTTTCAAATGCACCTAGCACAATTATGTGGTTGATGAATACAATGTCACAACCTTACATTGGTAAATTTTTTGTAGTTTACTTTGATGATATTCTGATCTATATTAGAAGCAAGGAAGACCACTTACAACACTTGAGGATCATCTTGAGTGTCTTAAGGAAGGAGAAGCTCTTTGCAAACTTGAAGAAGTATAGATTCATGCAAACTAGTTTGACCTTTCTAGGTTTTGTCATTTCTCAAGCTGGTGTTCAAATGGATTTGAAAAAGGTAAAAGAAAACCTAGAATGGTGAAGTCCTTATAGTATAATAGGAGTACAAAGTTTTCATGGGTTGACAACTTTCTACCAAAAGTTTATCCAAAAATTTAGCAATATTGTAGCACCCATAATAGACTGTACCCAACACAACATGCAAAGGTGAATAAACAAGTGATAGAATTGATGCAAAAGGGTATGGTCAGGGAAAGCATGAGTCCATGTGCAGTACCCACATCATTGAGTCCAAAGAAGGATGGAACATGGAGGATATGCACTAATAATAGAGAAATCCATAAGATTACCATTAAGTACTAGTTTCCTATTCCTTGGATAGAAGACATGATGGATGAATTAGTGGGGCTAAGTACTTCAGTAAGATTTATCTCTGAAGTGGCTACCACTAGATCCAAATTCGAGAGGGAGATGAATGAAAGACAACATTTAATACAAGAGATGGTTTGTACAAATGGATGGTTGTGCCTTTTGGGGTTTCAAATCCACCTAGCACAATTATGTGGTTGATGAATACAATGTCACAACCTTACATTGGTAAATTTTTTGTAGTTTACTTTGATGATATTCTGATCTATATTAGAAGCAAGGAAGACCACTTACAACACCTGAGGATCATCTTGAGTGTCTTAAGGAAGGAGAAGCTCTTTGCAAACTTGAAGAAGTATAGATTCATTCAAACTAGTTTGACCTTTCTAGGTTTTGTCATTTCTCAAGCTGGTGTTCAAATGGATTTGAAAAAGGTAAAAGAAAACCTAGAATGGTCAAGTCCTTTTAGTATAATAGGAGTACAAAGTTTTCATGGGTTGACAACTTTCTACCAAAAGTTTATCCAAAATTTTAGCAATATTGTAGCACCCATAATAGACTGTACCAAAGGAAGGGAGTTCACATGGACAATGGATGTTGAAGAGAGTTTTAAATTCTTGAAGAAAAAGGTAACTGAAGCTCCTTTATTGACACTTCCAAATTTTGACAAAGTTTTTGAAGTAGAGTGTAATGCTTCACATGTTGGGATTGGTGTTGTTCTTAGTTTGTAGCCCTCTTTAGTGAGAAATTGAATGAAGTAAGAAATAATTACTCTACTTATGACCTATGGTTTTATGCAATTGTTCAATCATTAAGACATTGGAGGAAATATCTAGTCCCACATGAGTTTGTGCTATTTATTGATCATATTGCTCTGAAATATCTCAATGCACAAAAGAAGTTGAATAGTCAACATGTCTAGTAGGTATCTTTCTTATAGGGATATACCTTTGTTATTGAACATAAGTCTAGAAAATAATTAGGTTGTTGATGCCTTGAGTAGGTGTACTACACTATTAACCATAATGGAAACTAAGGTCACTAGTGTTGATGCTGTTAAGGCCCTATATGAAACTGATGACAATTTATGGGAAATTGTAGAATAGCTAAAGGCTTCATCTTCTGATAAGTTGGATCATGTGAAAGGTGACTATTTTATACAAGATGGTTACCTCGTTAAGGGTGAACAACTATGTACCCCAGGAAGATCCATGTAGGAAAACATTATCAGGGAATTTCATAGTGGTGGACTAGCTAGATAGTTTGGAAATGACAAAACCATAAATTTGGTTTAAGATAAGTATTATTTGCCTAAGGTAAAGAGGGAAATCACTAAATATGTAGGAAGGTGTAGAATTTTTCAAGTAGCTAAATGACATTCAGAGAATATAGGATTATACATGCCTTTACTAGTACCCACCAAGCCATGGACTAACTTGAGTATGGATTTTTGTTTGGGTCTCCCATACACTTGGTGAGGTATGATTCTATTTTTTTGGTTTTTGATTGATTTTTGAAAATGGTCCATTTTATTGCTTGTAAAAGACTAACAATGCAACTACAGTAGCAGAACTATTCTTCTCATAAGTTGTTCATTTACATGGCCTTTCAAAGACTATTACCTTTGATAGAGACACTAAGTTTTTGGGTCATTTTTGGAAGACTCTTTGGAAGAAATTAGGAACAAAGTTACAATTTAGTAGTGCCTATCATACTCAAATTGATGGACAAATAGAGGTAGTCAATCAAAGTTTGACAAATCTATTATGCTGCATTATGGGTGAGAAGCCTAAATAATGGGACTTGGCATTACCCCAAGTATAATTTTCCTAAAATAGTTTTTTTAATAGATCAATTGGAAAATATCCTTTTTAGATTGTCTATGGTTGAAACCTTCAATGTGTTCTAGATCTTGTCTCACTTCCCCTGGGATACATAATTAGTGATGATGGAGTTTCCTTTGCTAAAAACCTTCACCAACTCCAACAAGATGTAAGGCAAAAGTTATAGGATAGTAATGCAAGTTAGAAGATTTTTGCAGATACTACTTGGAGACAACAAATATTTTCTACAGGTGACTTGGTGATGGTTTACTTGAGGCATGAATGGTTTCCTATAGACAAATCATAAATTGAAGCACAAAAAGTTTGGGCCTCACAAAATTATCAAAAAGATTTGTAATGTCCCCACTAGCAAGGACAATAATATCCACAAAACCAATGTTAGAATTTATACATTAATAAAATATATTTCACTATTCTACCCTCTATCTTAACCCAATGTTAAAGATGTCTCCACATTAGGATCAATCATCCTTAGATCATTGGTCACTTCTTTCTCTTCTATGAAGTGCTCCCTTTAATGTCCTTCCTAGAAGATACTTTCTTTATCTAGGACCCTTGACACATATGCATATGTTAACATCTACAAAATATTCCAGCATTATAAATAAATTAAGATCACTCTCTTCCCAAAAGGACTCTCTTGATCTTAAACAATTAACCATATTAAGGTCACTCTCTTCCCTCAAAAGGGATTATCTTGATCTTAAATATTGAACTATTAAGTCACGTGTATTATCCATTTTAAATTCCACACACACACACACACACACACACACACACACACACACACACACACACATATCTACAAGTATGATAAATTAATATAAATAAATTCATAACTATAATTAAGAAAATATAATCCATAAACATACATTTCTTACCTTTCTCTTTGTGTGGTCCATTTGGATCCTTATTTGATCCTTTTTATTTCTTCTTTCTCAAGAGTCACAACCTTTCATAATAGAAATATTTTGGAAAGGCACAACACTTCATAGTTATAATCCTTTCGAAAAATCACAACACTTCATAATCAAGATCTTTTAGAAATGTCCAAATAGTTTATAATTAAAACATTTTTGAATAGTCACAACTATTCATAATTATGACCGTTTCAAAGGTTCACATCTTTTAAATATAATTGATACCTTTTCAAAAAGTCACTTTCTTATTTTCTTCATATTATACTCCTCTTTCATTTTTCCTTTTTGAACTCCTCTCTTCTCCTCTTCCTTTTTTTCCTCTAAAATAAACTCACTTCCCTTTTATATCTTAATTTTAAAGAGTTGTGTCTATTTTTTAAATATCTCTTGACTTCTCATTAGATTTAGTTAATATATAATATTCTAAGTTATATTATTTATTTACTTACTTATTTGTGTTTATTATTAATATATTATTTATTTCTATTTAGAAAGTTAACATACTTTCTAAAATATTATTTCTTGTATTTAATTTAATTTCTTTATTTATTCATTTTGATTTCATTATTTTTTAATTATTTAAAATAGCACTCTAAATATGATTTTATTTATAATATAGATTAAATAATAATATTCTCCTATTTTTATATTTTACTATTAGTTTTAATATAACTCTAATATCATTATTTATTTACTAGCATTCTATAATCTAATGATTATTAAATTCTATCTCAAAATAGGGATATGCCAAGAGTAATGATAATGCTTATGAGGTTAGCTTACAAGTAAATCTTGACATATCCCCTATTTTTAATGTTTCTAATTTATACACATTCCATGGAGATGTTCCATGTGCAGATGACATCTAGGGAGTGGATTGGCAGCATCACGTTCCCAATAAGAAGAAGGAAAGGATTGCCTAAATTCTTGGCATGCATACTACCTCCACAAGGCATGGCCAACATAAAAAATATAGTGGGGCAGGTTACTTGAAACAAAGAATACATAGTTATTTGAGTGGGCAACAATGCAGTTGGATCCAATAAAATTGAAGCAATTCACAGACAACCACTTGTAGGAGTCGTGTTTGTTTCAAGAAGGGGAGAATGATGCATCAACTTCCAAGAGTCATAACTTTTGACTCAAATGTATGTTTTGGCTGAAATTTTATAGGCAACTACATGAGGAGGAGTTATTTGGATTTTCAATTGACCTCTATTGGATTGGTGGACATTTTTGACATTTTTTTGGGAGCCTAAAATATCATCTTGACCTTCGAAATTGAATTTTTGTGTTTTTTTTCTACATTTTTAGAAAGTTATTTTTGTAATAAATTAAAAATCATATTCTTTATTTCATAGATTAGTTGGCAATTCATCTTGCCTTGGTTGGGGGATTTTCTTGGGAAAAATTAGGATTCATAGGATGGGTTTTGAAAATTATAAAAAATGGAAAAGTCAAATTTTCTTGAAAATATGCCAAATATGGTAATTTTCAAAACTATAATAAGTAGTAGTTTTCTTTCATTGTAGAGGTAGAGTAGAGTGGGAAAATTTTAATGAAGAATCTGGCACTCTGAACTTCTTTGTTATGTAATTTTCTTAGTTATTGCTTTGAAGGGTTTGAGCTACATCAACTTCTTTATTGACCACCTGATAATAGATCAATCTTGTGTTTTTCTTAACTTCAATCATTACTTCTTCACTTCATACAATAATCCAAAAAGAAATTATGTTTTCAAATACTAACTAATCAAGTGCCCATTGTAATTCCATCATACTTACTCCTCTTTACTCAAAAACACTACTAGTTCATCTCGTTATCTCTCTTTTTAAATCATCTTCATCAATTAATTGATATGTAACTCTACACTATTAGAAAATTATGTCTCACTAGTAAGGTATGGCATCAATGAAAATATAATAATTATTCCACTTGTAGTTTTCAACAAATTATTAGTGATCTATTCATTTAGTTAGAAGGAAGAGAACATGTCCTCAAAGGGAGAGTCCCTAATCCAAATCTCTAATTAGAAAAGTGCACTCATCCTACTCCAAATTATCATCCTCCTTCCTTTCCTTGGATCTTTTTTAATTTTTTGATTACTCTTATATAGGGGTGAGCCTCTTGCTAGACTAGGTTTAGAGAGGAAGGAGTTAGCTCTCCCATAGTTTACGTATTTTACTCTCAAGGGTTTTGTCAAATTTTTTGCCTTCTAATAGGGTCTAATGAACTTTGGAGATTAGGGCCTTGTTCATCATTTTGATTTTTATTTGACCAAGATATCGTCAATTTAAATGAAAGAAGAAGGCATTATTCTACTTCATCAGCATAAGTTTCATTTTTTTCTAAGTTTTTGTCCATAAAAAGTTCCTATAAATTTTTCAATTGATTCAACCAACAAGGTAGGAATAAGGAAGAAGGATATGAAGTAAACTTGAACACTTTGAAGGCAAGACTTTTTTGGCTAAATCTTACCTCCAAGGCTCAAGAGCTTCCTCTCCCAACTTGATAGCTTCATCTAAAACATTTCAATTAAATAATGCCAATAGTTTTTGCAGAGAGACAATGTTGAAGGCTAGCATTCTAGAGATTTGAAGCTAAGTAGCTCTTTCAATATTAAAGAAATACAAGTTGTAATTATCACAATTACATGTATACAAATGACAACTATAAAATAATCTAATACATAAACACTAGTACCCCAATAATTGTACACAGAAAAATACTATTTGTACATTAAGATAATAAAATAGTTTAAGTAAAGATTTTATTTTATTAAATGATCATATTATTTTCAAATAACAGACATCTAATAGAAAATTGTTACATTTTATTTGAGATAAAAGAAAAATTATTTATTTTACTTTTAATGAATTTCTTTATATATTTTTAATATAAATTTTATAGATTCTTATGTGTTTAAATGATCATCCAATGTTTATTAATATTTAGAATATTTTATAATTTACATGCAAATTAATATATAATAAGACTAGATAACATATTTAAAGTAAGTGAACCAACATTAGACCTCGATCGACTACTGATCCTCACAATCCTCTCATAACTTTACACCTCTTTCAGCAATCTCCATTAGCCGATCACATTTTTACCCTTTTCAGATTTTTCTCCAATTTTTTTCTTTCAATATACCTAAGCAAATCTACGACATCTCTCTTTTTGACAGCTATCTCTGGAATGACGAGAACAGAATGGCAAATTGTTTTTTATTTTGGCAGACTTCCTTTCAGCTAGGGCTTTCACTGCTTGCAGCATCTACTTTCGCAATAAAATGGACTCCAATTAACTTCTTTTTTTTACCTGATTCTTATTTAGCAATCGATCCTCGGCCCTCCGTGGAGGGAGTTGGCCCAGACCAGGCTCTGATTCGGTGAAGCCTTGAGTTGGTGAGACAGTAGAATTTGCATATTCACTTGGAATCTAAATCAAAATCCTACCCAATGTTCCTACTTTTGATATTACTGCCTTACTATCTGTCAGTTGCACGCAATCCGGTCTGAATTTATGGTGATAAATTTTGTTAAAATCATACTGAGCCTGTACATTGTGTATTTTTTATTTTCTCATATATGCAAAGGGCCGACTGAAATATAAACGATGAAAAGATCTTCCGGGAGGAAGAAGTCTTCGGACATTTACTGGATCCTGAAGTCGGGATAGAACAGACCTACTGAGCTCACATGTGCATCCTTACTGTCAGTTCTATTTGTTAATATATCTCCTCTAGTCTTCTTCGAAAGCTGATTTTATATTCTATTTCTTTGCATTTATTAATATGTTAGGGACAATTTATTGGAGTGTGACTAGCGTAGAGTCGCCGACAAGAGTTTTATTAGAAACATTGCAGATAATAGAAAAACATACCTGCATATTTATAATCAATAAATAAACCTTAACGACTACCATAGCAATCACGCATGAGCTGAAAATGGACAAGATTTCTATATATATATACACGCATATTATTTTCATAATCTAATTCAGTACAATAGTCACTTCGAAAAGGATAACTCTCACCTTTTATATATATATATAAAAGCTAGTAGTAGATGCAAAATTAATAAGCACAATTAATAATGTTATTTTTAAAAATATATTATATTTATTTATTTTATTATTTTTTTAAAAATATTATTTTCATTTATTAAGTTTAATTAATTACTAGAATAAATAATTTTAATTATTAATAAATATTAAAATAAAATTTGACATAATGCATCCAAATAATTAATTTTGAATGACTTAATTAAAAAAGTTAATTTTTTAAAGGGTTAGTGTCAATTTTATATTATTGGTCTTAATTTTGATGATTTTGCATACAAATAGTTCAATTTTATACATTTTATTATTAGTTTTGATGATTGCACATAGATAATATAGCATCTAACATATCAATGAGAGCATAAATTTTATACATAATATACATATTAATGTCAGCATCAATTTTATAAATATTATTATTAGTGTTGATGATTATGCATAGAAAATGTAACAAAAAAATATTGTTAGTATACCTTTAAACATCATTTCAAGACTGTAATTTATTTATTTATTTTGTTGTTCATAAAACTCAAATAGATGAAATAAAAAATATGTGTCCATGACATGAATAGTGAAAATAATTTATTCGTGTTGTTCATAAAACTTACATAGATGAAATAGGAAATATAAGCCCAAGTAGAAGTATGTAGATGAAGTATAGGAAATATAAAGAAACTTAAAAAAGAATGTTTCTCTATAATGATGTAGGTGCATCACATATTCCTTAGTGATAAGGATGGTGTTGTAACCTTTATTAGAGCAATGATTGTAGTGGACTTCTTTCATCATTTTTTGAAATAGATCTGTTTTTTTAGATGTGTCACACATAACTTTGATAACATTCACCATTTCCATTATTTTTGGTTGATCAATAGTATCAATTGACAATGCAGTGTTCTCCTTGAAGCTTTGATTATATGTGAGCACAATTCCTAGATTGTTCATTTACATTTATCTAAATTAGTCTCAAAGAAATTATTTGAGGTCATGGAAGCAATAGGATTCGTAACAATGATATTTGACTCTCCAATAGAAGAATCCATAGCTCAAATGATATGCTACAAAGTTTTAAACAAATATCAATATAAATATATATAAAACCATTATAAAATATAATCAAATATAGAACACACAAATTAAATTTAACACTTATACTTAAGTATAGAACAAATAAAGTCAATAGAAATATATTTTATTTTTAATTATTTAATTATTTTATCGTACCATATCAAAAATGTAAAGTTCACTAATTTTAAAAGTATGAAACAAAATCAAATTAATATTGGAGGATAATTAGAATAGATAAATTATATTCATTGATTTTTTCTTTGAAATTATATAATGAATCATTTAATTTAATAGTTTAAATAAAGAAAAGTTATCCATAATATTGTCATCAAACATTAAGAGACATTTTGAAGACATTGACTAATGACACCAACTAGATATTATTTTCATGCTCATATTGTTCCTTGGATTATCATAAACACTGGTTCTCCATTTTGATTTCTGTGGTAGTGTGTCATGATTGTGTTGGCTGCCTTTTTTTTTTTATCACCAAGGGTCATGTAGTTTATGCATTGAGGAATTTCATCATAGATAAGGCACCCATGATTCTTCATGTTACGTATGAAATTTATTCCTTTGGTAGTGTACAAGATTCTCCTTAATAATCAATAGTCCAATTTGTTTGTCTATCAATGTCTCTTCTCCCCAACATATCTATTTCTGAGCAATGTATATTTTGACCCTAGTGCAACATAGATATAATCTCCCATTCATGTTCTATAGCATTTCTCTGAACATCTTCATTGTCTTCAATTTCAAAATCATTTGGGTTTTCAACATTTTCTGCAGACATTGTGCATTGAACATGCCAAGGGTTGTAAGTGAATGTCTCCCAATTTTGTATGATAGAGGAATCATCATGACCAATATCTCATTCAATATCATAGAATGGCTTGTAGAGAAGTAACTCTGATAAAAAAAAATCAATCCATTTACCTAACTTACATGAAGCAATGGATACAAACCTAGGAAATACTCTGATAATTGCAGCTTTTTCCCTAGGCTCCCATTTGTTGTCTCTTTTTCTCTTAGGATTATATATCCATGATCTAGCTATATCAATTAATGTGACACCTTCCAAACATAATCACATTTTTTTATAACCATCAATGAAAGATTTTTTTTTTCTTCATTGTTCTCTTCACCATTTTCATTTTCACTATTTAGAGTTACGGTTTTGAAAATCTCAAGTGATACATTTAGATTGACAAATTTTCTACTACACTCCACCAATGGAAGTTCTAATAACATATGACAAGTTTCTTGAGAACCAATGTCTCTTTCTACAATTGTCTAAGTTAGAAGCCTCCTATATGCTCATGCTGCTAAATCATTTGGATTTTCCATGTTGGATATACACATCAACATTTGGTGGTATGTTTCCGAGCTTTTCTCTTCTTTTCCTGCATACTTGGCGATATATTTTATGACAACATGATTGGAAAGAACAGGTTGCCAATCTATATTTTCTCTTCGTAATTGTATTATATGGTGATTATGTGAATTGACTCTATCATCATTTCTCACTACTTCAAATTTATTTTCCCCTATTTCTATGTCTTCATATAATTTTGATTCCCCTAGGTTTAATGGCCATGGAGCATTATACCTACACTCCATGTAAGAAATATTATATTTAACCCCCTCATTTTGTAGTAATTATATATATATTATAAATGCTCATTGGGATGAAATAATTTCCCGAAAACCATCTTTCCAATCTTTTTTTCATAGCCATGCACCCTCCTTATAGATTTGTGTCGCTCTAAAAAGTTTAATATTTCTTCATAGTCATGGTCCAAATCCACCTCTGCAAGCTATCTTGTGTTTTTGAGACATGCATGTTGTTGAAAATTGATGAATGCCTGCAATTCAAGGTAAGAGAAAATATGTACATTAATTAATATCATATTACATGAATATATATATATATATATATATATATATATATATATATATATATATATATATATATATATACTAATGTGCCTATATATTTCATTGATGAGGATCATTTCTAGGGTTCCATGCATGAACAATGGAATGAAAATATCTTTCAACACTTCTTCTTTCCTCCTCATTGACCAGTCAATTTTATCCACATTAGGTGATCCTTCGATCCATATGAATTCATGTACATGTGGGGACCCCCTATGTTGCCTACACCAAAAGTCCTTGACATTCATTCCCTTTTCTAGAATCTCTTTTCTAAACATTGAATGTCTTAAGTGCATATTGTGTGCGACTATGTGAGGATAGTCAATAATATTTTGTCTTCTCCAATTCTGAGCTTCTCATGGATTAGTTGACATTGTTTATGGCATAAGTGCATGCAAATCAGGCCAATACATATTTGCTCCACTTAATGTGAAAAATATTGTAGGAGTACCAATTTGATGAAGCAAATATGTTAATTTTGCACAACATTTAGTCCAATAAGACCATGTTCCCCTTAATGATGTCCCAAACTACATTAGTTTATTTGCCAGACTGGAGTGGGGTGTGTTTTCCATATGTTGTCGCAACTCATGGATAGTAATGGGCATGTCTTTAAAGCTTCTTTTTACAAACACCAAGGATGACTTTTGTGCACGATGTCTCATTATCATGCTCAACACAAAATATCTAAATCTAAGATGTTTTCCAAAATGATGATCCCTATAATGCATCAAATGTTTCACAAATTCATGAAGATAAACCTGCCACAACCATGGCTCTAGAAAATCACAGCTTCCATTAGGAAAAAATGTTGGAAATACCATATCAAGTAATCCTAATGTGACATATTCATTAATGGGAGATACACCTGTACTTGGCCAATCTATCAATGATGTTGGATTCACATCAGGGTTATTGACCCACGCACAAATAAGTTCCATTTCTTTTTGGGCATTAGATGGTCTTGAAGCCATTTATGTCATATGCTCTATTATATTTCATTCATCTAACTCCATGACTGGACCAAAAAAAACAATCTCATTTGCATCTGAATCAAATTCCATATTGTTTGTCTTTAATCTGGAAAAGATATTTTCATCTGCATTTCTATGTAGATCATTGAGAACATTCTTATTAATTTGGACATCTAAATAAAATTTATCATGCTCTAGTTTGTATTTGGGTGCTTTGTAGACACGGTCCCTATTCATGGTAAAGTTATAGTATTTTCCATGTTGAACTCTTTGTCTAACAATAATAATAGGCAAATTATCTATTGTGTATGGCAATATGTTGGAAAAGTGTTCTATATTTTGTGTGAAACTTATTGTTTTCCCTTAATATTTATATTGACCACCTGTTGCATGTGTAACTTAAAGTATGGAGATGACACATGCAATTAGCATTTCCTCAACTTGGGTCAAGTTTGCAAGTTTCTCAGGTTGTGGCCTTGGATCCATATTATTTAAAGCAAAAATCTATTGTTTCCCTTTTCTTGTCGACATCTATTGCATACTAGACCTTCTGAAATACAAAACACTTTTATTCATAGATAGCAATCTTGACAAATATAACGCATATGTGGCATTCTCAAGCTATCCAATTGTTGTCAAAACTACATTTGGAATCTATAGAAATTATCTGAAAGAAATGCAGTTGGGTTTTGTATATTTTCTCTATTGCCTTGTCTACATAAATTTATCCTGTCTTGGCTTGTAGGATGAGGCATTTTAGGAACACACTCTGTTGTTCTTGAATTTTCATTTTGGTGACTCATTTCCACAAATGTAGGCAATGATTGATTGTACCTCTCACTTGATTCAAAATAAACTTCATGTATCCCTTGTGTTTCAAAATGAGATACTTCATTGAATTTTTGTTTACGACTACTTCTATCCCTATTTTGTAATTCCAATTCTTGTAATGCCAATTCTGCTCTTCTTCTAGCATAATTTAGTCATTGGACTTCATTTTTCCTTCTTCTTTCTTCTTCTCTTTCAGCTTTTATCATTTGTTCTCATCATCATCTATGATACTCTCTCTAGTATTCTCTCTGGTATGCTCTTCATTGCTCCATTTGGTATTTTCTTCTTTCTTGATCCAATTGGAAATTCATAGTTGATTGATTCATTTCTATAAAATAAATTTGTAACCAAATCTTTAAAAAATTAGTAAATCTAGTAAACTATGTTTTATAAATTTGGTTTAAAATATCCCATAAATTTAGTGCATTGCAGATAAGATAGATAGTTTATTCATTTCTAATTAATAGTTCAATAATTAAAAATTACATATAGGAGGAACTTTTTGTGTGGATAAGAGAAGAAGATCTACAAATATACTAAATATGAAATACTCTTGTATGTATAATAGTAAATTTATTTAAGACAATAAAAAAAAACATATGTTCATCAAAATTGATAAGTTGAACAAAGAAATATAAAAAAAAATGACAAATCTCAAATAATACAACACCTAGATTTTATTATAGTGATGCAAAAACATGTGGAATTCATCAATGAGGAAAATGTTGTTTTTGCCATCCATATGCTCTTCATCATAGTAGATGTCTTTCATAAATTCAAAGAACCCAAATTATTTCTTCCATGCCTCATGAATTTCCTTTGTATATTGTACCATCTCTAAGATTTGAGAATCTTGGACACCTCGAACATGAATGCTCACAGTATGAATTTCATCTATAATTTTTTTACAAGACTTGGAAATGATTGTTTCCATTCTATCCAAATAAGTTTGAACAATTTTATTTAATTGCACTAAGGTGTTTGGAAGAAGTGGGCTTGTGATAGTGTTTTCAAAATTATTTTGTTGAGCATCCATAGTTATTTTTTTTTTCTAATATCTATAATGTAACGAAAAAAAATGGTTAGTATCAAATGACAAGAATTAAGCTATGCATATATAGAAATAAAATGGTATGAAAGAGAAGAAGATTTCTTTGATTCTTTCCTATTGACATAAATTTATGCATTTAATTTTTCTTAACAAAAAGCTTATATTTTCTTAATATTATTTATATAATATTCTAATATCTGATTTAAAAAATTGATAGTAAAACTTAAATTCAAATTTTTCATTGATGATTGAAAATAAAAGATGGTTTAATAATTTTACTCTTTTTTATTAATTAAAATGTACTTAATAAGGCAATATTTAGTAAAATTACAAAATTTTATTTTTGAATTTTAATAGTGAGTAGAGTATCATAATAATATGCATCAAGCTACTATGACAAATCAAAATTTAACACTACTATCACATATACAATGTATTTTAGACCAAAAAGTGAGACTACTATGACATGTAGTACATGTCAAATAAAAAAGTAAAACCGAAATCTAGAATGCCACATTGGTTGGACCCATCATCCCATGAACCATTCCTTTGCAAGACATAGTTGTTCATGTGAATATGGTTGAAGTGTAGATGTATCAGGAAAATAGACTTCAATTTAAATTTTTTTGACTAAGAGGTGAATCAAATGTATCAAATATCACCCTACACCACCAACAATCATTATCGAACACTTCAACACAATATCATATTGGTATAAAACTAGGCAAGTTACTTGGTGGTGGAATTGGTCTTAGATACTCTACAAAAAAATCTTATATGTGTTGTTCCATGTCCAATTCATTATTGATGAAGTGATCATAAAGAACAAAATACTTGGGCCATTCACTATTTTGAACACTCATTATTATGGTTCCTTCAAACCATGCACCCTGAAAACCATCCTCATCACATGAAGCCTCAACTATCATTCCAATGTAAACCTCCATTACAAAACCTTATGTATAATCATGAATGAAAAAAATCCTTACATATAAAGTAATATTTCATAGAATCCGAAAAAACCAAATTGTTAATAGTAAACCAAAAAATGACATTTAACAAAAAATGTAATCTATTGCTAAATTTTCATAAAGCACAACATAATTTAATTGTTGCACTAAGAGGCGTTCTATACAATGGCAGCACAAATGCCCAGCACGGGAATATGCCAAGATTCCTTGTCAATAAAAAAGAAATTGGGAGCAGTTACAAACTTCCAAATTAAATATTAAAAAAGAATTCCCGAAATAATAGCTGGCCGAAATAATAGGAAGCCAAATGGAGTCCGAAATAATAGGCTCGAAAAGGTAAGGCCCGAAAAAGTAGGACCCGAAAAAATAGGGCCCGAAAAAATAGGGGCAAAATAATTTCAATATGATTTTTTTTTTTGTTAAATATAATTTTGCATGCACATTCATGCTTTTTTTTTTCGGGGAGTGGGGGAATTTGAAAAAAATTCGTGGAATGTGAAGAGATGTCTGTTGGGGGATATGAGGAGCCTCTCAGAAGTTATAAAACCAAGGCTCCTCATTTCATTTTCATTTTATGTTTTTGCAGGAAGGAAGAGGTGGAGGTTATTGGAGGATTAGATTGGAGTTTTTGAATAGGAGTAAATTGAAGTTTTGGAGTAACATTTTTGCAGGTGAGATTTCTATTTTTTATTTACATTTTCATTTAGATTTAGATGTAGAAGTAAATTGAAATTCAAAATTAGTTATAATATTCTACTTTGATTTATATTTCAATTTTAATTAATTTCATTTAGATTTAGAATTCTGTTCATATGACCAAAATTGAGGCCACTGGAGGACCTGTGCAGAGTTTTTCGTGGAGATAAGCATGTGGGTACTGAATCAAGGCACATTAGGCCTCTTGGAGATGTAATTGCGGTGACTTCCATGGCTTTTTGAATCAAATAGGGCAATCAAAACAATCTCAGATCTGAAATTCTTTTTTTCCTTTTCAGCCGAAGACAGAACAAAGATTGCTTGCAAGAAATTTTGCAGAGTTTAAGATTTGATTGCTTATGGCCGACTATTCTTGGTAACTGATATTTCTATTGTACATTCCCGTGCCCGGCACGGAAAGTTTTAATCTATACAATTTATTTTGTGCATTTAGTGCACAAACTAAAGAATGCATATGCAATCAATTTTTTTATCAATCTTTATGATAGCTTTTTTTTAAAAATAGAAAATCGAAATTATTCTTTTATGTATGTATAAAAAATTTAGAGAGATTTTATGTATGTAAAAAATTAAAAGAATTCTATATACATCTAGATTTATTGAAAAGAATTCTATTTACATCTAGATATTTTGATTGAAATAACCATAATGTAAAAACAAAATATAAAATAGAAATGTTAATATATGTATGTAGAAAAAATTAGAAAGATTGCATGCATCTAAAAAAATTCTATTTACATCTAGATTTTTTTAGAATGGAAAAAAATGGATAATAGAAATATCAGTTGCATGTTTGTAGAAATAAATTAGAAAAACATGTATCTAGAAATTAAAAAGATTCTATATGTGTCTAATTTTTAGATTTTACTTTATTCTAAACTAATTATTGATGGATATATATTTTTAAAATATTTATGTAGTTTAAAGTTTAGATTTTAATTAATTTGTATGCAAATAGGAAAAAGAATAAATATTTTATATATATGTAGATTAATTTCTATTTTTAAAATTTACAAGTAAATGAGTACTTTATTCATTTAAAGTAAACAAGTTTTTAAGTAATATATTTTTATTTTAGAAATATATTAATCATAATGTTCATTTATTATTACTTATTTAATATACTTACTCTCAAATCTAAGACAATAGAAATGATATTTTATTAACTTTGAAATAGGGAAGTGTTAAGCAAGTTCGTTTACAAAAATACCAAAAATATATTTGGTCTTTGATCAAATTGGAGTTAATATTAGAAATATAAATATGATCATTAACAATTAAGCTAAATTCAGTTCAAAACAATAATGTTATTTAAATTTAAATAATTTTTTTTGAAAAGAATTCTATTTACATCTACATATTTTGATTGAAATAACCATAATGTAAAAACAAAATATAAAATAGAAATGTTAATATATGTATGTAGAAAAAATTAGAAAGATTGCATGCATCTAAAAAAATTCTATTTACATCTAGATTTTTTTAGAATGGAAAAAAATGGATAATAGAAATATCAGTTGCATGTTTGTAGAAATAAATTAGAAAAACATGTATATAGAAATTAAAAAGATTCTATATGTGTCTAATTTTTAGATTTTACTTTATTCTAAACTATTTATTGATGGATATATATTTTTAAAATATTTATGTAGTTTAAAGTTTAGATTTTAATTAATTTGTATGCAAATAGGAAAAAGAATAAATATTTTATATATATGTAGATTAATTTCTATTTTTAAAATTTACAAGTAAATGAGTACTTTATTCATTTAAAGTAAACAAGTTTTTAAGTAATATATTTTTATTTTAGAAATATATTAATCATAATGTTCATTTATTATTACTTATTTAATATACTTACTCTCAAATCTAA
The DNA here is from genome assembly GCA_028749045.1 of Cupressus sempervirens. Taxonomy (NCBI): domain Eukaryota; kingdom Viridiplantae; phylum Streptophyta; class Pinopsida; order Cupressales; family Cupressaceae; genus Cupressus; species Cupressus sempervirens. The sequence continues at coordinate 354,799,631 of CM053792.1, read as the reverse complement.
GACAATAGAAATGATATTTTATTAACTTTGAAATAGGGAAGTGTTAAGCAAGTTCGTTTACAAAAATACCAAAAATATATTTGGTCTTTGATCAAATTGGAGTTAATATTAGAAATATAAATATGATCATTAACAATTAAGCTAAATTCAATTCAAAACAATAATATTATTCAAATTTAAATAAAATAAGACATGTTTACTTTGAAACATCAAACAACTAATTAACTAATACAATAATTAAAATAAATGAATCTATTATGACATAGAAAAATATTTTCGAAGTATAATTTCTTTGTTTTTGAATCAATATGAGTTTTTTTTTCTACTTGAAAAGATAAACCATCCTAATTGTCATCCTTAGTTAACCCTAACAACAACCCCTACCTTAGCCCTAGCACCAACAATGATGTACAATATAACTATAATCCAACATTAAACTATAATTATAGCACTAAAACATATCCCTATTGATATAACGAAAATCTCAGTCCAAACCATAATCTAAACCAAAAACCTACACACTAATATTGGTTATAGTCCTAACCCTAAAATCTAACCCTTAACCATAATGTAAAAAAAAACTCCAAAATATTGATCAAAATCCTAAACCTACCTATATGGATAACCATGATATTAAACTCTAAATCCAGTCCCAAGGTCCTAACCATGGTGTAAACCTATAACCGAACTCTTAAAAAAATTTCTAATCCCTGATCCTAATCACATTCCCAACTTTAAACTTGAACCATAAACCATAGTTGTAACCATAATCATAAACTTAAACAAAACCCTAACCCTAAAGGTACAATCATAAAATTAATCATAGCTTAGACCCTAATCCTAGCACAAACCAGAATCATGACCAAATATAAATCTTCACCTTACCCCTAATCATAATTTCAATGTTAACCCTAACATTAGTTTCAATCCTACCATGATATGAACCCTAATATAGACTTCACCTTGATCCTCACCCTAATCTTAAGTCTAATTAAAGCCTGACTAAAACCTAATCTAAATGATATATCTAACTATAATCCTAACTGTAATTATCATACAACCCAATGCTAACCCTCATGTATATTTAATCCCTAATCTTAACTCTAAATATTCTATAAACTCTAGAATTGACCTTGATTCTAACCATAACCCTAAAATCTAAATTGTAACCATAGCACGAAAGGTGGGGACCCCCGCTACATGGCACAATTCTGGGTCTTGAAGCCTTGCGAAAGCACTACAGAGTGAGGAAATTTCATAAAGGTGACATGTAGTAGCATGATGCAATTTTGGGCTTTAGAGTATTGCAGAAACAATGCAGCATAAGGAGGCGCTAGAATGGAGACTCATGGAAAGAAGAGGAAAGACATTCATGTCGCTGGCAAAAAACTATGAAAAGAGATAACATGATGTCTTAACCTCCCACAAAAAATGCAAGGTTGATCCCAAGGGGGAATTTGGTTTCCCAAAAAATGAATGATGGTCATCGATGAAGGTCTTCCTCTCGAAATAGACGGCATAGATGCATCGTGAATCCTCACCAATGAAGGATTAAGTCGCAATCGTCGATGTAGATTCTCCCCTCAAAAAGGATGACTGAGATGCAACGAAGAAACTCCTCCCAATGAATGATTAAGTCACATTCGTCGATCAAGATTGGCTTCATTTCCAATGGATGACTAAGATGTAGTGAAGAGATTCCTCCCAACAAACGAAGCAAATAGCACAAAAGGTGTGAACCCCCTCCATGTGGCACAATTTTGGGTCTTAAAGACTCATGAAAGCATTGTGGAGTGAGGAAATGTTGGAAAGGCAATGCGTGGTAGCATGATGCAATTTTGGGCTTCAGAGAATTGAAGAAACAATGTAGCATGACAATGCATCAGAATGGAGATGCATGGCAGCATATTGTGCAATTCTAGGCTTTAGAGTGTTTCGAAGAAACTAGCATATAAAGAAACATTAGAATGGGAATGCATGGCAACATCTTGCACTTTTGGGAAGATGGGAAGATAGCTTGCGAAGAAATAAGAGTTATCGAATCTCGCAGCATGAATCAACCCGACCAAGAAAAAATGATCCAGCGTGGTCAATGAAGAAATCGAGCCAACACAAAATGTTAGCCGCCAACTTTAGCTATGTTAACCCTCTACAAAGAACCTATCCCATTTAAGGTCTCTTAGATCAGACATCAGTGATGGGTTGAATAGGGGAAAAAAATAGCACACAATGCCCTCCTAAATGAAATTCTAAATGTAACACTAATAACCACAGTCCTACTTCTTTCCCTAACCTTATCCATGAGCGTGGGAATATACATATTATTATATAGGGCACCTTATATAATAATAAATATAATCTAAAATCCCAACCCTTACTCCCCTCCTAACTATAACTGTGACCATAAGAAAACTTCTAAATATAACCCTTCCTCTAACTCTAACCCTAACCCTAACCCTAACTATAATTGTAACCCTATCCTACCACTAACTGTAACCCTGAATCTAACTCTACCATAATTGGACTTTAACCCTAACTATAACTATAACCCTAAACCTAACTCTAACCATAACCGTAACCATCGTAACCCAAAACCTAACCCTAATCATAGCTAGGATTCTAATACTCTGTCTACCCCTAACTCAAACTATAGCCCTAACTATACCTCAAACTCTAACCGTAACTCATATTCTAACCCTAAACCTAACCCTAACCTTGACCCTAACCCTAACCCTAAGCCTAAGCCTAACCCTTTGTCTACCCCTATCTCTAACCCTAACCCTAACCCTAACCCTACCCCTAACTCTAACCCTAAATCTAACTCTTTCTGTAAATCTAACTCTACCATAATTAGACTCTAACCCTAACCCTAACTTTAATCCTGATTGAAACCCTAACTCTAACCTTAACCCTGACTCAATCCCCTTACCCTAACCTTAACATTGATATAACTCTCTCTATATATAACCCTAACTCTAAATATAAACCTCACCCTAACCCCAACCCTAACCCTAAATCTAACTCTAACCCTAACTATAATCGTAACCCTACCCCTACCCATAACTCTAACTGTAAATCTAACTCTACCATAATTGGATTTTAATTTTAACCCTAACCCTAACTCTAACCCTAACCTTGACTCAAAAATCTAACCCTAACCCTAACTCTAACATTAACCCAACTATAAAATTAACTCTATTGGTAACTCAAACCCTAAAACTAACCCTAATTCTAACCCTAACTCTAACTCTAGCTCTAGCTCTAACCCTAACTCTAACCATAACTCAAACTCAAACCCTAAACCTAACCCTAATCCTAACCCAAATTATAATGCTCTATCTACCCCTAACTCAAACTATAACCCTAACCCTAACTCAAACTCTAACCCTAACTCATACTCTAACACTAAACCTGACCCTAGCCCTAACCCTAACCTAGAACCTTACCCTAACCCTAACCCTAACCCTATCTATAACCCTAATCCTAACCCTAACTCTAATCCTAATCTTAACCCTAATTCTAATCCTAACACTAACCTTAACCCTACCCCTAACTCTAACCATAAATCTAACTCTACCATAATTAGAATCTAACCCTAACCCTAACCTTAACCCTAGCTCAAACCCTTACCCTAACTTTGTCCCTAACCATATATCTACGTATGACTATAACATTTTACATTACAATATCCCCAAAATAAAATATATATTTTTATCTAAATTAAACTCCTTATATTAAATTTAAAATAATATTTGACTCAAACCTTAACCGTAACCCTAACCTTAACCATGAGCATTACTCTAACCCTAACCTTAACCATAAACATAACTCTACACCTAACTCTAACCCTAATTCTAACTCTACCATAATTGGACTCTAATCCTATCCCTAACCCTAACTATAAGCATAACTCTAACCCTAGTCTTAACCATGAGCATAACTCTAACGTTAGCCTTACTATAACCCTAACACTAACCCTAATCATAACCATAACCATAACTCTAACCCTAACCTTAACCATGACCATAACATTAACCCTAACCTTAACCATAAACATAACTCTAATCTAAACCATAACCATAACTCTAACAATAACCATAACCATAACTCTATCCCTAACCTTAACCATAGCTCAAACCCTAACCCTAACTCCAACCCTAACTCTAATGCTAACCCTAACCCTAATTCTATCCCTAAGGTTAACATTAATTATAATGGTAACTTTGTCCCTAACCATATATCTATGTATGACTATAACATTTTACATTACAATATCCCAAAAATAAAAAATATATTTTTAATCTATATTAAACTCCTTATATTAAATTTTTAAAAATATTTTGAAGCATAATTTTATACTAACTTCATACAACTCTAATTAAAAATTAATTAACAATTTTATAGTAACCTTATCAAAATAAAAAATAAAAAGTAAATATTTTTCCTATTGCACCGCGACTGCCACTAGCTATATATACCTCTATATATATTACGCTGAGAGTAATCGTTCTCGAGGCGCCTATTTTTCTTTTCATTAATCCCAACTTCGATTAAAATAACTTTGGGATTAAATAAAAATAGGCACCTCGAGAATGATTACTCTCGGCGTAATATATATAGAGGTATATATAGCTAGTAAATAACTATATTATATTTTTTAAGCTCTTAAAAAATGAAACTTCTACTTTCATTCAAGTTAAAACTATAAACTTCAAAACTTAACATTACTTGTTATTTTGATAATTTTAATTATTTCTTAATAAAATATTTATTAAACATTCATACTTTCTAAATTTAAATGAAAATAATTTTTATTAGGGTTTAAAGCTTTTCTATGTGATATTTGAAAAGATATTAAAAAGAACCACAAATCTAGTTTCAATGAAAACAAATAATAGAACTATGATTTCAATATATTCAAATGATTATGAAGAACTATTGCAAAAAAATAAGTTTTGAGTCAACTTATAAAATATGAGGAAGAGAAACATTATTTAAAAATGGAAAAATTTAGAGGCCAACTAAGAAACAATATGACAACTTAAGGGATCATTTGGCAATGAGAATACAAGTGGAATGGGCATATGTAAATTCTTAAAATTTTGAATTCTTTGTTTGGATGCACCAAATTAGAATTGGAATATGAAATAAAATAGCAATCTGTATTCCAATTTTGCCCCAAAAATGAGGTTTTGCAATTCCACCTAAATAGGTGGAATTGGAATACGTATATTCTATTTTTATTTATTTTAGAAAACATAAATTTTTGGGTCCATGAATTCCCATCAAATTCTAGTTGAACCAAACAAAGAATATGAATATGTACCCTCATTTTCTATTCTAGAATAGCTATTCCTATTCCCTTATTCTTATTCCCGTAGCTGAATGAGCCTTAAGAGTATGAGGATGAAAACTAATATATGATATCTCCTACAAATATTCTATGAATAAAACTAACTAGAAATACAGTTCAAAAACAAATTATTTTCCATTTAATACCATATTTTTTATTCATAGTCTATATTCCATACTTGAACTGCATGCAGTTACTCTGTCACAACTATCAAAATTATAAAAGAGATTACATTTTTAAATTACCTGTAGTTTCATTTTGTTTTAAAATTTGTAACAACATAAATTTCAATAAACTAACAACAATTTCTGCAAAAAAATATGGAAATGTCATTGAATGTATACCATATTTGCAAACACAATCTTCTCCTATTGGTTATGGTGATTAGTGATTCAATACCAACTCTCTTCTACTCTGCCATGCATATGAAAGAAAATGCATTAAGATTATGCACAATGAAATATATTTTCTACAAACTACTTAAGAAAAAGTTAAAAAAAAATTATCCTATTAAATCTATACATAAATTTCAATGTAAAACCTCTATCTTGTTATTTAAATAAAAAATAAGAGCAATGAAAAAGCAAACAACAAACCTGTATGAAAAACTTAATGTCAAAAGTTGAGAAAACTTTTCTCCAAAACTTGAGATATGCCCAATGTTGATGGAGAACTTCATATATATAGAAGCTTCAGGCATTAGTCACTTCACTACCATTCTCCTTGTAACGTCAATCTCCTTCTCTTGAACAATTGGCAGGTCAAGTCATCTATTTATCTACCCCACTCCAACTCTATACACTAGCTATATATACCTCTATATATATTACGCCGAGAGTAATCGTTCTCGAGGCGCCTATTTTTATTTAATCCCAAAGTTATTTTAATCGAAGTTGGGATTAATGAAAATAAAAATAGGCGCCTCGAGAATGATTACTCTCGGCGTAATATATATAGAGGTATATATAGCTAGTGGCAGTCGCGGCGCAATAGGAAAAATATTTACTTTTTATTTTTTATTTTGATAAGGTTACTATAAAATTGTTAATTAATTTTTAATTAGAGTTGTATGAAGTTAGTATAAAATTATGCTTCAAAATATTTTTAAAAATTTAATATAAGGAGTTTAATATAGATTAAAAATATATTTTTTATTTTTGGGATATTGTAATGTAAAATGTTATAGTCATACATAGATATATGGTTAGGGACAAAGTTATCATTATAGTTAATGTTAACCTTAGGGATAGAATTAGGGTTAGGGTTAGCATTAGAGTTAGGGTTGGAGTTAGGGTTAGGGTTTGAGCTATGGTTAAGGTTAGGGATAGAGTTATGGTTATGGTTATTGTTAGAGTTATGGTTATGGTTTAGATTAGAGTTATGTTTATGGTTAAGGTTAGGGTTAATGTTATGGTCATGGTTAAGGTTAGGGTTAGAGTTATAGTTATGGTTATGATTAGGGTTAGTTTTAGGGTTATAGTAAGGATAACGTTAGAGTTATGCTCATGGTTAAGGCTAGGGTTAGAGTTATGCTTATAGTTAGGGTTAGGGATAGGATTAGAGTCCAATTATGGTAGAGTTAGAATTAGGGTTAGAGTTAGGTGTAGAGTTATGTTTATGGTTAAGGTTAGGGTTAGAGTAATGCTCATGGTTAAGGTTAGGGTTACGGTTAAGGTTTGAGTCAAATATTATTTTAAATTTAATATAAGGAGTTTAATTTAGATAAAAATATATATTTTATTTTTGGGATATTGTAATGTAAAATGTTATAGTCATACGTAGATATATGGTTAGGGACAAAGTTAGGGTAAGGGTTTGAGCTAGGGTTAAGGTTAGGGTTAGGGTTAGATTCTAATTATGGTAGAGTTAGATTTATGGTTAGAGTTAGGGGTAGGGTTAAGGTTAGTGTTAGGATTAGAATTAGGGTTAAGATTAGGATTAGAGTTAGGGTTAGGATTAGGGTTAGGGTTAGGGTTAGGGTAAGGTTCTAGGTTAGGGTTAGGGCTAGGGTCAGGTTTAGGGTTAGAGTATGAGTTAGGGTTAGAGTTTGAGTTAGGGTTAGGGTTATAGTTTGAGTTAGGGGTAGATAGAGCATTATAATTTGGGTTAGGTTTAGGGTTTGAGTTTGAGTTATGGTTAGAGTTAGGGTTAGAGCTAGAGCTAGAGTTAGAGTTAGGGTTAGAATTAGGGTTAGTTTTAGGGTTTGAGTTACCAATAGAGTTAATTTTACAGTTGGGTTAATGTTAGAGTTAGGGTTAGGGTTAGAGTTTTGAGTCAAGGTTAGGGTTAGAGTTAGGGTTAGGGTTAAAATTAAAATCCAATTATGGTAGAGTTAGATTTACAGTTAGAGTTATGGGTAGGGGTAGGGTTACGCTTACAGTTAGGGTTAGAGTTAGATTTAGGGTTAGGGTTAGGGTTAGGGTTAGGTTTATATTTAGAGTTAGGGTTATATATAGAGAGAGTTATATCAATGTTAAGGTTAGGGTAAGGGGATTGAGTCAGGGTTAAGGTTAGAGTTAGGGTTAGGGTTAGGGTTTCAGTCAAGATTAAAGTTAGGGTTAGGGTTAGAGTCTAATTATGGTAGAGTTAGATTTACAGAAAGATTTAGATTTAGGGTTAGAGTTAGGGTTAGGGTTAGGGTTAGGGTTAGGGTTAGAGATAGGGGTAGACAAAGGGTTAGGCTTAGGCTTAGGGTTAGGGTTAGGGTCAAGGTTAGGGTTAGGTTTAGGGTTAGAATATGAGTTACGGTTAGAGTTTGAGGTATAGTTAGGGCTATAGTTTGAGTTAGGGGTAGACAGAGTATTAGAATCCTAGCTACGATTAGGGTTAGGTTTTGGGTTACGATTATGGTTACGGTTAAGGTTAGAGTTAGGTTTAGGGTTATAGTTATAGTTAGGGTTAAAGTCCAATTATGGTAGAGTTAGATTCAGGGTTACAGTTAGTGGTAGGGATAGGGTTACAATTATAGTTAGGGTTAGGGTTAGGGTAAGAGTTAGAGGAAAGGTTATATTTAGAAGTTTTCTTATGGTCACAGTTATAGTTAGGAGGGGAGTAAGGGTTGGGATTTTAGATTATATTTATTATTAGATAAGGTGCCCTATATAATAATATGTATATTCCCATGCTCATGGATAAGGTTAGGGAAAGAAGTAGGACTGTGGTTATTAGTGTTATATTTAGAATTTCATTTAGGAGGGCATTGTGTGCTATTTTTTCCCCCTATTCAACCCATCACTGATGTCTGATCTGAGAGACCTTAAATGGGATAGGTTCTTTGCAGAGGGTTAACATCGCTAAAGTTGGCGGCTAACATTTTGTGTTGGCTCAGTTTCTTCATTGACCACGCTGGATCATTTTTTCTTGGTCGGGTTGATTCATGCTGCGAGATTCGATAACTCTTATTTCTTCGCGAGCTATCTTCCCATCTTCCCAAAAGTGCAAGATGTTGCCATGCATTCCCATTCTAACGTTTCTTTATATGCTAGTGTCTTCGAAACACTGTAAAGCCTAGAATTGCACAAGATGCTGCCATGCATCTCCATTCTGATGCATCGTCATGCTACATTGTTTCTTCAATTCTCTGAAGCCCAAAATTGCATCATGCTACCACGCATTGCCTTTCCAACATTTCCTCACTCCACAATGCTTTCATGAGTCTTTAAGACCCAAAATTGTGCCACATGGAGGGGGTTCACACCTTTTGTGCTATCTGCTTCGTTTGTTGGGAGGAATCTCTTCACTACATCTTAGTCATCCATTGGAAATAAAGCCAATCTTGATAGACGAATGTGACTTAATCCTTCATTGGGAGGAGTTTCCTCATTGCATCTTAGTCATCCTTTTTGAGGGGAGAATCTACATCGACGGTTGCGACTTAATCCTTCATTGGTGAGGATTCACAATGCATCTATACCGTCTATTTTGAGAGGAAGACCTTCATCGATGACCATCATTCATTTTTGGGGAAACCAAATTCCCCCTTGGGATCAACCTTGCATTTTTTGTGGGAGGTTAAGACATCATGTTATCTCTTTTCATAGTTTTTTGCCAGCGACATGAATGCCTTTCCTCTTCTTTCCATGAGTCTCCATTCTAGCGCCTCCTTAAGCTGCATTGTTTTTGCAATGCTCTAAAGCCCAAAATTGCATCATGCTACTACATGTCACCTTTATGACATTTCCTCACTCTGTAGTGCTTTCCCAAGGCTCCAAGACCCAGAATTGTGCCATGTAGCGGGGGTCCCCACCTTTCGTGCTATGGTTACAATTTAGATTTTAGGGTTATGGTTAGAATCAAGGTCAATTCTAGAGTTTATAGAATATTTAGAGTTAAGATTAGGGATTAAATATACATGAGGGTTAGCATTGGGTTGTATGATAACTACAGTTAGGATTATAGTTAGATATATCATTTAGATTAGGTTTTAGTCAGGGTTTAATTAGACTTAAGATTAGGGTGAGGATCAAGGTGAAGTCTATATTAGGGTTCATATCATGGTAGGATTGAAACTAATGTTAGGGTTAACATTGAAATTATGATTAGGGGTAAGGTGAAGATTTATATTTGGTCATGATTGTGGTTTCTGCTAGGATTAGGGTCTAAGCTATGATTAATTTTATGATTGTACATTTAGGGTTAGGGTTTTGTTTAAGTTTATGATTATGGTTACAACTATGGTTTATGGTTCAAGTTTAAAGTTGGGAATGTGATTAGGATCAGGGATTAGTAAATTTTTTAAGAGTTCGGTTATAGGTTTACACCATGGTTAGGACCTTGGGATTGGATTTAGAGTTTAATATCATGGTTATTCATATAGGTAGGTTTAGGATTTTGATCAATATTTTGGAGTTTTCTTTTACATTATGGTTAAGGGTTAGATTTTAAGGTTAGGACTATAACCAATATTAGTGTGTAGGTTTTTGGTTTAGATTATGGTTTGGACTGAGATTTTCGTTATATCAATAGGGATATGTTTTAGTGCTATAATTATAGTATAATGTTGGATTATAGTTATATTGTACATCATTGTTGGGGCTAGGGCTAAGGTAGGGGTTGTTGTTAGGGTTAACTAAGGATGACAATTAGGATGGTTTATCTTTTCAAGTAGAAAAAAAAACTCATATTGATTCAAAAACAAAGAAATTATACTTTGAAAATATTTTTCTATGTCATAATAGATTCATTTATTTTAATTATTGTATTAGTTAATTAGTTGTTTGATGTTTCAAAGTAAACATGGCTTATTTTATTTAAATTTAAATAATATTATTGTTTTGAATTGAATTTAGCTTAATTGTTAATGATCATATTTATATTTCTAATATTAACTCCAATTTGATCAAAGACCAAATATATTTTTGGTATTTTTGTAAACAAACTTGCTTAACACTTCCCTATTTCAAAGTTAATAAAATATCATTTCTATTGTCTTAGATTTGAGAGTAAGTATATTAAATAAGTAATAATAAATGAACATTATGATTAATATATTTCTAAAATAAAAATATATTACTTAAAAACTTGTTTACTTTAAATGAATAAAGTACTCATTTACTTGTAAATTTTAAAAATAGAAATTAATCTACATATATATAAAATATTTATTCTTTTTCCTATTTGCATACAAATTAATTAAAATCTAAACTTTAAACTACATAAATATTTTAAAAATATATATCCATCAATAAATAGTTTAGAATAAAGTAAAATCTAAAAATTAGACACATATAGAATCTTTTTAATTTCTATATACATGTTTTTCTAATTTATTTCTACAAACATGCAAATGATATTTCTATTATCCATTTTTTTCCATTCTAAAAAAATCTAGATGTAAATAGAATTTTTTTAGATGCATGCAATCTTTCTAATTTTTTCTACATACATATATTAACATTTCTATTTTATATTTTGTTTTTACATTATGGTTATTTCAATCAAAATATGCAGATGTAAATAGAATTCTTTTCAAAAAAATTTATTTAAATTTAAATAACATTATTGTTTTGAACCAAATTTAGCTTAATTGTTAATGATCATATTTATATTTCTAATATTAACTCCAATTTGATCAAAGACCAAATATATTTTTGGTATTTTTGTAAATGAACTTGCTTAACACTTCCCTATTTCAAAGTTAATAAAATATCATTTCTATTGTCTTAGATTTGAGAGTAAGTATATTAAATAAGTAATAATAAATGAACATTATGATTAATATATTTCTAAAATAAAAATATATTACTTAAAAACTTGTTTACTTTAAATGAATACAGTACTCATTTACTTGTAAATTTTAAAAATAGAAATTAATCTACATATATATAAAATATTTATTCTTTTTCCTATTTGCATACAAATTAATTAAAATCTAAACTTTAAACTACATAAATATTTTTAAAATATATATCCATCAATAATTAGTTTAGAATAAAGTAAAATCTAAAAATTAGACACATATAGAATCTTTTTAATTTCTAGATACATGTTTTTCTAATTTATTTCTACAAACATGCAACTGATATTTCTATTATCCATTTTTTTCCATTCTAAAAAAATCTAGATGTAAATAGAATTTTTTTAGATGCATGCAATCTTTCTAATTTTTTCTACATACATATATTAACATTTCTATTTTATATTTTGTTTTTACATTATGGTTATTTCAATCAAAATATCTAGATGTAAATAGAATTCTTTTCAATAAATCTAGATGTATATAGAATTCTTTTAATTTTTTACATACATAAAATCTTTCTAATTTTTTTCTACATACATAAAAGAATAATTTATATATAAAAAAAGCTATTATAAAGATTGATTAAAAAATTGATTGCATATGCATTCTTTAGTTTGTGCACTAAATGCACAAAATAAATTGTATAGATTAAAACTTCCTGTGCTGGGCACGGGAATATACAATAGAAATATCAGTTACCAAGAATAGTCGGCCATAAGCAATCAAATCTTAAACTCTACAAAATTTCTTGCAAGCAATCTTTGTTCTGTCTTCGGCTGAAAAGGAAAAAAAGAATTTCATATCTGAGATTGTTTAGATTGCCCTATTCGATTCAAAAAGCCATGGAAGTCACCGCAATTACATCTCCAAGAGGCCTAATGTGCCTTGATTCAGTACCCACATGCTTATCTCCACGAAAAACTCTGCACAGGTCCTCTAGTGGCCTCAATTTCGGTCATATGAACAGAATTCTAAATCTAAATGAAATTAATTAAAATTGAAATATAAATCAAAGTAGAATATTATAACTATTTTTGAATTTGAATTTACCTCTACATCTAAATCTAAATGAAAATGTAAATAAAAAATAGAAATCTCACTTTCAAAAATGTTACTCCAAAACTTCAATTTACTCCTATTCAAAAACTCCAATCTAATCCTTCAATAACCTCCACCTCTTCCTTCCTGCAAAAACATAAAATGAAAATGAAATGAGGAGCCTTGGTTTTATAACTTCTGAGAGGCTCCTCATATCCCCCAACAGACGTCTCTTCACATTCCATGAATTTGTTTCAAATTCCCCCACTCCCCGCAAAAAAAAGCATGAATGTGCATGCAAAATTATATTTAACAAAAAAAAAATCATATTGAAATTATTTCGCCCCTATTTTTTCGGGCCCTATTTTTTCGGGTCCTACTTTTTCGGGCCCTACTTTTTCGAGCCTATTATTTCGGCCTCCATTTGGCTTCCTATTATTTCGGCCAGCTATTATTTCGGGAATTCTTTTTTAATATTTAATTTGGAAGTTTGTAACTGCTCCCAATTCTTTTTTATTGACAAGGAATCTTGGCATATTCCCGTGATGGGCATTTGTGCTGCCATTGTATAGAATGCCTCTCGGCGTAAATATCTAGATGCAAATAGAATTCTTTTCAATAAATCTAGATGTATATAGAATTCTTTTAATTTTTTACATACATAAAATCTTTCTAATTTTTTTCTACATACATAAAAGAATAATTTCTATTTTCTATTTTTAAAAAAAAAGCTATCATAAAGATTGATAAAAAAATTGATTGCATATGCATTCTTTAGTTTGTGCACTAAACGCACAAAATAAATTGTATAGATTAAAAATTCCCGTGCTGGGCACGGGAATATATAATAGAAATATCAGTTACCAAGAATAGTCGGCCATAAGCAATCAAATCTTAAACTCTGCAAAATTTCTTGCAAGCAATCTTTGTTCTGTCTTCGGCTGAAAAGGAAAAAAAGAATTTCAGATCTGAGATTGTTTAAATTGCCCTATTCGATTCAAAAAGCCATGGAAGTCACCGCAATTACATCTCCAAGAGGCCTAATGTGCCTTGATTCAGTACCCACATGCTTATCTCCACGAAAAACTCTGCACAGGTCCTCTAGTGGCCTCAATTTCGGTCATATGAACAGAATTCTAAATCTAAATGAAATTAATTAAAATTGAAATATAAATCAAAGTAGAATATTATAACTAATTTTGAATTTCAATTTACTTCTACATCTAAATCTAAATGAAAATGTAAATAAAAAATAGAAATCTCACATGCAAAAATGTTACTCCAAAACTTCAATTTACTCCTATTCAAAAACTCCAATCTAATCCTCCAATAACCTCCACCTCTTCCTTCTTGCAAAAACATAAAATGAAAATGAAATGAGGAGCCTTGGTTTTATAACTTCTGAGAGGCTCCTCATATCCCCCAACAGACGTCTCTTCACATTCCACGAATTTGTTTCAAATTCCCCCACTCCCCGCAAAAAAAAAAGCATGAATGTGCATGCAAAATTATATTTAACAAAAAAAAAAATCATATTGAAATTATTTCGCCCCTATTTTTTCGAGCCCTATTTTTTTGGGTCCTACTTTTTCAGGCCCTACTTTTTCGAGCCTATTATTTCGGCCTCCATTTGGCTTCCTATTATTTCGGCCAGCGGGAATTTTTTTTTAATATTTAATTTGGAAGTTTGTAACTGCTCCCAATTCTTTTTTATTGACAAAGAATCTTGGCATATTCCCGTGCTGGGCATTTGTGCTGCCATTGTATAGAACGCCTCTCGGCGTAAACAGTGCCAGCCTGAAAATTCTGTAATAACATATTCTCCAAGAGAGCAATTGATGGCGACGAGCACGATCTCGTTCACCTCCTCATCATCCCATGCATGCATTCAAAGTATGGAAACAATTGAGACCCAGAACCTCCAACCATCTTATGGCAGCACCATCCGTGGCATACCGGGGAATGGCTCCGGCCATGCTCACCTTTGAGCGATCAAAGTAAATGATACATCCATTACTTCCTTTAAAAACATGAGCATGGTGCAACACGAGCTGACCATCGATGAATATGGTGTACTTCTCTGTGATGGCGAAATCGTGAAGGATGGAAAAGACGTGTTCTAAGTAAAAACAGATTGTTGTGATGACAAGACTGTTGTTATGTCTGTTGATTTCCACCGATCTCTTTATTTCTACTGTTACCATTATTAATATGTTATTTTAAAAAAACAATTCATGATTCCATCTTATAACGGATTAATGCAATAATAAGCGGAAAGAACCAAGTGTATAAATGTTGGAACGGTATAACTATTCATCATCATGCTGGCAGCTGCCTGTCAATTTATAAAAAAATGCTAAATTATTCTCCACGAAATCTACTCCCATTGTAGAAGACTCTCGGCTTAATAAGAAGTTGGAAGTGGACGTAAAAATAAACAATGAACATATTCATTGTAACACATGAGGGATGATGATATATTCTGCATCTTCATACTCCGCTTCAGTTTATTTTATCACGCGCAACATGCCAGTAATCAGCCAGATTTATTTTATCCTTTTCCCCTTTTCACTTCTGCTTTAACCATCGAACTACTATATTTTCTTTTACATTTTTATGCTCCGAATTATAATGCCCTGTGGATTCTATCACTATGACTTTTTCCACATACCATTTCACACTTCTTCAGTTAAACAAAAGATGAATAAAACAGCATAATTTTAAAGGAAGGAAAGACTAACGATTTCCATACAATCACGTATGCTATAAGATCGCAAAAAGAGTACTTATCTGAAAGCCCACAAAACAATCAAAGATGGAAGCGAGATTTAATATATTTAAATCACCAAAATTGATAACGAAAACAAAACTTGTGGCATACCACAGATATATAATTTTCCCTCCAACTAGTCCTCTAGTTAATTTATTACACAGACAACATGACAACAGTCTGCTATAATTTTACGGTTATAAGTCATTTTGTCCAAAGTTTGATATTTTTCCAGCGAGACTCCATGAAAGATGAAGCGTTATTATTAGTGTAAACTCCACACTTAAAATAATGGTCTGCATGTCCTCCATCATCAGCCACCACCTTCTCCGTCCCATCCACGAACACATTTATTTTCCCTTCATCTGCATTATGGATAACGTTGAGATGAATCCACCGATCATAGATATTACACGCCACTACCTGGTCATTGTAATGCGTAAGATTTCCGTCTTTCGCCAGCAGCATTAACGACGTTGCATGTCCGACACCGCCGAAAACTTGCATGACACAAACTCCCGTCGTTCCCTGCGGTACATAGACGTCCCCTTCAAACTGCCACACTCCTGTTGTATAGTCATATCCCTGCATCATAATTATATCTCTCAAATTAAACAAACACATAATTTCCTGCAGCGGATTATACAAAATTTTAGAAAGGAGTGACTTAATAAAACAATTAACCTCTATGCAAATTTCTGTCCGGGGCTTGGTCATGCTTTTAAGAGAGTGGGGTTTGTCATCCTTGTAAATCCACATGGAATGGACGCCATCAATGAAGCTGTAGCGTTCAGACACCTCCTTGTCATATGGTTTTTGGATCATAAAATTTGTTGCATTTAGAACCACTTCGGTAAAGCCTTGTGTTGGTGAACAAGCATAAACACTTGCAATCCAAACAAAAGTACCACCCAAAATCGCTAACATACTCGCCATTAAGAATTCTGGTTATGCAGATCAAATGTCTCTCTACTGCACGCAACCCTCTCAGAATTTATTGTCACAAAAATAACAAAAATTACAGATTAAAATTAGCTATTTTTCTTTGGTCTAAAATACTCTTTGATATCGTCAAACGGCCGACTGCCATATAAAAATAACGAAGAAATCTCTTGTAAGGAAGAAGACATTGGACAGTGACGTGATTAGTTTGCTGGAGATATGTGACCTCATACTTGTAATCAAAGCAATTTTTTCGGAGCATTTTCTTCAAATCAGCTGTATTCATCATTATATCCGCTCTGGTCTTTGTAGTTCTATGAGTTGTCTATTTCTCGGCATTTATATTTAATTTGAGGATGATCTTAATGCATAGTGATCAACGCGAGTTGTTGAAAATATATTTTATTAAAATATTTGAGATGAACAGAAATAAATCAAATCGTAATTGTGGTCCCTATCACAACAATGCGCTTGAATACTAAATTCAAAGGATTTGGAGTACTAGTTTTTGAAGATTTCCTACCGTGACATCAGTTTGAAGTTTCTCTGTAGTTAAAAAAGGAGACGCAGTCATAACTCCCGAAGATAGTACACATGGCAGTCTTCGAAATAAAAGATTTAACATTAAAAAATTTGTTGCATAGCTTTAAATAATTGTCCTATTATTAAGCAACATGGCCTGTAAGATAATGACAACAAGATATTATATATATATTTTAAACACTTAAGATATTGTAATTATAAGTCTATAATGAATATTTATTATTATTATTAGAAGTATTTGTATTATTATGAACATCATTACGCAAAAACACACACACATAAACAAATGTATATATGTATACATGCATGTGTATTTCTAGTTATATCAGCAATCAACAACATTTATATATATATATATATATATATATATATATATATATATATAAACCAATCCTTGTTTTGAATGACTTGGTCATTATAGAAAGATTGAATTAAACTAAATATGTTTAGATTTTTGAACTCCACATTTTCCCTAAGATTTAGGTCAAGGAATGCTATGTCTACCCATTGCCATTAACAACAAATATTTGAATGCAAATCACTTTCCTATATTATAGAATTTGGTGTAAAATTAGACATACATAATTATCAATAAAAAGGCTAAAGAAGCCACTAAATGTGAATTGTTGGCTAAGACCCCCATACACCAAAGCCTAAGATTATAATTTAAATTTCACAAAAACTAGAGCGAAGTACTCATTATTTGAGTTATTTTAAAGCTAAACATAATTTTTTGTCTAGATACAACTATTCACTCCATTTTCTTAGATTTTCTTAAAGGAAATAGTCAAAAATTTAAATTTAAAAGAAACAAAAATTATACAAGAATTTAATAATTTTGGATATTTTACAAAAGTGGGGGCCTCTTATAAGATAATATAATATATAATTTTGAAACTAATTGTACTTCCATCTAGTTATTAAGGTTGCAATTTTACTTCCTCAAAAATAATCTTAAAATAAGGTCAATCATTGAATCCTTCGTATAATAATCCATGAAGAAATTGATTTTTGTTTTGTTTTTGTAAAAAATCTATTTTAATGTAATAATAGATATCTTAGGTAGAGGAACTAGTCACAATTTTAGCCTAATTAGGTAGTAAGTAATCTCTAGCTTCTATTTTTATATTTTATTTACCTACTACAAGAACAAACCATGAGCCAACATCACCATATCCCTTTTCATTTGATGCTTCTTTGTCCTTGAGATTTTCTATTGAACTCGAATTGTAATATTTATGAATTTTTTGAAAATGCTTGTAATAATCAATGATGTTTGAATGTTGTACACATTAGTACCCTATTTATTCTTTAATTTAGAAACATCTTCTTTAATCAAAATGTTCATGTTTGCTTAGGGCCCATTTGGCTACTGGAATAGGAATAGAGGAATAGTAATAGCTATTCTGGAATAGAAAATGGGGGTACATATTCCTATTCTCTATTTGGTTCAGCCAGAATTGGATGGGGAATTCACAGACCCAAAAATTTATCTTTTGTAAAATCAATAAAATTGGAATAAGAATACGTATTCCAATTCGACCTATTTAGGTGGAATTGCAAAACCTCATTTTTGGTTCAAAATTGGAATACATATTCCTATTTTATTTCATATTCTAATTCTTATTTGGTGCATCCAAATGAAGAATTCAAAATTTTAAAAATTTACATATACCTATTTTGCTTGTATTCCTGTTACCAAACGGGCCCTTAGAGTTTAAGTTCAACCTTCTTCTAGTTATCAAATGTCTCTATCTCCTTTTTTAGGAGTTCACCAATTTGTTCTTGAAGGAACTCTTTTGAACAAACTTGAACTTTCATAAAAATAACTTTCATATGGTTTAGATTTATTTCTTTATTATTGTGATCTCCAAATTGGAACTTCTACAAACATCCTTCATTTATTCATGGAATATGTTGTATAAAATGTGATAGGTTTAAGTAGTTAGAAAGGCAACACATATTCCTAAGTTCAAGGGATAATTTTTACAATAGAGATGAGTTATAAAACCCAAGTAAGGTTCACTAAATGTAGAGTTAGACTAAGAAGAGGAGTTGGTCTTTGAACTAGATGATAAATGTGATCTAGGATTAGAATTTGAGAACTTAGGAAATCTTTGAGTTATTAGGGAATAACACATTTTTAAACCTTGATTGACCTTAGAGAGATGTCTACCATGAGTTTTCAAGCATTGTAGATTATATTGGAAGCCAAGAGGGAAAAATGAAGGTTTGAGATTAAGGTAGGGGCTGAAATGACCATAGAAGGATTCAATAACTAAGGTATTTAAATTAGAGCTAACATATTTCTTTAAAAGGAAGGAATAAAAATTTTAGACTAAGGATCATAAGCCTAGGATAAAGATAAGTTTTTTTTAAAGAAGAAAAGAATAAATTCCTAGTTGAGGGGTTAATAAAACCAATTATGTTTTTTAATAACTCTTAAAGGGGAGAGTAAATTCAAAAAAATATATAAATCCTAATGTAGTTTCTAAAATGATTTAGTATGACATGTAGAGAAGACATGAAATATTTTGTAGATAAATTCTAAAATCAGATACCTCATCAACACTTCAAGAATATTTTCAAATAGAGAAGGAATATATTCTTACGTAAAATTATTCTAGACATGATTAACATTGTCTGTAACCTTTATAAGTTTTCTAATGGGCTACTATAATTATTTTTAGGATTTTCACCATATAAATGACTTCATTTGAGATGTAAGTTGCATTGGTCATGGTCTAAACTATGAACTAGAAGATGATGCCTCTTGCCATTACTATAGTGTCTTTCTAGTAGGTCGAAGACTCCACCAGTAGGGATTGATTACAATTATACATAGCCTTAATATATGTAATGACCTTTCTATCAACAAAAAAATATCATTATCCTTTGTTTTAGTTCAGAAAAATGGTCCCCACCTATGGTCGCAAGATAATAGTCATGTTGGAAATGTAATATAGACTAGGTGACTAATGTACGCAACTAAAGAAGCATTGAATACCTAGCTAACTAAACCAATTAATTATAAAAAAAGTATTCTAGAAATTGAGTGATTGACTTTTCATAATTACATATCTATTTTAGGATTGGATAAGAGATCTATTTGTATGATAAAAATTTGTCTTAAAATGATGTGGTAAAAAGCAATGTGTGACTTAAATGACATGATTAGTTTTGTGGATTCACCAATTAAACATTCACCATGTAATCTAATTTAGTTGCATGCATGCAAGACTAAAAGCAATAAAACATTCATAACACTTTGAAACAATATTGGTAACCCAAAAACCTTCCAAATACAAAGTAAAACTAGGGTGGGGATGATACTCACAAGCTTTATTACTACAATATAAAGTTAGCTTGTTAAAGCTTATGATTGACCAATTTTGGTGATTTTCCCTATTAAAAGCAATAAGGACTATTAGGTCCACTTGGTTAAAGGATTTACAACATACAATGAAGTAAGCACTCTATTAAGAGATTTGGAATGAGATTGTTAAGTCCACTTTGTGAAAGAATTTGATCGATGCACCTATTAGGATAAAATAGTGGCTAATATTTGATCTACAACTCAGTTTTCTGAATGAGATTCCTTTGAATAAAAATGATCACCTGACTATGATAGATAAGTCTTTGCTTTTCCTTATACTATTTGTAGATTTTTCCAATTCACACTCATCTACTTCTTACTTGTTCATATACATATTTTGGATATGATATAATACATTATATATATACTAATCCATTTAATTACCATTTGGAGTTAGCTACAATACCAAATTTATCATAATTCACTAAGTCAGACCATTGTTGTAACTTGGGTTCAAAAGACAAGTCAGTGTTGTTCTGAAACTCGAAAAACACTATCAAAACTCGATAGACTCTTGCACTCAGTTGATGTTGAAGCTTCATCCATACTGATCACTTGCACTACACTCTAGAGGATAGGGCCCCACCTACCCTATCTTATATAGTGGCCCTCTTGATCTCAACAAGAATGCCAAGAGCTTGCTATAAAACTCATGATAGCCAGACAGACATTTGGGGATGGCCCTACTATTCTATGGGATGGGCACTTCTATGAGTAGTAGGAAGACAATCAACACTATATGACTTGGTGAACATGGATATTGAATTACTTAGTTGAAACTGCATGGCTCAGTCAACACTGAATTCACTTTGTTGACACTGCAAGCTTGTTTGACACTACAGAGCTCAGTTAACACTATACTCTATCTTATATGCTTGGTAGATGATATGAATATTGTCATGAACTTTAGTCTAACTAATTATCTTGTTATTAACTGAAACACTTGGTTAACATTGCTAGAGGTATGGTAAGCTTGGTAGCAATAAAACCAACTAACTAAGTGTTAAGTCACTAATAGATAAATGATTTGACAATAAGTCATAAATTTCCCACTTTGGCATTAGTGACAAAAACACTTGTTATACAAAAAATTTGAACGATCAAAATACATGTCAAAACTCCCTCTGTCCATAATCTTAGTCTTCAACTCGGTTTTGATTGATGCCTGTTGCTTCTAAGTAACCTCTTACTCTATTTTTCTATTTTTCAAAATTTATTTTGTAAACATATTTTTTGTTATCTATACATGTGCTTCCTTTCCTATTACAACTCCCCCATACATATATTTTTTCCCCCATACATGTATCTGGAGTATGATAATATTCTCCACCATTTTGACATAAATGCCAAAACTGAAAAATATTTCCAAGTTAATGCCAAAATGTGACAAGAACAAATTGTGTACCTTCAAAATTATTGTCATTGTCTTGTCCCAATTTTATTCTAATACCTTTGATGCATGCAAGGCTATCTGTACTTCTACTGAAAGTTCCATTGTATGATCATCAATGGAGAAATTATTGTCATGGATTAATGTCTTTGCATGTGCAATATGTTTTTGTATTGCATCCATGTTGGGAAGGATAATGTTTTGAATATTTGCAAGTACGGTCCTTATCCTGGCTTCTTCCCTTAACAATTCTGCCTAAAGATCTATCAAGTATCTAATTTTCACAAAATTTGCAGAGCTGTAGCTAGGATCAAGTGATAATTGTTGTGCACTTTCCTTCAATTCCTCATCAATCTTGGATAGTTTATCCTTCATTTCCTTAGTGAAGAAAGATGTTCCACTTAATTTAATATATAAAGAAATAATGTTATTTATAAATGTGTCAAATATAGTAAGAATAGTTCAAGGTTCAAGGTAGTCCAAAAAAGAAGTCATACAGGTGTCTATGTTTGAAATAATGGTTTCTGGAATACCATGTACCCGAAATATCTCTTGCACAAATTTCCTTGCTAAAATCAGAGAACCATCTTTCAGACTACTAGGAATAAAGTGGGTAACTTTAGTTAATTTATTGACTATGACCAAGATAACATCATGCTTCCATTGTGTCATGGTTAAACCTTGCACAAAGTCCATACTGATAACCTACCATTTATACTACAGAATCTCATGTGCGTGCATAAGTCCTGCCAAATGGACATGTTCAGCCTTGACATGTTGACATTCCAAACACTAGGCTACCTATTCTGTCACATCCCATTTGAGTCCCGGCCAAAAATATAATAGTCTCAAATCAGCCATCATCTTGTTTACCCCAAGGTGCCTTGAAAACGGAGTGGAATGCATCTCCTCAAGAACCACCTTTCGCAACCCTTCACGGTCGGGAACATATATCATGTTCTAATATCCAAGTAAACCATCATCATCAAAATAATAATCCTCAAACCGAGAATCCAAAGAATCTGCATCCAAAACTAATTTCACCCAATCATAATGAGTATCTCCAGGAAGATACCGAAGAATGTACTCCTTCAAGTGAGTTCTAGAAGTAGTAATAGAGGTGATATGTCATTTGTGACTTAGTGTATCTGCCACTCTATTGTCCTTCCCTTTTATGTACTAAATGCCAAAATCATACTCGCTAAGGAACTCGAGCCATTGCCTCTATCTGGCATTAAAAATTTGGTTAAGTAAAAATGTACCTCAACCCCATGTGATCGATTTTTAACTCAAAGGGTTTCCCTTATAAGTAATGCTACCACATCTACAAGGCATGTACTATTGCAGCCAATTCAAGATCATGTGGTGCATAGTTTACCTCATACTATTTAAGCTTCCTAGACTCATAGGCCACTACCTTACCTTGTTACATAAGTACACCTCCCAATCTATCCCCTGAAGCATCTGTTGTAACCACAAAGTGTCCATTTGGATCTGGAATCACTAAAATAAGAGTGGATGTAAGCTTTTGCTTCAACAATTGAAATTCTCTCTCACATGCTTTAGTCCCCACTCATACCGTTTTCCCTTTCACTACAAGGAAGTGATAGGTGCTGCAATTTTTGAGAACCCTTCTACAAACTTCATATAATAACCTTCCAACCCCATAAAACTCCAAACCTCATTGATGTTCTGAGGAGCCAACCACTCAAGAATGGATTTAATCTTTGCTGGATCCACTGCAATACCATTTTTTGATAAGATTTGTCCCAAATAATGGATCTCCTTTCGATAAAACAAGGACTTTGAGAGTTTTCCAAAAAAATTCTTCTCCCTAAGGTGCTACAGAACTATATGCAAGTGTTCTTCATGTTCCTCCACAGTCATATATCAATATGTTGTCAACAAAGATTTCCACAAACTTATTAAGATAATCCATAACATATTGTTCATCAAGTTCATAAAAGCTGCAGGGGCATTTGTTAGTCTAAAAGGTAAAAGTACAAATTCATAATGCCCATATCTTGTTCTAAATGTTGTTTTTGATATGTCTTCCTCCTTGATCCAAAGTTGGTGATATCTAGATCTTAAATCTATCTTTGAGAAGATGGTAGCCCCTTTCATTTGATCAAACAATTTATCAATACAAGGTAAAGGATACCTATTCTTTATTGTAACTTTATTCAACGTACAGTAATCAATACATAATTTTAAGGTACCATCCTTATTTTTGACAATGATTATAGGCACTCCCTAAGGGGATAGATTGGGTTTGATAAAACCCTTGTCTAAGAGTTCTTATAATTGAGTGTTTAACTCATACATCTCAGTGGAAGTCATGCAGTAAGGAACCTTTGATTGTGGTTCAGCCCCTGGTACCAAATCAATAGAAAAATTGAACTCCCTTTTTGGAGGTAGTTCTGACAAACCATCTGGAAACACATCACTAAATTCCTTTAAGATTGCATAATCCTCTAAATGAGATAGGGTTTCTTCTTCCAAATCCTTAACAAGTACTACATACAATTGACACCCTTTTCTCCTTGCATTCTTCAATTGCATAGTAGAGATTTGTCTTAGCTCAAGTGGTCTTTTGACACAATTTAGTGTCACTGAGTGCCCTATGTCATTGCGACATTCAATTACCTTATCCTTACAATTAAGTAAGGCCTTATGCTCACTTAACCAGTTAATGCCCAAGATGACATCATAAGAACGTAAAGGAGCTACAAAAAGATTGACCTCTGGTCAGAAGTTGGAAAGTTCCAACTCACTATAGAAAAGACATTGCTCTACCCACCACTCAACCCTATTACCATACTTTATAGTCCATGGTTCAACCATAAAGCTAGCTCTAATAGGTAATCTTGCTACTACTTTAGGATCTACGAAACATTGAGTAGAACTATTGTCTACTAAAATAGAAACAGTAATACCAAAAAGCGTACTAGTCAGCTGAATAGGTGTAGCTTGAAAATTTTCTTGTTGATGATCAACTGCAGCATGAATGCGGTGTTGTGATGGAATTTCCTTCCTATCAGATCATTGTGGGAATTTAGTAGCAAAGTGATTACAACCACAGACAAAGCATTTAGTTCTAGGACCCTTCCTATCATCATTTCTGTTATGATTAGTCTTGTTATTCCCGTTCCTTTTGCTTTTCACATTTCCATTCATGTTGCTTTTGTTATTTTGGTTCCTATTACCATTCCAGTTCCCTTTGTTCCTATTCTTGTCAAAACCTTCTTGTCATTTTTCCATATTTTTGATCTATTGTGTCTTCCCATTTCCTTTATACCTATCATCCTAATACCCCTTGTTATCTTGATATCTTCTATTATCCTATATCTTCCTCTTATAATTTTGGCTAATGGATTTAGATGAGGTTGTATCCTTCAATTTTTGCTCCTGCTTAAGAGCCTTACATAATGCAAAGTCCATTGTTTCAGGTTCCTGTATCTTGACCTCACTTAAATCTCAGGTTTCAAACCCATCATAAATTGTTGGGTTATGAATAGTTTTTCATGTTGATACTATGAAACATACTTCACCAAATGACAAAAGCGCTCATTATACTATGTTACACTCATGTTCCCTTGAACTAGTTTATAAAATTATACTAATTTCTTATCATAGTAGAGTTGTGGTAACCACTTCTTGTAGAAATGTTGAAGAAATTCTTCCCAAGTTACCTCTCCATGCTGAAATTTCTTTTTAGTCATGCCATTCTCTCACCATGTACTTGCCTCACCATGAGATGAAAAGTAGCCCAAAGTACTTGAGACTTCCCTACATAGTTTTGCACAAGGAAATACTTTTCCATGCTTGTAATCCATGTCTCAATGTCTTCCCTAGAAGCTCTTCCATAAAAAGTGGGTGGTGTGACCTTCTTGAGCTCCTTGCTCAAATCAGCCACAATTTGCACCCTATCTATACTATTCATAGCCATTTAGTGGTCAACTTCCCTCTTCCACTCTTCCTTTGATCTCTTGAGTGCCTCAACCAACTAGTCATCCTCAAGTTTCGTCCTACATTCCTCCTCTTGTTGATGCAGAGCTTCTAGGCCCTGATCCTCTTCGAGCTTCCTTACCTCCTTATCAGTAGGTCTACCTCAAACATTTTGTTCCAAGGTATCCATCCTTTGTCCTTGCTATTGCAATAAGGTGCCTTGTTGAGTCAAGATTTCCACTATTTGATCAAGTCTTCGAGTGGGTTCATCATCTTGTTGATCATTACTATATTCACCTCTACGGTTAACTCTTGTGGCCATGGTGATAATTCAAACATCTGCACATATTTGTGCTAGTTAGCATAGTAGCCCCAAGGCCTAGGTTTTAAACCATATGCTCTAATACCAAATGTAAAGACCAGCTCTTACAACAATATACCAACTCATCCGAAATATAGAAATAAGAAGGTATACATCAGCAATGGAGTTGAAAAGTCAAACATTTCATTTATTCAACTAAAATAGATTACATAGTTCATCAAAACTCCAATAACAAAGTTGTTTAGAAGTATAATGCACAAAAGATAATTCTTCATTACATCCATCTAATGAAATTTTGACATAAATGTTTATGGTACATAGGTACATCCCAAAAGATGCATGTACATCATGAAGAAAGAATGAGTGATCAGCTAATAGGCGTATACAACTTCCAAATGTTCATTGTTCTACTTCTGAATGTTTCGATCCTTACCAAAAAACTACGTCCATCTGCTATTTGAAATGGGGGTGTGGCCCTAGTGCTTTTAATTCACCAACCACAGAGTAATTACTCCCTTGGGGTTCTTCCTGACAATGAAGAACTCCCTGACCCTAGCACGAAAAGGTTAGCTTCTCAAAACAAGATAGATCAGATTGATCCAATGCAACTATGAAACTTACTACAGACATCCATGTGCTAAGTAGACTAATCATGGATATATGGCAGGGAACATAAATAACATATCTATCCATATGTACAAATCAACAGATCTACTTTATGCTTAAATGAAAGTATGCATATCTACCCGTACATAATGTCATAAATAATAGTATTTCAATTGAAATAAAAAAATATGGCTTGGCCAAGCACTAAATTTGCCAACATGATGCATGGAGAATCAAACCATAATGAATCCTACCACACAACACTCAATAGGTTGAGAGAAGAAAAAAAAGAAGCATTCATCTCCACCCTCCCAATGCCATATACACCCATCCATAAGGAAATAAGAACATTCAAACTTAAGACTTAACAATTCACAATATGTTTCTGAGTTATATACTAGTTTTCAACACTACTTAGTGTTCAAAAAATATAAAAGTATTACCATCATTTACTCCCAAGATTACTTCACAAAATTGTAAATCTACATTTAATTTTTTTTAGTAAAATATGCTCTATCTCTTCTAATATTAATTAGTTTTTGGGTAATTGTCATCTCATTCATATCCATTCATGTTAATAATATTCATAAACTACCACAGGAGATACCATAGAAAAGAGCACTAGATCCTACTAGTAGTAGTAATAGTTTAACAACACCTTCTGTAACATTTTAGGTTTCTTTGCACAAATTTTTATCACTCATAAGTTGATTGTAACAACCATCTAATAGAGTATGAAGATTAAACACACACATGCCAAGCCCATTTGGTCACATCACTGTATGTGAAGTTTTTGATGTATCGTAGTGCTTTGGAGTTTATAACAACTACTAACCCAAGGTATTATGAACATGCAGTAGTCATAAACTGAGCATCTATAACTAGCTTATTAATATAGATTTATTTCAAAACAAAATGGTGCAACAAAATTTCAAACAACTCACACATATTTTACTTCCTTCTAATTCCATAATGGAGGAAGGATAGAGTTTAACTTAGATATTTTCCTAATGAAACTATGGAAGTATGAATGACGTTTTAAAATAACAATTGGTTTAGTCCTATTACAGAAGGTTTTACTTACATGTTCAAGTTTATGAACATGCAGTAGTCATAAACTAAGAGTCTACAACTAGCATATTAATGTAGATTTATGTTTAAAAAAAATGGTGCAACAAAATTTCAAAAAACTCACACATATTTTACTTCCCTCTAATTCCATATTGGAGGAAGGGTAGAGTTTAACTTAGATATTTTCCTAATGAAACTATGGAAGTATGAATGACATTTTAAAATAACAATTGGTTTAGTCCTGTTACAAAAGGTTTTACTTCCATGTTCAAGTTTACTTAACATGGTGTTTGTTTAAAAACTCCTTCCCCTATCCAATAATGTCTAAACCCTTGATTGAAGTTTCTTTTTGTGATTGAAATTTTGAGACGGAGAGTGTTCATTATGAGGCTGTCTATCTTCTGTTTGGCTGGAAAGTTTTCATTTCACACAACAACACTAAATGTTTGGTTGAGTGGGTGTTGCACACTAGCATGCATCTTCTAAGTTTTAAAAAATTATTTTCACAACATCAAGAAGGTAAAGATCTCATGAAAATTGTTGGAGTTCTCAAAACATAATCCTCCTTGAAATTTCAATGCTACCCTGCTATACAGCCACAATAAAACTTTGTGTTTCCTTATTTTAAAACCTAAATACAAATCTTTGTGCCCTTTTACCAATGGCGAGTATTTCTTCCAAAAAAAATAGTTAATGTATTTATATCCATGAATTGCAAATTTAGACTAAGAAAAATAGAAGAATATTGATTTAAAGAAAAATGCAACAATAGAAGAACCTGTAAAATATTATATTCCTTGAACTTCCTAAATTTTTTAGTGTTCCCCTCTCCTACACTCTTTCCATCTCTCTGTGCTTCTAAATGATTCCCCCCCCTTCCTTTATCATCCTCCCTCCATTACTTCCCAGATGTGAAGGAGAAACAGCCCACAATTTTGCCGAAAAAGGCATTTTCTCACTGTTCTTGAATATAGCAATCATAAAGATGATTTATTTATTTCTTTTCTCCCCCCATAACATAATAAAAATAATCTCATTTTAAAAGAACAAATTTTTTTTAAGGAATGTAGATAAGTTTGTCACAAAAACAAATAAAATCACTTCCCTTTTTTTAAATTTATTTTTAAAAAACTTCTAAAACAAGTACTAATTGGTAAAATTGTTTATTTTCATTTAAAAAAACCCTAAACCATGTCATCAAACTACATTTCAATAACTTATTACCATTTAAATATTAATAAATTAAATAAAATCAAATGCATCAACATTTATTCATGCTAGACTAAGTGATGTGTGATATGATGCATGGATTATCCGTCTATCCCATTTTGAGAGGCTAACTCTCTCTACCTCAGCCACACCCTCACCTTTGACACCTACAGACACTCAAACACTTACAAACATAAGGAGTTAGTATCCATCAGTTGATAATAAAACATGATATATGAACATCATAAATATAATGCATACATATACATCAAAGTATGAACTTAACTCATGTCTACATAATATCATAAACATGATTGTAAAATGTCTTAACCATTTGTTTAACATAACTTAAAAAAACATTTAATAGCATTAATTCAAATGAAAAGATTAATCCAATCCAATAATTATTCTAGCAAGTTTAAAATAGTTGACCTTGTCAAAATAACAAGGTTTTCACCTGATTGCCATGTAGGCACAAAAAATGTATTCATATGATGAGTTGTGAGAGAAAGGAAGAGAGAGGTGGAATTTATGTATGGCAAGGATTTGGTTACATCTTTGTATGACAGTAGGTTTCCTCATTCCAATGACAAAATACCCAACTATGTAGATCCTAAACTACGGGAAGAACATATAGTTAGCCCCTAGAATCTTAATAAATTTCCAAAACTATGGTTCCTTGGCTTTAGATGAGAATGGTGTTTTAGTCCATTTGCTAGGATTTTGAAGATAACTATTTATATTTCATCAATTATTTGTATGGGTATGCTTCTCATCATCGACAATTATCTTAGCTTTTGTACTAGTTTTTCTCCAATGCCCTTTATTCGTAAATTGGTCATGTGATTTATGAATGATATAGTCTAGACATGACAAGTTGCAAGAAAAGAAAATTCTTCTTTAATTGAATAGTGTATATAGATCTATTTAGTCTAGAAAAATATTAACCTCTTTATGACTATCATCTTTAAAGAATTTTGATTTTTTCTACAAATAATTAACATATCAAGACCTCTTCAATCTAAGGAATACATTAGGGGAAAGGACCTAGTAGCCATTTTGGCTAACTTCATGCACCTACAATTCTTGAACTATATGTCAAATTTTTTTGTATTTTTGTGGATTTTTGTAGGTAAGTGAGAGCCTTAAGCTGATCTTTTACCTTTCCCACATTTACAAAGCTTTTTGTAAAAATTGGAAGAGTGCGAGTTGGTCTAAAAGTATCATTTTAAAACATTCACTCGAAACCCATAATGTTCATCCCATAATAGGCACTGACCAAAAAAATTGTATTTTTACAAAAATGAACCAATCAACAACCATGAAAGATAAAACAATGATCAACTATCAGTATATATGTATCAAAAAGATCGAGAAAAAAATACTTTGTGCCAACATTAAATTTGTGAGTTGCATTATTTTCATTGACCATATATTTGAAGACTTCAATCAATTTATTACCATGTGAGGATCATTAATGAGATGTTTTACCTTTGAGGTGTTAGCAAAGGCTATTTGGTCTTAACATTTGATCCAAATGTTTTCTTTTGGTTTATCCTTTTTTAGTGACCATGCAAAATTTGTTTGGAGCTAATAATTCATACTAGTTGCTATGTTTAATTCCAATTGGTTCCTTTATATTGAATATAATGGTGAGTGATCCAAGCCTTACAACAATATGGACTAGCAATTTGGGAAAGTAACCATATAGAAATTTTTAGATAGCTCAATTGCGACCTAACATATGATTAATGGTTTAAAAATGAGGATGTGGGCCATTACTATTTTTTCAAATAGACCTCCTTTAATTTTATAATGTAATGCATAACAATAATTATGTAATATAAAATGGCTCTATACGACGAAACCTACATAGTCATATGTCTTATAAGTTTATGATACATTCAATCTTTAATTCATTTTTATCCCTACTTTGACATCACCCAACCACTAGATCTTGATGAAATTGACATTCTTTTTCCCTTTAAATTGTTTTTTGTGTTGTAATCATCACTAATAAACCTTGCTTGATACAATTTGATAATACCTCAAATTTGTACCATTGTAGCTTTTTGAAAGATCACATGACTTTTCTAAATTAGAACTTATATTTTTAGCGTCTTATAATTCCTTATTAATCCACACTTCCTAGAAAATTAATCTTATGATTTTATTTCCATTAGTACATTTAAATTTTAAAAAACAACTCATATTTAAACACACACAAAAAAGTTTTGTGAATTTATATTAGTCACTTGTCTTCTATTTTATTAAATATTTTGACTAATATGCAAGAGCCTACAACACAACAATAAATTGTGGCACTCTTACAGAAGAAGTCTAAGGTTCAATTCTATGCACACTTAATAAATAAAAATAAAAATAATGAATTACAACACATAATAATTAATTGTATCTTCGGTGTCTTACTGATCAAAATAAAAAAAATTATCGAATTATTATATTTAAAAATTGTGTCACATTATTTTTACTAAGTACACATATTTATTTTAAAGAATTTTTAATATTTTCTACTTGTTTTTATTTATTCAAACCTTTTTCTTATTTTAGTTTCTTCATCTTTTTTCACATTGGAAAAAATATAGTTATATATTAGAAATCTATTGTCGTTTTACTCTTGTAAAAAATAACATTATAATAATAATTAATAATATCTTGATAGAATAAATTCTAACCTTTCATAATAAAAATTATTAAGGTCTTTTCCACATGCAAAGTAATATTTTAATATTTTAAATTCTTTTATAACTTTTTGATATTTTAAAATTAATATTTTCATTTAAGAAAAAAATTAAGAATCTTGGGTATAGCCAATTATAAAATGGTTTATTGTCCCATTGTGTAGTTAGGAACTACAAAAGTGAATTTTATATGTAATAATAAAAGTGAACTATACACAAATGAAAAAATTTGACATTATATAAAAGCTACAATTGCTATAGGTGAAATTGAAGGACACGGTCCCACATTTACAATAGTCTCCAATGTCTTCTATTTGATTCACTACTCCAAAGGAAAAATAATCGATACAATATTAGTAGATAGGAAAAAGAATCTATACAATTAATCTTGCAATAATTTTGAGTATGTGAAGTTACTGGCACACCCATTTTGAAAGTACTATAAACTAAATTATCCCCTTTCTTCAATACATAATTGTTTTTGTTGCTTATCAATTATAGCCCTTTATGTTCTACAGGTACACACCTAATGATCAAGAAGATGAAACAATAGAGGATTTATAGTTACAAATAAGAACAATTTTTTGTGTCTTGCCATGCATTTAGGAGGGCATACAAAAACTATGATAGAACATTATTATAACTTTAGCTCTTTCAAAATGGACATTACAAGAATGGATTATATATGCTATATGTTTAGAGATTGATGCTTTAATACACTTATATTTTTTTTATGTAAATCTTTGTTTATGCTTTCAAATCAAATACCTATCGACGTAACCCTTGCACGTTCTTTAGATGCAAGTGCTAGTTATTATTTTATGTTAAGCTAGAGTATCTTTGAACCCAAAACCTCTGAGATTAATGACTCACTATTTACCATTATATTATACACTATTGCCTAAAAATTATATAATATTTATTCATTATTATTGAATCTGAAGGTACGCTAAGTCTAAGAGACTAGAAGGTATGCGAAGTCTAAGGCCCCGTTTGGTTGCTGGCATAGGAATAGAAAATTAGAATGAGACTGGAAATGAGGAATGGGAATAGAAATAGGCAATTCCAATCATGTTTGGTGCACTTGGAATTTGAGTGGGAATATGTTAATCTATTGTTTGGTTGTACAAAAATAGAATAGGAATAAGGTTAAGTTTTGTATTTTTAAAAACATTTTTCCTAAATTTTTTTTAATTTATTATTTTTTTAGTTAATTCATTTTCATTTTTATTTTTTTAAACAAATAGATATAATTTAAAAAAATTTAACAAAAAAAATTCAAAAAGTAAAAGTTAAAAAAAAAAAAATTCAAAAAATAAAATAAAATTTATTATTATTATTTTTTTAATTTAAAATATATATATATATATATAATGAAAAATCGGAATGGGAATGGAAATGGCCTATTCCAATAACAGATATTTTTTGGCATAGACATATGCTCATTTTAGGGGCAAAATTGGAATATGTCTTCTTATTCCCAATTCCGATTGAGCTTACCAAACAGCGAATATAAAACATATTCTAATTTCGTTTTCCTATTCCACTTATATTCGAGCAACCAAATGGGGCCTAAGAGACTAGAAACTAGGAAAAGATTACAAACGCAAGATAACAGACTCCAAATACCCGTTGCTGCAAACAATGGACGATTTGGATTGAGTTAAAACTATTTGCTCCAAACTTTGACCTTTCTCCAACGGGATTCCATGCAAGACGAAGAATCCGTCTGAGTATACACTCCAAATTTGAAAGCATGGACGGCAGGACCTGAATCATCAATTACTAACTTCTCCTCCTCCCCAATAAACACGTGCACTTTCCCTTTGTCTGCGTTGTGGATAACGTTTAGATGAATCCAACGGTCGTAAATGTTAGTCGCCACCACTTCCTGCTGGTAATTCTTTAGCATCGCCTCGTAAACATGCAACATGAACGCTGTAGCACGTTGCGTGCCGCCAAAAATCTGCATGACGCACGCTCCAGTCGTCACCCGTGGAACATAAACCTCGCCCTCAAACTGCCACACGCCACTTGTGTACCCATATCCCTGCACTACCCAATTACTTTAATTTTAAAAAACACATAACATACTTTAATCAAATCTAAATAACTAACCTTGATGCCGATTTCTGTCCTGGCTTTGGTTTTGCTCTCGCGTGAATAGGGTTTGTCATTTTTGTAAACCCACATTGAATGGACACCCTTAACGAAGCTGTAACGCTGGGATACCTTTTTATCATATGGTTTTTCTATTTCAATGTTTGCTTAAGTTAAGTTGTGCTGAGTGAATCCCTGAGTTGGTGACGCTGTTGATCCACTTCCTACAAAAATCAGAAGCCCACAAACGAGAAAAAAATATCTTTGCCATCAATTAATTTCAGAGATTGCAATTAGAGAGTCTATAAACTAGATGCAATATTCTCCTTATCTACAGGAAGAAGCCATTCCATTGCAATTTTTATAATCTCAAGTAGCTGTGGAGCGTGTGGGACAAGGCATCGTAGAGGCATAGTAAAATGACAACGTAGATATGGACAATCAAATTATTTCGATTACCGTAAAGTGTGTTACCTGACCAACGTGTAAAGTGATGGTGCTTGATTTTTACTTATGCAGGTTGCTGCCATGAAAACTTCATAATCCTTTTAATAAAATGGGGTGCATATAAAGACGTTCGAAACCCTATCATAATAGTGATCTCCATGACAAGAAGGCAGCTGAGTAATAAAACCTGGACTACTGATTTGGAGTTTTTGCTTTGTACATGACTAACAAGTATATTACATACTCGAGCTATGTGATTGTCTGCTAAGAACAAAGCTGCACAGGTGGTACTCATGAATAGAAAACCCGTGACACGGGAAAAGGAAAGATTCTATTAACGAAAGCTATTAATTAGGTAATATAGAAACGTAGAATGAAAACTGTTTCGGTTAAGAAGATATATATCTTGTTCTTTACTGGTAGCTTTCAAAAGAACTTCATTCATGACGTTATCTTGGGAGAATACTTCTTCTCGTCGCCTTGCTCAAATGTAAAGATACAAGATTCTTTACAAGTTATCATGCTCTCTGAAAATCTTACCTCTTACGTTATAGTCTTCGATAAATTATTACTATAGTATATAATGGAAAGAAAGTGGGACAGTGAAACATTCGTTTTATTGTTTTAAATTTTAAGTTTTAATTTGTAAATGATATGTTAAATATATAAATAAGAAAGTGAAATTGAAGAGCTGTAGAACTAGCTTTTATATATATATATATATATATATATATATATATATATATATATATATATATATATATATATATATATATATATATATATAACTAGCTTATATATATATATAATAAGTTGAGAGATATCCTTTTCAAGACGTCTATTTTCATAATTCTATAGTTTTCATCATCGTATATTTATGTGAGTCTAACAGGCATGAGGAAATGATTCAAGACTCTTGATCTGCCTCATTTTTACTTCCATTTCCTCTCACGATTTTAATTATAATTATATTTAGTTTATTTCTATTTTGTTTTTTTGACATGTAAATGAACATCAATTTTTTTTCAAAATAGAAAATGTTTACATTGAAGATTGTTGCCACTGTAGAAAGCCTCTCGGATTAATGATTAATGTAAAATATTATTTAAAGTATTTTCAATATTTTAAATTAGTTATAAATAAATCGATAATAGTATTATTTATAAGAGCATTATCACTCTAAAATCATGGGCTTTGGTCTTCTATTTAGTGTAAAAATACGAATCATGAAAGTTGTGTTTTACAAGAACTAAAGAGAGTTTGACTCAAAAAATCACATTTTTTTTTATTTTGATTATATTGAGAGCATCATGAACCTAGATTACAATAGATCACATATTAACAACACCACAAAAAATAGCTTTAGGCCATTATAGTCAGAAGCCACTACAACCACAAGTTAACAAAATCATATTAACAAAAACTATATAATATTTTATTTAACATTATCTGATTTCCACAGTCCATTTGAGATGAATGAATTCTTTATTTATAGTTTCAATTATGTAAGTTTTTAAGTATCAACATTTTGGATCACACCATGTGTTACATTATCAATAGGTTATGTTCATGAAATCTAAAGTAACAAAACAAAAAACAAAGTTCAAGTTTCTGACTAACAATATAACCATATATATGATAAAACTCTTCTACCTAGCATCAAAAATAGTAGACTTGAAGAAGTAAGCATCGTATCAAAACTTGAAAACACAAAGTTTAGCTTTACTATGAAACATATAGAACATCACACTTAGTATAACTAAAAAACAAAACGAGAAGACCCTTTAGAACTAAAGATAGCCTCCTATTTCTTTGTGAGGTGCTTAAGCTCCTTCTTCGAGTTATTAGCTTCAACTTCTTTATATTTTCCTCATCTTTATCTTTGTGCATCCTTTTCTTCACACTCTTCCTCATATCGCCCTTCTTGGTGGAAAATCTACACAAAGTATTGAGCATCATATTATGAATAAACCTACACAAAGAAGATAAGGTAGAATGGAACTAAATATTAGAAACAAAATTGACATATATTTTAGAGAAAAAGACTTGTTCTCGAGGTTCTAGACTTGGCTCAACAATTGATTTTCCTTACTACTTTCTTGGTTACAAGTTGATGAATTATTTTTATAACATCTTCCTCATAAATGACAAGGTAGGAAAATAAACCCTATTAATCTCCTCAATGTCATCCGCATTTATCATAATTTTACAGTTTTTCTCCTCTTCCATGCCCTCCCACTCTTCCATTTCCTTTTCCTAATCCTTGTCTTTAGATTTGTCATTCTCTTCACTCCCCTTAGGTTCAAACTCCTAGTTTATTTTTGGAATGACCTCTTCTTCCAAATTCTACCCTTTAGTGTCCTTGTTCCTAGATCTTGTAGACTTCCCCTCCCTAAAATTAATTAATTTTATTTCCTAATCTATCCACTCTCTATCCCTCTTCCTTGGATTTAGACTCATATTTTGCGTCCTCCTTGTCCATATCAATAAAATTAATCTCCACCCTAGTTTTGGATTTTGGATTTTCACATGATTGGGCTTCTTAGTAGGAGATTTATTTTTGTGTGGGTGGTGTCTAAGAGGGTTTCTTTAGAATAAAATCTAGAGGGTCTCTCCTTGGCCAAAGGTTGTGGGATTTTTCTTGTTCTCTTTGGATTTTGGTTAGGTTCAAAGCTCTTAAGAAAGGGTTCACTATTCAAAATCTGAATTTTCACAAATCTCTTAGGTATTTTTAGTAGCTAGTGATAAGTGAGATATCTCCCCATCATGAGTGAGTTTCTATAAACGTATTGGTAAAGAACATGTACATTAACCATTGATACATAGTTAGGGTGTTACCTTTGATGGTACTATTTCTCAATAATTAATGCATGAAAGAGGAAACATTAATTTTCTCTCTATGCCTAATGTGATTAAGAATGGGGAATTGGTAACCATGAAAAGCACCTACAAGAATACCGTAACATGCAAGAAAACTAGAGTGTAGGGATTGGGAAGAGAAGAACATATATACATGTTTCAAAGGATAAAACTATGAGTTTTTCACCCTTCACAAAGAATTTCCACAAATATCATTTATAATCCCAACCAGTCTTCCTTCCAACTTTCTTCCCATCATAGTCCATACTAGTAGCTTTAGCAATAAGCTTTAGTGGGAAATGAAATTTGAAAGTTCTAATCAACACATTTACTTGGTGCCATGAATTTACGAACTTGAAAGATGTAGTGAAATGCAACACTTTCATCACCTTAATTTAATTTCTTAATCCAACCCTTATGAAGGTATTTAATGTTCCCCATATTTCATCAACTTCCTAAAATATCCTAGGTCAAACACCTTAAATGGACCTTCAATGACACAAAATTCCTTAGAAGCTTCCTTATAAGTATTAGTCTTCATCATATCAATAGTCCCTCTTACTCTTATGAAAATAAACACTATAAGGAGCTCTTTTAATCACCTTTTGACTTATAGCACAAGTTTCTTGAAGGTGAGAATGAAAGCCTTTCTACAAAACTTCTTTTGATAATTTCCCTTAATATTGAATCTAATGAATCAAATTTCCAAGCAGTATTTTCCATATTTAAAAAGATCATTTCTGTAAAATAAAGGGTAACATATTGTATGAGATTTTGTCATGAAGGTCATCTCATTAAATACTACATAGTCATGATTTTTGAAAGAACCAACCTTTTTAAGAATACATCATGAGGCCTCATAACACAAATGAGAATGTTGTAATACTTTTGCTAGGGCATGTAGGGGTGCTAGGACATTGAGACAAGTATGTGAGATGGGGGGGTAAAATGCCTCAATTTTGGTACATTTGGGTGTAGTCATCAAATTTTCTCAAAGGGCTTTTGACCCATACGTTCAATTAAAATATGTTTGTAGGGGTACTAGGACTGCTACAGAGATATTTTGTCATCAAATGTGTTGAAAGGTATCGTAGGTTAACCTATGATCCATATTGGTCAATGCCAAACATCATAGTGTTCCTTAGTGAATTGGTGCAC
Source organism: Cupressus sempervirens (assembly GCA_028749045.1). Classification (NCBI taxonomy): domain Eukaryota; kingdom Viridiplantae; phylum Streptophyta; class Pinopsida; order Cupressales; family Cupressaceae; genus Cupressus; species Cupressus sempervirens. The sequence goes on along the minus strand of CM053792.1, from coordinate 354,761,559 downwards.
CAATGGGCAAATTTTGAATTATTCATTATCGCATCATTTTGCTGATGCCATTAGCTCCTAATGGCTTGGTAAACCCTAGTGACACCACTAATTTTATTACAAAGAGAATAGAAGATTCATGAGCACCCCAACCTAGAGCATCTCCAAGGTTCCCGAAGCACATTTGGACTGCAATCTTCTAATGCTTCTAACTCAAAAATAATGAGGCCTATCAAAGAACTATTAGATGCTAAAGGACCTTGATATCAATGTCCACAATAACCTATCTTAGTTCTAGGAGATTGAATTATGCTTGGAATTGACACAACATTCTTGGTTAATGCCAAACCTTACAATAGTGTTTAGTGAACTGGTGAGGTTAATACCAAACCTTACAATGTTCATTAGTGAATCGGTGCACTAGTGTTCAAATCTCAAACCATTTGTAATGGCATCATTTATTCATCGTCGTTAGCTCTAGATGTCCAAGTGAACCCTAGTGACACCACTTTATTGACCATGAAAATCCTAGAAGGTTCATGAGCACCCCAGTTTAAAGCATCTCCAATGTTCTCTAAGCATGTTTGGGTTGCATTCTTCCAATGCTTATAACTCAAAACTAGTGAGGCTTATCAAAGAACTATCAGATATTAAATGATCATGATATTGACATCCATAATAACATCTCTCAGTTATAAAATTTTCAATTTCATTTGAAATTGGCACATCGATCTTGGTCAATGCCAAACCTCTTAGTGTTCCTTTGTGAATTGGAGCAACAATGAACAACTTTTAAACCATTCATCTTGACATCATTTTGTTGGTGTCATTATCTCTAGATGGCTAGGTGAACTCTAGTGCAACCACTATTTCAACCATGAAGAGCCTAAAATGTTAGCAAACACCTCGATCTAGAGTATTTTCAAGGTTCCCTAAGAATATTTGGGTTTTGATTTTTTGATGCTTGTATCTTGGAACTTGTGAAGCCTATTGATGAACTGTTAGACCCTAAAAGAAAATGGTATCAATGTCCACAATAACCTCTCTTAGTTCTAGGAGATTCAATTTTATTTGGAATTGGCACAATGATCTTGACCAATGCCAAACCTCATAATGTTCCTTATTGAATTGAGTGCGCAAATTTCAAACCATTCATCTTATCATTATTGTATCAACACCATTAGCTCTAGATGGCTAGGTGAACCTCACTGATACCATTTTTTTGACCACAGATATCCTAAAATGTTCACAATTACCCCAAACTAGAGCATCCCTAAGGTCCCCTAAGTATGTTTGGGCTATGATATTTTGATGCTTGTAACTCAAAACTTATGAGGCCTATCAAAGAGTTGTTAGATGCTAAAGGACTATGATATCGATGTCCTCAATAACCTTTCTCTATTTTGGGAGATTCAATTTTGTTCAAAATTTCCATTGCAATCTAAGTCGATGCCAAACCTCATAGTGTTCCTCAATGAATTGGTGCATTGGTGCACAACTTTTGAACCATTCATAGTGGCATCATTTCGTTAGTCCCATTGGAACTAGATGGCTTGGTAAACCCTAGTGACACCACTATTTTGAACATAAAGAGTCTAGAACATTCACAAGAGCCTCAAATTAGAGCATCTTCGAGGTGCCCTAAGCACGTTAGAGTTATGATCTTTCAATGCTTGTATCTCAAAAATTGTGAGGCCCATCAAAGAATTGTTAGATGCTAAAGGACCATGATATTGATGTCCACAAAAATCTCTCTCATCTCTAGAAGATTCAATTTTTTAAAAAAATTGGAACAACAATCTCGATCTATGCCAAATGTTATAGTGTTTCTCAATGAGTTGGTGCACTAGTGCACAACTTTGGACCATTCATTGTGGCATCATTTTGATGATTATATTATCTCTAGATGGTCAAGTGAAGCCTAGTAACACCATTATTTCAAACACAAAGAGCTTAAAAGGTTCACAAGGACCCTGAATCAGAGTGTCTCAAAGATGCCATAGGCAGGTTTGCGTTGTGATCTTTTGACACTTGTATCTTGAAACTCATGAGGCCCCTTGAAGTATTCTCAAATGCTAAAGAAATGTGATATCAATGTCCATAATAACCTCTCTCATTTCTTGGAGATGAATTTATTTTTGAAAATGGCTCAACAATCTTGATCGATGTCAAACCTGATAGTGTTCCTTAGTGAATTGATGTACCCATGCGCATCTTTCAAATTGTTCATTGTAGCATCATTTTATTAGTGTGGTCAGCTCTATATGGTTAGTTGAACCTTATTGATACAACTATTTTTACCACAAAGAGCCTAGAATGTTTGCAAGCACCCTAAGCTAGAGTATCTCCAAGGTTCCCTTAGCAGGTTTAGGGTGTGATCTTCTGATGCTTGAACCTCAGAACTTGTGAGGCTTGTAAAAAAAATTATCACATGAAAAAAGACTACAATACTAATGTCCACAATAAAATTTCAAAATTATAGGAGATATAATTTCATTTGAAATTGATACAATGATCTCTGTTGATGCAAAATCTCACTGTAATTATCAGTGAAATGGGGCACCGGTGTGCAAATTTTGAACCAATCATCATGGCATTTTTTTTATAGTTCTTTTAGCTTTAGATGGTTGGGTGAACCCTAGCGACACCACTATTTCAAATACAGAGAGCCTAGAACATTCATGAGAACCCTGAATCAAAGCATCTCAAAGGTTCCCTAAACACATTTGGCCTATGATCTTCTGATGCTTGTATATTAGAACTCACAATGTCTATGAAATATTTATCAAATGATAAATTACTGTGATATCAATTTCCATAATAACCTTTCTTACTTCTGGGAGATTCAATTTTATTTGAAATTGACAAGGTCTCAGTTGATGCCAAGCCTTACAATGCTGCTTAGTGAATTGGTGCACAATTTCACAACTTTAGAACCATTCATCATGACATCATTTCTTTAAAATTATTAGCTTTATATAGCTAGTTAAATGCAAGTGACACAACTATTTCAACGAAAGAGAGCCTAGACCATTCATGAGCACACCAAATCAGAGCATCTCCAATGTGCCCTAACCATGTTTGGGCTGCAATATTTTGGTGCTTGTATCATAGAACTCATGAAACCTATCAAAGAAATTTCAAATGGTAAAGGACCATGATATAGATTTCCACAATAACCTCTCTCATTTATAAGAGATCTAATTTCATTTTAAATTGGCACAAAGATCTCTATGAATGCTAAACCACATAGTGGTCCTTAGTGAATTAGTGCACAACTTACGAACTTTTCATCATGGATCCATTTATTAGGCATCATTAGCTCTGGATAGCTAGGTAAACCCCAGTAACACCACTATTTTTACCACAAATAGCCTAAAACATTTGCGAGTACCTTGAACCTGAGTGTCTCCAAAGTGCCCTAAGCATGTTTGGGATGTTATCTTCTAATGCTTGTAAATCACAACTCATGAGGCCTATTAAAGAACTATCACATACTAAAGGACCATGATATTTATGTCCATAATAACCTCTTAGACCAATTCTAGGAGATTAAATTTCATTTGAAATTGGCAAAACAATCTCAATCGATATTAAACATCATAATGTTCCCCAGTGAATGGTGGATTGGTGTGAAAATTTTAAACTATTCTTTATGCATCATTTTGTTAGTGTTGTTAGCTCCAGATGGCCAAGTGAACCCTTGTGACAACATTGTGTTGAACATAGAGATCCTAGAATATTTGCAATAACCTTGAACTAGAGTGTCTCCAATGTGCCCTAAGCATGTCTAGATTGCGATATTTTGATGCTTGTAACTCATAACTCATGAGTCCTATCAAAGAAATGTTAGATGGTAAAGGAAAATGATATCAATGTCCATAATAACCTCTCTCAATTATGTGAGATTCAATTTTGTTTCCAAATTGGCATGGTGATCTCAATCAATGTCAAACCTCAGAGTGTTCCTCAGTGAATTAACACGCCAGTGCACAACTTTAAAACCATTCATTGTGGCATCAATTTTTTGTCAATATTATCTCTATAAAGTGAGGAGAACCCCACTAACATCACTATTTCTATCACAAGGATGCTAGAATATTCAGGATCACCCAAAACAAGATATTCTCCAAAGTGCCCTAAGCACATTTAGGCTACAATCTTCTGATGCTTGTAGCTCAAAACTTGTGAGGCCTATTTAAAAAAATGAAATGATAAAGGACTATATTATTGATTTCCACAATAGTATCTCTTAGTTCTAGGAAATTCATTTTTATTTACATTGGCATAGTGATAGGGGTCAATGCCAGACCTCATAGTGTTCCTTAATGAATTGGTACACCTATGTGCAACTTTAAAATTGTTCATTGTGGCATCATTTAATGAATTCCATTATATTTTAATGGCTTTTTGAACCTAAGTGATACCACTCTTTCAACCATGGAGAGCCCAAAACATTTTTTAGTACCTCGAATCAGAGCATCCCTAATGTACCCTAAGTATGTTTGGGTTATGATCTTCAAATGCTTCTAAATCAAAAATTGTGAGGCCTATCAAAGAAATATCATATGATAAATGAATATTATATCAATGTACAATATAACCTCTATTAGTTATGGGAAATTCAATTTTGTTTGAAATTGGCACAGTGATCTCAATTGATGCCAAACCTCATAGTGTTCTCGAGTGAATTGGTGCACTAGTGTGCAACTTTCAAACAATTTGTTGTGGTATTTTTTTGTCAATGGAATTAGCTATAGATGGATGGGTGAACCCTAGTGACACCATTTTTTCACCATGGAGATTTTAGAATGTTCACAAGAACCTTGGAGTAGAGTGTCTCTTAGGTGTCCTAAGTACGTTTGGGCTATGATCTTTTGATGCTTGCATCTCGTAACTCATAAGGCATATTGATGAAATGTTAGATGCTAAAAGAGCACGATGGTGATGTCCATAATAACATGTCTTGGTTCTATAAGATTCAATTTCATTATAAATTGACACAATGATCTTGGTTGATGCCAAACCTTATAGTATTCCTCAATGAATTGGTGTACCAGTTTGTAATAGTGGAATTGTTCATTCTGGCATCATTTTGTAAGAATTTTTAGCTCTGGATGGTTGAGTGAACCCCAATGAAAAAACTATCTCAACCATGGAGAGCCTAGAATATTCGTGAGCACCCCAAAATAGAGTGTCTCCAAGGTTCCCTAACCATGTTTTGGGCTGAAATATTCTAATGCTTGTATGTCAAAACTCATGAGGCCTATCAAAGAAATGTTAGTTTCTAAAGGACTGTGATATTGATGTCCATAATAATTTCTCTTAATTATGGGAGACCAAATTGTGTTTGAAATTGGTACAGTGATCTTGGTCGATGCCAAACCACACAATATTCCTCAGTGAATTGGTGCACCAATGTGAAACTTCTGAATCATTCATCATGGAAACATTTCATCGACACTGTTAGCTACAAATGGTCAGGTGAACACTAGTAACACCACTATTTTAACCATGGAGAGCCTAGAATGTTTGCAAGAACCCCAAACTAGAGCATCTCCAAGGTGTCCTAAGCACATTTGAGTTGCGATCTTCTGACACTTATATCTTTGAACTTATGAGGTCTATTGAAGAACTATTAGATGCTAAAACCTATGATATCAATTTCCACAATAAAATCTCTCATTTTTATGTGATTTGATTTCTTTTAAAATTGGCACAACAATCTAAGTCTATGCTAAACCTCACATTATTCCTTAGTGAATTGGTGCACCAGTGTACAACTTTCAAACTGTTCATTTCAGTAACTTCCATTAAAGTTCTTTATAGACTCTTCACTTTCCTATTCTTTCCTCTTACATTTGTTGTAGATGCACTCTTTTTGATGTTATTGGTAAATTGGATAATAATTGTGCCTCAAAAATATATTCTTATACCTTATTTCTTAACTCCTCTACCCTTGTTTCCAATGAATCGTGGCATGGATTCAATAACTAGAAAGTTCACAAAAATTACACATAAAAGTTTCCACAAGGTGCATTAAGCACATTTGAGAAAAAATCTTCAAGAGTCATAACTCAAAGACCTTGTTGTTTTGTTTGTTCATTGTGTTCATGGTTAGTTAAATGTTAAAATATTTTAAGGGCTTGTCTTTTCTTTTGGTTATTTTTTCTCAAGGAGGGATTTTTGTTTTAGGGTTGTTTAAATCTTTGGAGGAATTCAATTCCTTTCTAATGAACAAGATTACAATGAATAATATTTCATAAACCATATACAAGATTCTAATAAACATTATTATAATAAAAAAGATTTATACACTATAGAAATACAGATGTGCAATAATTCACAACAATATAATATATTAAATATAAAATCATTTACAAATTTGATGCAAATGTATGTCAAAATGTACATCTATATACAAAATATGCCACATGTCATCAAAAAATGTGTATGAAATCAAAGTTTATACATAAAATATAGCATATGCCATCTAAAAATATTCCCTAAGGCATCCCTAAATATCTACTAGATCTTAGGTTGCAGGAGGATTATCAAAATGGAGCCTCTTGGCTACACTTTTTGAACTTGCTAGATCTTGTACGAATAGAAAAGACAAAATCCAAGTTAGACTAGTTAATTAAATTATTTGTACATATAAAATATAAATTTACTCAAATGCATATTGATCAATAATGAAGGAAACTTCATTTACCTCTCTCAATGCCTTCCTCCTCCACTTAGGAGTCTTCACATATGTCATTGAAAAAACACACACCTCGCTAAATCTAACCTAAACATGTTTGTATAGTTATCAGATTGATCTAATACTTAAACTATAATGTTATTAATGATAATGTAATCAAGAATTCAAATTATAATTTACCTTAGGTGATCTCTAATCACAAAATTTCAATTGAGTGAGTGAAGATACAAAGCCCTACCAATCTCCCTCCATCACATCAGGTGCTTCTTACGATATTTAAAAATATATCTTTTACAATGATGAATATCACTTCTTTATAATCTAAGAAAATTTTAAGATAAGTAACAAATAAATGATAAATATACATACTATAGGGCTCCTACTATGAATAAAAATATCCAAGGGTCTACAATGGTGAATCTGGGTATTTGCATCAATAGAGGCCACCTCCTATAAAATAAATAATACAATAACAATTCATAAGTACAAAAAAAGCTAAAAAAATACATATCTATCTATATATTTATTTAATGACTTTAAAACATATAATTACATTCCCCTTGTCAATGGTTGGTGGTACGACCCCCTTACACTCTCCCACATTGATAGGCGAAATGTGCAAGAGAAAAAAAGATGAGAAATCATGTAAAATAAAATATGAAATAAGAAATTAATGAATAATCAAATAACACATACCATAGAGGTCTCAAGGCCAAATGAAATGGCTAAAAGTGTGACATCATCCAAACCTCTCATCTCCTCCTCTATCATCAGTTAGACATAAATGAATCACATAATGTACATAAACATGAAGTTATATTTTTTTAAAAATATAAATATTAATTTTAAATTAAGAATTTTTTGATGAATCAAATTTATAGACTTACCCTAACAAAAATAGTCGATGTCTCTACCTACCCATCCTTGTTTCTTGTACGAGTTGTAGCTATCTATGTAGTCATGCATGTTGTGTCATCATCCCCAACCTCAAAGTGAGACTTAAAACCAGTATGGGACCTAAACAAAGAATCTTGCACATAACACAAGTATGTTGCACATAGACATGTGAGGAACTACCAGATGTATTAGTGTCAACATCATCAACATGAGGTAGAAAGAGTGTTCTAGTTTGGCTGACTAGTAGACTACTCAAATGATGAATGGATCTAATAGATGCCACAATACCGTTAACAATGACATCAAGATGCTAGACTGAAGGAAGGTTACAGATATGAAGGGAGGGAGGAATGTGGTGGCTTTCTTCCACTTCGCCCCTGGTCTAACATTCAGAGCTCCACCTCTTACAACCATATTCGACTTCATGCTTCAATTGTTAACTTTAAGCCCTTTGACAAACTCAACATATAATTTTCTCAAGAAATATATGGGCACCTCCAAATTGTTGTGTGGAGGTTTTCCAAAAACCATCTGCCAACGATACCAAAAATGAGTTCTAATGGCCTCATTAGTACACCATTTGATTGACAATTTTGGTTTTCTAAGGTAAACCTTTTTACTAGTTTTGGGGTTAGAAAATAGGTTGGTTAATTAATTTTTACTAATATAAAGGGACACAACCCCATCATAATCCAAACCATCATCAAACTGGTGGTGTTTCTCATCATACCAATGAAGAGTTGTATCATGTTGGTCGGTAAGGGTCTAAATGTTAGCCACAATAGTATTAAGGGTGGCTAGTGTGGGAGATAGACTAGGGATAGTGTTATATGTTTGTTGCACAACCCTGAATTGATTTGGAATTTCTATAGTTGGGCCTTGAATTCTGGGAGAGTTTAAAGGGGGTTGTGGTGATTCTAGATTTTTTTGAGGATCATCATTCAATGGGGGATTTTTTGGAGATTGGTTAGGGTATATCATGCTTGTTTATAAGGAATATGAACATATAATTACAATTTGAACAAAAAATTTATAAATCAAAATAAAAACTTCCATTGTCATTATAAAAACCTAAATCAATTAAAAATAATACAAATTGAACTCAAATATATTTGGATGCAATGTGGAGTGAGAAAATGGTAAGAAATTTTTTTATACCCAATTTAGAGCCCTATACACAATAGTAGAGGCCTTTAACGTTTAAAGAAAATGACAAAAAAAAGTGTTCAAATTTTTTTTGTAAATTTATGCATAGGTTTTGGATATCTAATATATCAGATACCTAATATGCCTTGGTATATTTATGTTTTTTGGTTAATATTAGGATTATAGGGAAATAGTATGAGCAGATCTTAAATTATTTTTGGACATTTTTGGACTAGCTTTTTTTCGACATTACCAGTTTGTGGACAACCATGATCGTGCACATAACCTTAATGCAAAATGAAATAGGTGAAAAATAACAAATCACTAAGGAGGTTGATTTGGACTCTGAGTCCAATGATAGTGAGAAAAAGAAGAAGCAATTTCATCATAAATAAAATGCTAGGAGGATTAACTACATTCATTAGGATGCTACTGAGTCCCTTGCAAACACTGAACAAGCCTATTAGGAACCTCCCCATGTCTTGACTATATTTAGCATGGGTATTATGGATTTAACCATCAAGAAAGTAATTATGGACCACCACATTAACTACCACCTCCCCTTTAAGGAAATAGAAGATTGAACCCCTACTAGCCCTGACTTTTGACTTACCTCTCTAGCAAATTCCCCCACTCTTCCTTCCCCTTGTGTCTCACCCATGATCTTCCTCCCACCCCACCCCACATGTTGTGAAAAATTCACCCTTCCAAGTCTAGAATGGACTACTATCTAGGTGTCTATACCAAGATGGTGTACAATTTAGTGGACATGCTAAAAAAAAAAACTTAAAACATTAATAACTCAATTGGGCTATATGAAATTTTGAAAAGAAGATAGGCTTGGTTATGAAGCCTAGAAAAAATACATTAAAAAAAAAAAACCTGATCAATCTTCTAGGATAAAAAAACATCTTAAAAATTTGATGGGGTTATGTAAAACCCGATCAGGTTATTCAAAAGTCGATTAGGTTTTGAAGAAACAAAAATAGGCTCCACTCTAGAAGCCATAACTTTCACATCTGAACTCCAATTAACTCCATTCAGAATATGTTGGAAAGCTATTGAAGAGATCTACAAACTAATGCAACTACAAATAATAGTAGGAAATTAAGATTTTACTTTCCATCTGTTATAATCAATCATGGTCTAAAATAAGTAGTCATTATTTTCCAAACATGGAGCAAATAGGTAGGTAAGTGTATTATCATAGATTTTATCTTTTTTATCACTTCTCCCCCTTTCTCAATCCCTTTATCTATTTCTCACACTCAAAATCACTCACTTATTCACTCAATAACTCCTAATCTCTCTCTTTCTCTCTCTTGCTACCTCTTATCCTCTCTTATTCTCACACCAACTCCTAACCTCTACCTCTCCCTCTCTCTCCATCTTCTCTCAATATCTCTTATCGTATCCCCTCTCTCTCTTTCTATCCTCTAATCTCATTATCTCTCTCAAACCTCTTTCTAGAGAGAGAGAGAGAGGAGATATGATGGAGAGAGTGATAAATATGGAGAGAGAGAGAGAGAGAGAGAGAAAGAGAGAGAGAGAGAGAGAGAGAGAGAGAGAGAGAGAGAGATAGATATTAGTGGATAGGATGGAGAGAGTGATAAATCTAGAGAAAAAGAAGTGGAGAGGGAGAGAGGGAGGGAGGGAGAGAGAGAGAGAGAGAGAGAGAGAGAGAGAGAGAGAGAGAGAGAGAGAGAGGGGGGGGGGGGGTCAGGAGTTAGTACGAGATATATCTTTGGATTTATTTAGTTAGTGAGTGAGTGTTTGTATGTGTTTTTGAGAGAGAGAAAATTAAAAATATGATAACATTTGTGTTTACCTATTGATTACACATTTTGAAAATAATGACTACCTATTTTAGATTATGATTGATTCAAATTGATGGAAAATAAAATTCCAAATATATAGGATTGATTTATCTATATGATGTTGTAGAGATCTTCAATAGCTTTCCAACTCATTTTGAATAGAGTCAATCAGACTCCATATGTAAAAGTTATGGCCTTCAAAGTAAAGCTTGCTTTTAGTTCTTCCAAACCCGATCAGGTTTTGAATAACCTGATAAGGTTCTGAATACTTTTTTCAATTTTTATAGCCTGATTAGGTTATTTTAATCCTAGAAACTTGATTAGGTTATGGCTTGGTAATAGCATAGGCAAGTGACCCAAAATCTTGGGAGATTGTTTTCCCTCCAATGTTTTCATCTTCTAAGATGAATTCTCGCCTTTTCCTTCATCAGGTTTGATAATGGTGAAGTGGGTAGCTCTAAAATTACTACTATAATATAACACATCTTCTTAGCTTTCTAACCATATTTTTTTTCTATTTTTGGACAATATTAACAACGTAATGTTTAATTACTTTTACCAATGCTTCACATTCCTCAAAGAAATATATCTCCATTTTTGAAATATTTTCTCATATACTTAACCAAATTCAAAATAAAATAAATATATTATTGTTCTACACTTGATTCTATAAAATTTAGGGAAAAAAGTTTCCATTTTTTATTATTTTGATGCAAGTTATGCTCAACACACAAAGACATACCAAAATTTCAGGATGTAGTCAGTTCAATAATTAATAAATTAGAAAATACTAATTAAAAAAATACAAAAATTCTAGATATGGCTCTTAACTATTGTCCTACCATAGGGTTATATAGAATACTAAATAAAAATATTCTTTTTGCACTACACATGAAAACAACTATATTATGTTTTCTATACAAATCAGGAACTAATTTTTGTGTGCCTAGGGTTTGACCAACCTAATCTTATCCTTTTTTAATAACTATAGTATATTAGAAAGTAGATTCAAAGAACTAAAATTTATATATTTTACACATATTATCATTTTGAGAGGAATGAACCTCAAATGTCTCATCCAAGTTTAGATTTACCTAATTTCACAAAAATGGTGTCTACTTATACCCCCATTTTTATACACCATCTTGGTGCACTCACCCATCTTGAAAGTTCAAATAGAGATGAAGAAGTTATAGATCGATATGGAGAAGTAAAATGACATAATGATTTAGTTGGAATCTTGTCTCACCACCTTGTTTGATTTTGAGGTCAAGTGAATGCATGTTGTTGCAACTACCTTCTAGCTCCTGCAACAAGATGAATGAGAAGGTACAATCTTAAGAGAATGATGATATGGGCAAGCTATACTAGTTCATGGCTCATGACTATATGGATGTGTTGTTGTCTAAGCCCAACCAGGAGGATAAAAATTATTAAGGATATTTCCTCTTGTTGTCTTTAATTTTATTTATGTTATGTTATTTTAGTATGCTTTAAACTCTCGAGCTCTGTGTGGCTAGATTTGGAGCAATTTATTTATTTCTTTAATGGTTGTTATTAAAATCCTCCCTAATACTATTTTTAGTTTAGTTGTTAGTTTAGATTGGTTGGTTAAATACTTTTTTCTATTTGCAAGACCTTTTTTGATAGTGAGTTGGCAGTTGACAACTATGTTTTTGATATTAGTTATGGGTGTATAGTTTGTCAATTATGGGTTTGTAAGCTATCTATCTATTAATAGTGACTCCTTTACTTGGTCTAAATTCTCTAAGTTAGTCATCCAAATTTTGACTCCTGTAAATATCAAAAGTATATATTTTATAAATGCTTAAGTGATTTTGATTTAAAAAATGACACAGTTGAATCTTGATATAAATATCATCATTTGACTTCATTTAGAAAATATCAATATCTTGTCAAGTAGTAAATTAATTTGTTTCTATAAAAACATGGTTTAAAATACACAAGTTATAAGTCAAGTGGGCTTAACATTGCTAAACATTCTATGATTAAGTATGTTTGAGGTGGAGTAATGGGATGAATGACCTCTAAGTAAGACCCAATGCTTCAACTCTATTAACATCAACTAGATGCATCACCTCTACTCAACATTTTAAAAGTTGAGTTTTTATAGTTATAATTATTTTTAAAACTATTAATACTTGTAATATTTTCTCCCATGGTACTTTATGTTGAAATATTTTTATTCATATTAACAATTAGTACAATAAATCTTATAAAAAAAATTATTTGATGTTTTGTATTGTTATCTACCTCACTAATTTGGCTTCTTATTTGTTAGATTCATCATCATCAATTTTCTTATTAAAGAAATAAGGCATTGAGTGAAAACCAACATTTTATGGGCTTCCTCAATCATCACCTTACATTCATTTGTGGTTTGACGATTAAATTGATTCATAGTACTAACATATTTTGGGAATAGGAAAATGTGAATTTAGGATAAATGAGAATTAAGTATTTATTATCCATTAATATATGTTTTTCTATATGATAATAATCAGTTAAGTTTGTAATTTATTAATCAAATCATAAATTAAATTAACTCAATAATGATAATGTACCAAAGAAAAGTGAAAAGTAAGCTACAACAAAATGATATGTTATGCTTGTGTATAGTGCATATTGTGTTAACTAATAGGTGAAAAAAATAGTCTATTTTATCCAAACATTTATAACTCATTCTATGCTTTGAAATGCCATGCATATATCTAAATATAGAAACAATTTTTTAGGCTTTGTTAATTATGTGAATGATCCAATTGGATAGGTATTGATTTAGGAAAGACTTGAGTGACAATGTATTCAATCTTGATTATTAAATATAACAAATTGGTGCTATTAACTAGCTTTAAGTTACTCCAAAACATTTTAGCATGGCATTTAGGGAGATGATATTGTTTGTTAATTTTAATGTCGATGCCATATAACACTTGTACTACAAACTCTTGTTTTCAATCAAAATCAAAGAACCACCTATTATAGGTAATCTTTGGGTTCCATTTCACCTTTAATTTGTCCCTCTAACTCTACCTTTCTATCCATGTTAAGAAAATCATGATTAGATTGATAACTAGTTTAATTTTGTTTTAATAGGATCACAAAATACACACAAAATACATGATCTATATGTAGATATGTTGGGCTTGTAGTTTATTGTTATTATATGTTCATTGAATACATAAAATTTAAATTTATACACCTAAGATCTCATAACATTTTCTCCATCAATGGACCATTATTTTGAATTGTACTATGTTGGTACTTATTACTTGTTCTTTTTTTTAGCCATAAAAATTGTACCTCAAATTTCAAAGCCTTTGAAGTTCAGATTTGATTAATTTGAAGAGGACCAAAAACATAACAAACAATAAACTAGGTTAACAAACAAATTGAATTTGTTTGGTGTGATTGCACTAAAAATAGTTTGGAAACTAAAGCTTTTGATCAAAGTAATAAATTGGAAGGAACAAGGGTCCCAACCCCACAAAACAATTTTCATACTTAAAAAAATGGTGTCTAGGAAGGAACCTGTAATATATTCCAAAAAAACACTCATGCATTAGACATAATGCTGCTAGAGAAAAAAAAAACTAAAACAAAATCTTTTCAAGCTATGTTAACATGATTCATAACACATTATTTTTGGGTGAAATGAATGTTAATTAAGTAAATCAAATTTCTCACCTTTTTAATTGTACCATAATATAACATTAGTAATTCATAATGATTGTGAAGATATTTTTTAAGTATTAGATAGTAGCCAAAAAGATGAGCAGTTGAGCCCAAAGTACAAAAAGGATGAAGAATCAGCTAGAGGTTACCTCCTAGTCATCTAACTAATACCAACTTTAAATTTCAAGAAACAAGATATGTCCATAGAGAATTAGAAATACTATCAATCCTTAAACTAATATACATAAAAGACTGTAAAATAAGCCAACAACACTTAAACAAATCACTGCTATTAGTCTCATTAATTGACATAAGCATAACATGTAAAACCTTGTGAAGTACCAAATTCATAGACATGATCATAATACCAACAAAATAAAAAACTAGACCTAGGGCTAGCTACCCTCTTCCTACCCATGGTTGTCCTCCTTCTTTTCCTTAGGTGTATCCTTATCCACATCCTCCCCCTCCACCTTAACTACTTTATCTAGTATGGTCTTTAGCCAGTCCTCCATTGGAATCCCATAGATGGATCAAGTTGTCTTAGTTGCCTTGCCCAAGTTATTCTTCTATTTTTTCACTTGCAAAAAGTAAAGGGTGGTGGTCACAAAGTGTGTGACCTTGGTGGAAAATTCAACCAATGTTTCAAATCTCTAGCAGATACTAGTTTGATTGTTAGCTAGCTCCCTCATAGACTACTCAAGCCTTTCTAGTCTCAACTTATTTTGGTTGTTCTTTCCTTTCTTTCCAACATCTATGGGAGTTTCTTTCCTTGGGGATGTGATATATTTCCCCCACTTCTAGCTAGGGTAGCCTTGAGGGTGTCAAAGATATGGGACAGGATAATAGGGCTAGGGGTAGGCTTGGTGTCCTAAGGTAGTCTCTTCTTTTTTGCAAGTTAGACATCACTTTTGGAAGAATCAGAGATAGATTCATGCCTGGGGGGAGGGTCTTAATGTTTTCCAACTAGAGACATTTATTAGTTCTCCTAGCACTCTACTTACCCTTCCTAGTGTTAGAATTTGATGCTATAATGCTAAATTTGACCTCAGATCCATGAGTTTTCTTGAATTTCTTGTGGTTAGGTTCCAAGGAGACTTGGGGGTGATAGAGGTCAGAGCTTTAATCAAGAGTGATGGATTTTGTGATAGATGTTGGATATACAATTTATTCATGACCCCTTGATGGATGAGGTAGAAAATTTCACCCTCCTCATGTTTCCTCCTTGCCTTATAAATACAATCTTCTAGTGAATGCAACAAAAGAAAGGGGAAGGAAATGTGGTCTAGATCCCCAAATTGATTTAGAATAGGTAAATGGTAATAATAGAGTACCTGACAGAAGTCCTCTGGGGTGATATATTGCATAATCACATAGTAGATGACATCCCAAGGCTTAGGAAGGGCTTCCCGTGAAAACCCATTGCATACTCACACCGGTTCCTCCTTGAATTTGAAAATTTTCCTCAAACTGGATTCCTCATTAACCTTGTCCTACCTCCACTAGTTCTTTCCTTTGATATTAAATTTTCCAACCCTTGCAATGGTTTCCTTCAAGAAATCAAATCCTAATCCATTGAAAATCACCTTTATCTCCTTCCAATTCTGGAATAATTGCATTGAGACAATCTTGTCATGCTTTACCACACCCTCCATATACAATAATAGGCCACCCTCCTATAGGTAAACCATCATTGCCTCACTACTACTAATACATGACTTGACACCCACTAGGTCAATTTGATCACTATTGCCCATGCCGTCACCCAATTCAACCACCAAATCTTTAGATGACATAGCCTTGTTGTAGGTTTGATATTTGCCAAATATAAAATGAAATGCCTCAATGATTAACATGATTAAAATGATTAAAATGAAAGGGTAGTTCGCAAGGTTTCTTGAAAAAAAAAAAACCACCCTTTGCAACACATGTGAATGATATCTTTCTATCCTTTAATGGTCATTTCTAGCTGTAGTCTGTGTAGGAATTCAACAACTTATCTTTTTGATCATTAATAGACTAATCTCTACATTTTCCAAATCCACCTTCTACGTCCTTTTTCAATAGTAATCAACACTCATGATAGTTAAATCATTAATGTAGATCATTTTACAATCTTTCCAAGAAATCCCCTTATGAAATGCCTTATCCTTCGATCCACATAGAAAATTAAAGGCCTACCACCTATTTTGTTTATTTATATGCAATTATTGAAGGTACACTCCCTTTACATAACAACCTAGTTTGATGATGGTAATAATCCAACATTCTTCCATTCAACTAATTGCATGACAATATCGCTAGTTCATCCGCCATGCCATTCTCTTCACATTATATGTTAGCCACATGGATCTCATGGTTATATTCCATCAACCTTCAGATTTTATTGATTATAAATTTAATCAACTAGTTTCTCCACCCCCTTAGTAGTCTTAATGATTAACATAGAGTTCCCCTTAATGGAAATCTTATTGATTCCTCAAGCTCTCACAATTCTCAACCCCCATAGGAGCACTAGTGCTTCAACTTCATTATTAGATCCTCCTTCATAGTTTCCAGTATAAGTGATCACCATATTTCCCATACTATTATGAAGGAAACCTCCCATTGTGGTGCTGCCCATCATGGCCAAAACATCAAAATTAAGCTTGATCTAGGATTTAGGGGGTGCGGCACCATTTTCTTTCTAGCCAAGACTTTGAAATTATTAAATTGTGGCACAATTGAGTCAACATTCCAAATCGATACCCATTTCATATCAAATCCACTTGGGGGACTCAGGAGAGCTTCCAATGCTAGATCCTACTAGAATATTTGAGGACACTGATAATATATTGGGCCAACCCCAAGCTAGTGTTGACTTATTCCCTTAAAATTCTAATGTTCCTCTCTATCTAGATTTTCCATGAAACATATGGGGGGAGAATTGATCATAAGTTTTTGAGGTATGGGTGGGTAGCTAGACCATCCCAATGAAAAAAATTCTTCAACTCACTATCCATGCACCATTGGACCTCCCATAAGGAAAGGACACTCCTCCAAACATCTATGGAAAAGGAGAAGTTGATAAGCAAGTGTTGAATAGATTCAGGCTCTTGGAGGCATAAAATGTTGTAGTTAGCAAGTTGACATCCTCTATACTTGAGGTTATCAATAGTAAGGATCGACCAATGAAAAGTCATCCACCAATTTATTTTTTAATCTTTGGTAGGATCCAAGGGTGCTAGGATTTTTGTCAATCAGTCCCCCCTAGGACAACAATGATAAGAAGACTTAACTATGAACTCCCTCGAGGGTGTGAATTTCCACACTAAGGAATCCTCAACCAGGGTGAGGGGAATCCTATAGTTCTAGAGAAGGTCCTATAGGTCCCGAGAAAGTCCCAAATCACTTTTCTCAAGGTTCTAGAAAGTAATCCATTGTCTGTCAAGGGTGATAAAGTTTTGAGTCTGAGGGCCATAAAATCTAGTACACATCTCACATAGAGGTAAGAACTTAGTATGTGTTAGGGAGTTATGATGAATCCATTGATCTTCCTAGAAGTTAATATAATTACTATTCCCCATAATCCAGTGACACCCCAATTTCATAATCTCTCTGGTGTTAACTACATTGTTCCAAATCTTGCAACCCTAGGGGAGAGCATGTGCCCAAGGGAATTGATAGGAAGAAAATCCTCTAAGATATTTAGCCATTATAATATTACACCAACTACCTTGAGATTTCACCAATTTCTATTCAAATTTGGCTAAGAAGGCCTTATTTAGGTGTCCTATTCCTCTTAAATTTAAACCTCCAAGAGCTTTTGATTGATAGACTTTGTCCTAGCTAACTAAACTCATTCTAGGCTTCTCTTCAATGTTGGAACATAAGTTATTATTCTAGATTTTCTCCAGAATGTCTTTGAGTCTTCTTGGGATTTTGAAGATGGAGAGGAAATACACTAGGATGCCCTTTAGGAAGGTGGAGAGAAGTTGGAGTTTCCTAGCATTACTCAAGATTTTTCCTTTCCATCAAACCAACTTTCATTTGAAGTGTTCAACCAAGCCATTCCAATATTGATTGGGGACTTTCTTTATTGTAATTTGTAGACCAAGAGAAGTGTCAAGGAGGGATGCCTCCTCAAAACAAAGAATAGCTATCACCTTTTCCCTCAAACTAGCAATGGTGTATAAGAAGTAAACTTTGGCTTGATGGATGGAGGAGATGCTGAAAAAGAAAGTATCATCCACAAATTACTAGATAACTTGTGGGGGGCATCAGGAGGTAGGTTTAATGCCCTTAATTCTATGAAAGTTAGTTAAAGAAACTATATTTTTGCTAAAAATTCTTCCATAATAATAAATAGGTAGAGGGATAGGGGGTCACCTTGACAAGGACCCTAGGTAGAAGAGAAGGAATTTCCAAGGGCTCCATTTGTGAGCACCAAGAAAGTAATATAGGTTATAATTTTTTTTATAATTCTATTAACCTTCTCATTAAACCTGAGTTTGGAAAGAATAGAAAAAAGGAAATCACGCCTGACCTTATCATAGGCTTTAGAAATATCTAGTTTAAGGGCCATATATGGGTTCTTAGACCTTTCCATAGAGTGAATTACCTCATGGGTGGTTATCACCACATCAAGAATCTTCCTCCTAGGCACAAAGCCATTTTGATAAGGGCAAATGAATTTGTCCAGTATGGACTTGAAGTGATTCAACATGATCTTATAAAGAATCTTATAAATTAGGTTAGAAAACTTGATGGGTCTAAAGTCTTGCAGCCTCTAAGGGTCCTCAATCTTAGGGATGAGAACAATGAAGGTTTGGTTGAGTTCCTTCAACAACTTTCTTGTTCTAAAAAAGTCACAAGAAGCATGGATGATGTCATACTTAACAATATCTCAGAATTCCTGGAAGAAGCTAGGAGGAAACCTATTGGGACTAAGGGATTTATATTGATTCATACTGAAAAAACCATTCTAACTTCCTCCTCTTTGACCTTTCCTGTCATTTCCTCATTCATCTAGTCATTAATCCCTCATTGAAATGACCTTAGGTAAGTTACTATTAACTTGGGTAACTGGGGGGTTATACATTTCCTAGAAATAGGAATTGACTTTATCTTCTATTTGTTCCACTTTAGTTATCTCATGGTCATTATCATCCAACATAATATTGATAGTGTTTCTCTTTTTTCTTCTCAAGGTTGATCTATGAAAGAACATTGTGTTTTTGTTCCCCTCCTCCAACCATTGGACCCTAGATCTCTGTTTCCAGAAAATGTCCTCCCTATTGAGGATGGTTTTCCATTTGTCTCTACACTCCCTCTCCTCCTTCTCTTGGTCAATCTATGCTTTTTTTTTATGCAAGTTGATTTTGGAGAGTTTCTAACTTCTTTTTAGAAGCCATCTTTTATTTGGATAAACTCCCAAACAAGAACTTTCTCCATTCTCTCACCTCCTTTTAGATTCTATCAAGATTTCTAGTAATTCATAACATGGTCATGCCTTCCATCACTGTGCTATATAGTCTCTGAACCCACTATGTGAGTGCCACATGATCTCATACCTAAAAGGCCTTCACCTAGTTGAACTTTGTGTCTAGGATAGAAGCAACATAGAATGATCTAAAATGGTCCTCAAATATGCCTTTAAGGAGGTGTGTTGGAGAATATCCCATCTAGAAGAGATGAGGGCCCTATCAAGCTTAGCCTGAATTAATTTTTTCCTCAGTTTGTTATTAGACCAAGTGAAGGCAAAGCCTTGGAGATAAATATCTATCAGATTGTTTATTCTCAAGAAATACTCCAAGTTTTGTATACTATCCAAAAAATCCTCCAATACCCCCATTTTCTCTAAAGGATACAATAGGGTGTTAAAGTCTACAATACACAAAATATTTCCTTATCTCATAGAATCAACCATTGTGGTATCCTCATTCTAGATAGAAAACCTACCATTATAAGTGTCGGGGGCATAGAAATTAAAAATAGTCCAACTGCCAATTATTGTGGTGAAATTTGTGACAAAAAAATGGGTCTTGACAGAGATATCCATGCCCATAGCCCTATCAGGATTTGACATCATAGAAATTCCACCAAAAGCTCTATTAGCATCACTATAGGTATATCTAGCACCTGACCATAGATAATTAGCCACTCTTGAGAAGACTTAACCAATCATTTTCACTTCTTGCAAAAGAATCATATTAGTATTAAGTTTAATGATTTTTTTTTAAATTTCAAACTACTTCCTAGGGCTATTCAAACCTCTAACATTCTAGGATATGACCTTCATTTTTTATGTTTCTAGGTTTCCTTTAGGGTTTTTTTTCCTTCCTTATGCAATATTCATTTTTGTTTCCTTTTAATGGATGTCCTCGATCAGAGGTCTCCCAATCCTCATGGTTGATCCAACATCCACCTTATTCCCTCCTCTTTTCTCTCTCTTTGGGACTATAAAAAATACATTCATCCCTAAATTTCAAGGGGAGCCCAGGCAAATGTATCTGGACCAGGGTAGATATGTAAAAATCACTCTTTAGGTTAAAACCTGGTTTTTATTTTTCCATCATCAAGTGGTGTTTGCCTAATTTCCAAGGACCATCAATGATCAAATCCTAGTCCTTTTTAGTAGTGAAATTGGACAAGAAGAGGGTGACAACCATCGAAGAGATGAAAATAAAACCTGTTAGTTTCCATTTTATGGAGCACCATTTTCTTACCATATCCACCATAGGTCGGATTGAGGAAAACTTTCCAACAAGGCATAGGGTAAACTGTGAGGAGATCGAATCCACCATATAATTAGATAATGAAATCAAAGGTCTAGTGGGTTCTGAGGAGAATGTGGGTTTTGCGCCAAAATCCATAGGAGTCTTAGATCCAACAACTCCCAACCATTTTGACTTTGGGGCCACCATTATTATGGGACCATTTAGGGTTTTGGGGACCAAAAAAGCATAGTCATCAAGAATGAAACCAAGTTCCATCAATATAGTAGTGTCCTTTTGAAGAATGAAACAACCATTCTGAGATTTTACAAATAGCTCCAAATCCAAACAAATGGAGGCTAGTTCCTTAGGGGGAGAGAGTTGGAGGGAGGATCCATCCCTCCCTAGATCAAGAAGGCATGGAGACAAGAGGGATGTCAACAAAGGCAAGGTTATAGTGTGATAAAGTTGCATAGTGGATTAACTATCCTTGTACACAAGCAATGATTGTGAAGATATTAGTCTTTAGAGTAAGTCCATATTTTAAAATTAGTTTAAAATGATAACATTTGTCCCATGATTTTTATTTTTATTTCATTACTATTTCCCATAATCATTGTGCTTCTATTATTGATATAAAATCTAAAAAAATTGATTTAATGATCCCAATATAAACCTTGGACATGCTCCTACTCTTCCTCTTTGATAAATTGGTATTGTTTTTGTATAGTTTGACTCATTTAAATAAAAAATAATGTCATGGTAATGATAGCCTAAGACATGACACAAAAAATTCTATTCTTAAGAGAAGAAATTTGATAGTGATATTAAGTTTCAAGGTTTAGTAGTGAGCAACATGTGTAATATGTATCTTTTAGATATAGTATTGTTCTTTGGTCTTAATATTATTGTTTACTAGTATATATTGATTTACTTTATTTCTATTGATAGATTACATTCTTTTTGTGTAGAAGGGTCTTTATACAAAATTTATTTTAGATTAGTTAGAATTTTCATTAAAGAAAGTCCATGAGATCTTAAAATATGTTAAGACTAGTGAATTATTGTCATTTGAAGAAAATTCATATGATCATGATAAGTAAAATTAATATAAAATTACCCTGCATCAGTCATGTTTTGATAGTCATCTACATACATTTGTACACCTAAAATTCTTTTCTATTTTCATTTAATATGTAATGTGTGCATTTAAATTATGTTTGAAGCACAACAATATTTGAACCTAATCATCTAATATTACTCTAAGATTGCTATTACGGTTCAATTGTGTAATATTTTAATCAAATTTATTGACCCATGAAAATGGGTGAATTAGTTTGGGTCAATTAGTTTTACTCAGACACTACATAACTTTATCCTAATAGCAATATAACAATTTGACTTATAGAAATATTACCTTCTACTTATTAAGCTAAGATTTCTTTGATCACTTTCACTTGAATTAGACTTTAATTTTATCTATCATCTAATAAGTTAAACCATCATAACAAAATTGCAAGATTAAAAATAATATCTTATAAAAGATAAGATTTAAAGCACTTATAGATCTTAACTAGCACAATCTAATATCTCGAAGAAAAGGTATAAACTATACATTCATATAATATAAATTATACTAAAAATAATAAATTAAAACACGCCAAGTTATTCTACTGGGGAGGATCACTAGATTAACATAAGGTAATAACTTTAAAAACTCTGGCAGAACTTTGAATGATGATATCAAGATTATTTCCTTCCTGAATTTAATCCTATTTGCATTCAACATATGCTCCTTTGAGATCACGATGATCTAATGCAACACAAGATCATGAGGATCTAATATAACATAACCAAACATGAAGATTTGTCTTATTTGAAACTGCTCTTGGTAGAGAGCTAGTCAAGTCTTATTACACACAACATAACAGGCTCATTACTTGCTCCAAAGTTTGATGTTTCTCCAACGTGATTCCATGCAAAAGGAAGAGTTGGTATTAGCGTACACGCCACACTTGAAATAATAGCTATCACCACCACTCACATTAACCGCTAAAGTCTGTTTCCCATCCACGAACACAGTCGCTATCCTCTGGTCTGTGTCATGAATAACATTGAGATGAAACCACCGTTCGTAAACATCCGGTGTCACTAATTGGTCATGATATCGCCTCAGATTTCCATCAACAACATCTAACATTATCACAGTGGCGGGCCCCGCATACCCATGAATCTGCATCACACATACCCCATTTGACCCTTCTCTAACATATCCCTCGCCCTCAAATTGCCAAACCCCACTTTTGTAGTCCTTTCCCTGCAATACAGTCCTTCAAATTAAACACACACAATAACATATAGCACCACATCATTTGAATCATACATAAACATGATGAATTGAAAATAGATCACTAACAACGATGCGGATTTCTGTCCTTGGCCTGGTCTTGCTGCTGATATTATGAGGTTTATCAAATGTGTAAACCCACATGTCATGAACACCATCAGTGAAGCTGTAGCGCTCTGAGAGGTTTCTGTCATATGGCTTTTGCATCTCAATGTTTGCATCACTTAATATCTCCTGAGTAAAACCATCAGTTGGTGACCCAGTTGGCTGTTGTGCATATCCAAAGCAAAACAAAAGGCCGCACAAGAGCGCACTCATCCTAGCGGCCATTAGGTAATTTTAAGACTGGGAACCAGAAACTCTGTCTATACTACATGCAATTCTTTATATATTTATGACCCGAATACCCTGAATTGTACTAAATAGAATTCCATGTACGCGTCCGAGAGGCAAATTGGTGAAGTTAATATTGAGATATCCGTCGCTGTAGAACACATTGGTCAAGCCAGCATGTGACCTTCCGTCCCGATCTAGCGATTGTAGCGAAGTATTACTGAGCTGTAAACAATTGAGGACAAAATTCTGTCATAGTAGAATAATATATATAATGGGATGATGGTCGTTGAGGCATTTTTTTTAATAATTGGATTTCGATGTTTTATATTTTAATATCACATTCTTAAAATAATATACGAGTCATTACAGTATGTATGTATATAAATATGTGCATGGGTGCATGTATACATACATATAAATTATCTTGTGTAAAAAAGAGAAAATGAGATTCTTGACTTCATATATATTTTTTATATTTTTAAACATTTTATTTAAAATATTTTTAAACATAATTTAAAATAGTCTATTGAAAAATTTAAACACACAATAGTACACAAAATAAATTCTATAATTTCAATTATGCATATAATCTTGTTTTAAATGAAACTTGTACAATATTGATATATTTATTTATTATTGTGTCTATTTTTAAAGAGAGTGTATTAATATATTTACAAATTAAAAAATTCAATGCAACTTGATTAAAAAAATTCAACCTTTTACAAAGATACCATTGTCCCAACCACATATTTATATTACAATAAGAAATAAGAGTTATAATTTATATTTCATATAATTTGTAAATTATTTAATATTTCATAAATAGGCAAAATGAAAGCATGTTGATTTATATAAGAGTATTTAATATTAAAATTTAAATGGAAAGATATATTTGCTAATTATTATAGGTAAAAAGAGTATTTATCTTAACAAAATTGTGTTGATATTGCAAGTATGATAGTGGAAGGAAATTGAGGTTGATTTCAAGAATATTAAATTGTATATATAATTTGCTTAGTTATTTATAGGGATATGTTATATGGGTTTATTTTAACTCCAAACTATTGGATATATTATAGTGTATGTATAAAATAGAAGTTATACAATTTATATGAAAAATAAGTAATTACTATTTGTATATAATTTCACAACAAATGACACAATGTTGGTGGATTATGTAGACTCTATGGATCATTGATAGCCCCATGTCCCCTCAAAAGTTAGCTCACAGAGACAAGAAGAAACATACCTAGGATGAGGATAGAAGTAGGCTTGACAAAATGGGTAGGGATAAAAATGATAAGTGTTTCCATCTTCTGAGGATGGTTGATCCTAAGGAAGTTAATGTTAGGCTGTTGGAGGATGATTGGACAAATATGAGGGTTAAACCACCCTTTGGCATGTTACAAATGACTAAGGTAATGTCCTTATATTCTTCCCACATGGAGAAGTGGACTTTCAAAGTCATTAACTCCCTAAATCTGAATTATAAATCTCTCAATCCAAAATTTGAGGAGATTTAGGGGGGCCTACTAGACCTGAGAATAATGTGGAAATGATTGAGGAGTTGATGGAGAGAATGGATAAGATGGAGACTTTCATATGGCATGTCATCAATAGCTTGGAGGATATCATATCGAACTTTGTTGACTGCATGAATAGGCTCATTGGTAAGGTTGATCAGGATGCTAGGACTATATTGGTTGTAGCTTTGGATACATGAAATATTGTTGGGAAGTCATGTGGGCCAAGGATGTACATGAGGTCAAGTACAAAAAATAAAATGGTTGTTGATTTTCATCTAGACCTGGTTGGTTCAAAGAGAACTTTCTAAAAAAATGATAGATCTTAAGGAGGAGATGGAAACTACTACTAAGGAGCTAGTTTGATCCTTGGTGCTCTTTTTGCTTTGTTTTTTATTCTGTTTCTAATTGGGTTTTGGGCGGTTTTTTTTTTTTTTTCCTCCTATTTGGGCTTAGTTTTGGTGTTGTCAGTCTTCATAGCATAGCTTCTTTTTGGGACATTAATGATATATCTATTTTAAAGACTTTATGGGATTTTGGGCCCCATTATAACTTTCTATTTCCCTTTAATCATATATTCATTGCTAGTAATTTTGATGAGACAACATACATTAAATTAAATATGTTTTTATTAGATAACCATAAGAAGGGCCCAAACAATCAACCATATAGGAAAATAGGACAAATCTCACAAGGTCCAAGAATAGAAAAATGAAAACTAATAACCTAGAATAAATACAAAAATAAATTAAAAAATGTAAAATACTGACAAAATATGAAGCATTACTGTGATACTTCAAGCCATTAGTGGCTTGTCAATATTTAGTAATAAGTCATGAAATTCTTCAAAATACACATCCCTTAACTAGGTAGAGAAACTAGTCACAATATTTTCCTAATGGGGTAACTGGTAGTCTCCAACATGTGTCCAAGTCTTTTGTGCATGGGATACAAGAAGAACCCATCAACGAAGAGCACCAAACCCCTTATCATCTAATTCTTCTTTGTTCTCAATAACTTCTATTGTAGAGGTTGAATGGTAATAACTATTGTTTTTTTACTAGATCCTTGTAATAATCAATAATTTGTTACATTTTGTACACAAAGGTTATCTAATTTATTAAATTTAGAATTTTATTTAAACTAAATATTTACTTTTGGACTTTCATTTAATTCTTGCTCTAGTCACCAAATTTCTTTTGCCATTTTTTTTCAAGATCTAATGAATTTCTTTCAAGAGGTATTCTTCTAGCAAAACTTGATCTTTCTTAGGAACCAACATTATAGGATTTGGATTTCTTGACTTACAACATGATTCTAAGATAGTTTCTATTTAGAGATATTTGTACAAGTGTTTAAATCTCTATAGAGCTCATCCATTTTTAATGGAATTTTATGGACATTATATAATAGATTTAAGTACATGGAAAGTCAAAACCATCTAGTACTCAGGGGGTGAATTTTAAAATTGGATTTCATAGGGAATCTAAATATGGTTAAGGGTGGGGAGAGTTATATTCAAAAGAGGGCTCAATCTATGATCTAGATGAGAAATTTGAGTTGGGTTTAGTATTAAGAGCATAGGAAATCCTTGGTTGATTAGGGAATTACACCCTTTTCAACTTAGAGGACATGGGATAGATGTCCACCATGATTTTTTTAGCATTGTAGGTGCAGTTACAATTTGAAGGGATAAATGAGGGTTCTAGATTGAGGTAGGAACCAAAATAATTATGGAGGATTCAACACCCAAAGCATGTGAACTAATGATAAAATGATGCACTAAATGATTAAAACAATTTTTTTGTGAGGAATATGAGCTAAAGTTAACAATGGTTTATTTTAAAAGATACAAATGATAAATTCTTAATGGGGATGCTGAAATAGAACTAACAACCATATTCACTAACTTTTAAAGAGAAGATGAATTCTAAAAGAAGAAACTAAGCCTAATATATTCTCTAAAAAATTTAAGTATTGGGCGTAGAAAAAACATCAAATATTTTAAAATATACCTTCTAATATTAAATACTACGTTAGTGCTTCAAGATCCTTTCCCCAGAAAAAATGAAGACATTCCTAATTGAAACCATATCATTCTCCTAAATGTTTACAAGTTTTCTCAGGATCTAACTATAATTTCTTTTAGGATTTTAACAACATAAATTAATTCATTGAAGATCTGATTTTCATTAGCAATTATATCCAATTTTACCTAGCAATATATTCCTCAAGTGCAAAAAAATAGCAATTATATTAATTTTACCTACCATACCAATGGGGATTGATAAATATCCTACATAGCCAAAATATACAAAATAAACTTTCCATTAATGAAAATTTCTAAATTCCAATGTTTGTTTTGAAGATATTATATTTCTTTACTTCAATTTATAAAGTGTACCTACCTATGGTCACAACATGAAAGTGGATCAATAAATTCTTTAAGAGAAATATTCATAAAAAATAGTAGAGAGGCAATTTATGTTGCAATAAGGACTAACAATTTATGTGATATTTAATAGATACAAGGGAAAGGATGTGAGTATTTATTTCATAAGAAAATATTATTACATTGAGATGATAACATATATTGTAGATCCATGAACCTATTACCTTACCTATATAGGTCTCTCATCATGTGATTATGAAATAAAATGATACTTTCATGGGTATCAAGAACAATTAAAATTATTTTCTATGGTTTGTGATACTTTATGCTCTACTATTTTTCTATTCATTGCCTCCATGTGTCTAAAGCTAGGGGAGCCAATTTAAGTCTCTTAATCTTTCTCTTGATCTTGAGGGGTAGTATTAATGCTTCTCAACTTTGTAAGTCCACTAGTTTTACCCATGGTGTTAAAAATATATCCCAAATTAGGGGTCTTATTAAATATATGATGTTTGATAGATCTCTGCTCCAACTCCAAAAAATATTTTCCTTTCTGGAAAATTTGTTGGGTGTTAGTCCCACGAGGATGTTGTACTCCTAAAAAAAAAAACAAATGGCATGCAACTTCTTATAAATTTAATGGTTTTAGAAAACTAGCACCAAATGAGATAGTAAATGAAGCTATCATTTAACTAGAGCTCTCCCTAGAGGGCAAGATCCCATTTTTAGACCCTCTATTGATCATTGTTTGAAGTAGGTTTCATCTCAACCAAAATTTAAAGGTAGCATGAAAATCAATGTGTTTCCAAGAAAACTATTTCTTTTCATATTTTTTCATAAGAAGCCTCTTCTTTATTTTTTACCTATGAACCTTAGAAGTATGGCTCTAAATTGAGAAATATTCTCTCACTATGCAAATATAAACTTGGTTTTAATAACAAAATAGCCTAGTTTCATTAGTTCTAAGTTAGATCTACTTCCCTAGGTTACCTATAGAATTTTGAAACTATGAGGTGTTTTGGGGTATTTTGATTCATTTGGCTTTCTTTCGATTGTGTACAATATTACCTAGAAAAGATTTAGACTTTTCATTATCCCCATTTGTGTTAATGTATTAACAATACAATTTTACCTTCATATATCAACCTAAAATTAAGGTTTAGCTCTTGGGAATAGCAATAGAAGAATGAAAATAGTTTGATTTTCTACTAGATATGTATAAAATTTGATCACCTCATCAACATTTGTAATTAATTCTAGAAAATTTAGGAAAAGATGAAAATCCTTCACAAAACTTAAATATTTCGACAAGAGTAGAATGCTATGATAACCCCTCAAAGACCTTGCTGAAACCTTTTAATGTTGTCAAGAATAAGAGTATTGTTGATCTTACTACTCCTACCTCTACTTCCCCACCAAAACCCATAAACCTTGTAGATTTTTTGGTCCACTCCTTTGATCTCAGGACAAGTAAAAATTATATTAAGGGACATTATGAGGAAGTTGATAGTGTGTGGATGGAAGATAGAACTAGCAAAAAACATAAAGGGGAATAAAACCTCACCTAGACCTCAAGTTATATAATCCTTGAGGGAACTAAAAGATGATCAATTGGATTCAATGATAGTGGAATTTAATATCTCTAAAGAGAAATATGTGATGCAGGAGCATCCTAGGTGTAAGAGCAATCTTGCATCACCCAAAAATATTTTCATTTTAGTCTTTTCTATTTTAATAAGGACTAGTAGATACAGTAGCTACTATTTATGGGAACTTGCTATTTTTAGTAAGTTGTCATATGAGCTTGGAATGTTCTAATTTTCTACAAGAAGGTTCATTTTAGAATTATAATCCTACCATCAAAATTTCATTACTCCAACTTATGTATCGAAGAAGTTATTACGGATTTTCGATGGAGAAAAATGTAGAAAAATATTCAGGCTCACCATTGGAGGCTTTAGATTTCCTAGATGAGGTTTAAAAACTCAATGGAAGGGCATTAGCATAGTTTTGAGTCTATAGATCTAGAGCTAGCATTTCTAAAAAGTGGTTATAATAGCCAATCGAAGCAACAGTTTGAGAGTTATGGCCTTCGAAAGTTGGACTATTGAAATTTCTAAAATAATCTGTCAAACATGTATTTAGCCAACTCTATATGTATTTTTAGGGTGTGTTGGCGCTAGGTTTTAAGTTTGAGCATCTAGAACCTTCCTAGATAGCATAAAATTGCCTATTTAAGAAAGACCCAAACATTGTCTAGGGCAACTTTGGGTGATAGTTCATAGCTTGTCTTACAAATTACTGTAATGAAATTGCCCATGTGGGTTAGCATATTGTACTCCTAAATTTTGTAATTTTGCATTTGTGGTGCAAATAAGAAGTGCATATTTTGTTCTCACATTTGGTATTGTTTCTTTGTTTCTGTTATAGTTTATGGTATTAAGGGGAACACCCTCCATCAAGTGGTATCAGAGCTAGATTTCTTGAGTGTGTGGAGAGATCGTTGATTATGAGGCAATTTACACTAGGACCATGGTTTGGGCTAAGCATGTAAATAGATCACTGATTGTGAGGAAGTTTGAACTAGGGTTTTAGTGGAAGTACAAAAATGCCTCCACTAAGAGAGTAGGGTAGAAGAGTTGTAGAAGTTATACCTAAGAGTTTTTGAGCCCTCCATAGACAAATGAAAACATTGGAAGAACAAATTTGTAGAGGAATAAATCTTCCCATAAGAGATGAAAGCAAGGATGAGGACGAAGTAGAAAAAAACGTTGGAGCAGAGGCAATTCTAAACCTAGAGGAAGAGAGTCTTTTCAGGGCCATCTCCAAGATTGGAAAAAGACCTAAGTTTGAGTTTTCCATATTTTTGGGAAATCTTAACCTGGAGGAGCTAATCAATTAGATCAATGAACTGGAGGATACTTTGAGTATGAAGATATTCAGGATCATGATCTGGTTGCAGGAGGTTCAATTGGAGTGAAATAGAAACGGAAAGGACAAAATCACTAGATGGGATCAGATGAAAGCTAAACTGAAGAAACAATTCATTCTAGTGGATTATGAGCTTTATTTTTGGAAGAAGATGAAAGGGTTAAAGGAACTGGGAAAATATGTTCAAGAGTATACAGAAGAGTTCTTTTGAGTTCTCATTAGAACTGATCATGTAGAAGCTAATAAGGAGAAAGTCACCTGTTACCTTAATTGTCTAAGGCCAAGCATTTAGGATGAGTTGGGCCTTGTTCGAATGAATAGTATTGAGAAGTCATACCAATTTTCCATAAAATTTGAGGAGAAAGTGAGCAAGAAGTTTGACAACATGAATAGCAGAAGAGGTCATGGTGGAAGATCTATCAGACAATCTTATATAGGCTATAATGATGATCAAAAGAACAAGAATGACATTGGAAGTAGTAATCAAAATCAAAGGGAAAACTATTCAAATCATTTCCATGACTAGAAAAATAGAGATTAGAGAGGAAGAGGTAGAGGACAAGGATCTAGAAGAGGAGGCTTCCCTGGAAAATGCTTTCACTATGGAGAAGAAGGGCTTAGAGCATTTGAATGGACCCAGTGCTAACGAAGGATAGATTAGAGAACTAAAGGCTAGGCTAAAATTGCACATGTTGATGAAGATGCCAGATCCTCACATTCTAAAGATGCTAAAAGATGAGAAGTCCTAGTTAACAAAAGAGTCCTACTGAGTTGTGAGAATGAACTTGATCAAAGAAGGAGCTTGTTTTGCACAAGGTGCAGATGTAAAGATAAATGTTGTGATGTGATCATTGATGGTGGAAGTACTGATAGTTTGGTCTCAGAAATGATGGTCACCAAGTTGAAGCTAAAGAGGCAAAAAAACTCACATCCATACCATATTTCTTGGGTGTAAGATGACCACAAGGTCATGGTCAATGAGTAGTGCTTCATGAAGTTCAAGATTGGAAGCTACCAAGATGGGGTACTTTTTGATATCATACCTATGGACATATGTTGTATGTTGTTGGTTAGGTCATGACAGTTTGATAGGCATGTTGTACATGATGGGTGAGAAAATACCTACACTCTAACCAAGGATGGAGTGAAACATAAGTTGAAGTTGTGGAAGGAGAAAGAAGAAAAGGTATGTAGTGCTACCAGGATATGTTTTGTTGATGGAAAAGAGTTTCTCAAAGGTATGAAGCATAAGCATATGTATTTTTCTATAATTACAAAAGATAGTAAAGAAGAAATAGAGGAGTTACCTACAAAAGATCCAAATATGTTGGGAGAGTTTTTTGATATTGTATCAGATAATGTACCTTATGGATTGCTCCAATGAGGAAGATCAGTCATCAAATTGATTTGGTTCTAGGAGCTAGTTTGCCAAACAAGGTAGCACACACAATGACACCAACAGAAAGTGAAGAGTTGAATAGACAAGTTCATGAGTTATTGCAAAAGGGGTTGATTTGAGAGTCTGAGTCCATGTGTTGTACCAATAGTATTAGCAGCAAAGAAGAATGGAGAATGGAGGATGTGCATAGGTTCTCATGCTATCAACAAGATCACAATCAAGTATATATTTATATTGGCAAGGATGGATGATGTTATGAATTGTTTGAGTGTAGCTAAGTATTTCACATAGATGGATCTAAAGAGTGGGTACCATTAGTTTCATATCGAAGAAGGAGATGAATGGAAGACCACTTTCAAGACAAAAGGATCATTGTACAAGTGGTTAGACTTTCATGAGGCTCATGAATGAGGTACCAGAGGAGTTTCTGGGTAAGTTTTTCATTGGTTACTTTTAGAAAGACATTGGAGGAGCATTTGATCCATATTTGCAAGGTGTTTCATAAGTCGAGGGAAGAAAAGTTGCTGATAAACCTAAAGAAGTTTAGTTTTGTAAACAAAGATTTAGTGTACCTAGGATTTGTAGTCTTAGCAAAAGGTTCAAAAAATAGATTTGGAGAAAGTGAAGGCTATCCTTGAATGGCCAATTTCAAGGAGTGTGACAAAGGTAAGAATTTTTTATGGACTCGCTAGTTTTTACAGAAAGTTCATAAGAGGTTTTAGCAGTATTTATAGACCCTTGACTGAAACAATGAGAGGGGATAAGAAGGAATTTAAGTGGATTCTAGGAACATATAAGAGTTTTAATCTATTGAATTAGAAAGTTTTTAAGTACCTTGTTTTAGCACTTCCTAATTTTATAAAGGTGTTTGAAGTTGACTATGATGCTAGTGGTACTACAATAGGAGTTGATTTGAGCCAAGAAGGTAGACCTATTACTTATTTTAGTGAGAAGTTCAATGATGCAAAAACAAAAATATTATGTTTATGATCAAGAATTTTATTCTATAGTTCAAGCACTGAAGAAGTGGAGACACTATCTTCTTCCTAAGGAGTTTGTTTTGTATATTGATCATCAAGATTTGTAGTATTTGAAGAGTCAAGGAAAATTGAACCAAAGGCATTTGAAGTGGGTTGAGTTTTTTTAGAGTTATACATTTTTTTTGAAACATAGGATTGGGAAGTTTAATAGAGTTGCAAATTCTCTTAGTAAAAGACAACTTTTACCAACAAAAATGTAGATAGAGGTGGTTGGGTTCAAGGAGCTCATCACTTTGTATCCAAATGATCCTAATTTTGGTGAAGTATGGAAGGCTTGTATAGAACCTGTTACACTTAACAGGACAAAGTGGTTGAATTTTATGATCTAAGATAGTATTTTGTTCAAAGGAAGCTAGTTGTGCATTCCCAAAAGTTCAATGAGAGAGAATCTCATCAAAGAGAAGCATAATGGAGAATTGGATAGACATTTTGGCAAAGATAAAACCATAGCTTTGGTTGCTAAGAATTATTACTAGCAATAGTTGCAGCAAGATGTGAAGAAGTTTGTAAAAAGTTGCAGAGTATGTCAGATGGAAAATGGAGTAAAGCATAAGATAGGGTTGTATCAGCCATTACTTGTACCATAGAAGCCATGGGAGGATGTCAGCATGGATTTTGTTCTTGGCTTACTGAGGACTCAGTGTGGGCATGATTCTATTTTTGTGGTGGTCAACAGGTTTTCAAAGATGACACATTTTATTCCTTGCAAAAAGACTAGTGATGTGGTTCATGTGGCCGAGTTGTGTCTTAGAGAAGTCGTGAGACTACATGGTCTTCAAAAGAGTATAGTTTCAGATCAAGATACCAAATTTGTTGGGTATTTTTGGCATACATTGTGGAAGAATTTGAAGAAAAATTTGAAGTTCAATTCATCACATCGTCCATAGACTGATGGAGAGACAGAAGCTACGAATTGTAGTTTGGGAAACTTGCTAAGATGTTTGGTTGGAGATAAACCAAAAGGATGGGATATGATTTTAATACAAATAAAATTTGCATATAATAATTATGTGAACAAGAGTATTGGTAAATAACCATTCCAAATTATATATGAGAGTAGTCCAAAAAATGCTTCTGAATTAAGGTACTTGGATAAAGGAGACATAAGAAATGCCAAAGTATAAGATTTTGTTGAACATTTGACGCACATCCATGAGGAGGTGAGGAAGCATATCATAAAGATGAATACATAATATAAGGCCAATGAAGATGTGAAAAGGAAGCATAAGGAATTTTAGATTGCAGATGAAGTCATAGTTCATTTGAGGAAGGAGTGTTTTCTAGTGGGTACATATAATAAGTTGAAGATGAAGAAGTTTGGACCATGCAAGATAGTGAAAAGGCATGGTTCTAGAAATGCTTATGAAGTGGAGTTGCCTGCTGAATTGAATATTTCACCAATATTTAATATTTCAAATTTGACAGAGTATTATGAAGGAGGTGATGGAGATCAAGTTGTAGAAGTGTAGTGGAGTATTCCAATAGCTAGTTCGACTACAAAGGAGATTGAGGAGATACTAGACAGTCACATTGGAAAAAGTACCAAGAACATAGCTTATGAGGAAAATCTAGTCAAATGGAAAGGGTGGCGAATAAAGGACTCATCATGGTTAGAAAAAGAGGAGGTTAACCATCTTGGTTTTCCTTTGAACACCTAAAATGTGACAGGTTCAATTCTCAAATTATCTTGTGTGTCTAATGTAGGAGCATCTTGGGTGTAAGAGAAATCTTGCATCACCCAAATATAATTTCATTTCTATTTTTTCTATTTTAATAAGGACTAGTAGATAGGGTGGTTATTATTTATGGCAACTTGTTACTTTTAGTAACTTTTTTATATGAGCTTAGAATGTACTCATTTTCTAAAGGATGGTTCATTTTGGAATTGTAAGCCTACCATAAAAATCTTGTTGCTTGCTCTAGCTTAAGTATAGGGGAAGTTATTATAGATTTTCAATGGAAAGATTTGTAAAAAAATATTCAGGCTCACTATTGGAGGCCTTCGGATGCCTAGATGAGGTTCAAAAACTCAACAGAAGGGTGCTAATTTAAATCAAAGGCTATAGATTAGGAGTTGGCATTTTTGAAAAGTGGTTATAATAGCCAATTGGAGCAACAATTTGAGAGTTATGGCTTTCAGAAGTTGGGCTACCAAAATTTCTAAAATAATTTGTCAAAGATGTATTTAGCCTACTCTATATGTATTTTTAGGTCTTGTCAGCCCTAGGTATTAAGTTTGAGCATCTAGAACCTTCCAGGGTGGCGTAAAATTACCTATTTAAGAAAGGCTTGAACATTGTTTAGGAAAACTCTTGGTGATAGTTTATAGCTTGTCTTGCATATTATTGCAATGAAGGCGCCCGTGTGGGTTAGCACATTGTTCTTGTGAATTATGTAATTCTACATTTGTAGCACAAATAAGAAGTTCATATTTTGTTGTCGCATTTTCTATTTTTTCTTTATTCCTATTATGAGTTTATGGTATTAAGGAAAGTGCCCTTCATCAATATGGGAAGTTTGGGGACCTCTCTCTAGAGACTCATTTAACTAATCAATCATGTTATAGCTACGTGAGAGGATCTAAAGTGCTAAATAATCTTCAAAATAAAATGGAATATGTTGACTCTTTAACCACTCTAAAAATAATTTCTAAGTTACTTGAATATTGTAGAATCATGGATAATTTATACTTTTTGGGGTTATGTTCTTTCCCACCGGCAATAGAACCTCCCATTCTAAGTTTCAAAGAAGATGGAAATGATCTAGAGTGGATAGTTGTAGGAGAAAATGGTAAGAGGTAAAAGAAGACAGATGTTGGGTATTATACTAAATCAAGAAGGTAAGAAAAAAATAAAGTAGTTAAAAGGATTCATACAAATAAGTAGAAATTGGGAAATAGAGAACAATGGATATGAAATTTGAAGAAAAAAGTAAAATTAATGAGAAAAAAAACCCCAATGAGGGGGGAAACACAATTTAAGGTAAAGATTTTTTTAATGAAATTTTAAAGTTTTATATGAAGATACTCTCTTGTAATTTAAAAGGCTTAAAAAACCCACATTGAATAGATGATTGATCTTCCTTACTTGTAGTAATTCATTAGGTGCATTATCACATAATTCATTAGGCATATTATCAGATACAATATCCTAAAAATGATTTAACAAATCTACAACTTCTGCTACTACATCTTCTACTTCTTCTTTACCATCTTTTGGAAATATAGAAAAACACATATGTGCATGCCTGATACATTGTAGGAACTTTCTTTCATCAATGAAACTTATTCTAGCATTACTACATACATTTTCTTCTATTTCCTTCAATGTCTTTAGCTTAAACCACACTCAATCCTTTGTCAATGAATAGGTATTCACATGACCATCATGTAAATTATTCCTATAAAACTACCATTACCTACTCAACAACATATCGCATGCATATGTAGGTATGATATCACATAGCGCTTCATCATGTTTTTCATTAAACTTCACTAGGTACTGTTCACTAACCATGACATTGTGGTCATCCTACACCTACAAAATTATTTATGGATGTGAGTGATTCTCTCTCTTTGGCTTCAATTTTTTGAATGCCTCCTTAGAGATTGAATTTTTAGTACTCCCCCAAGAGATAATCAAATCACAACGCTTTCCCTCATAGTGAAAACTAGTATGAAACAAGATCCTCCTTTGGTCTATTTCATCTCACCATTCAGTAGGACTCTTCTATTTACTAAGACCTCTCCTCTTTCAACATCTTTGAAATGTGATAATTTGGCATCTTCATCCACATGTACAACTCTAGTTTGGCCTTTAGTTCTCCTACCTATTCTATCATGGGGTTGAGGACATCCATAAGCCCTATGACCTTCTCCTTTGTAGTGAAGACATCTTTCACTAAATCCTCCTCTTTTTAATTCTTATCCTCTTTGTCTCCCTCTCTAATATCTATTTTTCTAATCATGGAATTTATTGAAATGATTTCCCCTTTTATTGTGAGTGGTACTAGCCCCATTCTTCTTCATTCGATCTTCATTTTGACCTACATAAGAATGTCTGCTAGACCTTCAATTGTGACCTCTTCCACTTTTTCTACTCTCAACTTCTTGTTTAGTTCTACTAGTATGCCTCTTCAATACTATTCATTTGGACTAGACTCAAATCCTCCTAAATTTTTGACCTCAACCCATTAAGGTAACAAGAAACTTTCTCCTTGTTAACTTATGTATGGCCTATTCTGATGAGGACTCAATAGAAGTCTTCTATATAAGTTCATGAAATAATACTTCCACTTGCTTCAACCCTTATAATTTCTTCAAAAAATCAAGATCATAATCAATTAGAATGAATTTTCACTTCAATTTATCTACCTTTGGATCCCATCTTGTGTTTTTCTCCTTTCATCTATTTCACTTTAACTGAATCTCCTTCCACCACATCTTTGCATGATGCTTTTATATAGCCTTCACAAAATTGACCCTATCTAGATCCTCAATATCTTCATACTCAAAATATTCCTCTAATTCATTGATCCAGTTGATCAATTCCATTCGGTTAAGATTTCCCAAAAAGGTGTGGACCTCAATCTTAGGTTTTTTCCCAAATGTGAAAATGGCTTTCAAAATCCTTGCTTCCTCTTGGTTCATAATTTCACCTTCTCCTTTCTTATCAAAATTTCCTTTTTCTTTATGTTTATCCTATTGGAATTAAAATAGGAAAGGTAAAAATTTTTTTTTGGAGGGGGAGAGGGGGGGGGTGAATCAGTAGTTTAAACTTGAACCCATAAAAATTTCACCATACATCCATCTCATACATTCAATGAGTAAACTGAAATAATATGTAAAGCATGTACATCAAACTCATGTAAACACATAAGCAATCATACACATATGACACCAAATATGATTACCTAGAAACCTACCAATGAGAAGGTAAAACTAGGGTGGGGATGAAACCCACAAATCTTCATTACTACAGTAATAAAGTGTATCCAATGAAGGTTACAATATTTTGACCATGAAACATGATCTACGTTGTGAAAGGTCTACCCTATTAAAGGTTTACAAAGATTGTTATGTCTCACCTTGTTAGAGGATTTCAAAACCCTATTAGAAGTTATTCTTGCTAGAGGAATTTAACTCACAACTAAGTAAGCACCTTGTTAAAGGATTTCATACAACCCATTAGGACTACCGTATTAAGAAATTTGGATTGAAATCACCTATTAGAATGTCTCAAATTTGATCATTCAGTTAGCACTTGCTTGCTTGATAGCAGATCACCTCTAAACAATGTCTTCTTGATCCTTCTTTATTAGATGTCACTTTGTTGTATCCTTTTCTCTATCCTCTATTCTACTCTAACCAATTCGATAATTTTGTTTCACTTCATAACTTCTAAGCCACCATGAATGCTCTATTTGTGCATGCAAACTTCTCTAATCACTTCTTCAATTCCTTACACACTTGCTCATTTCTCTCTTAAGAGTTTAAGGTTTTTCCTCCTTAAGAATACTTAGTGACTCAGGGTTAGGTATAAACCTATAGTTGAGATTCATCTATTTTTCTACTTAATCCTTCTCATTTTCTAATTGGTTGCATGTAATTACATAGGGAATCCAACTTATGATTCATCCCTATCTCCAAAATACCAAAATTCAATCATAAGTTGGATCAAAAGAAATTTACTTAGTTGTTTGTTCCTTTACAAAAAAAATGTCAAAACTATCTTACTGAGCATCTAAAGTCTCTGATGCTTGGCATACAATAATCTCTCTATTGTGACTTGACACCTATATTGCTCAACATCCACTATTTACTCAGCTCCTATGCCATTTGGCATATCCTATCTACTTGGCACTTGAGTGACTTGACACATGAGTGGCTAAGTGCTCACTATGACTTGGCATGATCTTGTTGTGCTCTGTGTGTACTGGCATGAACAAAGTAAATAACTTAAGTGTGTTGACACTTGTCAAAACTAATCTAAGATCAACAATCTTTCCCTTTAACATGAGTGTCAAAAACACTTGAATATACATTAATTGTTGGCATTATGATTATTTTTGTCATTAGTGACAACACTTACTCAATTTTGAATGCTTACTGAGCATCCAATAGTTACCTTGTAAGCTTAGCAATTCAGTAGTTTACACTGAGCAGACAATGGCTACTGAGAAAATACAGACAATGTGAAGTCCAGCAATATCTACCAAACTTCTCAGTATCTATTGTGCTTCATAGTATCTACTGAGAAGTAAGTTTGTGTCATGAAGATTTAGTGCAAACTAAGCAATGAAAGATTCAATGTTTATTGAGTGAAGCAAGGTAAACTCAGTGTGCAGTATCTACTGAGTGACACTACATCTACTGAGTCACTAGTGGTTACCGAGTTCAGAACTACATCAAGTGATTAGCATGAACCAAGCCTTCACTTCTATTTAGTGCATGATGATACCGAGTAATGTAGTAGACGCTATGTATCAGAAGGTCACCGAGTCAATTCAGTGAACCCGAGTTATTTACTATTGGGTTGACTCTGTAATGTATTTTTTTACTTGTATTTTGCTCGACCTTATGATTTTGTAAATTTGAAAGGTATATTTGTAAGATGTATTATAAGATATCATAAATGATGAAATGAATGAAAAAGGAATAGCGAGATAATGTGAAGTATATGCGAAAGATTATCAACAATAGTTCAAGGAACACAACAAGGCCAATTTAGAGACTGAAATGTTATATCCATCGTATGAGGTGATCAGTGCATAAAGGCTCTTATCATAAATTAGTTGCAAGTAGATTCACTACTTCATCCTAATAGGTGAATCAGTTTTCTAAATCCTTTAACAAGGTAGACTTAACAGTCTTTGTACAAATCTCCTAACAGAGTGCATACTTCATTGTATGTTTGCAAATCCTCTAACAAGGTGGACCTAGTAGTCTTGTGTGCTCCTAATAGGGTAAGATCACTAGAAGCGATCAATGTAAGCCTTAATAGGCCAACTTTATACTGCAGTATTGAAGTTTTGTGGGTATCATCCCCACCCCAGTTTTACTTTCTATTTGGAAGGTTTTTGGGTCACCAAAATATTGTGTTCTCTTGTGTAATGATTGTTTTATGTTTCAAAACTAATGCATGCAACAACATAGATGGATGTGTAGTAAATTAATAAAAAAAAATTAAGGTTACTAATTCACCCCTCCCCTCTCAGTAACTTGTCATAGCTTGAATATTTCCAACAGTTGCTATTAGAGCTTTGTGGTTGTCAAAAAAAAGTTTGGCAGCTTGAGAAAAGATCTAAAAGACAAATGGATATATTCAAAATTGAAAAGGCAATTGAGAATGAAAAGCTAGATCTAGAGATGGCCATAGCTCAACTCAAAGAAGCAAAGGAGCACCTTTCCCAATCCCTGAAAAGAAGGAAGGAACTTGCAAGACAAATGAATGACCATCAATATGTTGAAGAAATAATTGAAGACCTTTTACCATCAAGCAACTTAGATGAAGCTAATGAGGCAATAAAGGAACTCCTAGCAAAGAATGGCTCTCAACAGGAAGAAGTAAAAAAAATTAAAAGAGAACAAGAAATCCAATCAATCAGGCTATGTGAAATTTTGGAACAAAGAAACAAGGCAAATGAAAACTTGGAGGCAAGAAATAATCAATCCAATTAGTATGAAGACCTCATTGATCAAATCTTTGGAGCAAATGAAGAAATTAGGATTCTCAAAGCATAGAATGAAAGAATAAGAAGTGATCTAAATTGTGAAAGGTAAATTAATGAAAGAATATTAAGAGAATTGAGATGTGAAAAGAAAATTGTTGAAAAATTATATAGTGACCTAAATATTGAAAAACAAATCAATGAAATGATGAAGTCACAAGAAGACACGAATCAACTAATTCAGCAAAATGAGCAGAATCTTCATAGACAAAAGGGTAAAGCAAGACTTGGATATAATGAAGAAGGTGAATCTTCCAAACAAGGTGACCAAAGGAATCAAT
Source organism: Cupressus sempervirens (assembly GCA_028749045.1). Taxonomy (NCBI): domain Eukaryota; kingdom Viridiplantae; phylum Streptophyta; class Pinopsida; order Cupressales; family Cupressaceae; genus Cupressus; species Cupressus sempervirens. Next base: position 354,720,646 of record CM053792.1, on the reverse strand, counting down.
GACCTACTTGCAATCACTGTGGTAAGTTAGGTCATACATCAAAAAAATGTTGGAGCAATGGAAAAGAAAAATTCAATGGAAAATGCTAGAACTGCAATCAACATGGTCACAAGGGTAATGAATGCAAAGATAAACCAAAATTTGAAGGAAATTTTCACAAATGCAAAAGGCATGGTCACAAGGCATCTCAATGCAGATCCAAAACATTCAATCCAAATGAACAACTTGTAAAGGAAATAGTTGGATGGGATTACAATACATGGTGTAGATGTCATTATTGTCGAGAATATGGGCACATTGGCAAAGACTACTCAAGGCATCACTTGAGAAAAATAGATACAATAGTAAGATGTTATACATGCATTAAACTCAATCATATAGCCAAGAATTGCATGAATATAAAAAAAATTGAAGATGAAAAGAAAGCTAAAGCTGATAACATTCAGAAGCAGATGAGACAATAGTGGATTCCTAAATCTATCAAGCAGAACAATTCAAATGATGGCCACGTCACTCAAGAAGTGGGTGACTCCATCCCCTCAAACTAAATTCCTAAGAATGTGTTGGAGCTGTACTTAGCAAGGAAATCATAAGCAGTTCCAAGAAATATGAGGAATGCAAAATGATCCAATCAGTATTGCAGATACACCAGGATCATAGAAAGGTTATCTTTCACTGAGTGCATTAGACTCTATCGACGAAAAGTGGTTAAAGACCTTACCGAGCAAGGTTAGGAGTAGAAGAAATTTTGTTAGTCTATTGAGTTAATACTTTTGCCAAGTTAGGTTAATGGATGAAAATTTGTCATGCATTACAAAAATATGGCACCTAGCATTAATGGCAAACATTTCATCGAAATGGACAAAATTCAACTTCATTTTTCAATTTCGAGCAAATTTGTAGTTAAGGAATTTGTGTGAAGATTTTCATCACCTACCAAGCAACAATGGCTTCCACAAGCACAAGCACTAGCAAGGCAAAACATGGATCGAAAATCTTGATCAAGGGTGTAGAATGGAAAGCACCAAACTTCAAGTTAGTTCCCGCAGTAGCAGAGGCACTCAACCCTAATGACACATAGTCAAAAATTCCACCAAAGGTACTTTTGATCAATGATATATGAACTCATTTCAAATGTTCAATTCAAGAAATAGATACCCTAGAAAAGGATAGTGCATTAGAAGAAATGTGTGTTGATGGCTCACTAAAACCCAAATATAAACATTTGGAAACAAAAGGGTTGGCCCACATATCTCATCTACCAAAAAGCTTCCAAATAAAATGGATTAGGTATATTCTCAGCCATGTTCACAATGGTCAATTATAGTTGGAGCAACCCATATTAATCACCAAGAAGATGTTTCACAAGATTACTAGCCTTCCCATTCTCAGCAAAGCTAAAACTACCAAAACCCTAGGTTGGGATGAACTTGAAAAGAAAACCCTAGCCGAGTGGGACAACAGAGGCTTAAAGATTAGAATCATTACTGATGTAGAACTAAGATATGATATTCATGTAATTTCTCACAAGATTTATAGTTCTAGTTGTTTCAATAGTGTGTCGTGTGAGGCTGTAGACCTGGCATTTAAGGTTGTGAAGAAGAATGTGGAATATGACCTGTCTGAGCTGTTGCTAAGGCAATTGAACAAGAACATGGATAGCATTAGATCATCCAAGAATAACCCCTATAAATTTGGTTCTTTTTTAACATGTTTATTCTTTTATGTACAAAAATTCTTTCACTCCAAATGTCCTGTCATATGGAGAAAGGATGTTCCCATTCTATAACAAATTAATGAGTTTATAGCAAAAATGGGTGTAAATTTTGATAGTATAATGGATAACTATTTTGAAGACTTCAAGAAAAGAATGAACAACAAGTTCAGGATTCCTCCTAAACTTGTTGAGGACTACAAAGATTATGTATGTTTCATGGTAGACTATGACAGAGTATACATTCAGGCAGTTAGGCCTTGAGTTGCATGGGTGAAAACTCTACCTTATGAGGTAAACATTGATGAAACTGGGGATATTATTGAAGCACTGGTGAATGAGCTAGTAGATCCCAAGCAACCAATTTTTGGTACCTATGATGAAGCAAAAGCTAGAATTGAATTAGAGATTAAACTTCCCCAAGCAATTAGCAAAGGTAAAAGAAAGGTTGCTAAGATGAAAACTGCTACCAGGCCTTTACTGATTACTGAGGGAAAATATGAGGACAACGAAGAGGAGCAGGAACTAGAAAATGAAGATGAATCTATGAAAGAGGTAGAGCCAGTCAAGAAGAAGGGCAAGGTAATCATTACCAAGCCACCCAAAGTCTCCACAGTTATGTTTACCAGGAGATTAAAGAAGAAAGGAGGCAGTGAAGTTGTATTTAGTAAGCCCCCTCTCACCTTCCAAGAAAGATTGAAATAGATGGAAGAAGGAGCTGGCATGACAAATTTCAAAGCTTTAAAATTTGAAACTAGAACTGATGTAGAGAAGATGCAGATTGAGGAACTAGTACTTACCAAGATGGGAAAATGGAAGTACTCGCTAGACCAGATTGCCCCTCAAATCTCAAAAGAACTGTTGGTAAGATTTCAACTGAGGTGGGAGTCAGCCACTCAAACAACAAAGGACATATATGAACAATCCTTGAAGAATCTTTTACTGAACCTTATTGAGGCAGAAACAAAGGTAGCCATGAAGAACAATGAAGGATGAATGATGATTAGATTCCATACATGTTTGATTTTAATCAAAGATATTGAACATGTTGTTAATGATGCAACAAACATGTGGAAGGTCATCTATCATCTACATAAGCCAAGTGATGATCCTATAGAAATCAAGGATGATGAAAGTGACCAAGAGGATGAGGAAGATGATAATACTCCCTCAATCACAATAACTAATGAAGATATGCAAGAATTGATGAAGGAGAAAGAAGAAGAGGAGAAGGAGGAAGAAGCAATGGAGGAAGAAAAGGATGAAGATGATCTAGTCAGGATAGCAGCAAAATCAATTGCATCTCTTCCTCACACTTCACCAAATACTATCACATCTATGGAGACCATTTCTACTAGTGAGATTGTGAGCACAACAACAACATCAATTGCTCAATCTTCACCAGTCTCCTCCTAGCTCTAGGTATCTGTAATGGAAGTATTAATTACTTCACCTACCAAGCTGCAACTTTCTTCATCAACACTCGAGCAATCAGTCACAACATCATCAACTATGTCAACCTCCTTTGTTCCATGTACAGTAAGTTCAATAGTTCACTCTACAATTTTCTCTACCACTATTAGAACTCCAATTATTCCTATTTGTACATCATTTTTGGGAAGCACACCAATTTTGGGCACATTTGGTACTTCTCTCAGCTTTTCTCCAGTTGCACCAACTCAAGTTTTTTCTGCTAGTCCCTTTATGTCAACTATTGTTTTTGTTTCCAAATCCAAGAAAGTAAGCACTGAAGTACAAAACCAAAGACTCCACTAAAACTTCTAGTTACTGGCAAGGCAATTGATGAGGAGATAGACTTAGATAAATAGATCATTATTCCCAAGATAGATTTGGGTACTACCTCAGCCAGTGAAATGAGAATGTTTAGCCAGCTTTTAGAGCAGAAGGCAAGGCAGAAGCAACTCATAGAAGAAAGGGACATAGAATATACTATAATTGAAAATGCTAGAAACATAATTACTGAAGCCATTGGTGTTGATGTTTATCCATCTCAACACATTTTGTTGTAATTAGAAGAGGCTATAAATAAGTACAATGAGGACAACTCTGGGCAAGAGAAACTCACTGAAAAGGCAGAAAAGAAATTTGACAATAAGGTGCTTGAGCACATTGCAATAAAGCAAGTTGAATTATCTTCAATTTTGAGCAACCTTGAGCAAGCATTTACAAATGTAACATCACTTTTTGGCAAGCTCTGTGATGTTACTGAGTACACCAAAAAGGTCAAAGAAAAATTAAATAAGATAGATGTGGAAATGAAGGATAGTGCTCAAAAGTTGCAGCTTGACCATAGTTCAAGCTCATCTCATTACATGAAGGTGAAATTTTTGTTCGAAATGTAGGAAGAGTTACTTAGAGGAGAAGCTAGAATAAGGTCTACACTGATTGACATTTAGAATATGATTCTTCCAGTCATGGACCAAATGTAGAGACATATTGCCTATTCAAAAACATTGATTCATGACAACAATTTTTCAATAACTGATCATATGATTGAAATTTCTATAGAAGTTCAAGTGGATCTTTCCACCTACAAAATTTTGCAAGATAATTGGGATAATACATTGTCTCTTATTCTCAAGGTACACTCCGAATTTCTCTCACATTTTGGTGTCTGTATTTAAATTTATTATATATACATTCTTTGGCATTATTGTCAAAAAAGGGGAGATAAGATTGTTGGCATTGGGAGTATGAGTTGCACAAGAAAAGAAAGCAAAAGGAATAAGAGAGACCTTGTACAGATAGAAGCTATGCATGCCATATGTATGGGGGAGATATGTAAGATATGTAAATAGCAAAATAAATCAAAATGTCAGTTAACATAAGTTTTGGTTCATAAGTGTTTTTGTCACTAATGCCAAAGGGGGAGATTTTTGGCATTATGATTATTTTTTTCATTAGTGACAACACTTACTCAATTCTGAATGCTTATTGAGCATCCAATGGTTACCTTATAAGATTAGCAGTTCTATAGTTTACATCAAGCAGACAATGGCTACCAAGCAAATACAGACAATGTGAAGTCCAGCAGTGTCTATCAAGCTTCTTAGTATCTACCATGCTTCACAGTGTCTACTGAGTAGTAAGTTTGTGTCATGAAGATTTAGTGCAAACTAAGTGATGAAAGATTTAGTGTTTACTAAGTGAAGCAAGGTAAACTCAGTGTGCAATATCTACCAAATGATACTACATCTACCAAGTCACTAGTGGTTATCGAGTTCAGAACTACATCAAGTGATTAGTATGAACCAAGCCTTCACTTCTACAAAGTGCATGATGATACTGAGTAATGCAGTGGACCCTGTGTATTAGAAGGTCACCGAGTCAATTCAATGAACTCGAGTTATTTATTGTTGGGCTGACTCTGTAATGTATTTGTTTACTTGTATTTTGCCTAACCTTGTGATTTTGTAAATTTGAAAGGTATATATGTAAGATGTATTGTAAGATATCATAAATGATGAAATGAATGAAAAAGGAATAGCGAAATAATGTGAAGTATATGTGAAAGACTACTAGCAACAGTTCAAGGAACACAACAAGGTCAATTTAGAGACTGAAAAGTTATATCCATCACATGAGGTGATCAGTGCATAAAGGCTCTTATCAGTAATCAGTTGCAAGCAGATTCATTACTTCATCCTAATAGGTGAATCGGTTTTCTAAATCCTTTAACAAGGTAGACTTAACAGTCTTTTTACAAATCTCCTAACAAAGTGCATACTTCATTGTATGTTTGCAAATCCTCTAACAAGGTGGACCTAGCAGTCCTGTGTACTCCTAATAAGGCAAGATCACCAGAAGTGGTCAATGTTAGCCTCAATAGGCCAACTTTATACTATAGTATTGAAGTTTTGTGGGTATCATCCCCACCCCAGTTTTACTTTCTATTTGGAAGGTTTCTAGGTCACCAAAATATTGTGTTCTCTTATGTAATGATTGTTTTATGTTTTAGAGCTAATGCATGTAGTAGCATAGATGGATGTGTGGTAAATTAATAAAAAGTTTTTAAGGTTACTGATTCACCCCTCCCCTCTCAATAACCTATCATATCTTGAATATTTCCAACATTAATATCCTTGATCTCATGAGCATAACATATCTTAACTTGGCTTATATACAAAACTTCAAAATGTCAAAATTTTGTAATCACTTAGATACCTAAAATTTTCATAACTCCCCCTCAATTGATATGTTTTTTCTATATCCAAAATTTTTGTGCTCCTACTGAGTAAATGTGTCTCTACTAATACACTTTGACTTAATTTTTTTTTTGTTGATAATCTTTCATCTGAATGCTTGGTCTCCCTTAGCTCATTGTAGCTTTTATCCATTCTTCTTATTTCTTACTCTCTTCATTTCTCACCAAAATTCTTATTCTTTATTACTCCCAAAAGTAATATCTTCCCCATTCTTTTCTTTCATTCTCCTTCTTTACTCTATTTCCCCATTTCTCCTCCAAAAATATGTCTCCTCCTTTTTGAAACTTATGTCAACTGGGCTATACACTTATTGTATGTTTATCTAGAAAAGATTTATGGACATCCAATACCATCTTAAGAGCTACATCCCAATTCTCACATGCTACATACAATAACTTGATTTGGATTGCTAGCTCAGTAGGAAGGTGGACTAGACCATCTAAGGTAGAAAGATTTGGGTTTTTCTTCATTAAGATTTTGGTATAGCTTGGCTCCTTGTGCAAAATTTCCATATGAGAGGTGAGAGTTTCCTGGATGCTAGTCAATTTGGCCATTATGTTGGCCTCATTTTTTGTCAATATAGCTAACTGACTTTGCTTTTGAAGAAATTTCCTAAAATGCTTCTGACTCTAAGCTAGATTCATTGGTAGCTTTGCACCTGATGCAGTAATTAGGCTCTCAAGACTCAAAATGTGACTTCTGGTCTCTTGGGTGAAGAGTGATGGATTGCACAATTTAGTGTATAGTGAGAATATGTTCTCAAGTACCTTCTTCACATCATCAACCTTAGTTGCCAATGCAACTTGTGTTAGTGCTATATCACATGATATATTTTCATTCACTTTGTTTTGGAACTTCTATTTTGACCATTCTAACAATTTTTCAATAGTATCTAGCTCTTCATTACTGACCTTCTCCACTATATTTGTTAGTTATTACATAAGTGGCTAGGTCTCATCTAGAGTTGGCAAAATGAATGCATCTAAAAAGATGTCTTTAGTATCTTGTAGGGCCTACTTTTTCCTATGCTCCCTTCTCAGTATTTCTTGAATCTTTTTCTTTGCTAGGGCTTGCTATAATATGCTCATTTTTTCTATAGTCATGGTATCATAATCATAATTAAGCAAAATGATCTCTTCATCAAGGCTCACATCTCCATATTACATCACTTCTTCTACCTTTGATGAACTTGGGCTTGGCACTAAGATCTGCAATGGTGTAGCATTTGTGCTTGGCTTATGAAGAGTATGACTTGATGCAGTGCCAGATACTAGTAAGGTTACCAAGGCTTGGATGGCAGTCTTCTCCTTCATTTGTGGTGTCATCTCACTCTCTTTAGTCTTTCCTTGTTTTGATACAATGATTTGACTTGCACCTTGTCCTTTTATTGTAGGTGTAGATAAATCTATCTAACCTATTTCTATAGTAGCAAATTGTGTTTCCACTGTGCTCTTCTCTACTGGATCAATCTTGCCAATTGTATCAAACTTATTGGATGTATATTCTCACATTTGGACCAAAGGTTGTACATTAGTGACTTGAGGGATGATATAAGGTGGTTCTTGAGGATTCACCTTTTCCCTTGCAACATCAGTCATTGACTTTTGTAGCTCATCCACAATGACCAAAATAGGACTTTCACAAAGTTTGGCCTATAGTGTAGACTGATCTAAGATCTTCTTCAAATCATCTACAATAAGGGGATTGATGTTCTAAGCTAATAGATTAGAAAGATCCTTGACAGTTACTATTTCAGTAGTCTCACTTGTGATATGTGGAGGACTAACACTCGGAAATTGTGTATCTTGCACACTCTATTCTTCTAGCTGCTCTGACTCAACTATTGCCTTGTCATCTATTGTCATTTTTGCTCCTCCTCCAACATTTTTGTCCTTTTCATCATCTTCTTCATCATATTTCACTTCAATTAGTTCTTTTTCTCCTTCCTTAATTGTAGTCAACCCATAAGTGAGCTTCCACATCTAATGTGGACTTTTTAACAACATCCTCAATATTATTTTGCAAGATGCTAAAGGATCTATATTTAGTTGTGAACCTAAGTGTATAAAATTTACAACCTTAGCATCAATGTCATAGTTAGTTCGAGCATCACTTGGGCTAGAGATGTTTCTCTAATTTGTTTCTCCAATTCTAGACCATAGTGCCATTTTTGCTCAACTCTGTCATATAGAGTCTTTGGTATTGAGTTGGCTAGTTCTAGTGGAGTTGTCTTGAATTTTGGGATCATGGCATATATGGCCTCCTCCACTAGATTTTTCTCTACTTTACGCAAATTATCAAAATCAACATGACTAAATCCTAATAAGTCTACACTATTCTTAACATTTTCACATAAATTTTCAAGATTTGACAAAGGATTATGACTCACCACCTTAAATTGGTTGTTGTCATCTGATTCTACTTTCTTTTCATCAAAATCTGCTTGTGCCATATATCTTCTTGGTCTCTTCTACTCTTGGCCTCCTTGCTCTACTTGTTTTGTCTTTTCCTTGGCCTTTTAAGTTGTTGCACATGTACTAGCTCTTGTATTAGGTGCAGTAGGCTTGGAATGACTTGACTTAGCTACCTTCTTGCCATTAGTTACTAGTTGATTCTTAGCCTTCCTCTTCTTTGGCTTGACAGGAGTATGAGCTTCCTCGGCTTCTTCTTCCTTAGCACCTTCACTCTCCTCCTCTTCTTGGTCATCTCCCATACCTTGAGTTAATGCAAGAGGTTCTTGTGCTTGGGTTTTTTCTTCCTCTTCATCCTCCTCCTCCTCCTCCTCCTCCTCCTCTTCTTCTTCTTCTTCTTCTTCTTTTGCTTCTTCTTCCTCCTCAGCACCCTTTCCAAACTTAACTTTTAATTTCTTCACTATTTTCTCTTTTTTCTTCATAGTAGAGGTAGTCTTCAATTCCATGGTAATTTTTGACAATACCATCTCATAGTTTCTGAATAATTTTGTAATTTTATCTACGTCTTCTACTAGTAAAGTTGTTATAGTTGCAAAGGCTTCATCCACATTTATTTCATAACCTAAGGGTCTCAACCATCTCACCCTTGGTGTAGTTTCTTGTACAAATGTATAATCAACATCCACAAGAAAACATACATCATCATAGTGTTTCTCAACTAAGGATACTGGTATTCTCAATCTTTCTTTCATTGATTTCTTGAAGTCTTCAAAATAACTTGTCATCAAAGATTCAAATTTCTCTCCTAATTGCTCAATGTAGTCACCAATCTATACTGCTAGTAATCTATTGCTTTTATATCCCATAGTGCCAATGAGGGGAATGTGTTTTTCACATAAAAGAATATACAAATCAATATGGAACCAAATTTACAATGTGCACTCTTTGTCTTTTTGATTTCTCCAAGGTTCTCCATCAATTGTTGCAATTGTAGCTCTACTAGATCATATGTATGATCTTTCTTTACAATTTTATATCCCACATCCATAGCAATATAGGGAACACTATTCAATCTACTAGATTGGTAAAACTTGTGCAAAATCACCCTTAGAGTAAATTCAATTAATGGATTAGTAATTGTATCAATTTTCATGCCTCTTTAGTTCCAAAAAACTCCAGTATTCTTCTCAGTCACTTCCTTAGAATCACTTCTTATTGTCTTAGGCCAATGTAGGGTTGGGTAACCAGTAACCCTATGAATTATTCTCTTAGTAATTTTTATAGGTCCATTATCCATCCATAATGAACCATCATGAAGTCAACTAAGCACTATTCTTATCCACTTTGTCTTGAATATTCAAAAAATCTAGAGCTCGTGTTAATCCCTTCCACTCAATGATTTTGAATTCTTCCTTCAAAACACCATTATCATAGAGTTTTTTGTATGCTTCCTGAATATCCATATCACCAATGCTTCATATCTTACAATTATAGCATTTTCTTACATGTTGCACCATTATCACATTTAGTGGAATCATCGACAATGCACCAGAAAGGTCTTTCTTATAAGCAATATTAGGAGTAGCTTTGAAAATGGGTTGCTCAACTTCATTACTTACTAACTAAATGTTCAAAACTTCCTTTCCCTCTACATTCTTTGAACTAGATGCCATAATGTAAAACTAGGGTTTACAAAATTTAAACTACGTAGCTTAGCTCTTGATAAATACCTTTTGTGATCTAACAAACTGGTCAAGAATCATTGCTCAAATCTTCTACAACTACTTTGAATGGACTTCCAGATCACTTTTTGCTCTGCTTGCTCTCTGTCAAATTTGAAATGATGAAAAATGAGCTAAAATTGATCATTGCAATAAATGTTAAGTGCTTACATAGCTGTAATCTCAACATTGACCAATTTTAGGCTCACTCAGAATCCATTGACATTTCAATCACTCAAGAACAACTATGAGCTTGGCATCACTAGCTAGTTTGTATGCTTGGCATCTTCTAGCATTTCACTTGGCACACATAGTAAATATTTCATGCTAAGTAACAACATGAAAAACTTAATGATTAGATTTCTAAGAACATCTTAAATCTTTATTCATGCTAATGTAATCTTTTTAGTACTATATTCCTTTGGAACTAGTGTATGATGTAACCTTTAGATATCAGTTCCACATACCTCTTGATTGCCTAGTTTGATGAGGTGTGATCACCTAACCCATTGGGTGAAGTGATCCCTTCTCCATTTGATATACTACAATCATCTCTCTTTTTCCATTTTTTATTCATCTCATCTCTAATGTGTTTAGCATTTTTCTTGCCTTTGCCTTTATCAAATTCACAACTTGGTGCCTTTGACCTAGTTAGACAATGCCTACTAATGTGAACAGTCTTCAAATGGCTAAAACATGTGGTTTGACTTAACCACCTTTTGTAGTTACCACTGAAGTGTGTTCTAATACAATTCTTAGGAACATGTCCATATTCTTGACAATAATGACAGCTATATCTTGTATGATAATCCTAGTTATAAGAGTTTCCATTGTTCCTTACCTTTTATTGCCTGTTTGATGACCACACATGTTTGGATCTACTTTTAAAAGTTGTATGTCCATACTTTTAATAGTTGTAGCAATATCCTTCAAATCTTTGTGTTTGCATGGTCCTGATTCAACATTCATGTCCTGATGACCTTGCTTGTTGCACTTATGGTAGTGAATCATGTTCTTAGGCTTGATATTTTGATTTATAGTCTTGCTCCTCCACACATTAGCAATATGTCCTTTCTTACCAAAATTATGACAAGTAGGTTTGGAGTTCTTACCTTTGTTGTTCCTTTCTTTTGCACTTTTGGATGACTCTCCTTCTTTAGTGCTTGTGTATCCAAGTCTAGATGTATCATTATTAGATCTAGGGGATCTTAGTAGTTTCTCAAAGTATTTGATGGCTTCATTTTGCTTGTTGATACTTTCAAAAAATTCATTTTCTCTCTTTAGGTCACTCTGCAATTGTTTCTACAGTTTTAATGTAGTTATCTCAATGTCCTTGACATTCAATTCATAGTTGGCATTCATCATTTCACTTAGAGTATCCAATTACATGTCGGAAATCTTGGTTAGCTCTGTTGACTTCTTTTCTAGTCCGTTGGCCAAAATTCTTTTGTCCTCTTCAATCATGGATTTGTTTTCTATGGCTTTCTTCTTTCATTTAGTCACCTCATGTAGTAGTATAGCTTGTGATTCTTGCTCTAACTTGAGATTTTTGATTTCCTTAGCTTGGGCTCTATTCTTTTCCATTAGATCTACAACTACTATATCAAATTCGTTAGAGTCTTCATTTGCAAATATCTTAGTAGTGTCTATCTCTTTGTATTGTGTGTCATTCTCCACAATAGTAATTTCCTTCCCTCTCTTCAAGGATTTCTTCAGTTCTTATCTTGCTTCATTCAGTTGATGTAGAATGAGTTGTATTTTAAGTCCTCGATTCTCAATAGTCTTTCCCAAATTGTATGCTTATATTTCAAGATCTTTCCTCAAAGCTACAAAGCTTCTCTTTTAGAGAACAAGGCTTTGATACCAATTGTTGGAATTACAATAGGAAGTGTAAAATTTTGAGGGGGTGGGGGTGAATCAGTAGTTTAAACTTGGACCCATAACACTTTCACCATACATCCATCTCATACATTCAATGAGTAAACTAAAATAGCATGTAAAGCATGCGCATCTAAATCATGTAAACACATAAGCAATCATACACATATGACACCGGATATAATTATCCAGAAACCCTCCAATAAGAAGGTAAAACTAGGGTGGTGATGACACACAAAAATCTTCACTACTAGAGTAATAAAGTGTATCTAATGAAGGTTACAATGTTTTGAAAATGAAACATGAGCTACACTATGAAAGGTCTACCCAGTTAACGGCTTACAAAGATTGCTAGATCTCACCTTTTTAGAGGATTTCAACAACTTGTTAGAAGTGTGGCTTGCTAAAGGACTTTAACTCACAACTAAGTAAGCATCCTATTAAAAAATTTCACACAACCTACTAGGACTACTCTATTAAGAGATTTTGATGGAAATCACATATTAGAATGTCTCAATTTTGATCATGCAATTAGCACTTGCTTTCTTGATAATCGATCACCTCTAAACAATGTCTTCTTGATCCTTCTTGATTAGATATCTCTTTGTTGTATCCTTTTCTCTATCCTCTATTATGCTCTAACTGATTTTATAATGTAGTTTCACTTCATAACTTCTAAGCCACCAGGAATGCTCTATTTGTGCATGTATACTTCTCTCTTCACTTCTTCAATTCCTTACACACTCACTCACTTCTCTCTTAAGAGTTTAGTGTTTTTCCTCCTTAAGAAAACTTAGTGACTTATGGTTATGTGTGAATCTATGGCTAAGATTCATCCATTTTTCTGCTTAATCCTTCCCATCTTCTAATTGGTTTTTCTTTCTTGATAATAGATCACCTCTAAACAATGTCTTCTTGATCCTTCTTGATCAGATGTCTCTTTGTTGTATCCTTTTATCTATTCTCTGTTATGCTCTAACTGATTCTATAATGTTGTTTCACTTCATAACTTCTAAGCCACTAGGAATGCTCTATTTGAGCATGTAAACTTCTCTCTTCACTTCTTCAATTCCTTACACACTCACTCACTTCTTTCTTAAGATTTTAGGTTTTTTCCTCCTTAAGAAGACTTAGTGACTTAGGGTTATGTATGAATCTATGGCTAATATTCATCCATTTTGGTGCTTAATCCTTCCCATTTTCTAATTGGTTGTATGTAATTGCATAGGAAATCCAACTTGAGATTCATCCTTATCTCCAAAATATCAGAATTCAATCTTAAGTCAGCTAAGAAATGGTTTACATAGTTGTTTGTGCCTTTACAAACAAATATGTCAAAACTATCTTACTTAGCATCTAAAGTCTTTGATGCTTGGTGTACACTAATCTCTTTGTTGTGACTCGACACCTATATTGCTCAAGATCCACTATTTACTCAGCTTTTGTGTCACTCTACATATACTATCCGCTCATCACTTGAGTGACTTGACACATGAGTGGCTTGGCACTCACTATGACTCAGTATGGTCTAATATATACATGTTGTGCTTGGCATGCACTACTAGTTTGGCATAAACTAAATAATAACTTAAGTATCTTGACACTCACTTGTCAAAACCAATTTAAGATCAAGACATCCTTACTATCATCTCTTGCTACAAGATTCATCCCTCTTTAAATATCTTCTTGTAATTCTCACACTTGTCTTTGGAAGGCTCTAACCATAGTTGTCATGACTCTGGCTATTCTACAAAATTCTCTTCATGGGAAAAGTTTCATTCTTATCACTGAAAAATTTAAATGGTAGATCTGGTGCAAACCACCTCACAATGTGAGATCCATCTATACACTCATCCCTAAACCATAGTCCTATTAGAAATTTGTTTAGTGCTCACCTCAGGATTCATGACAAGGGTTTGACTGCTTCTTATATACTATAATTTGAGTGGTTGTATCAGGCATTGAAAAATTAGTACTTTTGTGTAAGAGAAACCTCACTCTAACAAGTGGTATTAGAGCTTTCTCATAGGTTGAAATCTTCAAACTCTTAGGTAACACTAAGGGAGAGAATTTTAGAAAATTGTTCAATGCTCCACTTGGGATTTGTTACAAGGGCTTAATAATCTCATGTTCACTATAAGTTGAGTGGTTGTATGGGGCATTGATAGATATATCTTTTGGTGCAACAATAACCTCACTGTAACAAGTCCTATTGTAAACTACCTTATAGTCAATGATCTGAATAGAGACTTAGGAACTCTTTGTCTGATACCACTTGATGAAGGGTGCTCCAAGTAATATCACAAATAAAAAATGAAAATAAAGACACAACATCAACTCTAAAGAACAAAAAATGGACTTCTTATTAACTCCAAAAGTATGAAAATATGGATTTTATAAATTCAATATGCAAAGCCACATGGGCACCTTCCTTATAGTATTCGACAAGACAAAGCTACAAAAAACTACCCAAAATTTCCCTAGACAACCCTATAGGCATCCCTTATACATGAATATTTTCACCACTCAAAAAGGTTCTAGACATTTATCACTAAAATTAGAGGTTGAGAAATCCTAAAATTATATTATTTTTCATATTTTTATTACATATAATTAGTGCAAGAGAATTAAAAATGATATTTATAGGTAGCCCAACTTTTGGAGGCCATAACTTCTGAACTATAGACCAGATTGGCTATTATAACAACTTTTAGGAAATGACAGCTCTCTTCTACAATGAGTGAGAATAAAATCATCTATTAGCAAGTTTGACCTCATTTCAAAGGTTCTAAGGCCCTCAAAATTGAGATCAAATTTTATATTACAAACTGGTAGATGGATATATCTAAGATTAATCTCCACATGTAAAATTATTACATTTTGAGCATGTATAATAATCTAACTAAAAATAGTAATCTTACACAAATAGAAACTCTACCCCAAAACACCCATTTTGAAAAAATAAAAACATATATTAAAAAAAAATGGGTAATGAAAGATTTCCCTTACACTTAGGATGCTCCTACATTAGACACCTAGGGTAATCTAAGGAGTGACACTACCAAGTCTTAGGTTTTTAGAGGAAAACCAAGACGGTTAACCTCCTCCCTTTTTAGCAAAGATGAATCATCTCTAGATCATCCTTTCCATTTTAACAAATAGGGTTATTTTCAATAGGAGTATTTTAAATCAATGGGTCCAACTGAAATTTGTATATTCCCACTTTATTAATCTTCCACAGACAAAACTAAGAAAATATATCATAGAATTTTACATATTTGTTCTATACATAAGAACCTTAATGAAGGGCTCTCCCCTTGATACAACAAACAAATAACAAAAATAGAGACACAACAATAATTTGCAAGAACAAAAATCGGGCTTCTTATTATCTTGAAAAGTGTGAATTACATATTTTAGAAGTACAATATGTAAATCCATATGGGCACCTTCCTTAAATTATGTTGCAAGATAGAGTCATGAAAGACCACTAAGAACTGCCCTAGACAACCATATGGGCCTTCCTTGTATATGCAATTTTCCACAACTTAGAAAGGTTCTAGACATTCAACCATAACCCTTGGGTTGACAAATCCTATAATTATATTATTTTTTACATTTTGATTACATAGAATCATCTCAAGATAATTAAAAGTTATATTTTTAGGTAGCCCAACTTCTTAACCATAGACTTGATTGAAAATTATAACCACTTTTTAGAAATGGAAGCTCCTGATCTACACCAGGTGATGGCACAAGCACTCATCAATCGAGCTTAACCAAAAAATTGGGCTCAATTTTTTATACCAAAAATTCATGCCAAAAATCCTTAATAACTTCACCAATACATATGATATGGAAATGGAAGTCAACTGGTAGGGAGATATATCCAAGATTAAACTCCACATGTGAAATCAAAATATTTTGAGCTTTTATGACCACCTTACTATAAATAGTAAGATTCCACAAATAGAAACTCTATACCAAAGCACCCTTATTGGAAAGATAGAACTAAAACTATTTTTGAGTGATGGAAGATTGTCCTTACACCTAGGATGCTAATACATCAAACATAGAGAAAGGAATTGAGAAAATATGAAGGGTCCTTCCTAAACACTAAGATATTTGAATGTCATAATTTTAGTAGTCTTTCAAATACTAGATGATCAACTTTCTATAAAAATTATATGGAAATCTTTAATCAGAATTCTCACTCCATCATTTTTTGCAATACTCTAGTTCTCACTCTTTTCAACCCATTTTCTTGGCCTCGAATACTCTTCCTCCCTTCCTACTCCATTTGACTCAATTCTTTACCCCTTTTGGTGGGGTATGGGGGTTTCACTAGTTTTGTGCTACTCTTGGTGGGAAGGGAAGATTCCCTAGAGGTTTCAATTAAGCCTACCTCTTTAGTAAAAGAGGTTAGATCCTCTTTAATTATTTAATCTACTAGTGGTTCTTTTGTAGATAAGATTTCAAGTGCTTGGTTAGGTGGGTCTTCCCCTCCCAAAGCCAAATGATCTTTTACCATTAAAGAAAGCACTATTCTAGTACCGAATGATATAGTTGATGATTATGTGGTTGGGCTAGACCTTCCTTGCTTGGTTAGTTCCTAGTTCTTAGGCCAATTGTTAGGATTAATCATAGACATAAATAACAATTACATGCAAATATAACCAATATCATAAAATAATAAATCACATAGAAGAGAACACAAGATACCAAGATTTAATGTGGTTCACATTATCCCTAGGCTACATCCACCAAACAACAAGTCCAATATTATTACTATGTAGTGATTACAATATGGATAAAATATGCAATCCTTTATAGCTCAATACCAACAGAAGAAGCAACCATCACATTATACACTATGAAATCCCTCACCCTAAGACATTTTATATAAGTATTTTTTTCCTCTTTATGGTTAAAATTAGCCACAATATGTCAGCCCAAAAAAGCCAATAAAATAGCCCCAAAATAATTATGGAGTATGTATAGTACTTCCCTAATTAGTCACCACAAACTAACAATCCCCCACTTGGGGATTGATTAGGCTTTGAACTAGACAACAACCTCCCACATAGAGACTGATCCTATAGAAATACCAATAGTCCATGAGGCTCCCACTAGATCAAACCACCATGGACTCTATTTTATTTTCTTTTATTATGTATCTTGTCCAACTTTAATTGTTCATCATCAAAAACTAATTGAATGAAATGATATCAAAACTATATGTATTTTTTCTTTGAATGCATATAAGAATTCTTTACAAGATGAATGACACCCTAACTATCTATAAATGAATAATTATCCCACTAAGGATGTCCCAATTCTTCCAGGATGAACTGATGCTATATCGTCTCCTTGGCTTGCACTATAGTAGCAACATACTATGTATTTAGTTTGATAAAGCATTCACCTTTTGTAATAAAAAACACAAGCACATAATTGGTCCACTAGAATAGTAAATACATAACCTGTAGTACTCTTCCTAGTATCAATATCCCACTTCATGTGCAATATCTGGCCTTGTACATACTATAACATACACCAAGCTTCCTACAACTATACCATAAGGTACCTTGGACATCTTATCCTCTTCTTGTGTCTTTAGATACATCTCCTTAGTTACATCTTTGACATATCTTCTAGCTTGGTTCTATTTTCAAAATCTATATGTGCAAATGCTTCACATCTAAAGGTTTTGAGAAAAGAATAACTCACCTTCTTACTAGTTCATGCTTCCTTTAGAATACCATAGCCCAAAGGCGTAGAGGAACCTCTATTAATCAAATATATAGTAGGATTGAAAGCCTCTACCTACATGTTTAAGGGCAACCCAACATGTAGCCTCATGCTTCTTGTATGATTTATTATTATCATATTCATGTGTTCATCAACTCCATTTTCTTGTGCAGTCCTTGGAATAATTTTCTATCTACGAATACCATTAGTGGAGAAATAATCTTCAAAATCATGACTTCAATTCTCACCACCATTATCAGATCTAAGACATTTTAATCTCTTACTATTCTTATTTTCAACCAAGATTTCCATTTCTTAAAAGTTTGAAATACATCAGATTTATGTCTAAGGAAATAAACCCATATTTTCTAGTTGCATCATCAATAAATGTAAGTTAGTAAAGAAATCCACTAATGGAAGATAGGTCTAATTTGGTCCCCATATGTCTATATGCTCAAGCTTTGATTTCTCATTTTTCTTTTCCTTCCCACTCTTCACAAAACTCACTCTCTTCTATTTTCCATAAAAACACAACTTTCATAGAAATTTATATTGATACATTTCATACTTTATAAACCTTTTCTGAATGAAGTAATTTCATACCTTTCTCACTCATGTGCCTAAGTCTATTGTATTAGAATCTACAACAAGTGTTTGATCTCCATGGTCAATTGCAACAACTATTTCTAAATATCCATTTTTTTGTAAAATAATTACAGTAGAAGAAATAATATGACCTGTACAAAGATATAAGGTCCCTAGTTTTACACCTTTTGCTACTATAATGGAGCCTTTTGAAACCTTCCAATTTTTATGATTAAAAGTAACTACACAACCCTCATCACTGACTTGCCCTACTAAAATTAAATTCCTACTCAGCCTTGGAACATGTCTCATCTCATGTAGTGGCCAATGATTCATGTTCTGCAACTTAATCTTAAATTTTCCCTTTCCAACAATCTGAATGGACTCATTATCCCTCAAGCAAACAAGCCCGAAATCCTCTTGGAAATAATCAATAAAATAATCTCTATGAGGTGTAGCATGAAATGAAGTCCCAAAATAAAATATCCCAAGAATCATCAACACTTTCTAAAAAAAGAAGAAAAGCATCCTCTTTGGATTGGTTACTTACCACATTTGCCTCATTTTTCCCTTCTTCTTTATCTCCTTCATTTTTCTTTCAAGTCCAACAATCTTTCTTCTTATGCCCCCACTTGCCATAGTACTAGCAATCTCTTGGCCATCTAGATTGAGACCACTTTCTCTTTGATTTTCCTCTTTATTTTCCATGATTTCCAAAATTCATTTCTCTCTCAATCATTCTACCACTACTTTGTGCATTCAAGGAACTTCCTCATATAGACCCACCCAAGGTTTACCTATGAATTTCCTCACTCAAGATAACACCAATCACATCATTATATTTTAGGGTATTAGAAACAATTCAAAAAAAATTACTCACAGCCATTACCAAGCCATTCCAACTTTTTGGCAAAAAACACAAAATCAAGACAACCCTACTTTATTCATCAAATTTGACATTCATAGAAGATAAGTGACTAGTAACAATATTAAGCTCATTTAAATGATCTACAACACATCCACCTTCTACCATCTTTATTTTAAATAAACACTTCATGAGAAATACCTTATTTGAAGCAAAGGTCATTTCGTACAACTTTGATAGGATTTGCATCAACACTTCCATCATCTTCTCTTTTGTAATGTTAAATATAACCGATGTTTCTAGGCATAATCAAATGCTTCCAAGTCCCTTTCTATCCAAAATTTCCCAAAACTCATCTATCATAGTTTTTTGTTCCTTGGTTTTCCCTTTGAATGACTTCCATGAATCCTTCTATTAAAGATAGTCATCCATTTGCATTTCCATAACTGAAAGTTTTGGCCATTAAACTTCTCAACCTCCATCTTACCCTTGTCTGCCATCACTCCTACTCAACCATGAGACTTTCATACAAAGGATAACTAAAAAAGAACCTTTCTACGATACCACTTATTAGGATTAACCACAAACTAAAATTAAAATTATGTGCAAATATAACCAATATGATAAAATAATAAATCGTACAAAAGAGAACACAAGAAAACAAGATTTAATGTGGTTCACCCAATCCTTGGGCTATGTCCACCAAGTAGCAAGTCCAATATTATTACTTTCTAGTGATTACAACCTAATTAAAATCTGTAATCCTTTACAACTCAATACTGCCACAAGGAGCAATTATCACATCACACACTATGAAATCTCTAACCATAAGCCATTTCATACAAGTATTTTTTATGCTTTAGGGTTAACATTACTTACAACATGTTAGCCCATAAAAGCCAATGAAATGGCCCCAAAAGAGTTATGGAGCATGTATAGTATTTCCCTAACTAGTCACTAGAAACTAACACCAACTATAGAACATCTCAAAAAATAGGAAACCTCTTCTTGGTCCTTGAAACAAAGTGTTAATATTAATGCCCTCCTTGATGGTTATTTTTCTTATCATTTATGGTTAAGGATGATTTGTTTTTTGTTCTCACAAATGGACCTTGGTCTTTATGGTCAAACAAAAGGAACATTCTCAATGTTTGTAAGTGGAAACCTAAACTAGACCCAAATGTTGATCTAGGAGCTTCTATTCCAATTTGGGTTAGGCTATCAAGGCTGCCCCTAGATTTTTGGTACTCTAAGGTTTTCAGAGGTATAGCAAAAACATTTGGTTCCCTTTTCGGGTGGATAAAGTCGTCCAAACAAAATCTTAGTTTTTTTCTAGAATCTATGTCAGTGTTTCAATGAAAAAAAATATTCCCACATATGTCATGCTTGACTCAAGGTTGGGGTCCTATGTGCAATTGTTGGTTTTTGAAAAAAAAAGATTGCTTCTATGTGAAGTGCAATTTTTTGGCCTCATTGACCTTTCTTGTCTTTCTTCTTTCCTTGGTTCTGGTTGGGGTGGGGGGGTTGGCAAAAGACTTTCAAAGGTTCTTCCCCTGAGTTTCTCCCTACCTCTTCCTATGGGTGTGGAGGAGGATAAAGGCATTTTACCCCCTCTTCCTAAGGTTAGCTCTCTTTTCACCCTTGCTCAACACAAAATGATGAACGAGTCTATTAGATTTGTAGGGGTGGGTATTGCAAATTTAAAAATTGGAAAAACTACCATTATGATAAAATGTCACTTGAACTCCTTTTTATGGATGGCTTAAAAATCACACACTCATGTTTGATTCCTAGACTAAAAGTGTAAAATAGTCAAAGTTGACTTATTTTTTCGTAACTTAAATTTTCCCTTAATATGTAATGTTTAAAGGTGTACTCTAAATTTTTATTAGTAAGTACTTATATTCTAATTTTTCATTAATGATTTGACTCTAAAAAATCAATCTTCTAATTCACACATTTTAAAGATTATTTTAAAATATTAAATAATTATTATATTAGAGAAATTTGTGATAGTGGATCTTCTTTATTTAGGATAATCACTATAATAATAAGTTCTTTTAATTTCTAGAGAGGATTAAAGTGAGGTTATCTTTTCAACCATTTGGTTGAAGATCTATTTGATTGAGGACATTTGTTAAGTATTACACAAATTTTATTTTTGAAGGAGAATATCATTTTTCATCATAAAAATATATTACAAAATGTCTTTTTTTAGTTTCATAAAGTACTTTCAATGCTGAAATTGTCAAGTAAATAAAGATAATAAAATTAGATGTCCATGGTAGAAATCTGCAATGAGGTTAATTGAAAATGGTTTAAGATAGGCTACTTAACGTTTCAGTTTTGATTATTTGTTATATGTTGAAATAAATTCGGTCCTCCTAACATGGAGGATTCTGTATGGTTAGATTTAAATAATAAAAAACTAATAGAAGACCCCCTCAATATATCAAATGCTATATGTAGTTGAATATTATTAGATTAAAAAAACAGTATGCTCATAAACAAAGATGACACCTCAAAGAATGATCAAGTATGATAGGATCAATCATCGTGAATATGATAGCAATTATTCAAATCAAATTGGTCTCTATTTTTCTGATAGATGAGTCAAAAGCCCATACTATTTTTGTCCCTCTAAATAAGCTTACAGTTTATAATCCTATATAGATTAGCATAGATTTTTATGTACCAAATATGATTTCATGAATTTTTCAAGAAGACGCTGACTAATTGTAAAACGTGACGTTTTAGGCATGATCTTTTGTCTGAAATTTAATCGACACCTATTTTAAGCAACAGGGATCCCAGCTCCCAACCCCGGAACGGAATAACATAACCAACAATACTTATCTTCCCGGCTGATTCGCAGGGATTCGGCGCTATTTATAAACGTAGGGGTGGGAGTTCCATTATAGTACCCGGCTAGAACCCCTGGGAAACTATAGTTCGGGAATCTGCCTCCCTACAATTCTATGGGCGCCTTAGAAAAGTAAGGGCCATAGCCTCTAGCCTATCAAAATGGTGGGGTGGGGAGGGCCCTAGAATTTTATGGATCTGCTCATACTTAAAAATCATCAATCGAGCCTCTAAGTTACTATAGTTCTAACTTTGCCTATAGAATTTAGACGTGTTTTGATACATAAAACAAAACTAATAAATATTTAATCATATAATGGTTCAAAAGACATCATGATCCGAGAAGTAGTAATGACCGCCTAATTTGAAATTTTTCAGAGTAATGGTGAAGATTTGATTACAGATAACACAACACAAATACAATCCAAAATTAAAAGCAACTGCCAACAACCGATGACACTCACAGCCATAATTTATTTGCTCCAGAGTTTGATATTTCTCCAGCGAGATTCCATGCAAGATGACTCGTCAGTCTGAGCATACACTCCACACTTAAAATAATAGCTATCACCCCCTGTCACATTAACAGTTATCCTCTGCTCTCCATCCACAAACACAGTCACTATTCTCCGATCTGTATCATGAATCACATTCAGATGAAACCACCGGTCATAAATATCAGGCGACACTACATCTGCGTGGTACCGCTTGAGATCTCCAGCCACAGCATCCAACATAATCACAGTGGCGTGTACAACGTAACCATGAATCTGCATCACACAAACTCCATCCGTCCCTCTCGGAACATACCCTTCGCCTTCGAATTGCCATATCCCAGTTTTATAGTCCTTTCCCTACAATGCACCACCTTACGTTAAACAAACAAATTAACGTATTACAGCTTCTCATATCAATTTTAAGGGAAGATTATGGATTGAACATAGATCATGAACCTTGATGCGTATTTCTGTCCTGGGCTTGGTGTTGCTACTGGGATTGTGGGGTTTGTCAGAGCTGTAAACCCACATGTCATGGACGCCATCAACGAAGCTGTAACGTTCAGAGAGTTTCTTATCGTATGGCTTTTGTATCTCAATGTTTGCATCTGTTAATCTCTGCTGAGTAAAACCATCAGTTGGTGACCCAGTGGCACTTCCTATCCAAACCCAAACCCCACAGAAGAGAGCAAACAACGTGGCCATTGAGAAATTTGAAGAATTGCAAGCAAAAAGTGCGTCTAACAAATCCAATCCTCTGTTTATTTAGAGAGGGAAGACATTAAATTGTAGTTTTGAAAATTTCAAGTACGCACTCGGGTAAACCAATGAATTTGAATTGGGGCATCCGCCGCTTTGGTGTTTTTTATATTTCTGTCACGTTTTATGTATTTTAGCAAAATATTATCCACATTATAAACAACTCATGTAGAGTTTCTTCCAGATATCATAGTCATCTGGAATTATAATATGGACTCTTTTTACGTTTCTTTTCTTTTCTTAACGTCATATTCATCGATAGATCCTAATTATCGGATTTTCTTGTACAGTAAGAAATCTTAATAAAGTAGACATTTTATTAAAAGTTGTACATTATCGAATTTTAATTATCGAATTCCGTGTACAATAGGTAACTTAAAACAGTAAACAAAATGAGGATATTGTCACCCAGTCATAAAATATAATAATTGATTTTTCTCACACGCTATTTGTTTTTAATATGTTTAAATAATGAATAAAATAATCAATGATAACTAGACCAATAATGACATTTATTAATAAAAGTAAATAATAAATCTATATATTAAATAAAAAAATGAATATTGAAGTATAGGTTTTATATTTTTTAATCATAGTATTGAATAATCTATTTAGAAATCTAAAATGAAATAATGAAAAGGCATTAATAAGGAATGTATTTTAATGACAAGAAAGTGAAATTTAGATTTTTTTTGCTTAACTTTTTCTCATTGGTATCAAATAATTTACTAGACAGTCTTGTAAACTAAAACTCTAGTCATTATGATATCTATGATATTTCAATGAGAAGTATTTAAAATTACTAATATTTTGTTAAAATATCTTCTTGAAAGATCCATAGACAAATTCATTTTACCTTTATAATTTTAATATTTAAAATTGTATTAAAATGTCATTCTCTATTTGATTTTGTCTTTATTTTATGAGTATCTTCATCCATTTGCATATATTGATGACAAAATTATATATAAAGTTAGGCTTATTAGTTAATGATTTAATTTCAATATGGTTCATTAGTCACATATCAATAATAGTGTTTTTAAAATGAAATAAAGTGCATTTACATGGTTGATCCATTTTAAAATTCATACATACAGTTATTTTTTCTAATTCAATAACATACATCCAAATTGGTGGATAAGTGGATCATCTCAAGAAGACTTTTTAAATTTATATTAAGTGTATGCAATAAGTATTTTGGAGTATACATGCACATGCCTTTGTTTGTGCATGTAAGTTCACACATTATAATGCATCATTAAATGGTTAATGAACAAGGACAAATAGTTTACATAAAAATATACTGATATTTCTATATAAGAGGCAAATATTTCATAATGGGATATCTATCTTTACAAAGGAACATTAGTAGTAGAGAGGGTGATTGAATTAAAATTATTTCCTATCATTTTCTTCATCAATCATAGATCTTATTTATGTGAGAACAATGTGTACAATTTTCAAGTGGATGAAATATTGTTCAATTTTTTTGCTTCATAAAGGATATGTATTTTTAATTCAATTTTGTTTTTAACATATATCGATTATGCACCTAATAAAATTTTAGGTAGAAAGGAATAATCTTGTATGGTTTGAATTTTTTGCATCTCACAATGAAAATATGTATGTTTCGTAAAAGTAATAAAAGAACAAAACTTTATTATAATTTTAAATATTTTAAGGGATAATGGACACTTCATGTTCTAAATTCTAATACGATAACATCAAATATATGTAGAAGTTGTGAATGAAAATCTTGAAGGCCCTACAAACTCTAAAATAGGCCTAGAATTTTTTTTAACATTTATAACAAGTTATATCTTAATAAAGAACTTTAGGATGTTTTGATTTTCATTATCAGATGCTTCAAGTTGATATACAAAATAACTAATATGTTGGATATATAAATGTATTGCAAAAGCTAGCTAAGCATATTGGTATGTTTTTTGACAAAGCATAGAGCATTTTTTGTGGGAGATAAGATGGGAACCACTTTTTGATGATTTTAATCAATGATTTTGTAGTAGAATTTGATTTTTTATTTTATTTTATACCTAATTAATTAAATGTGTGAGATAGAGGTTGTGTGTAAGAATCTAATAGTTATTGAATTATCTCCATTTCTATTTCTAGTACTGCTCCAATGAGAAGATTTCTTTAGAAGTATTCTATAATTTCCATTAAACATTTGAATAATATATTTGGTAGACTTTGTCATATGTGCATTTTCTCTAAAATGAGTATTTCCCACATAAATCACTATGTTGTGGAATTTGGATGTTATTCATTTTTATTTTTGTTACAATTTCATAACCATTTAATAGATTTAAAAATCACATATCCCTAGTCTCAAGGCTATTATTTTTCTACCTTTACTTCCTTACAACCCTTATGTAAACTTCATGAACTACAAAAAGGTAGAAGTGAGGAATTGAGTATAAAATGAACTAATCTGATAATGTACCTCATTCACATTACAAAATATTTCCAATTAAGTATAAAATAGATTTTTTTCTAGGGGACCTAAGCCCCAAAAGTTTTACATAAACATTTGAAGTTGAAAGACGTAAAATGAAACAGTGTTGGGAATAACTGACACAACTGCTAACAAAACCAACACCACTTGGAAAAAAACCAGCACAAAAATCCAAAATGAACTAAAACACTAATAGTCTAACTAGAGAAGATAAAAAATTATAGTATATAGGTGAAAGAAGCTAGACTATTTCTTCCACCTTATCTTTCAACTTTTTCTTAATGAGTTGAAGAGTTTCATCTTCTCTATGGCCTCTTTGATATTTTTTTGTCCATCTAGTTTCATTTCTTCTACATCTTCTTGGTGCTGGATTGGGTACATTTTCTAGTACCAATGTCCCCCAATTCCTTCTTACCTTCCTCTAGATTGAGAAAAAGCTTCACCTCCCTTTCCTAATCTAAATTACCCAACACTTTATTTATGAACTCAAGAATAGTTCCAAGTAGAGCTTGGCATCTAAAAAAAGCACCTTTCTTAACATTTTCAAATTTGTCGTTTATTCGCTTCATCTCTTTGATCATCTCCAAGTTAACCTTCTTCTATATCTCCTTCTCCTTGTCCTTAATCCACTTCACATCCTCTTTACTCAACAACTCCTCAATTTTCTTTCTAGAGCTTTCCATTTAATATTCATCCTTTTAAGGGAGTGGACAGTCCATGTATCAAGTATAAGAGATTAAAGGAAGAAAACTTTTGTAGTTTGCAAAATACTATGAGAAGGGTCAACTACCAAAGCATTGATATCTTCCTCTGTGAGGTTGACATTGAACTCCTCCTCATCAACCACTTTCAACATTGGAATCCTATCCTTTCTCTTTTCTTTTTCTTTCCCAAAATCCTTGTCCATTTTTCCATTTCGTTCTAACTCTCACTCTAGCCCTCAATCTCCTTAACTTTAATTTCTTGCCATTACATAATTAAATCATGCTCAATAGACTCATCATAGTCAAAAAATCTTATGACTTCTTTGATCCCTTCTTTCACTTTCTCATGAGTATCTTGGTTATCTTTTTGTTTGGTAGCACAAGGAAAGCTTATCTAATTATGAATATTAAAAAGTGATGGAGGGAAAATAGTGATGTTGTTGCCCCCAATAATTCTTCATCTCACATGGAATCTCATTGGAAAAATATTAGGCTTTGGAACAAATGTTGTCTTATCATCATATAAGCTCATTTTTGGTATGTTATGGGCAATAAGTCTTATAGATTTTTGATAAGAGGAATGAGTCATCAAACTATTATATCCTATGAAGAGTACTCTTTGCATAAGTTTTATGTGATTAAAAGTAAACTCCAATTTAATAAAATAAATAAATAAATGTGTACTAAACTAATTTGGATTATTTATGAATTCCTAAACAAAAAGTGGGAAAAAATTCTTTATCACAAATACCTTGATCTGATTGATACCATTAATATTATTAGAACCAATAACCCCCTTGAGGTTCTATGGTCTAGATAGAATGAAGAATATTATCATAGATCTAAACTTTAATGGGATGTCAATCAAGGTAAAAAGCAATTTTATGGGAGGATTCATGGGGTGTGTATCCTCCTTTAACTAAAATCATATAACCTAACACTAGAATCACACTCACTAATTTTTGGGGTGAGACTTTAGATAGTTTCTTAGAATTCTCAAAAGGGGAGCCTACACTACAAAATGTCAAGGTAAATCACTTGACAATAGTCCATTAATTCCAATAATAAAGAATAAGGTAATTATTTCCCTTGCATTCAAATATATTAACCCCCAAAAAATTGAGGATTCACTAGTTTTCCTGGGATCTAAATCAAGCTACTATAAGGTGAAAGAAAACTATCAACCAATTATGGAGAGACAAAATTTTCCTAAAATATATTTACCCCTTCATATTTGTTGGGATAAACTATGTCTCCCCAAAGTTCACATGTTCACATGGGCCTCTCTTTAGAAACAAATACTCACAATTTAATGTGAATCTCAAGAGGAATCATAGGACTACATCATCATCAATTGTCCTTATGCTCAAACATACTAGCATTGGTTGCTTGATAAAGTACACTTTTAGTTTCTTCTCGTAGATAATACCTTTGATCCTTTCAACAGTTGTCCTTCACATTACAAAAATAGTACTTTCTAGTCAATCTCCAAGATCATCACCTTTTAATACTAATATAAGAAATTTGGAAAGAGTGTAATCATAGAATTTTCTAAAAAAAGAAACTTGAAAATGAAAACGTTCTCAATAAAATAGAAAAAAGCATTGTAGAAGTAGGAAAAAACAACTTAAGATAGATTAAAACCTCTAAATTAATTTTTTCTCAATAGGATAATGAAATTTGTAGGGATTGGAAAAACCTTAATACCCCTCTTCATTATGGAAAACATGATAAGTAATCTTTAATTGTAAGATTTAACTAGAAGTGGTCTCCACCATAGTTCAATTGGCATAAGTTTATTTTTCATCATGCATCTTGTGTTCACCTGTACAAGGATAACATTGGGTGCATCATTCATGATTGGAAAATCTTAATTTCTGAGAGGCTATCCAAGCCAATCAACATTTCTACTAATGATAATTTCCCATGTTGGAAGCCCTTTTCAATAGTCTAAAGATGTGTAAGTCTCTATAATATTAAAATTGACCACAATTCCCAAATAGTTATTAGTAACTTGAGAGTTGGATCCACCTATAGTTCAATATTAATCTCTAAAATTTAGAAAAAACTTAAGACTACTAAAATACTTAAACAAAATTAGAAATCAGACACATCTATAGAGAAGGAAGCATTGAGGGTGAAAATAAGGAAAAGGTGTGGATTGTTCACTAATCTAGAAAATCACTAAAAAATTACATAATAAAAACTCTCGATTCATTAATCATATACACAATTAGAAGCATAGTTAAGATAGGGATTTATGCCAAAACTTTATTAAAACAAATTGTGATAGGGTTATCTGTTGAAAGATATAAGACATCTATTGGACCCAATAGAGTTAAGATAGCAATTTTATGTATCATTTTAATTAAATTAATTTATCATATTATAGCCATGATAGTCTCTTATGCAATTTCATCTTGGGAAGATAAAATCAATTAAGATTAACTTAACATTTGACACAGTATATCACCTCTACTTTATCTCCAAAAGAATGGGGAATATGAATTATTTATGAAATCTCTTCGACAAGTCTAGAAGCTTCGATATGTTTTTTTTTTTAATATATATTTTAGTTATAATTAAAGGTTTGTGGTGGAAGCTTGTCTATTTGTGCAGGATATGTCTCCAAGATTCAATATTTTTTACTTAAGAAACAAATATTAATATTTGGGCAATAAAACATAGACAAATGTAATCTCAGATTACCTTGCATTACTAGTTTATTTTAATGTAAAAAAGGGTATTCCTTTCAAGAAAAGGAAGTAATAATCATGTAAATGAGGTACTCCTCATTTAATCTATATGAAGCATTATACTAGAGGAAAGTCTAAGGTGACATTGAAGTTTCTTCTTGCCTACATTCCTTTCCTCTAGTGCCCACACTCAATGGAGGATCACTATAAATTATTTAATTATTTATAATATGAATTTTTCTTTTACCTATTAAAATACACACACACACACACACACACACACACACACAAAATAAATTTGTGATAATGGATTGCTCTTATTTAAGAATGAGACATACACACCCACACACACACACACAAAAATTATTGTGATGATGGATTGTTATTATTGAAGAATAAGTGCTAGAATGATCTATAAACTCAATAAAAAAGTACCTAATCAAACCTCCTAATTCATTAATTCCAAAATTTTCATTAATCATATATGAAATTAGAATTGTAGTTAAGATAGGGATTTATGCAAGATATTTGTCAAAATAGATTAAGATAGGGTTATATGTTGGAAGAGATAAGACATTTATTAGTCCCATCAGAATTGGAATAGAAATTTTATGTATGATGTTAATTAAAATAAGTTATCTTATTATATCCTTGATACTCTCTTACATGATTTCATCTTGGGAAGATAAGATTAATGATGTAATGCAATGTAGGAGAATCCCCAAAGGAGATGTCCTAGCCCCCAAAAAATAACTAGACAACAAAAGATAAACAAAAATCCAAATTTTGAAGCCAAGTCACAATGATTCATTCATAGATATAACTGATTACATGCAATGTGCTGATCTGTAAGGCCTTCCTAGTTATAGCCATATACAAAGCAAGTAATAGTTCTACAAGATCCCTTAAGATCCAATCCAAACCATAGCTATTCCAGATCCACACTCTAGTAGAAACCTCCATGGAAGATCCAATTGGTGCTTGCAAGCCCACTAAGGAATCTCCTTGTTTCCCAAGCCTCAATTACTAGCCTTTCTCAAAAATTCACTCCTTTACCACCTCATCTTCTCCAAGATGGATCAATAATGACTAAAGACTTCAACACAACCCCTACTTATACCAATCGAACCCACAAGTCAGCCCAGAATGCTAAATAATAAATAAACCTAACATTAAATACTTGAAGAGGCACAAGTTGGCCTCCAACAAAAATTAAATACCAAATGCCTTTAAAGGCTTACAACACTTATTAAATACATCAAAATTTATTACCCAAGACCCAAATAGGTCCACTCAACCCTACTAAAATCCCTTAATCATGTAGGATAGACAACTACCCTGGGAGTCTCTTGCATCAGGCTCCCCAGGTGTGAAAAGATGTTCTCAGTAGCCAGAAGAACATCTTCCAAGATTCAACACATAAATATTAAATTGGTTCTTCACATACATGTCTTCCAAGTCTTCAACTTGTACACACGTTCCCTTTCTCTTCTTCTACTTCTTCACCTCCATCCTCAATGTTCCACAAGTTTTCTACCCACACTGATTGCTAACCCTTTCAAAATTTTCAAACTCAAATTGGCTACCAATACTCAAATTCCTTCTACTGACCCCTTCATTCTACAAATGGATCAAGGAATACTTCCTACAACCTTTCAAAATTGTAAACACATTCTTGACACAATCATGCACAACCTTGCAATCATATGACCAAGGTCTACCAAGCAACACATGACAATTGTTCATGTCCATAATATCAAACAACACTTGATTCTTATACTACCCAATTTGGAAATCAACAAGGCATTACTCCCTCACTTCCAAAGCATGCTCACCTCACAACTAGTCAATCCTATAAAGATAAGGATGTCTCACTCTCTTCAAACCAAGTTTTAGAACCATCTCTTCAACAAGAAGGTTATCAATACTACCACCATCCACAATGACATTGTAGACTTTACCACTAGACTTACAATGAGTCCTAAAAAAATTATTTCTTTGACAATATTCCCTCTGACCAACCAATAATCACCGAGCCAATGAATTCTTTCCCTATTTCGGTTCATGGTCTTCAACCTCATTCACAATAGCAATTCTTCTATCACCATCCTTCCGTGGATACTCCAAAGATCTATGTCTTTCTTTATGACATCTGAAACAAGTTCCCTTAAACTTATCTCTACATGTCCTTCTATTCTACTCAATAGGTTTTGGTTCATCTTCTACACTCAATTTAGCCTTTGCCATGTAGTCTTGCTTCTCCTTCCCTCAAGAACTACCTCAATTCTTCCTCTTTAGCTTCTCTTTTGCTCTCAAAGAATACTGATAAGCATCCTCGATAGAAGAAATATTCAACATAACAACCTCATCCTAAATATTGAATCTCAAACCATTAATGTATTGTGCTACCTTCTTCTTTGACAATTCCCTATGCCCAAACTGAATAGTCAACTTGAAGAACTCCCCAATGTAATCTTTCATAGTGATATCCTTCTGCTTTAGATTTTGTAACCTCTTAAATAACACAAGTTCATAATTAGCAAGAAAAAACTTCACCTTTAACTTAGTCACCATCAACCTCCATCTAGTGATCTTTATTTCACCTTCCTCTTCTTTGTACCTTTGCAATTCCTTCCACCAAATAGCAACATGTCCCTTTAGCTTAGTTTGTGACAACCTTACTCTAAGTAGATCCTCAATATCCTCAAGCTCAATTAGTCTTCCAATTCACCAATCCAATCAATTAGGTCTTTATTTTTAAAGTACCCAAGAAATTAGAAACCTCCATCTTATGCTTCAACTTCAACTGAAATATAGGTCTAGCAAATTGGCCAACCCTATTTCCCACAAGTCTCTCCACATGATCATTTCTAGCCTCATTACTTAATCAAATAGTTTCAAAGTATTCAATAGCTTCCTCATAGCTTCCTTCAGTACCCACATGCCAAGCTAACCAACCTAAAGCACTAACAATTTTAGCAATCATGTCACTCTTCATCAACGCCATCTTAGATTTGAAATTGGCTTTAACCTCCTCTATTTTAGATCTAAAATATGCTTTAACCTTCTCTAACATCGTTTCTTCCACAACATCACTAAGATCATCAATCACCCTATGGTCCAATCTTCTCAAAGGCATCTTCCAAGATTTTTTTCGAAAACCCTAATAAATCCAGTTCACAAGACCCTAGTGCAAATTGCCTCAACTTTGGAACTTAGTTAACACACTTAGGACCAACCTTTACTCTGATACCACTTGATGCAATGCTAGGTAGTAGAATCCCCAAAGGAGATGTCATAGCCCCTAGAAAATAACTACACAATGAAAGATAAATAGCAAGAAAAGATTTGAAGCCAAGTCACATAATTTATTCATAGATATAACTAATTACATGCAATGTGTTAGGCTATAAGCCCTTCCTAATTACAACCAAATACAAAGAAACTAATATTTCTACAAGATCCCTCAAGATCTAATGCAAACTAGGTAGCTAGTCTAGATTCATACTCTGGTAGAAACCTCCAAGGAAGATCCAACTAGTACTCACAAGCCCACCAAGTAATCTCCTTGTTTCCCAAGACTTAGCTACTAGCATTCCTCAAAATTTTCTCCTCTACCACCTCCTCTTCTCCATGATGGATGAATAATGACTAAATAATTTAGCACAATCCCTACTTATAGAAATCTAAGCCACAAGTCAGCCTAGAATGCTAAAAACTAAATAAATCTAACATTAAATACTTGAAGAGCCACAAGTCAACCTCCAATAGAAATTAATTACCAAATGCCTTTAAAGGCTTACAATACATTTTAAATACATCAAAATTAATTTCCCAAAACCCAAATAGGTCCACTCAACCCTACTAAAATCCCTTAATCATATAGGGTAGCCAACTACCTTGGGATGTTCTTCCATCAATTAATTAAGATTTAATGAACATTTTATTTTATATCTCAATTTTTATTTATCTCCAAAATTAAGTAACATATGAATTATTCATGACATCTCTCCTACATTTCCAAAAGCCTCAGTATGGGTTTCTAATATATTTTAGTTAACATTAAAGGTTTTTGGTGGAAGCTTGTCTATTGGTGTAGGATAGGTCTCCAAGTTTAAATATTTTTTACACAAGGAAACCATATTAATATTTTGGCCATGCAATGTAAAAAAATGTAATCTCAAGTTGGTTCATATTAATATTACATTTTAATGTAAACAAGGGTATGCCCTTCTAAAAATATTTGGTCATCATGTAAATGAGGTATGTCTCACCTAATCTTTACGAATCATTATACTAGAGGAAAGTCTTGAGCAATATCTAAGGTTTTTTTTGCCCCCATTTGTTTCTTCTTGTGCTTACACTAGATCAAGGATCATTGTAAATTATTTGATTATTAATAATATGCATTTCTTAGTTACCTATTAAAACACACACACACACACACACACACACACACACACACACACACACACAAGGAATTTTTGATGATGGATATTTCTTATTTAAGAATAACTACTAGAATGATGAACTCTTTTAATTTCTAGAGTGTATTTAAGTGAGGTTATCTTTACTACCATCTAATTGATGACCTTTGTTAAGTATTAGAAAATATTTTTTAGAGGAAGAGTCTTAACTTTTTGCATTAAGATATCATTAAAATGTCTTCTTTTTAGTCTTGCAAATAACTTTCAATGTTGGAATTATAAAGAAAATAAAGATGCTAAACTTAGATGTGTTGACCTTATGGTAAAATCATTTGTCAATTAGTGACTAAACACTTAATCAAATTGATTTTCTACATTGTTAATGAGGTTTATAGTTGCTACCAAGCTTCTCATACAACTAAAAATGTATACCAATCATTTCAGTTGTTGCCAAGTTTCACAAAGTCTACCAAGCTTATTAGTGTTTACCAAGATGACAATGTTAATAAAGAAAAGTGAAGGTAGTGTTGATCGAGCTATAATGTCAATCAAGCATTTTAGTGTATGTCGAGTTCTGTAGTAATCATTGAGTCACCAAGTGCTAACCAAGATCAAACTACTCCTAAATGATCAATGTGGACCGAGCACTCGTGTCAAATGAATGCCAAACCTTGCCATGTTGACAATGTTACCAAGTGTCAAAATATCACTTGGGTTCCAATAGTTAGGTGACTTAGTGAATATTATCAAATTTGGTCTTGTAGCTGACTCCATAAGGTAATTTATTGGATTGGTATATACGTAATATATCTTATCGTATCCAAAATATATTAATAATAAAATAATATCAACCAAGAAGAAGCATGAATATGAATTAGAAGAAAGCTAGAAGTAGTATAAGGAAAAGAAAAGTCTTATCTATCATAGTAAGTTGATCATTGTATTTCAAAGGAATCTCATTCCAAAAAAAATGTTGCATATCAGAGATCAACAACTGATTCATCCTATTAGGTGCATCAGTCAAATCCTCTAACAAGGTGGACTTAACAATTCTTTCCAAATCTCTTGGCCAAGTGCATACTTCATTGCATGTTGTAAATCCTTTTAGAAGGTGGATCTAATAGTCCTTATTGATCCTAACATGGAAGATCACTAGAAGTGATCATTTGTAAGATTTAATAGGCTAACTTTATACTAAAATACTAAATCTTGTGGGTATCATCCCCACCCTAGTTTTACTTTCTATCGGAGAGATTTTTGGGTTACCAAATATTGTTTCAAGTGTCACAAATATTTTATTACTTTAGTCTTTCATGAATAAAATAAGATAAAATTATGTTGTGAAGGTTTAATTGATGAATTAAAGTATAAGTTTTATTGGTTCTTGATTCACTCCCCTTCCATCTCAGTCACCTAGTCTATACTACATTTCCAATAATTTGTATCAAAGTAATTGGTTCTCACATCAGAAGTTTAGTGGCTTGACAAAAGATCAGAGGCAATGGAAGTATATAGTGTAGAGAAAGATTTTGAAAATGAAAAGTTGAATCTACAATTGGCCATGGAACAATTCAAGAAAATAAAGGAGCAACTCTCTTGGTCTTTGAAAAGAATAAAAGATCTTGCAACACAAATGAATGGAAATTTGTACATTGAATAAAGAATTGAAGACATTTTCCATCATAGAAATTCAAATGAAGCTGATACAACAATCAGAGATCTACTTGAAAAGAATCATACTCTTCATGAATAAGTCAGAAAGCTAAAAAGAGTATAAGAAATTCAATCTATCATAATGTGTGAAGAAATTGAACAAAAGGACAAAGACAAAGAAGAGAAAATATTGCTAAATGAAGGCATAAAAGAAAGGGACAATGAAATTCATCAACTATCTCTCCAACAAGAAGATCTAATTGATCAACTCCATAATGCAAATCAAGAGCTTATCAACTTGAGAAAAGAAAATGAAAGATTGCAAAAGGACCTCATCATAGAGAAGCAAACCAATAAGAGGATAATGAAATCTCAAGAAAGCATAAATCAATTGGATAAGAAAACTCAATTTAGACAGAAAGGCAAAGCTAAAATAGGATATACAAATGAAGGCGAATCATCTCAACAAGGCACTCAAAAGAACAAAAGGCCTACATGTAATCAATGCAGAAAAAAGGGCCTACATAAAAAAAGTGTTGGAGCAATGGAAAACCAAGATTTAATGGAAAGTATTACAATTGTAACGAGCTAGGAGATAGAACAACTGAATTAATAGAGAAACCTAAGTTTCAAGGAAAGTGTTTTAATTGCAATAAACAAGGACATAGATCTTCAAAATGCAAGAACAAGAAATGGAACCCAACAGAATAAATTATCAAACTTATTTTTGGTTGGGATTATAACACATGGTGCATATGCCACTGTTGTGGTATATGGGCACATTAGAGAAAATTGCATAAAACATCACATGAGGAAGAGAGACCCTACACATATATTTTTTTAATGTATAGAACTTGTACATCTAGCTAAAAATTGTATGAACCAAGGTAAAGTTGAAGATGAGAAGAAAGAAAAAGCTGAGAAAATTAGAAGTCAAATGAGGAAGCAATGGGTAATGAAATCTCTAGAGAATTCAAATCAAAGTCCTAAAAATTATTGACACACAAGTCAATGAGTTGGGAAACTCAAACATTTCAAACTAGTTAGCCATAGAGATTACTAGAACTATGATTCTAAGTATATATGTCATATTAGATCTAGCCAGTAAGAAAGAAGATCCATATTAGCATTTCAAATGCACTAGAAATATCAAAATTTGGATGACAACTGAAGTGACATCTTAAGACCTTACTGAGCATGGTCAAGTTACGAGACATAACTGAGTTTGGATTCAGATGATGAGTTGAAGACTCTACTAATTTTAAGGTATCTTCCAAGTATTGAAGACTTAGATGAGTTGGATTGCTTGTCACTGAGATAACTAGTGTATGACATATTTTAATGGTGACTTTAAAGATAGAATTTGGTTAATAGGAAGTAATCAAATTTTATTGTGTCATTGCAAATTTTTGGAGCAAAGAGTGAAGAGTATCTTTGAGCCCTTGAGCAATTCAGAATAGATTTTTTGAAGTTTATTCCTACATTTCAAGCATCAATAAGCATAATGGTATCTTCTAGTAGTAAAGTAAAGAAAGGTTTACAAATGTTGGTCTAAGATGTTGATTATAAAGTGCTAACATTTAAATTGAGTCTAGTAGTTGCAAAAGTACTTGACCTAGTTGGAGCTCAATCTCAAATCCCTCCTACGATACTCCTAATTCATGATATCGAGTCATTTTTTCATTATTCAATCCAGGAATTAGGAACATTAGAGTTAATCTAGGCATACGAAGAACTATTTATGGATGGAAGTTTAAAACAAAAGCACAAATATTTGGAAACAAAGGGTTTGACCCATATCTTGCACATGATGAGGGACTTTCAAGGAAAATAGATTAGGTTTATTCTTAGTCAAGTCCACAG
Organism: Cupressus sempervirens; assembly: GCA_028749045.1. Classification (NCBI taxonomy): domain Eukaryota; kingdom Viridiplantae; phylum Streptophyta; class Pinopsida; order Cupressales; family Cupressaceae; genus Cupressus; species Cupressus sempervirens. The sequence goes on along the minus strand of CM053792.1, from coordinate 354,683,558 downwards.
CATGCACTTATGGCTTGATCAACCCTTTTAGATCACGAAGGCAATGATTCATAGAATCACAAGTTTACCTATGTTAGAAATAGGGATTACTTGGAGGGGGGGGGGAATGGGGGTTGGTTGGGGGTGAATTAGTAATCTACAAACTTTAGTTGCCAACTAGATATTATTAGTTACTTTAAACCATACCTAACAAAGTAATAAAGTAATGTTGAAGAGTAATAGTAGTGATGCACAAATATAACTCATAACACCATATTTTTGTCAACTAGAGAAACCCTGGTCAAGGGAAAACCTTGGTAGGGATGATACCCACTAGATAATATACAGATATATAAGTTCCTTGTTAGAGGATAGACCTCGTTAGGAGTCAATAAGAAAATTCTATATAGAGGGTCCATATTAGGAGACTTTGAATCCCTCTTAGGAGATTCCAACCTTGTTAAGAGTTGTAGCATAGTATGCACTTCCAATTACAAGAAGAGCTCATTCCACAAACAAGTAATCAAACTTCTAGAATATAGATTCTTTCTCAATTCGATCTTAGATCACAAAATAGCTTCACAAATTTTGCATACAATTGTTGAACATTGCATGCGTGAATATGTGGCCTCTGCTAACACACACACACTTCAACACGGTCATTGTATGTGAATTCATCTGGAAATGAACATTGGATTGTTCATCCAAAAATCAGCCTGCAAAGTGACCTATTGCCTTCTATCTAAACGGATTTTGCCTATTAATATCCTCAGAATCAAGGTGCAGACAACCAGACCCTATAAGAACGAAGAATTTGAATGCAATTTAAGCTATATGAATATGCAAGTAATCTAGATGAAGTAAAAGCAATTAATCTAAGAAATAAAAGACATTAAACTAAAAATGTATGCATTATTAAGCTAGATGAATCTAAACTAAGAATGCAAGATGTATGTAAAAATATGAGAAAATATGAGTATGAATTCCAGTAGTGATTCGATGCAAATTCTCCAAATTCATCCTCTCAAAATGAAGAGATGAGGGTCTCTTAAATAGACTTTCCTAGAATCCATCAACGGTTGAGATCGATTTCAATCAACAGTCAGGATTAAAGGTGAAGTTCAGTCATAAAGGGAGATTCCCAAATTAAAGGGAGTTAATAGATTTAATTTGAATAAAATTATAAGGAGTTAACTGATTCAATTTGAGTAGAAAAAGGAGTTAACTAATTTAACTCATTTTTTATCAATAGTGAATTGGAAATTTCCCTTTTTTGAACTGAAGAGAGATTTTGATGAAATATTTAATTTAATAAAATGAGATATGCTCTCATAATTACCTTTTCTATTTAATTAAATAATCTAATAATTAATTAGAGATACTTTTCTTATTTAATTAAATAACTTCATTTAATTAATTAGGAATGGCTTCCCATTTAATTAAATAACTTTGTTTAATTAATTAGAAGTAAGTACTCCATTTAATTAAATAATTTCATTTAATTAATTAGAAATAACTTTCCCATTTAATTAAATAATTAAATTTAATTAATCAAGATAGGTGTATTTATTAAATTAAATAAATTTAATTCCATAGTACATTAGCCTTAAGATATAATTTAATTTAATTAAAGTATAAATACTTAGCAATTAAATAAAATATTAATCAATAGGTTTAATGTGACTAATATGAGTAAATACTATAGGAATTAAGTAATAAGCATGATGAATGTAGATTTAGGTTTTCTGCATTTGACAATTAAGTCGAGTAGCGAGTAGCAGAATGAGAATTGCCTATTAGAATGGGTCTTAGGATTGATCAGAAATAGACCAGAATTGGTTAAGATGGCAATGAGCCAATTTTGGGGTATTACAAACATGACAACTACATCTCTCATCACAAAATTTCCTTTGCATAAATATCATGCCTTTTCATAAATTGTTGCTAGGTCAGCTAAGACCATAATACACTTTTCCAACTTAGAGTGAACATCTAGGATGTCGGCCCTAATTGGACAAGTAGTTATTTTGTAAACAAAAATAATTCCTTTCCTTCAATTCCCCTCGTATTTCATTAAAACATGAATATCTCTTTTTCATATAGTTTTTAGTGATATATGAGGTTATACACATCATCACTAACATGTATACTATCTCCATATATCTTTTTTGGTCATAATATGACATCAACAACAAGTTATAAACAAAACAATATAGTGTTATATACCAAATTCCATACTTAGACAATTATTTGAGTACCAAAAGCTAAGTATCTTTATTTTTGAGGTTTCCTATAAGCATGTACATCATGTGTTGTCATAAATGACAAAAATTACATATCTCCATTAGCCAATTGTCAACAATCTCCCCCTTTGGCATTGATGGAAACAAAATAGAGAAAATTGGCTAAGTAACAAAAACCTAACAAAAATAATATATTCACATTAAATCTATTACAATTTGTCCATATTTATTTATGTTGCCCCTTACAATATACTTTACAATCCTTGTTACCTAATTTACAATTTTCTATTGTATCTCTCCCCTTTACAATTTTCTTAAGTACTTCCCCACCTTTGACATCAATAACAAAGGTTGAAATCTCAAAAATTGTCCATCTACTATCATAAATGTTGTCCTTCCTTAAGCTTATAGAATCTTCATGAAATTATCAAATTTTTCCTTAAAATTATCCATACCTCTAGTCCATGTCTCTTTGGTAGATTTAGCAAAGGTGAGAATTGCACATTAGCCATATGATGCAATCTCAACTGCATTAAGGTCTAAATACAAAAATTTATAACAAGTTCCCTTGGCCTTGACACATTCCTCTAACTATTTTTCTCCAAAATTTACTTTTAGAGAAATAGGCTCTCTGAAAGCTAATACTATCGTCAAAATTTGTTCATTCTAAAGTTTTAGTTTCCTAATATCATTGTGAATACTGACCACTTGTAAATCATTCACCTTACAATTTGAATGTTGTAACTTGCTAGATAGAGCCTCTAGCTCACTCAACTTTCCTCCAATTTGACTGTCAGTGTCCTTAGTCAGTTTATAAGATAGGGTACACTTAAATGTACATTATCTTTCCATCTTGTTGACACTTCCTAAGTTCCTTGATACAAGTATCTAGACTTATGAAATCAATCTTAATATTTTGAGAAATGGTGCTAAACAAGTTAGCATCATGTGTGATCTCTGCCTTTGCTTCTACAACACTTAAAAAATTAAATTCTTCATCAAATTACTTTACCACTACCTATGCCCTCTATTCTAGATTTGCTTCTATGTGTTGGACTACTAGAGTATTGTGTAGTCTGTCAGTAACCTCTATCAAGGTTTTCTGCAGATCCTTCACTGATCTATTCTTTTGAATGAGTTTTGATAATGATGAGATTAAATCAGTTTGATCATCATCATCAATTGCTAGGCTAGCAAGTGATAGTAGAGTAGATGAACTAGAAGGTTTAGGGGTAAAAGCATAGATTTGTGTCACCATTTGTGATACAAAAATCTGTTTTGGTCAAATCTCATTTCTCTATCAAAACTCAATTTTAAAAAAAAAACTAAAAATAACCTTTTATAGATTTCAGATTCAATATCATCATTATATAAATTTTTGAGTGTTTTGATTAGTTATAATATGTTATAATCTAAAAATATTATAAGTCGATATTTCAACATTTCAGAAGATGCTCTCTCAAAAAATGAAAGAAAATGGTAAATCATATCAAAAAAATAAAAATAAAAATATTTATCACTAGAGGAGAGAATCCTCTTCATGAATATGTAATTTTTTTTCAAGAAGGTATAGATTTGATAGGGAAGTTTTGACGGGAGGAAAAAACTGTTGGATTCTGACAAGGTCAAACTTGAGTACTTATAACAAAGAAAATATACATCAAAAATAATTATTTCTTTTTTTTTGCACTAGCTATACATGTCATCTATAAAATATTTTCAAATCATAATAAAAAAAGATGATTTTCACATACTTTTTTGACGGGAACTACATCCTATATTTTTTACAGTTTAAAAAGGGACTTCAAAATAAAATAAAATGAATAAATTCTTAGTCAAAAAAATAATAAAAATAGTAGGCATAAAATTCATACAATTCTACACATTTCATCAGTTTACATCATCTTCATATTTTAAATGCAAATACCATTTTTTTTGTCATTAATATTGAACTGTCACATTCTGATATCACTTTTCTTTATAAAAGGTGACACAGGTTTGTGCTGTTACCCTTAGTGTCATTCTCCCTTTGCTTCTTGGGTGCCTCTTGCACTCTTCTCTCTTCTTCCTCTTTCCTTTCTCTTTCCTTTCTTTCATTATCTCTCTTCTCTTCCTCTTCGAATCTCTTCTTCTTATCTTCCTCATCTTTCCTTCTCATTTCTTCTTCTACTACTCTTTTCTTTTCCTCCTCTTGCTTCCTTTTCATATAATCCTCAAGAAATTTCTACTTGGCCTCTTCTATTTTCTTTTTATCTTCTATTAGTAATCTCTTCTCTTCTTCAACTTTCCTTAGTTTATCTTCAATATCCTCAGTATTAGGTTCATTCTATTTAGATTCTTCAAATGGATTATTATAAACAATGTTAATGGTAATATTGGTTTGATCTATCTGCATAATATCACCTCTCACTGACACTTTTGAGGTTTTGGGTGCAAGTGAAGATGGTGTCTTAGATTCTATTAACATTTGACTTATTGTTGTAGTCTCACTTCTTAACTTGTTTTTCTCATCCATCATAAACAAAAATGGTCTCACTTTATTTCTTAGATAAGGTGCAAGATTATTCAATAATCTCTTAATTTCTTCTTTGCCATTAGTCTTGCAAATAGTTTTCTTAGAAAAGACTTCTGAAATTCTAAATCTTCTTCTCTTGTTGGTGCCCTTTTCTCTATAAGTCTATCATAGCCTTTTTGGTTTACTATGCCCTCAATATCCTTCAGTTTCACATTGTTAGCTATAATGCATCTCATAGTAGAGATATCAATCTGATCTTTCTCAAAAAAATTATACAAATTATAGAATTTTTTGAGCTCAACAAATTTTCCTTCAATTGCAATAGCTGAATTAATTTTCTCTATCTTTGACTTCCAAGGTTGCCAAGCTTTTCATGTTGATTGTTTAGAAGTTTTTATCTTTTCTACTCATCTAACTTCTTTTTCTTCTTCATCTTCTTCACTAGACTGAACAATTTTCAAGAATGCCTTTTTCCTTTCACCTAGTCTAGTGGCTTTTTGCTTGACCCTTTTAGTCTTCGTGGTCACCGCTTCTACTAATTTCTCATATTTTCTCTTTGGTTCACTAAGTTGCACATTTGATATCGTTGCATACATAAGGTTCTATTCTGAAGATGTCTCTACAACAAATATTGATAAGGGTTGTATATTTAGTATAACTTGCTTCATTATTTTCTTGACTACCTCAGAATCACTCTCAGGCATATCGGCCTCTGATAAATCTTTCTTCATAATAGTTTCTATTTTCTTGTGAAAGGCCTTCTCCAAGGATGTCTAATGAGCTCATTGGGTAATCTCATCATATGTTCCAAATATATATTTTACTTTATCCTTGTCTAATTTCAACAATAAATCAATGTATCCAACTATTGTTTCATCATTCAATTCATAACCTAAGGAATCGAGAAATGTTTCCCAAGGTTCTACTACATGAATATAGGTAAAATCTATATCAACCATAATATAAACATCATCTTTAAATCTATCTACAATTGCAGGTGCAATTCTGAATCTTTGTCTCATTTTATTATGAAATGTCTTTATTATTAGGTTTCCTCTATCCAATATCTTATCTGCAGGATGTCTTCTACATACTTCTAAGATCTTCTCCATTATACATCTATAACTTCTCATTATCTCTATGACTAACCAATATGGAAATTATTTAAGCACATGAAAAAATATGTCATTGATTAGTGAATGAAATTGAAACACACTATTCTTAGTCCTCTTGATCTTTTCTAGGTTCTCAAGTAGTTGCATTCTCAAAATTTAACTAAGGTTTACTTGTTCCTTCTCAATACATATCTTGTAGTCTACATAGATGAATTGGGTTGACAATTCATCAATCTTTGAACTTGCACATATAGAGTAGGTAGCAATTCTACTCAAGAATCTTATGTCATCTTACTTAATGATGTTGATCACCATGGCATTTCCATTGTACACTACTTTGGTATAACTTTCAACTTTTTTCTTAAGCATTTTCTCATCTATAGGTGCACTGCCTTGTTTGCTAAGACAAGTTACCTTATGAATAAGGTTGGTAGAAATATCAGCTACACTATCTTGCATCCATAGTTTTCCATCATGTATGCTACTTAACATGATTTGTGTCAACTCATCTATGTCAAATTCATAGTAGAAATGATATTTGAATAGGTCTAGTTCCTTCAAGTGTTCCAATTCAAGTTTCATATTCATATCATAATTGAAAACTAATTCCATATCCTTGTTCATGTATTCACTCCCAATAGATTTAAATTTACGATTAAGATAACTTCCTATATCTTCCAAATATACTACATGTTAATCTCAGATTGGTTTTGACAAGTGAGTTTCTATATAGTTAAGTGCTTTACTTAGTTCATACTAAACAAGTAATATATGCTAAGAAAAACATGTAAAGTTAGAGAGTGCCAAGTAAACATTGAGTGCTGGGTCACTCAAGTTTTGAGCAGATAGTATATGCCGAATGATTCAAGAGCCATGAGAGTAGTACATGTCAAGTCATTCAGATGTTGAGTGATAGCATTGAAGTCACAGTATGTGTCGAGCATCAAGGACTTTAGATGCCAAGTAACACAATTTTGTTATAGTTTTTTTTATTGGCACAAAATACTATGTAAACCATTTTTGAGCTGACGTAAGAATTGAATTACAATATTTTGGTGATAAGGAAAAATCTCAATTGGGAATCCCTATGCATTGCATGCACCCAATTAGATAAAGGGAAGGTTTAAGTGACAATATGGATGAATTATAGTCATTGATTCATACCTAACCCCAAGTCACCTAGGTATTCCTAAGGAGGAAAAATCATAACTTTCATATGTGCGAGAAAGGGAATGACTTAATCACTGATTAAGGAGAGTCTTGTATGCAAAAACTAGGACATTCATGGTGGCCAAGGCATTATGATCTGAATTGAATTGCAAAATAAACTAAAGGAGAATAGAGGAAGGAAACAATGAACAAAAGAGAGTCATCTGATCAAGAAGGATCAAGCACATAGCAAGATAGAGGTGATTTCTCATCAAGCATTAGAGTGCTTATCGCAAGATCAATGATGAGACATTCTAACAAGTGAATCAGTTAAGTCTCTTAATAGAGTAGTCCTAATAGGCTATATTGAAATCTTCTAATATAGTGCTTACTTAATTGTGAGTTGAAGTCCTTTAATGAGGCACACTTCTAATAGGGTTTTGAAATTCTTTAACAAGGTAAGACCTAATAGTCTTTTTAAGCCTTTAATAGGGTAGACCTTTCACAGGGTAGATCATGTTTCATGATCAAAAAATGTAACCTTCATTGGATACACTTTATTACTATAGTAGTGAAGATTTGTGGGTGTCATTCCCAGCCTAGTTTTATCTTCTTATGGGAGGGTTTTTGGGTAATAATATATTGTTTCATGAAAGTGTGAATGCTTACTTACATACTTTAGATGTATATATTTTACATGGTATTTCTATTAACATATTGAATATGTGAGATGGATATATGGTGAATACTTATGGGTCAAATTTTGAAGCACTAATTCACATCCCCTCCCCCTCTCAAAAGTTTACTTTTCTTATTGTAATTTCAACACAACATTGTTCAAAGTAATGGATAATGTTGAGTTAGGCTTTCCATTTACAGGTTTCATAGAAACAACTATCAACTTATGTCTATCCTCATTCTCAACATTGTTTACTACTGACATATCCATGATTCTATCAAATATGACCTTTTATTGAAATAAATTCTGTGGAAAAATCATAGAATGCCTCTTTTCAAAAATAGGGTTTACTTCAAAATTGCCTTGACAAGTCACTTATGAGTGCTTTCTACTTTGAATGTATTTGCAATGAAGTAAAAATCAAGTCTATACTCCATTTATTCCATCGACTTGAATTTGCATTAATTATATACTTTGCAAACATGAAAAAACTATCAATTACATTTTGTAATCAAATATTTGCTCAAGATCAACTATCCAATCTTCAGATGCTACCCAAAGTTTTCCATAGCTATCTTTCATAATGAAAAAGCTCCACAAAACTTTGTTTTATGAAATTCTCTTTAAAAACATAGTTTTACATCTTCTACTATAGAATTGACTTTCTCTACAATAACAATAACTCTTAATTCCTTTGTAACTTGTTTAAACAAGCTCCAAATTACAAGAGAGCATAGGTATCATCTAAACTTATCTTGATACATCTTTTTCCAACTTCATAACCTTTAATTTGATCTTTGAATGAAGTTATCAAATTCTAGTGTTGTGAACAAGCTTAATTCAACTTAATTGAATCAAACTCAATAATTGACTTTGATATTCCTATTTCATCATCATCTAACTTATCTTTTAAGATGTCTAATCCTTTTATAAATGCCTCATTGAGTTGTTCTCAAAGTTCACCAATTACATTTCTTTGCTCCTCATTGTCTTTTAAAGTTCTAGAGTTCCTTTCATGTTTCCTTCTATCATTTCCAAAATTTCTCCCATCATTCATTCTGTTTCCAAAGTTTCTTCCATTTTTTCTTCCTTTTCCAAAGTTTCTATCCATTCTACAATGCTCTGTTGTATGTCTAAAGTTGTTATATAACTAACATTCTAGTGTTCTGCTTCTAGGATTCTACTGATCATTAGGTGCATGACGATTCTGAACAATGTGTACAAAGTTATTACACTTATAACACATGATCTATCTTCTTTCCTCATAAGGTCTTCCTTCTCTCAATGTTCTTTCATTAGATTTTCTTCTATCTATAAGGTTAGTGTTTCTAGACATTCTACCATTTCTTCTATCATTATCATATTTAGGTTTCAATCAATTTCTTTATGACCCATACCATGACAACTATGAAAATAAAAATCTTTAACATGATTAAATTACTTATTTGTAAAATCTATTTTCATATGAACTATTTCATTTCATGAAAAATACTTACCTCTAAATTGATACCTAGTTTCCTTAAGAGATTCCTCTTTCTTCGGTTCATCCAATATTTCAGTTTCCTTGTCTTGTCCAACTTCTTTAGGTTTTTCAAAAGATTTACTAGATTCAATCTTATCATTATATTTACCCTTTTCTTTTGGATTTGATCTAATCTTAGGTTTCTTTGTAGACATGTTAAATTAAAAACCAATACTAGTCTTATCATAAGTAGGTCTCTACATTGACATTGAATCATCAAGATTTTCTCTACTAGAATAAAGCTTCTCAAGTTGTTGCTTGCACTAAGTTAATTCACCTTTCACAATATTATTCTATTAATGAAGTTCTTCGTGAACTTCTTTCAATGTTTCAAATTCAGATGTCTTCTTTGCTAGACTTGCTCTCAGATCTGCATTTTTTGTCTTCAAATTAGACTCAACTTTGCTAGGATCATTTCTCAAAGTCAATTTCAGATTCATATTTTTTGATTCATGCTTCAAAATCTTGTATTCTATCTTTAGCTTCGAATAATCATCATCACTAGTTTCAGATTTAGGATTGGATTTGAGATGTTCAATATTTTCCTTCAATTTTCCAATTTATACTTTGTAGTCTTCGTATTTTTCTTTTAGTTTATCTCTTTCTTCAATAAGGAAACCAATTTGTTCAAGTGCCTCTTCAAGGTTCTTCATCAACTATTTCATATCCATAAGGATCTTACTCAAGTTGTTAAGCCTCTTCAAATTAATTGTGCTTTGATACCAATTGTTAGAAATAGGGATTACTAAGAGGGAGAGGGGAGAGGGGGGGGTTGGGTGAATCAGTAATCCACAAAATTTAGTTGTCAACTGGATATTATAACTTAGTTTAAACCATACATAACAAAGTAATAAAGTAATGTTGAACAGGAATAGTAACCATGCAGAAACATAACTCATAACACTATATTTTGTTAACTAGGGAAACCCTAGCCAAGGGAGAACCCTAGTGGAGATGATACCCACTAGATAATATATTGATATATAATTTCCTTATTAGATGATGAATCCTATTAGGTTTCAATGAGAAAACTTAGTATAGAGAGTACCTGTTAGGAGACTTTGAATCCCAATTAGGAGATTTCAACCCTATTAGGAGTTGTAGTATAGTAGATGCAAGATGAGCCCACTACCCAAACATGTACTTCCAATTACAAGAAGGGATCACTATCCAAACAAGTAATCAAAATTTTGGAATATAGCTTCTTTCTAAGTTCAATGTTGGATCACAAAATAGCTCCACAAGATTCATACATATATCACTTCCACAAAAGTTTGCATTCAATTGCTTAACATAACAACTAAATATTTCCTTGCAAAATGTCCTTTGCATAAATACCGTTCTTTTACACAAATTTCTGCTAGGTCAAATAAAACCATAATACAATTTTCCAACTTAGAGTAAACATCTAGGATGTTGGCCCTAATTGGACAAGTAGTTATTTTATAAATGAAATAATTCCTTTCCTTAAATTTTGCCATCATGTTTTATTAAAACATGAATATCTCTTTTCCATATAGTTTATACTAACTTCTAAGGTTATACACACCATCACTAACATGTATACTATCTCCATCTACCTTTTGTAGTCATAATATGATGTCAGCAACAAGTTATAAATAAAACAATACACTGTTGTATACCAAATTCCATACTTAGACAAATTTATGAGTACCAAAAGCTAAGTATCATTATTTTCAATGTTTCCTATGAGTATGTACATCATGTGTTTCCATAAATGATAACAATTACATATCTCCATTAGCCAGTTGTCAACAAACTATGCTCAACAAGGGAAAAATTACCAAAACCCTAGGTTGGGTCAAACTTGCGAATAAATCTCTTGCAGAGTGGGATGACAGATGTATGAAGTTGAATCAAGTCAGACATATGGAAATAAAATTTGGGATACATGTTATTAACCATAGAATCTATAGTTCAAGTAGATTGAATAGTGTCCCTTGAGAAGTTGTTGAAATAGCATACAAAGTGGTCAAGAATAACCTATCTTTTGACCTTGACAAGTTGCAACTCAATCAACTTAGCAAAAACATGGAGAACATCTATTCATCAAAGAATAATCCACGTAAGTTTGGATCACCCTTAACTTTTTTATTCTTTTATATTTAGAAGTTTTTCCTTTCGAAAAGCACTATGGCATGGAAGAAGGATATACCTATTATATATTAGATAAATGAGTTTATAGTTGATATGGGATACAACTTTGATAGCATCATGGATGCATACTTTGAGACACTAAAGAAGAGAATGCAGAGTAGCTTTAGGATTCCCAAATAGTTAGTGGATGGCTATGAAGAAGATATCTATTTTCTTATGGACTATGAAAAAGTTCATATATAGGCAATAAGGCCAAGGATTGCATGGGTGAAACCTCTTGGATATGAGGTGAATATTGATGATACAAGAGATAAAATTGAGGCTCTTGTCAATGAGCTGGTAGACCACAAGGCATCATACTTCGGTGGCTATGATGAAGCTAAGACTAGGATTTCTTTGAAAATCAAGCTTCCTTAGGCTATGAAGAGAAGGAAATAGGTGGAGAAGATTCTAAATGAGATTAAGAAATCTATCTTCCCTCTTCTATTGATAGAAGGAAAGGAAGATGATGTTGAAGAAGAAAAAGGAGAAGAGGAACCTAAAAAGGAAAAAAGAACCTAAAGAAGTTGGGCCTCCTAAAAGATAAAGGGGAAGGTTATAATCACAAGGGCTAAAAATTCCTCCCATGCAATATTCACAAGAAAACCTATAAAATCTAGGAGGAAGAAGAAGATTGGCAAGTGACATTCAAAATGTCACTCCTCACCTTTGAAGAGAAATATAAAAGATCACAAGATGGTAGAGGCATGCCTAATTTCAAGTTTTTGAAGTATGAAGCAAGAACTAAGGAAGAGAAAAAGCAAGTTGAAGAAGCCTTAGTGGCTAAGATGGCTAAATTGAATTATTCCCTAGAGGAACTGACAAGGAAAGTTCTTGATATCCTATTGAATGATGTTACACATCATTGGGATAATGCATTAAATGTTGTTAGGGACATCTAAGAACAAACCTTGAGATAACTTATGCCAAATATTTATGAGAAGAAAGTGAAGGAATCATTGAAGAAGAATGAACAAAAGCTGCCCCTAGGTTCAATGCATTCCTAATTCTATCAAAAGATATTGAATTAGTTGTGTAATCAAATACATTTGCATGGATGAATATCTATGGATTACACAAGCCTAATGAATAGGTTATTCAAATAGATGATAAGAATGATGAGGACAAAGAGGATGTTGAGATAGAAAATAAGGAAATATAAAGTATAGAAGGAGATGATGAAGAGGATGAAGAGGATCTAGATCTTCTTGAAATTCAAAGTATTCAAGACTCAGATCTTGAGAAGATAGTAGTAGAGGTAATGGCCTCTCTCCCACTATCTCCAAGCAAAGCCTTAGTGCCACCTAGCTCAAAGAAGGTTACAACCGAGTTAGTTGAGGTAAAAACTATCTTATCAAGCACCCAAATGACTATTTGAGCAATTCTACCAAGTATAATGATGAGAGTTGTTTCCATCTGTTCATCTACTAAGCAGTAGGTTTCGATCATCTCATCAATAGGCTAGACTGACTCTAAGCAAGGTATTTTAAATATTTCTACTAATAATTTTGTTTCTCCTGTAATTGATACTATTTCTACCATTGTTTCTACTATTGATAGTGCAATGATAGTTGAGGTAAAGCCTCAACCAAGTATTGAAGATTTGAGCAAAGGAGAGGAAATTATTCCTTCTACTATACATAAAGAAAAGGGTAAAGAGATAGAAGCCTCTAATGAGGAAATTGATCTAGAGGAAGAAAATGGCATACCGGATTAATCTGTCCAATCTAACCAATGATCAAATGGATACCCTTGGTGTGCTATGGAAGAAAAGAGAAAGATAGAAAAAGCTTAGAGAAGAAGAAATAAAGAAAAATCAAGTGCTTGAAGAAATTAAAGGAATATTTGTTGATGCACAAAGTATAGAGGTTAATGAGAAGCAACCATTTTTGGATCAACTTGTTGAAATTGTTCACAAGTTTAATGAGGAATTAAGTAGACATGACAAATTTCTATAGACAATAAAGAGGACATTTGAAGACAAATTTTTGGAGAAAGTGGCTCAGAAAATTGCTAGTAATCAAGTGGAATTGTCAACTATAATTTCTAAATTTGAAAATTATGTAAATAATGTAATTTCTTTATTTTTCAAGTTGTGTGATACATCTAAATTTACCAAGGTGATAAAGGGAAATGATGAAGGTTGGTCCCCTTAATACCATAAATTCATAATAGAAAACAAAGAAACAATAACAAATGTGAGAAAAAAAATGGACTTCTTATTTGTGTTGCAAATGCTATATTATAGAATTCACAAGTACAATATGCTAACCCACATGGGCACATTCATTACAATAATCTACAAGAAAAGTTGCAAACTATCACCCAGAGCTATCTTAGACAATGTTTGGGCTTTTCTTAAATAGGCAATTTTATGCTGCCCGAGAAGGTTCTAGATGCTCAAACATAATACCTAGGGCTAACAGACCATTAAAATACATATAGAGTTAGCTAAATACATTTTTGGCAAATTATTTTAGAAATTTTAGCATCCAAACTTTCAAAGGCCATAACTCTCGAACCATTTCTCTGATTGGCTATTATAACGACTTTTTAGAAATGTCAGCTCCTAATCTATAGCTTGGTATAGTCCTGCCTTGTTTGAAAAACTAGCTTCTGGAATCAAATCCATCTGGTGACTGATCTTCCTCATAGGGAGCAATCTATTAGTTACATTATCTCATACAAAATCAAAAAACTCTCCCAACATATCTACAACTTCTACAGGTACCTCCTCTACTTCTTTACTATCTTTAGGAATTATAGCAAAACACATGCTCATGCTTCATACCTTTGAGAAACTCTTTTCCATCAACAAAACATATTTTGGCAATACGACTTACCTTTTCTTCTTTATCTTTCAATGGATTCAACTTATGTTTCACTCCATCCTTGGTTAGAGTGTAGGTATTTGCTTGCCCATCATGTACAACATTCCTATAAAATTTCCATGGCCTACCAAACAACATATGACATATGTCCATAGGTATGATATCACATAGTACCTAATCCTAGTAGCTTCCAATCTTGAACTTCACTAAGCACTGCTAATTGACCCTGACCTTGTGGTCATCTTGCACCCAAGCAATATGGTATGGACGTGGGTGTTTCTATCTCTTTAGCTTCAACTTTGAGATCATTATTTTTGACACCAAATTATTAATATTTCCAACGTCAATTATCACATCACAATACTTATCTTCACATTCGCACCTTGTGCAAAACAAGCTCCTTCTTTGATCAGGGTTATTTTCACCACTCAATAGGACTGTTATGTTAACTAGGACTTCTCCTCTTTCAAAATCTTTAGAATGTGATGATCTAGCATCTTCATAAACATACACAACTTTGTCCTAGCCTTCTATTCTTTGATCTATCCTTCCTTGTGCTCAGTACATTCAAATGCTCTATTTCCTTCTTCTTCATAGTAAAAACATTTACCATGAAAGCCTCCTCTTCCGGATCCTTGTCCTCTACCACTTCCTCTCTGATCTCTATTGTCTTGATGATGGAAATGATTGGAATTGTTTCCCCTTTGGTTCTAACTACTACTTCCAACCTCATCCTTTTTCTTCTGGTCATCATTAGGGCATCCATAAGACTATTCACTTGATCTTCCACTGTGACCTCTTTTGCTATTCTTGTTCTCAAACTTCTTGTTCAACTTCTCCTTGACTCTTAGGGAAAACTAGTATGCCTCATCAATATTGTTCATTTGAACTAGACTCAACTCATCCTAACTACTTGGCCTTAACCCATTAAGATAATAGGCCACTTTCTCTTTATCATGTTTTGCACGATTGGTGCTAATGAGAACTTTGTAGAACTCTTTGCTATATTCTTAAATAGATTTTCCCACTTTCATCATCCCTTGCATTTTCTTCAACAAATCAAGCTCATAATCCATGGGAAAGAATTGTCACTTCAATTTAGCTGTTATCTGATCCCATCTAGTGATTTTGTTCTTTCCTTTTATATTTTTCTCTAATTAAACTTCCTACCACTAGATCTTTGCATGTCCCTTCAGTTTTGCATTTGCAAATTTGACCCTATCTCGATCTTTAATATCTTCATACTCAAATTACTCCTATAGTTTATTGATCCAATAATTTAGATCCTCTAGCTTAAGATTTCCCAAAAATATGGGAACCTCAAATTTAGGTCTTTTCCCAATCTTGGAGATGGCCCTAAAAAGCCTTTCTTCTTTTGGGTTTAGAACTACCTCTATTTCATCATTTTCTTCTACTTCATCCTCATCCTCGCTTTCATCTCTTATAGGAAGATTCATTCCTCAACACATTTTTTCTGCCAATGGTTGCATCTATCTTTGGAGGGCTCAAAAGCTCTTAGTTGTAACACCTATAGCTCTTCTATCATGCTCTCTTCGTAGGCATTTTCATACTTTTGTTGAAACCCTAGTGCAAACTACCTCAAAATCAACAATCTTTCTATATGCTCAACCCAAACCATAGTCCCAATGTGAACTTCCTCATAGTTGACGATCTATCCACACACTCAAGAACTCTAGCTTTGATACCACTTGATGAAGGGTTCTCCCTTAATACCATAAACTCGTAATAGAAAATAAAGAAATAATAGAAAATGCGAGAACAAAATATGGACTTCTTAGTTGCATCACAAATGCAGTATTATAGAATTCACAAGTACAATATGCTAACCCATATGGGCACCTTCATTATAATAATTTACAAGACAAGCTGCAAACTATCACCCAAAGCTATCTTAGACAATGTTTAGACTTTTCTTATATAAGTAATTTTATGCCACTTAGGAAGGTTCTAGATGCTCAAACTTAATATCTAGGACTGACACACCCTAAAAATACATATAGAGTCAGCTAGATACATTTTTGACAAATTATTTTAGAAATTTTGGTAGTACAACTTCTGAAAGCCATAACTCTTGAACCATTTCTCTAATTGGCTACTATAACCACTTTTTAGAAATGCCAACTTGTGATCTATAGGCTTGGAATGGTGCATGCATCCTTCCATCAAGTTTTTGGACCTCATCTGGGCACTCTAAGGCCTCCAACGCTGAACTTGAAGATTTTTCTAAAAAAATTTTCCATTGAAAATTTGTAATAACTTCTCTGATACTTAAGTTGGAACAATGAGATTTTTATGGTAGGCTTACGACTCTAAATTGAACCTTCATGTACAAAATGAGAACATTTCAAGATTGTACGACAAACTTACTAAAAATAGTAAGTTCCCATAAATAGTAACCATCATGTCTAGTAGACCTTATTAAAATATAAAAGATTTTAAAAGAAAATGCTTTTTTTGGGTGATGCAAGATTACTCTTACACCTAGGATGCTCCTACATCAGAAAAATTATCTAAAATATATACTAATCTAAAGGCAAGTGCACAATAGTTATCACTTGACCCTAGAACCATCTCTACACATTTAATGAAGATCAAATATGTGACAAATTTGCAAACAAAATTTTTAAGGGAAGAAGCCAAGGTAAGGGCCACACCTACAAATATTTAGAGTATGTTAGTTCCCAACATAGATGTAATGCAAATAAATATTAAGCATGCTAGAACATTAAGCCATGATAACAATTTCTCAATTAATGATCATATGATGGAACTATCAATTGAAGTACAGATAGCATTGTACACTTCAAAATTTTTGCAAGATAAATGGGACAAATTGATGTCCATAATTTTGAAAGTACATAGTGATTTCCTTTCACATTTTTGCATTTCCTTATAATCATGCATTTGTGGCATTTGTGTCAAAGAAGGGAGAAAGTAGGTTATATCATACAACAGATATATATACAAGGAGGAAATATATGTATAGAAAGGAATATGTTTATACAAAGAAGAAAATATGTACACAAACAAAAATTTTGAAAAATAAAAAAAATAGAGTTGGAGTTTACCAAGCAGTAGACAAGATTCAAAACCAAGTCAAAGACCTAGACATATTGATAGGGGGAGTTTTGACTTATATTTTTGAGTATTCAAATTTTGGTATTATAAGTGTTTTTGTCACTAATGCCAAGGGGGAGATTTTTCACCTTATGGTCAAACCATTTGTCAGTTAGTGACTAAAAACTTAATCAAATTAATTGTCTACATTGCTACCAAGCTCTAGAATTTCTATTGAGCTTCTCATACAATTAGTAGTGAATACCAAGCATTTTAGTTGTTTTCAAGCTTCACAAAGTCTTATAGGATTATCATTGTCTATAGAGTTGTCAATGTTAGTGAAGTAGAATGAAGCTAGTTTTTACTGAGATATAGTGTCAACTGAGAATTTCAATGTCTATTGAGTTCTTCAGTATTCACTGAGTGACCAAGTGTTAAATCAGTTTGAACTACACCTAAGGGATCAATGTGGACCGAACACTAGTGTCAAATGAATGCTAGAGCTTTCTGAGTTGAAAATATTATCAAGTGTCAAAATATCAACCGAGTGCTTACTAGAACCTAAGTTGTAGTAGTGATTTGACTTAGTGAAGACTATTAAATTTGGTGTTTTAGCTGATTCTAGAAGGCAATTTATTGGATTGGGTTGCATGTAATACATCTTACCATATCCAAAATATATTAATAATCAATCAATATCAACAAAGAAGAAGCACAAATGCAAATTAGAAGAAGACTACAAGAAATGTAAGGAAAATTAAAATCTCATGTATCATAGTAAGGTGATCATTATATTTCAAAAGAATTGATCAACCACAAATTTGTCCTAATAGGTGCATCAATCAAATCCTCTAACAAGGTGGACTTTTAAGTTCTTTCCAAATCTCATAACTGACATCATAAATTATTTTATGTTGTAAATCTTTTCACATGGTTGATCTAATAGTCCTTATTGCTCCTAATAGGGTAGATCACCATAAGTGATCAATTGTAAGCTTTAATGGGCTAACTTGATACTCTAGTACTAAATCTTGTGGGTATCATCCACACCCAAATTTTACTTTCTATTTAGGAGGTTTATGGGTTACAAAATATTGGGTCAAGTGTTATAAATATTTTATTGCTTTTAGTCTTTTACGCATGTAATTAGATCAAATTATATTGTGAAGGTCTAATTGATGAATTAAAGTATAAGTTTTATTGGTTCCTGGTTCACACCCCCTCTCTCAGTCACCTAGTTTATACCAAATTACCAACAAGATGGACATGATATAAATATGGAATGAAATTAATTTAAAATTATTGTAAATATTTTACATAATATTTATGTTTAATTATGATTTATAGGTTGGAATTAAAATTTTCCCCCAGATAGAAGATACTATATGATTAGATTCATAGTATAAAGGACTAATAGATTATCAACTCAATATGCTCACAATTTATCTTATATCTTGGTATAAAATCCTACATACATAATATAATTCAATATTATTGGTCAATGGGCTACTCCCTATGGGATACTTCATCTAGATTATTTAATCAATATGGAAGTCTTACACTAAGAAATGCAAAAAGATCCCTTGAAAAGTGGCAATGTTGGTGTTGGTACTCAGACAAGGGAGAAGTGTCTTCCACATCACCATTGCTAGACCCATTTAGATGAACCTTAAATGACTTTGAGAGATGGGAATGTGGATTGAAGGTAATGGCAAGGGTGAAACCCTAATGAGATATGATGTGGCCTCTTGAGTGCAAGCTTGGGTCAAACATGTTTTTTGGGTGAAATAGTTCACTAGAATATACTCAAGAAATTTGTTTTTAATATGTTGTGTTAAGCCTATTTTATTCAAATGTGAAGAGAGCCCAATTCTTTGGTTGATTGGATTTTGATTTTTTGTAACTCAAGGTTTAATTTTATGTGGTGCATAATAAGTTTTTTGTTAGAGCTAGTATTTAGATTACTTAGGTGTGCAAATGAGGAGAGAAATAAATGTGTGAATAGGGTCGTTAAGAAATAGACAAAACATGTAGTATTTAGGATTATATGTAAATAAAGATATTTATATGATGAAATTGGTGAAGATTTTATAAATATTTCAATTCTTTAGAATTTTTGGATATTTTGTCAAAAAAATATTTTTATTTTAAATTATATAAGAATTGGTATAGATTTAGGAACTTAATTCTAATTTATTATCTAGGATTAAGGTGCACATGCAAATTGTTATAGAGCTACCAATTTGATTGTAATATTTTGACTAAATATTAAGGTATAATCAAGCAGAATGGAATGAAGCACACAAGTAAAACTACCCACATTAAATACATCTTTATACATCTTTATTTTCTAAAATTTATTGTCTCTTTTCTTAGAATATATAAACAAATGCTAATATTTGGTGAAATCATGTCATGACATTTTCTCAGGATATTCTTTTTCTATTGTATGAATTTTTATTTTTATTTTCTAGTGAAGAATATAATAATAGGTAAATATCTCAATTACATTTGCATGAATGCTAATGGTATTCATATAAGGAATTATCCTAGCAGTGTTGAAGATATGTTTTAGATATTATGTGTTGCATTCATGAAAAAGTTCATCATTAATGTCAACTTATTGTTTATTCTATGAAGACTGAGATATAAGCATATATAGATTAGATTCATGTGGTTTAAGGGTTGAAGATCAACTTATGCACATTTGGGATTATGTTATAGAGTGTGTCTAGATGCTAAATTTAAGAGAACATAATGAAATATGAAGACTAGATAGAGTTATGAAGAATTTGGTAAAGGTAGCTTTCAGATAGTGTTTATAGAAAGAAGATATTGTTGTTTGGATTTTATCTCCTCATAGAGGTGGAATATAGGTGAGAGAGCTAATAAAAATGTTTAAAATATGTTGAAAATGGCTTGGTTAGATACACATAATTACATGATCTAAAAATGGAAAGTTATGAGGACTGTGAGATGTCAAATTTCTCATAATTATGAAAAGATGTCATATTGTAATGTAACATGTAAT
Organism: Cupressus sempervirens; assembly: GCA_028749045.1. Taxonomy (NCBI): domain Eukaryota; kingdom Viridiplantae; phylum Streptophyta; class Pinopsida; order Cupressales; family Cupressaceae; genus Cupressus; species Cupressus sempervirens. The sequence continues at coordinate 354,663,259 of CM053792.1, read as the reverse complement.
CTAATATATTAAGTTGGTCCTATATTTTTATGTAAATTGGAAAAGTCTCAAGGCCAACTTGATACATTTTATTAGGACTTGGTATAAAGAAAATGTCATTTCTTTTTCGAAGGGTGTGGAAATGAATGTGTGATATGTAGGTCATATCTATGTTATGCATTGTGCAAGCTTGAATGCAAATATCTTTTGGATGAGAGAAGTGATTGGTTCAGTTGAGGCATAGTGAGCTTACATGGAACTATATTTGGCAAGATAAGTTGATGTTGTACAATTGTTGATGTTCCATGGTATTAGTCAGCAAGGATAGTACTAAAGATGTTTCGATAGTGGGTCTATTTTTCTTCCTTTTAACTCTTAATAGGGTTTTCACAACTCCTAACAAGGTTGGAATCTCCTAACATGGATTCAAATTCTCCTAATAGGAATTCATATGTCATAATTGTGTTTTATTGACTCCTAACAGAGTCCATCCTCTTATAAGAACTTTTTAATTAGCACATCATTTTGTGGGTACCATCCTTACAAAATTTTCTCTGTGATAAAGTGTTTCCCTAGTTAAATAATATGGTGTTATTGTGTATGGTTATATTTCTATGGTTGTCAGATTTACTATTTACATGTTTCAAAATTAGAGAAGATATTGAGAATTGTTTTAATTTCATAATTGATTCACCCTACCCCCCACCTCTCAGTTATCTTGGTGGAATTTACTTTCTAACAAATTATACTTTTTATTTTAAATATATTTAATTATAAAGTCTAAAATGCATATTACTGTATATATAATTAATGAGTGGAAGACTAATTTATTTTTTATTATTTTATTAGAATAGGCATGGTTAATTTTTGAGACTTATTCAACTTGATCTTGATTTTTACTTACATTTAACTTTCTATTTATTACACTCCAATAATATATTGTTAAAAGGTTCAATTATATTGATAAAAATAATTTTACTTATTCAAACTTAAATTTTTTTTTTAAAAAGTAATACTTAAATAATGAAAATTTTAAATAAATTGTTTATATGAAAATTTTAATAATGGGAATGAAAAAAATTAATAAGATTAATAAATAATTATATTTTGTCTAATTACATAAAAATATAGTTTAAGAATAATACATTTAAAATTAAAACAAAATTATTGAAAGTTGTCTTCCTTTAGTTTACAATTGTAGTACACATATAAATGGTAATAAATTATTAATTATATTGTTAAAAAATAAAAAATAAGAAATAGAAAAAAATAAAACTAAGCTCAATTATGTTACATGAATTTCCATAAATATGTAATGCAAGTGTGAAATGCTTGAAATATAAAAAACTTTTTACATTGTTTAAAAGTAAATGACATTTTTTGGATAGAACAGAATGTACCATCTTTGTGCACAATGTTGGATGAGGAAGAGATAGACTTTTTGAAATGCATCTAGGTATATCAAATGCTATGGTTGGATAGTCATTGCTTTTGGGAAGTGCACATGATTCAAAGGATTAAGTTTATTTACAAGAACACTTCTCTCTTATTCAGGGGATGCCCACATAAATAGGATGTGTGATAGATGAGACATGTTCTTCCCCTTCTTTGAGCCCACCTCATGATACACTCTTGATGATATTTACTACCACAATAGTCAATTCATGCAAATTTTTTCCTTCGTAAAATTTACTAAGACATATCATACAATCTTGTCATTTCTTCAATCTTCCTGAAAAAAATTAAATATTCTTTGCAAAATGGAAAACTTAATGAATAACTTATATATTGAACTATTCAACCATAGTGTAAGATATTTCTAATACACAAATTTTGTATGACAACCATCAGTCTCATTATATACAGTAAGCTCTGATCCTTACAAACATATGCCTCTTCCATACAAAGTAGAATTTGAATATGATTTTGCTTCATACTCAAAAAAGTGCTATTGAGATCTTTTATTTGCATAAGTGTGTTAGTAAGGGTATTTGGCTTGGTGGATAATATTTAAATAATAAGTGGGTTTATAAATCTAGAATGAAACATTAGGAGGTTGAATCGTAATACTAAGTGGGTGCACAAATCTATATCACATTTTTTGAGTTCAATTTAATCTAATATTTTTATTTGGAAAGCTTGGTGCTTAAATTAGAGATCTCTTGGAAATCTAGTAGATCACACTATGAAGATTTAGTAGATTAAGATTTAATTGGGAGAAATTGATTTGGTTATTTGAGAGTGTAATGTATTAGGGATTGTAAGGGGGTTAAAGTACCAACTATTTATCCGTAGAATTTTTCTTTGTTATGTACATATTTCTTGGCCAATTGAGTTCAAATAACAATAAAGATAAGAATAATAATATACAATAATAATACACAAATCATAAAAAAAATTTATAATAACCACCATTTTGATTGGCCTCGGGGTTTATTCATCATTACATGTATATGGACCTATACTAAAAGTATCATTGTATTGTAATGAAGTAAATAATGGAGCATCATTCAATATCTCAACCTTTCTTTTCTCAAAAAGATGAAATGAATTTTGAAGAATACTATGAATAAATTATAGAAGATGGAACTTGGGCAAACCAATATGAGATTTATGCAACCTCCATGGTGACCCAAACTAACATTCATGTCCATCACTTGAATGGCCAAGTATTCCAAATCTAAAATTTTGATAGCTTAGATACTCACACATGCCATGACTCATATGATGAAAGAAAACACTACAATAGTTTGTACTTCATTGATAACAGTATCAATGTTCTTGAGCACCCATTCTCTTGGAGGAGGATAATCAAAGCAAACCCCATTCTAACCATGAGCCTATTAAGTTCATTATGGATGAAAAATGGTGTCAAGATGCTGGAAAAACTTGCAAAGAAGACAAATTCTTTAAATGCCCAGATGAATAATAGTGAAAGAAAAACCTAAGAAGTTGTATTCCATAGGTACCAAGAATGGGAAAATAGTAAAGATAAATATTATCTTACCAATATTTTATTGTCCACCCAAAATGTTATAAGAAAAAAATCTATGTCAGCACTACAATGACATCATTTGATATACATAAAAGTACTAGTGTAACCTTGCACCCTTCAAAAACAAGTGCCAGTTAGATTTAAAGAATAGTGTGCTTGCTCTAGGAGTAATGCAAGTGCTCATAAGATCGATCATCTTGAATGTTGATAGCAACGGTTCCACTCAAATTGGTATCTATTTTGCTTATAAATGAGAGAAAAGCCCATACTCTTTGTGTTGCATTAAATTAGCTTACAGTTTATCATCTTATATAAATTAGCATATATTTTTGTATACAAAATATGATATCATATATTTTAAGAAGACAGTGCACTATATTGTATTTCAAAATCGTGACTTTTGTGTGAAATTTAATCGACACCCATTTTCAGATGTGTTTTCAAAACAAATTGCAAAACTATTTAATCATATATACTGGTTGAAAAGACATCGTAATCTGAGATGTAGTCATGTTCCTTTAATTTGAAATTCGTCATAGTAGAACTGATATTTATTACACGCAACACAATACAATCCTAAATAAAAGGCGACTGCCAACATTCGACGATACTCACAGCCATAATTTACTTGCTCCAGAGTTTGATATTTCTCCAGCGAGATTCCATGCAAGATGACTCGTCGGTCTGAGCATACACTCCACACTTGAAATAATAACTATCACCCCCTGTTACATTAACACTTATCTTCTCCTCCCCATCCACAAACACAGTCGCTATTCTCCGATCCGTATCATGGATAACATTCAGATGAAACCACCGATCATAAATATCGGGTGACACTACTTCTGCGTGGTATCGCTTGAGATCTCCAGCCACAGCATCCAACATTATCACTGTAGAAGACCCAACATACCCATGAATCTGCATCACACACACTCCACTCGTCCCTCTCGGAACATACCCTTCGCCCTCAAATTGCCAAATCCCAGTTTTATAGTCTTTTCCCTGCAATACACCACCTTACATTAAACAAACAAACTAACATATTACAGCTTCTCATATCAGTTCTAAAGGAAGATTATGGACTGAAAACAAATCGTGAACCTTGATGCGTATTTCTGTCCTGGGCTTGGTGTTGCTGTTGGGATTGTGGGGTTTGTCAGAGCTGTAAACCCACATATCATGGACGCCATCAACGAAGCTATAACGTTCAGAGAGTTTCTTATCATATGGCTTTTGTATCTCAATGTTCGCGTCAGTTAATGTCTGCCGAGTGAAACCATCAGTTGGTGACCCAGTTGCACTTCCTATCCAAACCAAAACCCCACAGAAGAGAGAAAGCATCGTGGCCATTGAGAAATTTGAAGACTTCCAAGCAAAAAGTGCGTCTAGCACATCCAATCCCCGGTTTATTTATTGAGGGAAGACATTAAATTGAAGTTTTGAAAATTTCAAGTACGCATTGGGGCAAACCGATGAGTTTGAATAGAGGCATCCGTGCTATGCTGTCATTTTGATATTTCTGTTTTATGTATTTTAGCAAAATATAATCGTCACTAGAAACAATTGTAGGAAAATTTCTGCCAGAGTAGAACGAGGTCATAGTCATCTAGAATTATAATAATGGACTCTCTTTACTAAAATTTTCTTCTCTTAAAATGATATTCAAAATAAGGTCATATTCATCAATGGATCCTAATTATCGGATTTTCGTGTACAATAACTAATTTTAATATAGTAGTCATTTTATTAAAAAAAATTAAATTATTGAATTTTATGTACAATAAGTAACTTCAAATAGTAAACAAAATAAGGATATTGTCACCAAGTCATATTCCAATAATTGATTTGTCTTGCACGGCATTTGTTTATTTTTTACTGATAGCATTGAATAATCTATTTTAAAAGTCAAAATGAAATCATAAGAGTGCATTAATAAAGAATGTATTTTAATGAAAAGTATGTGAAATTTGGATTTTATGCTTAACTTTTTTTCATTGGCATCAAATAGTTTACTTAAGTTTCATGTAAACTAAAACTCTAGTCACTACAATGTTTATGACATTTCAATCAGCTCTATTTAATATTTGTAGTATTTTATTAAATGTCTTCTTGAGAGATCCCCGTAGAAATTCATGTTACCTTTATAATTGTAATATTTAAAATTATATTAAAATGTTACTTTCTATTTGATTTTGTGCTTATTTTGATGAGTATCTTAATCAATTTACTTATCTAGATGACATAATTTATATAAAGTTAGGCTTCTTATTTTATGAAATATAATTTCAATTGGTTCATTAGTCACATATCAACAATATTAATTTTTAAATGAGTTAATATAAATTTAGGGTTGTTCCATTTTAAAATTCATAGATACTATTATTTTTTCAAATTCAATAACATGCATCCAAATAGGTGGATAAGTGGATCATCTAAAGATTATCTTTAAAAATTAATATTGAGTAAGTGGAATGAGTATTTTAAAGCATGCATGTACATGCCTCTATACTTACATATAAGCTCAGCATATTGTAATACATCATTACATGATTAATTAACTAGGGAAATAGTTTACATAGAACTATAGGGATATTTCTATATATTAAATATATGAGCTCAATAATTCATAATGGGGTATCTGACTTAACAAAAGAGTAAACTAGTATTTAATTAGGCATTAGTAGTACAGAGGGTCATTGAATAAAAATTCTTTCCTATCATTTTATTCATCATTCATAAGTTTTATTTATCTAAGAGTAATTTGTACATTTAAAGTCCTAAGTGAATGAAATATTGTGCAAGTTTATATTCTAAGAAGGACATCTATTTTTAACTCAAAATATATTTAACATATATTCATTATACACCTAATAAAATTTAAGGTAAAAAGGAAAAAGCTTCTATGGTCTAAACATGAAGCATCTCATTGTACAAATATGTATGTTCCCTAATTTAAGAATTAAAAAAAACTAAAGTTTCTTGTAATTTTAATTATTTTAAGGGATAATAAACACTTCATTTAATGAATTCCAACATGATAACATCAAATATTTGTAGATGTTCTCAATGAGATTCTTGAAGTCCATAGGAATTCTAAAATGGACCTAGATTTTTTTAACAATTATGACAAGTCATATCTTAATAAAGAAATTCATGAGATTTTGATTTTCATTATGACATTCTCCAATTTGAAATAAATAATAATAATTTCTTGAATATATAAATTGTTAGAGTAATTAGTTCTTTTCACTTATTAATTAAATCACTTTGATTTAATTAAATAAGTTGCCTATTACTCTAGTTTGCTTAAGCTATCTCTTAGGTACATATAATTAATATTTTATTATTTATAATGTGCAACCCTATCTTTTTTAGGCTTTAGGTTACCCTTTTCGAGTTTTGATCTCCTTTATAAGGATTGATCTCTTTGTAAATTCATTGAATCCATTGAATAATATTTTTCTTCTTCTTCTAAGTTTTTTAGATCAAACCCTTGCCTCTTCTTGTCTTTTTCTTCTCTGTGATAGGTTTTTTGCATGCAAGTTTTCTTGGGCTTCATGGATTTGTTATGCACTTTTGCTCAAATCCTACATAGTATCAAAGCCAAATCTACTGTAGCTTGTTCAATATTTCAAGGAAAAGGGAGAACAAGGGTTTCGTGGATCAGATCTAGTTTTTTTCAAGTTTTTTTCTAAGAAAATAGGGTGGTCAATGATTTTTAGAGCAGTTTGAGGCCAAATGGACATCACGAATGGATTTAGAAGGCATCAAAACTGCCATTTCCATATAAAATGTCTGATTTGGACAACGTTGATCTTTTTGCCACGCAGGGCTATATAGCCTCTGCACATAATTGAAGATGCAATTTTATTTTTTAAATCGCAAAACAATAATTTTTGCACAATTTTTAGCTAGAGCAGTTAGAAAATCAAGGCAAAACTGCTAGCGGTTACCATTGGCGACCACCGCTGGCAATCTGCCAGTGGCCCACATCGACTCCTACCATAGCTCTGCCTGAGGCGGCCGTCCACCCTCCCGCTACCCCAGCCGCGGCTCCGCCAGCAGTGCAGGGGTGGTGCCTTTTTTTTGTTTTATTATTATTTTTTAATTAAAAAATATAATTTTTCTTGCATTTCAAAGGGCCTGGTGGTTTTTTCTCCGTAACATGAGTATACAGATGCATTTTTTTGATCTAAAAAATGTATCGGAAAGCTAGTTCTGAGATGGAGATATTTGTGTAGGATTTTTTGAGTTTTGATGCAGTTTGGTTGCCTATTTTGGTAGTCAAATCTAGATGTTCTATTTTGCACTCCGGGAGGCGTATCTTGAGCATTTGATCTCTAATTTTGGACTTCTTTATATCGCTAGAAAGCTCTTTCTGTATTCTTTTTAGTGATATTGGTTCTTGTTCCAGATTCTTCTCCAGGCACATTTTATTCAGCCTTCTGCATTTTTGCATGTTGGTGGATATCCTAGCTGTTTCAGGTCCAGGAATTGATTTTGTTGCTTTAGATGTTTCGTTTTGGCTTGTACTTTCCATTCTACTAGCCTTATGCTTTTTCTTATCATTTTTGATATTCATTGTAAGCATCTTTTTGCAAACACACTAACATAAAGTGCCACTCTTGCATTTCGAGATCCTTTTCATCATTGTGATTTTTTGTACTTGCACTATTTTATAAAGTGCCATGGGGGGATAGTTGATTGCCATTTAGGCCCTCTTCCTTTGTCAAGTGAGTGTCCCTTCCATGACATTAGCCCCATGATGTGTCAATGACACGTGCCTTAATAGGTGTATGTACCTCACTCTTGATGTGTTTGGCTCCTGTGTTGTAGGAGATTTTTGGCCCATCTTTTTAGTTGCTTGCCACCTCACCCCATCTACATTAAGGGAGGGTTATATTGTTGGTTCTAATGCTTCCTTGGTTAGATGGTTCGTTAGTGTGAGCTATGTATTTAGTACCTGATCCTACATACTAGGCGATTGCAGTGGCTGGCTACCTATGCATGTTGGTGAGATGGATCATCTACCATATAGACATGCTCAGTTTGTGCCTTCTATTTCTATGGAGGTTCTAGAGATCAGCACCTTTTGAAAGAGTTTTGTGGCTTTTCATGCTTCAATGGTTCTCTTCATGATATCTCCTTGTTCCTATCTTCTGGAACATTATTTGCTATCTCTTTTTGGAGTAGGGTTTTTCCCATGTGGTTTTCTCTATTTCTCTAGTTTACAAAGATTTTCTTGTATTGGGTACCTGATCAGGCCTTGTTGCTGGGACCCACTTTTCTTCTTTCATAGCTGTGCTAGGTTAGCTTACCCCCTAAGCTTTGCTTAAGGGGGGATGTTAGAGTAATTAGTTCTTTTCACTTATTAATTAAATCACTTTGATTTAATTAAATAAGTTTGCTATTACTCTAGTATTCTTAAGCTATCTCGTAGGTACATATAATTAATATTTTATTAATTATAATGTGCAACCCTAGCTTTTTTAGGCTTTAGGTTACCCTTTTCGGGTTTTGATCTCCTTTATAAGGATCGATCTCTTTGTAAATTCATTGAATCTGTTGAATAATATTTTTCTTCTTCATTTGAGTTTTTTAGATCAAACCCTTGCCTCTTCTTGTCTTTGTCTTCTTCATGACAAGTTTTCTACATGCAGGTTTTCTTGTGCTTCGTGGATTTGTTATGCACTTTTGATCAAATCCTACATAAATGAGTTATAAAAAGGTAGTAAAATATATTGTTGTGTGTTTTGACAAAGCATAGAGCATTTTGTATTGAGGATAAGATGGGAACCACTTTTTGACAATTTCAACCAATGATTCTGTAGTAGAATGTGATTGTTTCTTGTATTTTATCTCTAATTTATTAAATGCATGAGTTAAAGTCTATGCATAAGAATATAATAATCATTGAATTACCTCCAATTATTTATCTAGTGATATTCCAATGAGAAGTTTTCTCTGAAAGTATTTTGTAATTTGTCATTAGACATTGAATAATCTATTGGATAGTTTTCCAATATTTTGGTTTTTTGTCAAGGAAAATTACTTCCCACATAAATCACTATATTATGGTATCCATGTTATTCATTAATGTTTATGTTGCAATTTGGTAACCATTATAGAGATCCAAAAAACTTCACATATCTCTCTTGTGAAGGCTATTTTATGAAATTATTTTTCTACCTTTATTTCATTACAATTCTTACATAAACTTTAGGAAATGTGAAATGGTTATAGATAAGTAATTGACTATTTAATGAAATAATTAGGTAATGTATCTCATTCACATTACAAAATATTACAAAGAGTGTATTTATAATGTAAGAAGGAGTTAGCTTCTATGAACATTGATTGGTAAGTAATTATTTTGTAAACTTTATTTACATTTATTTGAAATATTTTTAGAGATAATTTTTTTAAAAATTTCTACTATTTAAAATTTTATCTTTTATATTTAACTATCTTAATAGACAAGGCATCTCTTATCTATAAAGATAGTTATTATTATTTGTTTTTAAAATAGTAAAATTTAATTCATTCCAATTTTTTTAGTATAGATTTTATTTTCAATATATTTTTATTAACAATATTTAATAAAAGTTATGCATACAAAAATAAAATAAAATGTTTTACCCTATTCACTACTAACATGTTTTTTCAAATAATGTAAGAAAATTATAGTTCCTTTTGACCTCTTTACAAAGAATCCTTGTCTACTTCTTGTCCTTTTCAAAAATTTCTAGGAAGCTAGTGACAGTATTGGAAAGATCCAACACAACTTTTTATGGTTTGGAACTAAGGAGAAATCAAGAATAAGTTTGGTTGTTTGGAAAAAGGTTTGTAAACCAAAATCTCAAGGGGGGTTGAATTTTAGAAGAATCTCTGACCTTAATAGGGCATTAATGTCAATGATTGGATGGAGGTTAGTTATGGAAAAGGTTGGGTGGTGCAGAATTATGAAGGAAAAATATCTAGGGGGAAATGCTTTCCAATATAATCTAAGAAATAATCTACCTATGGTGTATAGAATCTAGACTAATATTGTGCTTAGTCAAAAATTTTGGAGGAAAGGTACTTGGTGAGTAATGGAGGATGGGAGAAAGATAAGATTATAAGAGGAAAATTGGATTAGAGTTACCCTAGATCAGTCACATTTCTATCAACTAAAGCAAGTTTGTATTGACCAACTTGGTACCATGGTGAATAAATATATTGATAATAATGGAAAATGGATAAATCTTGAACACAAGCTTCTACCTTAGCCTTTAATCCAAAACCTTTAAAGGAGGAATAAAAAATTTCAAGTCCCAACCTTCCCATCTAAGGATGTTGTGGTGTGGCAACCTAATGCCTCAAGTAGATTCACCATGAAATCTACTACAAAATTATTATTGTTCATGAGGAGTGCTCTAATTGGAAATATGTTTAGATCCTATGGATTATCTTGAAAATAAATTTCTTTAGGTGGACAGTACTACATGGAAACATACTTAGGACTGATAACCTTAAGAGAAAGGGGTTCCAATTGGTGATTAAGTGTGTTTTGTGCCAGATGGAGGACATGACTACCCCCCATCTATTGACCCATTGTCCTTATGCTAGAGTAGTGTGGCTAGGTGTACTAAAATTTGAGGTCTAAGGGGTCTTCAACAATAATTTGCAAAACTTTATTCTAGGTTGGGAGTATCCCTACCTATCACCATGTTATTAGAATGTTATGGAAAATTATACCCCATTATGTTTGCTAGTAATTATGAAAAGATATATAAATAATTGTATCTTTAGGTACTGGAATTTCCCACCCTTGTTTACCCTTCAACTAATCACAAATCTATTACATGATTACATCCCTCACTATAGATGTTAGACCCCTCCCACCATCAACACCCCTAGAGTGTGTCATTTCTAATCACTGGGGAGTAAAGGAGTTGGTTTCCATAGTTGATAAATCTAAATTGTTGGCTAGACTATGAGTGAAATAGAAAACTCCCCCCTATTGGAAGCATGAATTCTAATGATATTCATATGGGGGAGTATTGTAGAAACATGGTTTGATCATTATTTTGATGATATGTTACATTCATGATTGTGTTTGTCATTGATGTCAACACAGTAATTATTTGTGGTATCTAATAGAAGAACAATGATAAAGATCAAGCTCGTACACACAAATAGTTGAGTATTTTCACTAGAAAGGTTAATAGGAGATACTACTAAGTGTCTAGAATATGAGGCTAATCTCAAGAACAAAATATATTATGTCTAGAAGATTTTATTATATCTCCTAGTAGTTTTTTATTCTAAGAAGCAAGGTTAAAGGCATTTAGAAGACATGTTGGATATGACATGGTTAAGGTTGCTCATCATAAAATTACACATATAAAAAGTATTTAAGTTAAAAGGTGATAGTTTAATTTTGTTGGTACACACAAATCATTGAGTATTTTCACTAGAAAGGTTAATAGGAGATACTTCTAAGTGTCCAGAATATGGGGCTAATCTCAAGAAAAAAAAATATTATGTCTAGAAGAACTTATTATATCTCCTAGAAATTTTTTATTCTAAGAAGCAATGTTAAAAGCATTTAGAAGACATGTTGGATATGACATGGTTAAGCTTGCTCATCATAAAATTACACATACAAAAATTTATTTAAGTTAAAAGGTGATAGATTAATGTTATTGCTAAGTATAACGTGTTCTTAACTAGGTCCTATAATAATTAATTGAGAAGATGTATTAGCTAACTCAAGGAATTTTTTAATGGATCTAGTATAATGGAAGGACATTTTCCTTTGTTATGTATGAATGATTAGAAGAAGCACGAAGAGAAAAAAAAGTTGATATGTGAGGGTAAGCCAATAAAAGTAAAGTTGGAGAAAAATTCATTGACAAGGGTTTATTTTAAGATCTAAGGTTTGATATTCGAATCCAAGGTTCATGACCTAGTCTACAAAGTTCTGACAGTGATCAGTCTAGTTGGCATGATAGAGGAAAGTGGATAAAGTATACTATAGACAATTATTCTAAAAGGAATAGTTGAGAGATCAGTTGGATAGTGAAGTTTAGTGGTCATCATTCCCAATCAGGTTTTCCCTCTGATCAAGGGTTTCCCTAGTTAACAAATTTGGTGTAATTGTGTATGTACATCTTGTTAGGGTTTTTATTTACTTTGATTTAATGTTTAAGATTTATTAAGGTTGATAAAAAATTTAATTTGATAACTAATTTACACCCCCCACCTCCCCACCACCCCACCCTCTCAGTTATCTTGGTAGACTATTATTTCTAACAATTGGTATCAGAGCTTCATGTCCTTGAAGAAAAAGTTTAAGAACTTTGGGAGATCTATGGCTAACATATTCAAAAAGGATAGTCGAAAGTTTGATGGAATAGATTATGATAGTTGGAAGGAAAAGATGAAGACACGTGTGATATATATGGGTCTAGGATATTGGATTTTGACAAAATTAAAAAGGACAATTATTGTTGAAAGTGTACTAGAAACTTCTACCAAGGATGAGAGAGAACATTTCATGTGTGACATGAGAGCTAGAGGAGCTCTATTGTATGCAATTCCTAAAATATAGTACAACTAGGTAAAAATATTTAATACTTCTCATGAGATTTGGAAATTTTTGGAACATAGACATGACAGTGATGAACATTCTATAAAATTGAGGCTAAAAAGTTGTATTTGTTCATTTCAAGATGCTAAAATAATGGATGATGAATCTATAAGAATATATGTAAGAAGAATATTAGAAATTATTTCAAGTATCAGATCTCAAGGAGAAAGCAAGGAAGATGATTAGGTGATCTGGAAGATATTGAAGAGTTTAATACCACCATTTAAGTAGGAAGTTCCAATGATACAGTTGTTGATCTCTTGTACTAAAGATTTCACCAAGGAAACATTACTTGGGAGACTTGAAGTAGTTGAGAATGAGCTTAGATAGTCTAGAGAATTTTATAGAATAGAGACATATTTTAGTTCCCTAAACATTTGACCTAATCTATCAAAGAGCACAAGTGCTGGAGGAGATTTTGCTAGTAGTAACAGATCTAATAAGGATAGAAAGATAGAAGGAGTAGCCCTTCTTGTAATAAGAGAAAAAGATGGTACGAAAATATTTAAATTTTGGACTTGTAATGAGTTTGGTCATTATGCATCTAAGAGTCCTAAAACAAAGAAAAAGTATAAAGGAAAGTTCAAACCTAGAAGAGATAGAGATTGTCTATATGCCAATGAAGAAGATGAATAAGCAATAAGTGCCACTGTCGATGAAATAGGAATTGTGGTTATCAAAGAAGAAAGTCTAGAGAAATTGGCTTTGGTATCATAGATTGTAAAGAAATCTGATTGGATAATTGAAAATGGTTGTTCACATCATATGACTGGTGATATGAACAAGTCTCTTAACTCCATATGATGGAGGCATTGTCAGAGTTGGAAACAATGCATCTTTCCATGTTAAAGGTATTGGATCTATAACTCTTGATGGTAAGACTAACAGTGAGGATGTATAATTTTTTGATAGCTTTAAACAAAATATTTTGAGTGTTGGACAACTAGTAGATAAAGGTTATCAGTTATAGTTCATAGAGAAGACATGCATGATCATAGACAAAGATAGAAAGGTAATTGGAATAGGAACAAGATCTAGAGGTAATGTATTTCAATTGAATCCCACTGAAATAACATGTTTGGTTGCCCAAGTAGATGGTAGTTGGTTGTGGCATAAGAGATTTTAACATAAAAACTTTGACAGCATTATGAAAACAAGTAGTAGGTTTGCAATCATAGATTTTGCTAAGATTGTAAAGCCTACTAACACAATTTTCAAAGAGTGTGTGTTGGAAAAGCATAACACAGCTTCTTTTCCAAGCAATAAGTTTACTACTACAAAAAAAATTTGATATCATACACATTGATCTTAGTGGTCCTACAAAGACTAAAGGATTCTATGGTGAAAGGTACTTCATGATTATTGTTGATGACTTTTCTAAAAATGATATGGGTTGCATTTCTTACAAAAAAATCTTAGACATTTGACAAGTTCAAGATATTCAAGAATAGAGTTGAGAATGAATCTGGTATGAAGATTAAATTTTTAAGATCAGATAGATTAGAAGAGTTTACTTCAAATGAGTTTAACATCTTTTGTGAAGATAATGGAATCAAAAGACAACTTTTAGCTCCTAGAATCTTTGAACAAAATGAAATTGCAAAAAGTAGAAATAGGTCAATAACAGAAGCAACAAGAGATATGTTAGCTAAGAATGATGTTTCCAAGATGTTTTGGAGAGAAGCTATGAATACTATAGTTCAAACTGTGAATATAGTATAGGTTAGGAAAGACACAAATTATACCCCTTATGAACTATGGTTTTGTCCCTCACCTACAGTTAAGTATTTTAGAACTTTTGGTAGAAAATATTATATCAAAAGAGATGATGATGTTGATAAATTTGATGGTAGAAGTGATGAAGGTATATTTCTTGGTTATTCATTGAAAATTAGAGCTTATATATGTTATAATCTAGTAACTAAGACTATTTTTAAAAGTGCAAGTATAAGTGTTGATGAGAAATTCAGGATACAAGAAAGAATAGCTGACTACAATTTTGATGATGCAAATGTTGTTGTTACTAAACAAAGGAATAATGAAGTATTCTTTGAGACTAACAATGTTTTGTAGAATGAAGAAGAACAAAGGCAAGAAAAAAGTTTGGAACCTAGAATTGAGCTAAGAGTTGAGATAATGACTCCTACTTCTAGTAAGAATATGACAAAGAATTATCCACTAGACCAGATCATCAAAAGAAAAGATAAAAGTTTGATGACAAGAAATAGAATCAATGAAGAACTATTTCTGATATCTCAAGTAGAACCAATTAATTTAGATGAGGCATACAAAGATGACTATTGGAAGAAAGCTATGAATAAAGAATTGGATTAATTAGTGAAGAATGAGACATGGTAAATGGTCGCTAGACTAGAAGACAACAATGTGATAGGAACAAAATTGGTATGTAAAGTTTAATCACAGTAAGAAGAAATAGACTATGAAAAAACCTATGCTCCTCTAGAAAGAATTAAAATAGTAAGGTTATTCTTAGCCTATGCAGCACTTAAGAAATTCAAAGTGTATGAGATGGATGTCAAGTCTATATTTCTCAATGTAGAACTTGAGGAATAGGTATACATAGAAAAAATTGAATTTTTTCTTTTAATAGATGAAAATGACATGGTATGCATATTGAAGAAATCATTGTATTGCTTAAAACAAGCACCCAAAAGCTAGTATGCGAGATTGGATGAGCATATCACAAAACTTGGAGTTAGCTAAGGTATGATAGACATTAATCTATAATGGAAAGAAATAGATGATCGATTGATGGTTTTTGTATTTTTTTTTGATGATATCATATTTAGAGGATATGATAATCAATGTGAAAATTTTGCAAAAAAAATGAAGAAGGAATTTGAAATGAGCATGATAGGAAAAATGAAATACTTCCTAAGATTACAATTTGTGTAGGATAATGAAGGAATCTTTATTTCTAGAACTAAATATTTGAAAGATCAATTGAAAATTTTTGGTTTGGAAACATGTAAAATAGTTGGAGCACCTACCATAACTAGACACTAGTTATCTACAAACAATGAAACACGTACTCGTGAGCAAAAGAAGTATAGATCTATGATTAGAGGATTGCAATATATAACTCACACAAGGCCAAATATAGCAAATACAGTTGGAATTGTTACAATATTTTAGGCTAATCCTAGAGAAGCACATTATGCAGCAATTAAAAGGATATTTATATGTCTAAGGGAACACTGGAGTTTAGATTGTGGTATAAAAGATCTAATGATTTCACTTTATATGCTTATACTAATGCTGATTAGGTAGGTAGTATGGATGATAGGAAGAGCAGTAGTAGTGAAGCATTCTTTCTTGGAGGAAGATTAGTTTCTTGGTTAAGTAAGATGCAAGACTATATCTCACAGAGTAAAACATAGGTAGAATATGTTGTAGCAACAAACAATTCTACTCAATGTGTTTGGATGAAGTAGACACTAAATGATATAAAGATAGAATCTAGTGAACCTATTATCATACATTGTGATAACATAAGCACAATGAATATGTCTAAGAATCTAGTGTTGTATTCTAAGACTAAGCACATTTCTATCAAATATCACATGCTGAGAAGTTGTAGAAAAAGAAATTAGATTAGAGTATGTAAGCACCGAAGAGAAGATTATAGATATTTTCACCAAGCCTCTTCCCAACGAGACTTTTGAGTCTTTCCAAGGTACACTAGGGGTTATGCCCCTACCTACATTAGAGTAGATGATGCAAGAATGCATGAGTCCAGTGATATAGAGCACTATTGTTTGTCTAGACTATATGTTGATGCTTCACATATGGGGGAGTATCTATGATGGATAAAGTCATCTAGGACTCTTGATAGATGTTGTTCTAAACAATGTCTCTAGATACTTGAGCATGTTAGAGATAGTTGTTGTAGTAATAGATGGTTGCTAAATCCTTTGGCATTGATGTCAATGGGGGAGAGATTACACAATGAAATTTTTGTTGATACATGGAGATGTTACAGAGCACATTGAGGTATATCAATGGGGGAGAATGATTGATAAAGAGGATTTGAAAAGAAAGGGTAACAATCTTTTACAATTGGTATTTATGAAACTAGATTTTTTTAAACTATGTTACCATAAATGCCAAAGGGGGAGATTGTTGGAAGCATGAATGTTGATGATATTCGTATGGAGGAGTATTATAGAAAGATGATTTGATCATTATTTTGATGATATATTACACCATGGTCCTATGTTTGTCATTGATGTCAACATAGCACTTTCTATGGTATGCGATAGAAGAAAAATGGTAAAGATTAAGTTGGTATGGATTGATCATTGAGTATTTTCACTACTTAGGTTAATGGAAGATACTAATAGGTGTCTAGAATATGTGGTCAACCTCAGGAGAATTTAAAGATATTAAGTATAGAAGAAGAAATGTAAGTTTTGGGTAAGACTTCTCTGAGATGGAGTTTATAGAGGCATGTTTTGGTAAACTTGTTAAATCACTTAGCAAATTATTGGAATTAAAAAAGTAAATGTAAACTTTGGGGGGGAGGGGGGGTGGGTGAATTAGTAGTTTAAGCTTGGACCCACAAAAATTTCACCACACATCAATCTCATACATTCAATGTACAAACTGAAATAATATGTTATAACATGCAATCAAGTAAACATTCATACACATATGACACTAGATATGATTACCTAGAAACCTTCTAAGTGAGAAGGTAAAATTGGGGTGGGGATGACACCTATGAATCTTCACTACTATATTAATAAATTGTATTCAATTAAGCTTACAATATTTTGATCATGAGACATGATCTGCCCTGTGAATGGTTTACCTTTTTAAAGTCTTACAAAGACTATTAGGTCTCACCTTATTAGAGAATTTCAACACCCTGTTAGAAGTGTGCCTTGCTAAAGGACTTTAACTCACAATTAAGTAAGCATGCTATTAATGGATTTCAATAAATCCTATTAGGACTATTCTGATAAGAGATTTTGATTGAAATCACCTATTAAAATGTCTTAGCATCGATCCTACGATCAACACTTATTTTCTTGATGACAAATCACACCTAAACAATTGTCTTCTTGATCCTTCTTAATCAGGTGTCTCTTTGTTGTATCCTTTTCCTTTCCTCTATTCTACTCTAACTTATTTTGCAATGTTCTCTCACTTCATAACTCCTTCATCACCATGAGGGCTCTGGTTGCACATGCAAACTTTTCTCTTCACTCCTTCAACATTCATAGAAAGTTTAGGGTTTTTTCTCCTTAAGAAGACTTTGGTGACTTAGGGTTAGGTATGAATCTACAAATGAGATTCATCCATTTTTCCACTTAATCCTTCCCTTTTTCTAATTGACTACATGTAATTTTATTGGCAATCCACCTTAAGATTTGTCCTTATCTCCAAAATATAGTAATTCATCCTTAAGTCAGCTAAAAAATGGTTTGCATAGTTGTTTGTGCCATTACAAAAAAATATGCCAAAACTATCTTACTTAGTATTTGAAGTCTCTAATACTCGACATATACTATCTTTTTGTTATGACTCAGCATTTTTATCACTCATCATCCAATATTCACTCAGCTCCTGAATCACTCGGTATACATTATCTACTCACCATTTGAGTGACTTGGCACTTGAGTGACTCAACACATAAGTGGCTTAGCACTCACTATGAGCTCAACATGGTCTAATATATACATGTTGTGCTTGACATGTACTACTTTTTTGGCATGAACTAAGTAAATAACTTATGTGTGTTGACACTTGTCAAAACCAATCTAAGATCAACAATCTTCCCCTTTGACATGAGTGTTAAAAACACTTGAGTATACATTAATATTCTTAATCTAAGGATCATAACACATCTCTAACTCAACTTATATACAAAACTTCAAAAATTTCAAAATTTTGTGATAACTTGGATACCTCAAAATATGATAACTCCCCATGAGTTGATATGTTTATTCTATATCTAAAATTTTGTACTACTACTAAGTAAATATGCCTCAACTAATATTCTTTGACTTTATTCTCTATTTTGTGCTTGCTCCTCCTTAGCTTTTCTTTTCTTTTCTCTCTCTCTCTTGCTTACTCACCTTATATCTCCTCAAAATTCTCATTTTCCCCAAAATATTTCTTTGTCTTATTCTTCCCCCTTGTTTCTTTCTCTCATCCCTTTGAAACTTATGTCAAATGAGCTATACACTTATAGTGTGTTTGTCCAAAAATGATTTATGGACATCCAATATTATCTTCAGAGTTGCATCCTAGTTATCACATCCTACATAAAATGGCTTGATTTGGATTGCTAGCTTGGTAGCAAGGTGAACTAGACCATTTAGTATAGAAATATTTGGGTCTTTCTTCATTAGAGTTTTAGTATAGACTAGTTCCATATGGGGGGTAATGTTGGTCTAGATGCTAATCAGTTTGGCCCTTATGTTGGCCTCATTTTTTGACAATGTAGCTAACTAACTCTGAGTTTGAAGCAAGGGTCTAAAATTCTTTTCACTTTGAACTGGATTCATTGGTTGTTTTGCACATGATGCAGTAATTTGACTCTCTAGACTCAAAATGTGACTTTTGGTCTCTTGGGTGAGGAGTGATTGATTACACAATCTAGTGTACAATGAGAATATGGTCTCAAGTACCTTCTTCAAATCCTCAACCTTACTTTCCAATGCAACTTGTGTTAGTGCTATATCACCTGATATCTTTACATTCAATTTATTTTGGAACTTCTTTTCTGACCATTGTAACAATTTAACATTAGTATCTCAGTCTTCATTATTGACATTCTCTGCTATGTCTATAAGTTGTTCCATTAGTGGTTTGGTCTCATCTGAAGTGGGTAGACTAAATGCATCTAAAAAGATGTCTTTGATATCCTATAGTGTCTGCTTCTACCTATGCACCCTTCTAAGCATTTCTTGATCCTTTTTTCTAGCTAGGGTTTTTTGGAGTATGACCATCTATTCTATGGTCATTGTATCATAGTCACACTTTGGCAAAATGATTTCTTCATCAAGGCTCACATCTCCATACTAGATCACATCTTTTTCCTTTGATGATCTTGGGCTTGACATTGAGATCTACAATGGAGTTGCATTTGTGCTCAGCTTCGAAAGAGTTTGAGTAGAAGGAGTACCAAATGTTGGTAAGGTTAATAGGGCTTGGATGAAAACTTTCTCATTCAAATTAGGTGTTAGTTCCACCTCCTAAGGCTTGCCCTATTCTACCAAAATGACTTTGCGTGTACCTTAATCTTGTGTTGTAGGTGTAGATGACTCTATCTAACCTATTTCTTGTTGTTGTATAGTATCAACTTGTATTTCCATTGTGCTCTTCTCTACTGTATCAACCTTTTCAGATGTATCTCCTAGTATTTGGATGAAAGGTTGTACATTAGTTATTGGGGGGATGATATAAGGCGGTTCTTATGGATTCATCTTTTCCCTTGTAGTATCAGTCACTATCTTATGTAATTCATCCACAGTAACTAGTACAGGATTATCACAAAGTTTTCCCTATAATGTGGACTGATCTAATATCTTCTTGAGATCTTCTTTGGTAAGGGGATTGATTTTTTGTGTTCTGACATTAGAAACATCCT
This sequence comes from Cupressus sempervirens, assembly GCA_028749045.1. Classification (NCBI taxonomy): domain Eukaryota; kingdom Viridiplantae; phylum Streptophyta; class Pinopsida; order Cupressales; family Cupressaceae; genus Cupressus; species Cupressus sempervirens. The sequence continues at coordinate 354,643,027 of CM053792.1, read as the reverse complement.
TAACAATTATTGTTTCAATATCCATACTTGTGACATGTGGATGACTAACACTTGGGAATTGTGTGTCTTGCACACTCTGTTCCTCTTACTACTGCTCTCGCTTAGCTATTGCCTTGTCATCTATATGTATTTTTTCTCCACCCTCAATAGTGTCATCATTTTTTATCATCTTCTCCATCATCCTTCACTACAATGGGTTCTTCTTCACCTTCCTTTGTTGTAGTTAACCCATAAGTAAGCTTCCACATCTAACTGGTCTTCTTAACTACATCCTGAATGTTATGCAAAATGCTAAAAGCTTTGTATTTAAGTACAAACCTAACTTCATATTTCTTTACAACCTTAGCAATTTGTGCCTTAGTAAGTTCAGGCATCAGTTGTGCTAGAGATGTTTCTATAGTTTGTCTCTCCAAGTTCAAACAATAGTGCCATTTTTGCTCAACTCTATCATATAAACTCTTTGGCATTGAGTTAGCAAGTTCTAGTGAAATAGTTTTGAATTTTTCCATCATTGCATATATGGCTTCCTCCACTTGATTTTTCTCCACTTTACCCAAATTATCAAAATTTATATGAGAAAATCCTAATAGATTTGCACTATTCTTGACATTTTCACATAAATTTTCAACATCTAAAAGAGGATTGTGACTCACCATCTTAAATTGGCTATTGTCATATGACTCTATTTTCTCTTCATTAGACTTGGCTCATTCCACATATTTCCTTCTTGGCCTTTTCTGCTTTTGGCCTCCGCTCTACTAGTTTGTTCTTTTCCTTGGCCTTTTGTGTTGTTGCATGTGTACTAGCCTTGGTAGTGGGTACAGTAGGCTTGGATTGGCTTGATTTGACTATCTTCTTAGCTTTAGCCACTAGTTGGGCCTTAACCTTCCTCTTCTTTGGCTCAACGTGAGTAGGTGCTTCCTCGGCTTCTTCTCCCTTAGCACCTTCACAAACTTCAGTCTTGATCTCTTCTTGCTCTTCTCTTGTACCTTGATTTAGTGCAAGAGGTGATTGTATCTAAGAGTCTTCTTCCTCTTCATCCTCTTCCACTTCCACTTCTTCTTCTTGTTCAACACCCTCTCCAAATTATCTTTCAATTTCTTTACTGTCTTCTCCTTTTTCTTCATAGTAGAGCTAGTCTTCAATTCCATTGTGACTTTGGACTTAGCTATTTCATAGTTTCCAAATACCTTTGTACTTTTGTCCACCTCTTTTGCAAGTAATGTAGTAATAGCTATAGAGGCTTCATCCACATTTATTTCATAACCTAAGGGTCTCAACCATCTCACCCTTGGTGTAGCAACTTGTACAAAAGTGTAATTAGCATCCATTAGAAGACATACATCATCATAGTGTTTTTCTACTAGTGATACTAGTATTCTTAATCTCTCCTCCATTGACTTCTTGAAGTCTACAAAATAACTTGCAATTAAAGATTCAAAAATTTCACCTAATTGCTTAATAAGTTCACCAATCTATACTACTAATAATCTATTTGTTTTCCATCTCATAGTGCCAAATCAATGAAATATGTTTTGAACATAAAAGAAAATACATATCAATATAGAACCAAATTTATATTGTGCACTCTTTGTCTTTATGATTGCTCCAAGGTTCTCCATCAATTGTTGTAATTTTAGCTCTGCTAGATCATATATGTAATCTTTCTTATCAATTTTGCATTCCACATCCACAGCTATATAGGGAACATTGTTTAATCTACTAGATTTATCAAACTTATATGATATAACCCTTACAAAAAATTGTATTAGAGGATTAGTGACTATGTCAATTGTCATGCCTCTCTTCTTCCATACAACTCTAGTATTTTTCTCAATCACTTCCTTCAAATCACTTCCTAGTGTCTTAGGCCAATCTAGAGTCAGGTAACCAGTAACCCTATGGATTATTCTCTTATTAATTTTCATAGGCTCATTGTCCAACCATTATGAACCATCATGAATTTGGGTAAGCACTATCCTAATCCATTCTGTTTTGAATAAATTCAAAAACTCTAGGGCTAGTGTCAACCCTTTCCTCTCAACAATTTTGAATTCTTCTTTCAATACACCATAACCACATAGTCTATTATATGCTTCCATGATCTCCATATCACCAATGCTTCCTATCTTATATTTATAGCATTTTCTCACATCTTTCACTAGTAAGACATTTGGTGGTATCATGGATAACACACCAGAAGGGTCTTCCTTGTAAGAAATGTTAAGAATAGCTTTAAAAATGAGTTACTTGACTTCATTACTCACTAATTGAACATTCAAAACTTCCTTTCCCTCTATATTCTTTAAACTTCATACCATAATGTGAAACTAGGGTTTACAAAAAATTAAACTGCATAGCTCTATGGTTTACAAAAAATTAAATTGCGTAGCTCCACTCTTGATAAACACCTTATGAGATCTGATGAATTGGTGTGAAATCATTAATATAATCTTCTAAAATTTCTTTGAATGGATTTCTAGATCACCTTCTTCTCTTCTTGCTCTTTCTCAAATTTGAAATGATGTGAAATGAGCTAAAATTGATAAAATACCCTTTGAAAAGATTGTAATAAATGTTGAGTTCTTACACAGTTGTAAGCTTGGCATCAACCAATTTTAGGCTCACTCAGCATCCATTAAAATTTCAAAAACTTAGTGTCCACTACAAGCTCAACATCAACTAGTCAGTCTGTTAGCTTAGCATCTTCTAGCATTCCACTCGTTACACACAAAATATTTCGTGCTCGGTAGTAACATGAAAAACTTAAAGATTTATCTTGGATTCCTAATAAAATCTTGCATCTTCAATCATCCTACTATAATCTTTTTAGTACTAAATCCTTTGGAATAGATGTATGATATAACCTTTAATTATTAGTCCCACTTACCTCTTGATTGCCTAGTTTGATGAGGTGTGATCACTTGACCCATTGGGGGAAGTGATCCCTTCTCCATTTGATGCATTGCAATCATCCTTCTTCTTCCATGTCTTATTCATCTAATCTTTGGCATGTTCAACATCTCCCTTGCCTTTGCCTTTATCAAATTCACAACTTGGTGCATTTGACCTAGTTGGACAATATCTACTTATGTGACCAGTCTTCAAACAACTAAAACATGTGGTTTGACTCAACCGCTTCTCGTAGTCACCTTTGAAGTGTATCCTAATACAATTCTCAAGAACATGTCCATATTCTTGGCAATAATGACAACTATACCTTGTATTATAATCCTAGTTCTAAGAGTTTTCATTGTTGCTTACATTTGTTTGCCTATTTTATGACCACATGGACTTGGATCTGCATTCAAAGGCTCTATGTCCATACTTTTGACAATTGTAGCAATATCCTTCAAATCTTTGTGTACATGGTCTTGGTTGTGCATTCATATGTCTGATGACCTTGTTTGTTGCACTTATGATAGTGAACCATGCTCTTATGATTGACATTCTAATTTTTAGTCATGTTTCTATACACATTAGCAATATGTCCTTTCTTTCCACAATTATGACAAATGGGTTTGGAATTCTTACCTTTTCTGCTCCTTTCTTCTGCACATTTGGACAACTCTTCTTCTTTAATGCTTGTGTATCCCAGTCCAAATGTGTCATTATTGGATCTAGGGGATCTCAATAATTTCTCAAAGTATTTTATGGCTTTATTTGGTTTGTTGAAACTTTTAGGAAATTCCTTTTCCCTCTTTAGGCCACTTTGCAATTGTTTATTCTACAACTTCAATGTAGTTATCTCAATGTCCTTGACATTTAGTTGTGTTAGTGTAAATAAGTATTTACTATTTACACTTTTTTTAAGTTTACTTAGGTTAATGCATTATTTTATTATTTATTTTGTGAGACACTTAGGAGTTTCCATAGTCTCATGAGTTGTCATATTGACAACACTAGAGTAAGCAACTCTAATTCAACACATGATGTCTACAACAATGGAGTTTGCATAATTAACTGAGTTTTCATGTAGAAAACACAATTATTCACACTCCTAATTTAGCACATGGTGTCTAAAACATTATTTTTCATGCTACACCTTTGTAGGCTTATCCTCTCATCATTACACTTACTCTCATGCTTAATGGAGGATAACCCATATTTTTTGGACATGTGCCTAGTTGTATGACTTATCATGTTGTTGAATTCGAAGCATTCTAGAACCATTACAAAGGCCTTTCTATATAGGCACTCCTAGTGTACTTTCAAATGGAATATTCAATGAATATGTTATCATTCTAATCATGCTCTCTTTGGTCTACTATTGTGCCTATGTTTGAGTTCCTTGGTCTTGGGTGAATTTTTCCCTAAGGCAAATTCTTACATGGTATCAGAGCTTGAGGAGATTCTCTTCACATAGCCATTCGATACCATTGTTGCTTCAACACCTCAACCCAAATCTAGAGAATCTATAGAAATTAGGAGCATCTAGAGCCAAATCAGACCTCGCCATTGCATCCAAAATGTTGATTAAGTGAAAATCGGCTATAAATTTTCCTATGCTAGGCTAAAGTTGATCATAAGGCAATTTCTTTTTTGCAAACTAGCACCCAAAGGCACCAATTTGCAACTTGGGTATGGTTTTTTAATTGATTTGTTAATCTATTGTTTAGATCTAAAATTTAATTATTCTCTACATTTTCAAATTTATGGGTATTTTCATAATTTTTTCACCTAGTTGGGCTTTTAGAGAATTTTTTTTTGCAAAACCAGGCAGTGACACCTTGGCCCTATAAGGAATATTCTATTTATTTCAGTAGAATATTCTATTATAATCAGAGTTCCAAATTTGACGGTTCCAGCCACAACCCCACTACATTTAATGACCACAAAGTATTACCTATGGCTCAAAATTTTTGACCGATGAGCAACACCATCAGACCAAGAAGAAAATCTCATGAACAAACTCTAACTAGGATCCACCAACAAATCCTCTAGCAATCTCTTTTTTTTTTGGTGGGTGTGCTTTGTTTTTTATATATTGCTCGACACTGTTCCACAATAATGTGGGACTAATGTACCTCTATAAATTAAAATCAGCACCATCTTTCTGAAATACTGACACTACTTCCATAGATTCCTTGGTTGCTAAACATCTCTAACACCCATTGTAGTGGTTACTTTGGCATGTCTATTTTATTCTAGCGAAGATTGTATATTCTGACCATGTCACTCAAAGCTCCCGCCCTACGATTGTAGCAAAGACACCTACCACATGACCCACTATGGCTACCACATGGCCATCTCAGGCACTAGAAAGTGTCATATGACCTATGGTCCACCCTACACTTGGGCTAAAATATAGTTAGATAGACTGGCCACATGTCAAGATCATACAATGACTCATTAACTACTTAGTACAACTGAAGAAAAACTTAGTAACCCCATGTCAGCAAATAGTCAGTAGTTCATATAGTGACTCAGAACTGACACATCATCAATCTAAATTAATAGATTTGTATGCCACCTCAGTAGTCTATACCATCTATACAATTCAGTACTTGTTGATGTCATATTGATGTCACACTGACATCATCACAAGGCTTGGGTATGCTAACATCATTAGTTCATGAGCCTAAATTTGATAGCTATTTGACCATCATTCAGGGGAAAAATAGAACTACTATGAAAACTATATGATATCAAATTTAACCCCATCTTTTGCTGATGCAACCCCTCTCCAAATTGATTTTTGATTTTGTAGTTTGACTTTGGGAGGCCATATCTCACTCATCCAAACTCCAAATCAGTTGCAATTTTTTTGATTTTAGGTAGAATTTTCTAAACTTTTCAGTGGTGTAGTTATTTTCTAGTTTTGGTGCATGGATTTGTTAGAAATTGCAACTTTTAGGGACTGCACCTATCCAATCCTACATTTTGCAACTTCAAATGCTCTGTATGGGCTCATCTGGACATGAAAATAGGTTCTATTTTTTGAAAGTGCACTATTTTTTGTCTAATTTCTATATCTACAATAAAATTATATGGTTGTGTGGACAAAAGTGTCACTTTTAGAATTAGTTCCTTTTTTGCATTATAATACTTTGATATATTTTAGAATTGTTGTATATGTGAGATACATTGTAATGTTCCAATTTTGAACTCCATAAGGAGGTTGTAAAAGGAAAAATTAGAAGTCCATGAAGGCCAAAATTGGCAAGTGGCCATTGTAATCACACTACGTATAAAGTGCCAAAAACATCTTTTTGGGGTGGTTTATTGATTGAGTGGAAAGGTGGGGTGTTCTTGGTGTTGTGTTCCTCTTTTTATGTAGTTTTTTTTTCATTTTCTACATCATGGAAAATTTTAAGTTTCCAAAATTAACTCCACATAACTATGCTACATGGTCCATTAAAATGTGGTGTAATTTAATGCATAAATGAGTTTCCCAATATGTAGATGGTACCCTTCCTAAACCAACAGGTCATCAAGCATCTAGTAGTAAAATCACTAATTGGCAAACTATGAATAGGAAAGCCCTAGGTGATATTTGTTTGGGGTTGAAGATAAGATTATATATCACATTTAGAAGTCTTGTACATCCAAGGAAGCTAGGGATACCCTCCCAAACCTTTATGGTAAGGTGTCTGAGTGAGATGTTTTCAAAATTGAAGATGAGCTTGTCTCCTTAGATCCAAAGGCATTTAATTCCATACAATATTTTCTCATAAAGGTGAATGAATTAAGAACGAAACTAGATGATTGTGGGAGTGCTATTAAAGATTATAGGTTAATCTATCTCATTCAAAATAAGCCTCCATCTAAGTACTCCACATTTGTTTCTACTTATAACACCTCAAAGACTACATTAGGGTCTACCTATCAGAAAGTCTCTTTTGATCATTATGCTGAACTATTGGATAAAGAAGAAAAGAAGTTGAAATAAATGGGGATTCTCAATTTGCCAAAGTCTAAGGCATTGGTAACAACTAATGAGGGTTCTCAAAATTGAACTAGTCAATCTTCAAATAAAGGAAAGGGTAACAATAAGAAGTGAAAGAATAAAAAATTAGAGGATATAGAAAAGGAAACACCAAATCAAATAAACAAGGCAAGTCTTCCTCAAATTCAGATAAGAAGGGGGACAATAATAAGGACAAGAAAAAGTGTGCTTATTGCAAGAAATTGGGTCATGAGAACATGAGTGTTATCATAAAAAGACTGATTAGTTAATGACTATGATGAAGAAACATAATGTTCCACTGCCTAATGCTTACAAGGAGAAAGTATCTTCTTTAGATTCAAAGGGAAAAGGGCAACCACTCATGGAAAATTCAAGTTCTTCATTGGAATGGATTCTTGACTCAAGTGCCTCATATCATATGGGTTCTTCAAAAGGAGATTTTTCTTCATTGAACTAGTCAAAGGTAACACACATCTTTGTGGGAGATGATACAAAAATAGAAGTTGAAGGAAAAAGAAATGTGTATATGGAAAATGGAGAGTTTAAAGATGTTCTCTATGTTCCTAAACTAAGTTCTAATCTCCTTTCAATTTACCAAATCACTCACCTTGGAGATGGTCATAAAGTTGAGTTCCTTCTTGACCTAGTGAAGGTGCACAACCTAAAAGATGACTCAGTGGTTGTAGTGGGGAAAATTAATCATGACAAAAGGTTGTATTCTTTCTCTCACTTTGTGCCCAAGTCTCCTTGAAAATCCTTGTTGAATCAATCTACTTATTTATTTTGGGGAAGTGAGGGATTGTCAAGTTTTCACAAATCCAATTATGGCATGAGCAGTTTGGTCATCTTGCCTTCGACTATCTTTAGGAACTTTGCTCAAACAAAATGGTCAAAGGTCTACCTACAATCAACTTTTCCATAATTGAATGTTTAACAGGTTCATTGGATATGCATCTAGAGGACAAGTTACATAAAGGAAAGTCTCCAAGAGCACTAGTTATTCTTCAGATGGTTCACATGGTACTCAGGGATTTTTTTAGTGGCAATTAGTCACCAAATGGTGAATATGTCCCGATCTAGCTATAGAAATTGGTGAAAAAAAACACCATATACTAGTTAACCGGTTTGCCCAAATTTTATAAAATACTCATATAGTGGTCAGAATGTTCACCACTATTATTACGTAATTTCAATTTGGTAGTTACGTTCTTTGCCCATATTTCTCTTTAATGTTTACTCTTATTCGCCACAGAATTAATTGAGTGTCTCTTTCGACGATCATCATTCGCCAAATTCCCATTTTCCTATGTAAAATTTTTATTTGTCCTAGGACCCAATTCGCCATGCATCACACACAATGGGGTCCCAAATTCCTGCCATATTCACCCACTCGATTACTTGAAATTACGCGGACTTCGCCAAATATTAGTTCTTATCATATGTAATGGTCGACCCATTCGCCAAAATGAAAATGGTTTATTTGTAGTTGTCTATTAAAGACATGAGTTTCATTATTGAAACATGTCAAAAGGAGCCTTCTTCTTAGTATTGCGATCAGTAGAGAACTGAAATGACTACGACTACAAGTCCATAGTATTTTATTGCAGCCTTAATTTGATGGAGATGTCACAGTCAAATTTAAATAGGAAGAGGAGTAGGACTAATGAAGGTGGAGATGTCCAAGAGAGGCCAACAAAATGCAAAAATATATCTTCATACTTTGGTAGGGGTAGATGCAACAGTGTTGGTCAAAGTAAGGAAGGTACATCATCAGAGGAGCCTATACAATCTCAACCTACACAAGAGTCCATTCAACAAATTGGGGAGCCTAATAAATCTGGTGACAGAGTTGCAGAACCTGATATCTCTAATGAAGATGACCTTGAAGAAGAATATCCAGTAAATAACCAGTACCAGGACAAATCAATCAACTTCGGTGATGATGATGGTGCAATTAACAGTAACAATGACACTAAAAGGAGAGGAAAATCGAAAGAAAAAATTGATCGTCAGTGGGAGATGGCCAGGAGATTTAAATTTGATTGGGCAACAAAGTATCCATTCATTGAGCCCATGGAAAATCCAATTGTAGGCGAGCCACTAGTAGAATGTAGATGTGCAATTTGTAGATGGAAGTATAAAAAGGAAAAGTGGTTGTAGCTTAAACTAGACACCATAGAGAAACATGTTGGTAAGATTTACAAAACCTCAACTGTAGATGGCAAGGAAATAAAAGTGGTAAGATATAAAACAAAAGAGCAATGTCAACATAAAAGGAATGCTAAAGAATATTATATGTTTCAAAAATTTTAGACGAAGCCTGGTGAAGTTCAAGGTTCTATTAATGCTATTTTTGCAAAAGCAAGTAAAGTAGAAGAACGTGGAAAAGTTGTTCAATTAAGTAATGTTTTCTATATTTTGAGCAGAGGGCATCCAATGACAGACTATCTAGAAATGAGTGGTTTTTTACACTTTCTAAAAGTTCCTAACTATCTTGTTAGTCATTGGTCGATAAATAGTGGATGGGAATGGGCAAGTTGTATTGTGCAAGTTTAAATAGAGGATGTACAAAGAAAAATAAAAGAGTCAAGCTTTATTGCATTGTCCGTAGACGAAGTTACGACAATAGATCATACATCATGGGTATGCATGCATGTTTATACTATATATAATAATGTCCGCCAACCACATCTACTATTTGCTGCTAAATTGAGAGACAATGCGACAACAAAAACTTTATTTCAGTTATTAAAGAGCAATTTAATTGAATATGGAGCTAATGGATGAATTGACAATAGCGAAGAAGTTGGTCTGTGTTCGAGCGGATGGAGCTTTAGTAATGCAAGGTCAAAGGAATGGTCTTTGCATAAAGATGCAGGCTTCTTGTTCACAATATGTTGTTGCCATTCACTGTATGGCCCATAGGATGAATCTTTCTTTTAGAGTTGTGAAGAAGTTTCCTTCAGTAAACAAGGTTGAAGATTTAGTAAGAGAGTTGTATGCATATTTTTGTCGAAGTCCCAAGCATTTTAGGGAATTTCAACACTTTGCTAATGGAATTAACGATGGAAACAAGCTTCTAAAAGATGTTAATACTAGATGGATCTCTTTGGATAGACCAGCACATCGAGTATTTTTCGAATATCAATCTTTGATTGGACTGATGTACGAAAATCGGGACAATGCAAAATATCAGAGATATGGCGACCTGCTTCGGAGGTTAAGCAATATGGAGACACTTTTGACTTTGGCATCTCTTCTTCCCATGTTAGAAGAAATGAGGTTAATTATGAAAAAAGCCTAGCAAAGAGCCATGTATATTGCAGAATATGCTTAGTTGCATAAAATGTCATGCCGAGCCCTCGATAGTCTCTATCGTACTAACCTAAATTTATTTGATGATAGATTTAATCACTGGTAGAAACTAATAGATTTGGACGATCCTGATAATTTTTTAAAGATCCTTGAAAATGGAGATTTGTGTGTTTGTGTAAGGGGATTTCAGATACCAATGTACTACATTGCCCCAAAGAAGCGAGCTACAAGAGTTACAAGGGAAGAGTTTACCAAGATCATCAAGTCTATAGCATCTACTGCAAGGGACATAGCCTATAGAGTTTCCTCTGAAATAATATCACGATTCCCATATGATCAACTGCTTGAGGCCATGGCAATTGTGTTTCCTCAATATTGATCCTTCAACAATAAGGAAGATTATCGTAGAAGACTATTGATTTTGATAAAGGAATTTTGCAAATCTATAGAATTCAATGGAGTGACTATCAACAGAATATTAGATGAGGGTCTTCATAGACAGCAATCAGGCACCTTTGCAAGGACCATGAAGCATCAATATCAATTAATGTATAACCTACATGAAGAGGGCTTGGCAACAAAGCTTTGGACAGAACTAAAACAGAGCACATTGTTGCACGAAGAAATTTCAGAGTACTTCAAGCTTGTTGATCTATGTCAAACCATGATATTGGGTTCAGTGGAGGATGAGAGAGTTTTTAGTGCTTTGGGCTTCCTAAAATCAAACCTAAGAAACAAACTAGACAATAATTTGGAATCATGCTTGAGGGTATACACATCTAGGTATAATGTCAATACTTTTCCTTTTCAAACAGTAATGGAAATCTGGAAGAAAAGATGCAAAAGAAGAAGGGTGGGACTAGGCAACACCATTAACCAATCTCCTACAGTGACTCCAAGTGGGACAAGTATAGTTGGTAGTGGCACTAGCCATGGGATCGGGAGTTCGAGTCATAGAAGCGAAGGTCAGAGTGAACTTGAAGTTGAAGAAGACACAAACAAAAATGAAGAGAACAATGAAGCAACTGGACTACCAGAATTGGATGATGATGACAACAAAGACATGAATTGGAAAATTTAAGAAATTTTGGCTAAATTAGCAGTGGCAACCAGTAGATTTTTTTGAACTTATTAACTACTATATGATATCTTATCATTCAATGTTCATTTTAGAAAAGCAAGAAATTACAATGTATTATGTTTCATCATTAAAATTTGAGAAAAAAGAGTATTACTACTGTAGAGTGTAGTTTATATCATGTCATCAATGATCATTCATATTTGAATTTGAAATTCCTGAATGAAATTTTATTTTCTATTTTATTCATTTATTCAGCATACATTGAATTGGAAAACATGAAAATTAGATAGAATCATAGATTCAATTCCACAATTAATAATTATTAATGGTTTTCATTTGCAATATTTAGCTAATATGGTACAATTCTTGTAAGCCAATGACCCTGAATTCCCTTTTATAGAAAAAAGGGAGCAACAAATGCTTCAGGTCGATTTGCCTAATGTGAAGTCTCAAAATCTAAATCAATAAGACATCTACAAGTCTAAAACATCTCTACAACTTTAGTTGTACATTTCTGCATTTGACAGGCCAGTTTAGTAAATTGGCAATTTTAGCATAGGCAATAGCATCTACAAGACTGCAATAGCATCTACAAGACTGCAACATTGATCCTGTTCAAAAAACAAAGTTCAAACTTGTTACTTTAAACTCAATTCTAGAGTCTATACTGTAGTATGTAGGATAATATGAAAGATATTCATATATAGTAAAGATATAGAGATGATTGAAACTGAAAGTACTTTCACATATAGACTATAAGTTTCTATAGTATGCTCCATTCTTCTTTGGTTAGAAGGGCAAAAATTTTTGATGTTATGGTAAATGACCTGCATTCTCGTCAGCATTCCATACTTGGAAGAGCGAGTTTCAAGCAATGTTCGTTCCACTAGTGCATGCAAATTTGTGAATGTTTTGATGCACTTTGCAATGCATTCATGAGTTTTTTCCTGAGGAAGGTTGCCTAAATCAGAGGTTATTTGGTCCTCCAACTTTTGTTTGTAAACTTCTCTTCCAACGAAACCCGTTGTTGAGAAATTAGGTCCAGGACTCAGTAAACCAAGAGATATCAATTTTGCTATTTTATTGTTCATCTTGGTGAGCTTTGGCCCAAATAAAGCAAGAACTTCTTCTACTTCTGTTAGTTTCTGACATTTATGAAATACAGAGGTTGCCTTTATTATTGACCCAATGCGGTCCTAAATTCCCTTGCTTGCCAAATGCTTTTCAGCAGTGCTATTGATTTCTTCCATAATCTGCTTTGCAGTTTTCTATCTCTGAGAAAAACTTTTGTTCTCCTCAAGTTGCTCTTTCAGCTTCCCAAAAACATCTATAAGAGCTTCGTAGAGTTCAAACCAATCACACAACCTATCAGCAGAAGTCTTTATGTGCCCCTAGAAGTAATTTTTGATTTGCTTTACTATATTATTTACATGGTCATTCAAGCCATTTTCATATTTTTTAATAGTATCATTTTCCTTCTTTAGGTCTTCTTTCATTTCTGAGTACTGGTGTTCACTATGTTTTCTTATTTTCTTTGCTTTATTTTCCCACCCTTTTTCTTTCTCTTCGCACTCTTTTTTTTTTACCCTCTCATTTTCCAATTCTTTATTTAACTTATTGTTTACACTTGCAGCATTCTCCAAGTTTCTGTATAACTTTGTTGAAGATTCTTTTTCATCCTGGAGTTTTTTTCCCATTTTTTCCAAATTTTCTCTCAGAGTTTTTAGTTCTGCATCCATTTTCTCTTGCTATTCAATTGCTTCTTTAGAGCCAAAGGATGAATTTTTTATCCTTTTCTCTAATTCTTTGCATCTGTTTACTACTGCTTTCTCACTTGCCTTTACATTTGCTAGGTCTGCCTTTAACTTATATATTGTGCCCGGAAGCTTTCCTCTCTCTCTCTCTCCAACTTCATCATTGAACTGTAGACCACTTGGTTGGTCATTTTGGACACATTTATCTTGTCCACATTTTTAATTTTGGATAAATCCATTTGGAGGGTGCTAACTTGAAATTCAGATGGATCTAATTGACTCTCTGGTGGATTGTTATCTCTAGCTGGGGGCATAACAACCATGAATTCCATCATATCTTTATCTGGATCATATGTGGGAAATAGCCTGTTGGTTGCAAGTTTTGCATCATGAGCTGCAGCAATTGCTTCCATCTTCATTGTCTTACTATTTTGTCTATTCTTGTTTTTTGATTTTTCATAGTTAGTTACAAATTCATTGTAATGAAAATTAGGATTTTGTGAGACAATTGAATGTTTGAATGGTGAAATAGCAGTAGCACTTGCTCTGATGTATGAGCTTCCACCAATACCATGAGGATAACCAACACCTAGACCCATTAGTGGGGTTTGTGGACTGTTTTGAGGGTTTTGTCTAGAAGGATGGGCAATTGTTGGACTCACAGTCACCATTGACGTTGTTGTACTAGTAGTACTACTAATACTTGTCATAACCTTCTGCTTCTTTACACTTTCTTGATCTCTGAGACCAATTTTTTTTGCATCTATATACAATGTCCTTTTCGAACCACTAGTTGTAGTTGTACCCATGATATCTATAGCTATGGGAGTGACAGTTGATTCAGATTGAATCTGAGTGCTTGGAAGTGGAACTGTAAATGAACCAGGAACAAATTTAATTAACTGAGATGAATCCAATGTGGATGGAATTGATTGAGTTGATGATTGATCTCCATGCCCAAGGCCTAGTTTCTAACCATGTTTTGGTGCTACAGCCAGTGGTTGAGGTGGTAACCAAACCCCTTCTCCATTGGGACCCAGACTACCAAAACCTTGGTAGACCATTTTTTCTACAATTTCTACCCCTTTGCTATATAGAATTTTGGTGGATGCATCAACTCCTCTCTGAATTTGTGTACTAGATGAGGGATTCAAATAATCTTAGTCATCATAATCATCATCAGTATCACTATGATTTGCTTCAATTGGATGCTCCTTATTCCACAATTTGTCAAATATTCTATCCTCTTCAGCCTCATCATGATCTAAAGAGGTCTTTGGCTCACCAAGATTCTTCCTCATTTCCCAAAATTGATAAATTTTGCTTCGACTCCATCCAGCATCTATACAATTATTCATTAGCTCCTTTGGAATAGGTTTTGTAGATGGATTATCAACTTTCTTGTAGAAATAGGACGATCATGCCCTACACTTTTCCTTTCTATTTGTGCAATGCCATTATTTGTGATGACAATTCCTGTATTGACATATTATTTTCAGCAGCATATTTCTCCATCTATTTTTTGACCTCCTCCTAGGAGTCCATGTTTTTAAAATTTTCAATCAAGGGCATACTTTCATGTTGATATTTGCTTGCAGAAGTCCCAATGCCCTTAAGCCTTGCTCAAATTATGTTTAGTGGATCATACTGCCAGTGACTGTCAACATCAAATCAAAAAATTGAAAAAAAGGCTTCTACCACTTTGAATCCTCTTCTCTCAAATGAAAACCCTCCAAAGGAGAATGGCAAGGAGGGAAATATCATTTTCTTTTGCTGACCATGAAAGAGTACATTTGTGCTCTCCATTTGTTGTACATATTCCAATGCAAATACCATCTTTGTTACATGTATTGGAAGTTTTTAGGGTTCTACCCATGAACCGTAAAACCTTAACACAGTGTACTCTTCCATTAAGTACCAGTTAGTCAATTATAGTTCACTTCCGAGTTGAATGCAATTTCTACAAGTAACAGGCAATCTAGGCATTGGAGTGCCTGTAATTTTATGGTACATTGGTGCCAAAAAGAAGTCTACAAAATTGTTGTAGTTCCTTCTGTTATCAATCATCCTTATATGAGGTGTCCACTCATATATTGGATTTTGGCCTTCAGTCTGACTACAAAGCTTGTTTGCCTCAAATAATGCACGATGCTTTGCTAGGAGAAGATAGCACAAGTAGGTTGTGAATCTAAATGTCTTCTCTGAACCTCTTTGAATCATTAGTAATTGATCTTGCATGCAATGAACAATGTGCTCAATAAAATGATATCTTACTGGTTCCTTTTTAAAATGAATATGATAAAGCATTTCAAGAATGCTGGCATCCACTTGTTTCTTACTATCCAATCCCAAACAAAATGCTAGCAAGGAAATATTGTCCTGTGTCCATGGCACAAAAAATTCAAAATCATAAGGAGGCATGTGATTTGGACTCAACCTACAACCACTTGTTATTCCTCTTATATAAGAATCTCTCTGTTCTGCATCTAATTTTTCATAATCATCTGCTAGCGTTCCCAGGTCAATATGTAAATTTGAATGTTGTTGTCAAAACCCTAAGTTCAACAAACTAGCAAATTCACTCTCAGTTATGGACAAAATTTCCTCTTGAGTAATTTTATTCACAATTGCTTTTCTATTTTCATCATAATTTTTGGCACAGAGCATAACAATTTTTGGGCAAGGGAATACTTGAGGTAATGCCATGTGTGCCAACCCAGCTAGCCACGTTGCAATTTTATTTACAGTTGCATTTACACTAGGGTTAAATGAACAAAGTTTTGAAGCCTTATTCAGATCGCTCCACTTGTTTTCAAGTGCAAATCTTATCTCCATTATACCCTTATTTCCATGAATAACAGGATCATGTATATTATGGAATAAATCACTAAAACCTTGTGTTTTAAGCATATTGTGGAATTATGTTACTTTTCCCATGTTATTCTTGGTATTTATTTTGCCCATCATGGTAAATATTTAAACACAGCTACAAGCCTACAGGGATGATTCAAAATTAAAACCTTACAAACTAAATTTTTTTATATAATATAAACAATAAAGTTGTAAAATTTAAAATGCGGGATGTAATTTTTCAAGATTTTAGTAGTTACACTTACCCATTCACATTCACGTTGCCCTTAGTTTCAATTTTTGCAGAGAGCTAAGAGTCTAGAGACTATAGTTTGTTGCTTTCCTCGGACCACAATCCTCAACCCTGAAATTAAGAATCCGTAACTTTGTTGAGCTGTAACTTTGTAAATTGTAATTTGTAACCCCTTTCTAATTTCTAAATCTGCAGACAATGTATAACTGCAAAATTAAAAAAACTTAATGCTCCAAAATTGTACAATCTGTACTCTATAGTCTATAGTCGATACACTTGTCACACGGTACACTTTCAGTATAAATGTGAGTGGAATCATGGACCACTAGTGTTACCTAACCGATCATAATGTGTTAATGTCATTCATAACGTCACTGTTAACTGCAAGTGGAATGTGATTATGTCAATGTGTTAACTGAGCAGTGACACATTCATGTTTTCGGGATGCATTTGAAATGACAGGGTTTCTTTTTCCTTTTCATCCCAAAACTCAACTTCAATTGTTGATCTATTAACATCCAATGGCACCGGTGATGGTGTGGTGGCCTCGTGGGTCATGGGCCCCACTCCCATTAACTATGGTAGTCAGGCATCAGGATGACTCAAATCACGAGTTAGACGTGTCAGTGTCACATCATCACCAAATTGAAACTACATTGTTATTTGTTGGTCGACTGAGGAGTTTAGTGATACGTGTCATGTTTCTAGGACATGTTTGAAATGATAGGGTTTCTCTTTTCTTTCATCCCAAAACTCAACTTCGATCGTTGATCTATAAACATCCAATGACACTGGTGAATGGTGTGGTGGCGTCATGGGTCGTGGGTCCCACTCCCATTAACTAAGGTAGTTAGGTATCAGGATGACTCACATCACGAGTTAGACATGTCAGTGTCACATCATCACCAAATTGAAACTACATTGTTATTTGTTGGTCGACCGAGGAGTTTAGTGACACGTGTCATGTTTTCAGGACGAGTTTGAAATGACAAGGTTTCTTTTTCCTTTCATCCCAAAACTCAACTTCGGTTGTTTATTTATAAACATCCAACAGCATCGGTGAATGATGTGGTGGCCATGTGGGTCGTGGGTCCCAATCCCATTAAATTACAAATATAGTTAGTATATTATTGTACTTGCCGGTAGGCTAGTACTATTGCATTCAGTTTGCACAATAAGTGAGTTAGTTTAGAATCAAGCAACCAATGAAAATGAACTATTTTTCTTTTTATCAAATATTTCTAAAGTTTTATATAAATTTATTATTCTCATATATTATCTATACTATTTATCTGAATGATAATTGGTTCTTTTTATTTAGTGTTATAAGACCTCTTTTCTCGGAGGCTACCTCCATGTTCATTTATTCTCGGCTAGATTCTTGCATACTTTTTGACATAAATTTTCTTTTACATAGATTTCAATATCACAATTTGTAAATTGAGTAAGAAATAATTATATTATTAAAAAAAATTAATAATTCAAGAAAAAAGAGTTTATTGGGTTAATCCCAAGCTAGGTGATTCTGATAACATTTTGATATGCAATAATCTATAAATTATACAATTTTAAATCTAGAGAAGGATTGGTTAGAACCTTCTTCACTAACTTGGTTATTAAAAATTAAAATTAAATAATTTAGTAAACTATTTTAAATGTATATTTGTATAATTATATATATTCTAATAAAATATTTAAATTATTTTGTACCTAATTAGAATTTATTTTAATTGAAGTTAAAATTAGTAAATTTTTGTATTTATTTTAACCAATATTTGATATGCAAATTAATAAACCTTTTGCAAACATTGGTATATCAATGAAATTTTTAGATTATAGAATTAATATGGAACTAGGTGATTCCATTAGTTTACTAATAATATTTTATATTCACATAGGCTTTTATAAACAATTCAATAGAAAATTAAAAAAAGAAAAATATTGCAATGTTGCATAAGCATAAGAAGTTAAAACAATGAAATACAATTTTATATGAAATTGAAACTCAAGAAATTTCATTGATATTTCTTGAAATTTACAAATTTACAAAATTGGGGGAAAACCCTAGACTCTAGAAGTACTGTACTATTTGTTGTAGAAACCACCAGAATTGACCATGGTTGTGAATTCTTGTAGCCAGTTGTTGCCATCTTCCACTTCATCCTGGAAAAACCATTTTCAAAGAAAATTCAACCCAATTCTTGCGCATTTCTTATGGTGCTGCAACTGCCCAATAGTCAAGCCCAATAAAAATGGTTGCAGGACCACATTCTGGCCAGGTTCTAGAAGCTTGTGGACTTCACCCACCCAAGGGATCCCCACTCCTGAAACTGCATGAGCGATAATTTCAATGTCATTGCCCAAATATACTACTTTAAAAATCTTCCTCAGGAGCAACAAAATTTCGGCCTGTGCTTCTCTGAGGTCAAGCAGGGAGGCTAGAAATTATGACGTAATGTCACTATAGACATGATACCGATTCTCATTCTTCAAAAACTCATGCCCCAGAACCATTTTGACAGTAGCAATAACAAACTTCACACCAGAGCATGGAACAACCTCATTGCAAATTGACAAGAGGTTTTCCTCAGGAATGTGACCTAGAAAGGCCTTCTGCTCCTCTTCCAAAATGCATCTCAGGTGAATAGGGTTATCCATCTTTACTACAAAGTTCAAACTAACACCAAACAATTAACAAACTAGACCTATAGACTACCAAAAATGAGATGAGCAATGATGAAAGAATTAGCTCAAACGACTATAAATAAGCTTGGCGGGTAGGGTGCCAGGGATTATTTGTTTGTTTTCGTCTGACTGCCAATTCAATTACATTAAATTAGCAAATATTCTCAAATGTTGAACATAATTGCAAGTACATGCCAAAAAGGCCAATTGTAATTAAGACTAATAGTAATAGTACTACTTCTAGTGGACTGTGGCATGTCCTGTAATGCATGCGAAGCCGCTTCGTCGATGGAAAAGGCCAATTGTAAATTGTAATTAATAGTGACAAGACATCAATATACTATCTCCTACAACTTAAGTGATACACGCTGGACAGAAATGTGTCACCATTCCAGACACTTGTACAAGGTCAAGGCTTCACATACTAGCAAGAGAATGTTGCTATCACTGACATGGCATTTAATTCTTTCTGGGTGCACTATACTTTTCATACAACTTACCTTGATACATGTCAACATTTCGATGACTACCTCGACAATTCTTCTTCCTTCAAGAAATGTTGACCGAAATTAAACCTCAGCCATTGATGTTGGATCATCAGACGGTCTGAGTTCTCAAATAATACATTTAACATAATTACAGTGGTAGTGGCCAATCATTTATGTAAGTTGGTATGTTAGGTTAGGCTACTTATTTCCCATCTTTTCAAAATAGCCATACCAACTATAACTTTTTGAAAACCATTCGCCATAACAAATAAATTAATTCAATTATTTGGAAAATAATTTTTCCACCTTTATATAAAAAAAGGTATTAGTTATTAAAATATTTTCCAACCAATATCCATATTTCAAAACATAATTTGCCATCAATATTAATAATTTTATTTTAAAAAAAAATTATAATCGCCATTACTTTATAAAAATTGTCTAAACTATTAAAAAAATTGCCACCAAATATCCATCCATTGACGCATAATTCGCCAACACTATTATTATTTTTTTCACCCAAATGACATGTGATTAACCACAATTTTATAGATTTTGGGAGGGGGGGGGTTCCTTAAAGTTATCCCTGATGGTACTAGGAGGTCCTTTTATAGTCACATCAATCAGCCAGGGTCGCTAAATACTTAAATTCATTGATGACTTTTCACACTATACTTGGGTCTACTTTCTTGATCACAAGAATGAAGTGTTGAATAAGTTTCTATCCTTCAAGACTCATGTTGAATAGAAATCAAGGAAATCCATCAAAGTTCTAAGGATGGACAATGAAAGTAGATATGTGAACAAAAGACTTAAAGACTTTTGCAAACTTGATGGTATTGTTCTTCAAAATCCACTAGCATTTAGTCTACATAAGATAGATGTTGTAGCATTGCTAATTCAAACTCTTAAGTCTATGGAAAGTTGCATGATACAAGCCAAGTCTCTAGATCCATCACTTGAAGTTGAAGTAATCAATAGTTCCAATTACATACTTAATAGGTCTTCTCATGCCACCTTAGATAGAAAGACTCCTTTTGAGGTATGGTGTGTTAGAAAACTAGTTGTGACACACATCGGGGTCTTTAGTTGTCCAACATGGGCAAACATTTCTTCTAGGGGATGCAAGGCACCACCACCTCAGCCTTATACTTTCATTAGATATGAAGATGGTGTGAAGGAATATAGATTTATGGATCTTGAGACACCTAAGAACTTTGTGGAGAAGGATGTACAGTTTGAGGAAAGTTCACCACATTGTAGAATCTAATAGTGACTCCAATGATAGTGCTTCAATAGATATAGATATGTGGGGTTCTATCGATAGTTGCAGTGAGAGGTCATGAAATCAACATATTGCACATGCATATATTGCCATAGTGATAGGTCTAACACAAAAGGGTACACCTTGTCTTCCAGCTCCAACAATAGAGGATGACAACATAGTAGATATTTCAAGTTTTTTTGTGAAGTCATACATAGTAGATTTGGGGGACATCATTGATGATATACATCTTCTCTTTGATGGAGAAGATCCTTCTTTAGTTGTTGCAAGGGCTTACTCTAACCCTCATGTCCATTCTCTACATGATCGATCTTCACAGGTTGATGTGATTGTGGATACTTATGTACAGCAGTTGCAGGAGGTCTCTTTATCATTTGAGGAGATAGTAGATTCTTTGGGATAGGTTCTACATTCATCCTTGATAGAAAGAGTTGAATAGCTTTTAGAGACATCAATAATCATTGGGATTATTTCCGCACATAGTAGAAGCATCTCATTTGTACCTAGGGTATTGTTTCTTCTAGAGGGGAGGAACACTATTCAACATTCCTAGATTAGCTTCTACATTAGAGTAGCTATCATTCATCAGTACTTTTCATTTGGGGAGAGGAGACTATCTTGTGGGGGGGGGGGGGCTTTCCTTTTCTTGGATAGTACTCTTCTCACATTTATCTACTGTATATACTTGATGTATGTCATAAAATGTGGGGGGGGGGGGGGGGGGGGTGGTCTTGATTACTCCATCTTTCTCTACTTTATGAGAGATTGCATTTCATTATATACATGGGTACCTAACATGGCCTAGTATTTGGTTCCCATTATGCATTTCATTCTAACTTTTGTAAGCTTAACCTCATTCCCCTCAGTTGCACTTAAGGGGGGGTGTTGCTGTAAATAAGTATTTACTATTTACATTTTACTTAAGTTTACTTAGGTTAATGCATTATTTTATTTATTTTGTGAGACACTTAGGAGTTTGCATACTCTCAATAGTTGTCATGTTGACAACACTGGAGTAAGCAACTCTAATTTAGTACATTGTGTCTACAACAGTAGAGTTTGCATAATTAACTAAGTTGTCATGTAGACAATATAGTTATTCACACTCCTAATTTAGCACATGGTGTCTACAACATTATTTTGTGTACTACACCTTTGTAGGCTTATCCTCTTATCATCGCACTTAATCGTGTGCTTAATGGAGGTTAACCCATATCTAGTGGACATGTGCCTCGTTGTATGACTTATCATGTTGCTGATTTCTAGGCATTCTAGAAGCATTCTAGAGGCCATTGCATATAGGCACTCCTAGTATACTTTCAAATGGAATATTGAATGAATATATTGTCATTTTGATCATACTATCTTTGGTCTACTATTGTGCTTGTTTTTTAGTTTTTGATTTCCTTGGTCTTGGGTGAATTCTACCCTAAAGCAAATTCTTAAAAGTTCATAGTTGGCATTCATAATTTGACTTAGAGTATCCAATTGCATGTTGGAAATCCTTGTTAGTTTTGATAATTTCTCTTCTAGTCTATTGGCCAAAATTCTTTTGTCTTCTTCAATCATTGCTTTTTTTTCCATGGCTTTCTTATTCTATTCAGTCACGTCACATAGCAATATAGCTTGTGATTCTTGCTCTAACTCAATATTTCTAGTTTCTTCAGTTGAGCTCTATTCTTTTCCATTAGATCTACAACCACTACATCAAATTCATTGGAGTCTCCATTTTCAAATATGTTAGTAGTGTTCATCTCTTTATATTGTATGTCATTCTTTGTAATAGCAATTTTCTTTCTTCTCTTCAAGGATTTCTTTAGTTCTTCTCTTGCTTCATTCAATTGACGTAGAATGAGATGTATTTCAATCTCCTAATTCTCAATTATCTTTCCCAACCCGTAGACTTACATTTCAAAATCTTTCCTCAATGATACAAAGCTTCTCTTTCAGAGAACAATGCTCTAATACCAATTTTTGAAATTACAATAGGAAAGGTAAACTTATGATATGTTGGGGTGGGGGTGGGTTGGAGGTGGGGGTGAATCAATAGTTTAAACTTGGACCCATAAAACTTTCACCATGCATCCATCTCATACATTTAATGTACAAACTAAAATAACATGTAAGGCATATATATCTAAAAAATGCAATCAAGCAAACATTCATACACATATGACACCAGATATGATTTCCTAGAAACCTTCCAAGCGATAAGGTAAAACTAGGGTGGGGATGACACCCACAAATTTTTACTATTGCAATAAAAAAGTGTATTCAATGAAGGTTACAATACTTTGATCATGAGACATGATCTACCATGTGAATGGTCTTCCCTCTTGAAGGCTTACAAAGACTATTAAGTCTCACCTTGTTAGAGGATTTCAACACCCTATTAGAAGTGTTCCTTGCTAAAGGACTTTAACTCACAATTAAGTAAGCACCCTGGTAAAGAATTTCAATATAGCCTATGAAGACTACTTTTTTAAGAGATCTTGACTTAAATTACCTCTTAAAATGTCTCAACATTGATCTTGTGGTCAACACTTGTTTCCCTAATGATAGATCACCTCTAAACAATTGTCTTCTTGATCCTTCTTGATTAGATGTCTCTTTGTTGTATCCTTTTCCTTTCCTTTGTTTTTCTATAGCTTATTCTGTAATGTTCTCTCATTTCATAAATCCTTAATCACCATGAGTGCTCTATTTGCACATTAAAACTTCTCTCTTTGCCCCTTCAACATTTATAGAAATTTTAGGGGTTTTTCCTCCTTAAAAAGACTTTGGTGATTTAGGGTTAGGTATGAATCTACAACTAAGATTCAACCATTCTGCCACTTAATCCTTCCTCTTTTTTGATTGGCTACATATAATTTCATTGGGAATCCAACTTAAAATTTTTCTTTATCTCCAAAATATTGTAATTCATCCTTAAGTTGGCTCAAAAATGGTTTACATAGTTGTTTGTGCCATTACAAAAAAATATGTCAAAACTATCTTGCTCAGTATCTGAACTCTTTGATTCTTGGAATATAGTGTCTTTCTGCTATGACTTGGTATTTTTATCACTCAACATCCACTATTCACTTAGCTCCTCACTTGGTATTCATTGTCTACTCGACACTTGAGTGACTCGGCACATGAGTGGCTTGACACTCACTTGTCAAAACCAATCTAAGATCAACATAGAGTTGTTATTCTAAGAAGCAAGGTTAAAGGCATGTAGAAGACATGTTGGATATGATATGGTTAAGCTAAGTCATCATAATTTTATATGTATAGAAAGTTATTCAACTTACAAAGTGATAGATTAATGTTATTGCTAAGTATAACATGTTCTTAATGAGGTGCTATAATAATTAATTGAGAAGGTGTATTAGCCAACTCAAGGAATTTTTTATGGATCTAGTATAAAGGAAGGAAATTTTCCTTTTTTATGTATGAAAAATTGCATGAAGCACAAAGAGGGGAACACGTTGATATGAAGGATAAGTAGAGTAGAGTGAAGTTGGAGAAAACTTCATTGTTGTTGAGGTTTTATTTTAAGATCCAAGGTTTGATATTTGGATCAGAGGTTCCTAACCTAGTCTACAAGGTCTAATAGTGATTGGTCTAGTTGACAGGATAGAGGAAAGAGGATAAAACGTAGTATAGATAACTATTTTACAGGGAATACTTGAGAGATCAGTTGGAAAATGAAGTTCAGTGGTCTTGACCCAAAAGTTGTTTGGACAGTGGTTCTTTCTTTCTTCTACAACACCTAATAGGATCAGAACAACTCCTAATAGGGTTGGAATCTCCTAGCATGGATTCAAAGTTTCCTAATAGGGATTCTTATGTACTAAATGTGGTGCACTATTCTTTCTAACAACCCCTAAGTTCAAGCTTAACTTTGATGGATCCTCTAGGGGGGAGCATGTGACTATGAGTTTTGGTATTAGATATGACCATGGAATTTTTGTGATGGCCTATACTTGTAGTTGTAGGGAAAATAGTATTAGCTTTGGTGAAGTAATGCATCTATTTTGGGAGGTTAAGCATGCCAGCTTATGTGAAATTTAAATTTTGGTTGTGGAGAGAGAATCATAGCTTATTATTGAAGCCCTTATAGGAAGAAATAAAGTTAGCTGGAATATCTCCCAAATAATTAATGATTCCTATTTGTTTATCTCAAGAATTTGGGAGGTGTCCATTCAACACATATACCACAAGGTCAATTAGGTGGAAGATGCATTGGTGGCAATCAGTAATACAAGGGCTAATACATGTATTTGGAAAAATAGTATTGAGCCTCCAGCTAATATTTAGGCACTAATCATTAAGGACTCCAACTGTTAATGAGATTACATCTTATTAAAATTTACATTTAAATGGCTATCATTAATTGGAGTAGTTTTCTAAAAGGTGTGCATACCATCATTAAATGTGATGGCATTTAGAGTCATCCAAAAAGTGGTGATAAAAATGGGTGAGTTTTCTTACTAAATTGGTGTGCCGACTTTCACAAGTTTTGGTGAGTTTGTGTCACATATGAAAGGATGGGTGGTTTTAAAAATGATACTAAAAGCATCGATAATGAAAGGAGTGGTGTTATTAATGGAGAAAAAGGTACCAATAATCATTATGATGTTTTAGGAAGGTGCCAATTATGTGGGATTATTTTTCAAATACTTTTCATTTTGGTTTTAAATCCATTTTCTTTCCTTGGATCACAAGTTTCTAGGTGCTATCTCTATTTTTTAGCCTTTAATGGATTTTGTTTGGAGCTATGTTGAATATCTCTGAGGGTTTTTCTAAGGACCTAGGTGAGAGTGGGTAAATGGGTGGTAACCCTATTCATATCAAAAGAGTCTCATTAAAAAATACAAAAAGGCTTCATGGACATACTTTAAAGAGGGTGGTTTAGTGTCATTTATGCATTGTATTGAGGGATATAATGAAGTAGTCTCTATGCAGTTTGTTAACTCTTGAAATGATAGATGGGTGAGTGTGAATGGGATCTCTTTTGAATCAATGAGGAGGTCATCACCAAGGTTTGCAGTTTATCCTTGGAGGGTCATCAATGGTAGAAGAAAACATATGTTGTAGATGAAGCTAGTCTTAGTTCTAATTTCTTTTTGTATTGATGAAATCTTAGTGCATGATCATGGTGGTTTTGTTAGAATGGAGTTACTAGATCCCTAGAAAGAGGTATGCTATGTTATAATGAGATATCTCACCTTAGAGGGTACATTTTAGATTTTCTATTACTACCATTTTCC
The DNA here is from genome assembly GCA_028749045.1 of Cupressus sempervirens. NCBI lineage: Eukaryota > Viridiplantae > Streptophyta > Pinopsida > Cupressales > Cupressaceae > Cupressus > Cupressus sempervirens. The sequence continues at coordinate 354,617,148 of CM053792.1, read as the reverse complement.
CATTTAAAACAAAAAATCATACTTGTGACCTCATCTCCTTCCTATTTTTTTTCCTACATTCCATTGAAAACACAATTCTTAAGGTTGGGAACAAAATTAAGAAAGGAAAACCCTATAATATTCTTTACTAGGCCTTTATGTTTAAGCTTTATTATTTTCATAGGAACCTCTATCCTATCCAACCTATCAATGTGCAAGTGGTCCTTCCTAACCCAACCCTTTCTATCTCTACCCCTCAAATTTTTATTGAGATGATATCCACTATAAAAAATAAAGCATTGAAACCCACCTCACAACATATTCTAATGTATATTAAAATGGAGAAAAACATCTAGATCGTGGACTTGGATGTCAAACTGGAGGATAGTAGGTGGATATCCATGAGAGATAAGAAAAAATGGGTGAATGTGGACCTTGGGCCAAAACTTTAGAGCCCCCTAGCTTTGACTACACTAGAAGTGGTAAACACAAACATCCCCAAAAATAATAGAAGACTAAGAGTTATTGAAGGAAATATGAAATAGATGAGGAGGAGGAAACTGTTAGTATGGGAAAGGATGGGGAAAATATCTATTTTAGCCCAATCCCCTCCCATGTCTATGATGCTTAGAAGAATGATAGCCCTAAAAAGTCAGGGCCAGGGGGTGAGCCAAGTAAAATTCTCACCTCCCCCTTGTGGATAATTGAAAAAGGTGAACATGCACTTAATAGAGATCCCCATGGACCCTTCCTACTAATAATAAGAACAAACTTGAAGGGTTAGGGGTCATTAATAGGAACCATAAAATCTAGAAGAGAGATAGGAGATCATGGAGGAGAGATCCGATGAGGCTACTAGGTTTACAGTTAGGACTTGATGGATTTTGTTTCATCTACCCTCCACCTTCTCCATGTGAAGAAAGAAGATATCATCTCAATGAAGGGAATGGACACCATATATAGGCTCACTCTAAAGGTTCCTAGTGGATGACTAGTCCAACTGCTGCTACATAAACCAAAGGGAAAAGAGAAGAACAAGGAGAATTAGTTTTTCTTTTGTTTTTAGATTTTATTAAATTCTTATATTAACTACCTTAGCACACAATCCGTATGGCTGTTGTTCATGGTGATATTATAATCTTTCAAATATTATGGTTTTTGTATATCTTATGTTACATATTGTATGTAGTTTTCTTGCTAGATCTTGGTATACTTTAATGTGGGAGTTTTTGGAATCAAAAAAGTGAGATAGGATAATGATGGTTGCTTCTGACTTGTAGTTGTTCTGCAATATTTTGTTCTTTTGGGTCAACCCCATTTCTAGGCTTCTTTTATTTCAAAAATATGTTTTTCCAAACATATTTTCTCAATATAAGGTCCTCAACTTCAAAAAAGAATACATCAATAAATATTGAAAAGAAAATAAATTTTTAGTTGACTATACACACATTTGACCCCATGATCTAGTATGTTTTAGTAAAACCTATCCTTGTTAAGTGATATCTACCCTACTATATCATCCTTGTCTCTAAGTAGGAAGAAAACTTGAATGAAAATGAGATAAAATTATTGATAGAGAACTACATGAAATATATATACAATTAACTGTAAATATATTCCAATAGTTTGAAGATCAAATAGAGTTATTTGAAAAAAAACCATATTAATTACTAATCCCTTAAAATTAATAGAATAATATTTTTCTTATCTTTCAAATATTATTATACATTTTAAACTAGCTACCACTAGTACAAAAAAAAAATATATGACTAAAAAACCACTAAAAATTGTATATAATATCTAGTCATTTATAACACTACTAAATATACTACTAAGCAATTTTAGTCACTGATTTTGGTCTCTGACTAAATATACTACTAAATATGCTACTAAATATACTACTAAATTAAGTAGTATATTTCAGTCACAGATCAAAATTAGTGACTAAAATCACTTAGTAGCATATTTAGTAGTGTTATAAATGATCAATATTAACTACTATTAGTCACTTGAGTAATTTTAGTCATAGATTTTGATCATTGATTTAGTCACACATTTAGTCATATAATTAGTAGTATATTTAATCACATATTTAGTCATAAATTTGTAAGTTAATTTAGTCATATATTTAGTATTATATATAGCAATTTTTATGGTCACATAATTAGTATATTTAGTAGCATATTTTGTAGTATATTTAGTTGTAATTGGGCATGATGGAATGGAATTGCCATCCTCCTACTTTAAAAGTGGGTGCTCTTCCACTGAGCTAATACCCTTTGAAGAACAATCATACTATGTATATAGTATTGTATGAGTAAATTTAGTAGCATATTGAGTAGTATATTTAGTTATAATAGGTTATGTATAGCATTATGAGTTCCAGAGCTAGATGACTTGAAGTCATTTTTAATCTAGTCTTTCATTATATCAAGTATTGCAAAGAGTACACTAGAATCTATGCCTTTCTTAGATCATTGAGCTTGCGATGTCTACATAGTCAAGTGATTCCATTCACATCCAAGCATTACTTGTCCACTTATTATTTTATGTATTGCATTAAATTATGATGTAACATCACCATGTTCATGCATAAAACATGCAATTGCAGCTATGAATTCTGCATCCACCCTTTGACCATATAGTTACACAAAATAAATTGTTGTTTTTTAAGGCAAGAATAAATGAAAAAAATAGATTATAAAGTTACTTTCATTTCAAAATAAAATGGTGACTACTAAGCCCACATAACATTGCGCATAGATAAGGCACAAAAGAGTTTATTTTTAGAAGTAATAGTAGCCAAAAGGAAGTAAGTGAAAATGTATCAAGAACACTAAAACAACAATTAATTATATAGGAAAATTCAAAATAAATGATGTTTCATCACTTAGGCCACTTCATAAGAGCCATAAGATGCATGACTTGGGCCAGCTCATAAAACTAAAAGCATTAAAGAAAGAGTAAATATAGTTGTTTCACAATAATGTTTGTAATTGCTCCCATCTCCCTTGTGAAGTACTAAAGAACACAAACTAAAGGCATCATAAAAGGGTCTATAAAACATTTATGCCCCTTAGCAAGTGTCTTTACAATAGAAAGTATAAAACTTCTAATTGAATTAGCTGAGCTTGTCTCAAGTGATATTTGAGTTGTAGTACCTACTAAAAGATGTTTCTCTATCAATTCTTCAACCTTGGAATGATATCTTAATATCCTATGTTGTATTCACAGTATTTGTGGGAAATGCATCAAACACAATTTTTAATCGTATGCAAGACAACTTCCCTATACCCAATAGCTTGTTAAAACAAGGCTTGAGTAACAACATTTAAACAATAGTAAAAGATAATTATAAGTAAATAATGTTCAAAATCGAAGTTTAATGTGTAGAAAGTATGTAGTTTCAAAATATTTGATTTATATGCACATAATTGAGTTATCCACGACACATTGTTTTCAATGAATAAATGTGGTTTCTTTTATAGCACCATATTCATGACATCAAGGACTTGTGCCAAATATACTAAGGGATTTTTGCTTTTCCCCAAAGGTTGGAAGCTATTGAGTTATTTTTCCAAATAATTTTAATTTATATTAGTAGTAGGTCAAGCTTCTAATGCTAAAGATAGGAGCTATATTTTGTAGACATTTCTTTGTCCTTAGGCTTTGTTGCTAGTGCAATCTGCATGGTATTACACAAAATAACATTTAGATGCCATAGATCAATGGTTATCTAGGAAATACATATAGAAAACTCTTTTTTTTTTTAAAGGAATTTTGCATGAATATATTCAAATTTAACATAATACTATACCCTTGAGTTTGTCTCATGGATTTTTGAGTGTAGTACTCTATACAAGAATAATCATAGTATTTCAAAGTCTCTGCAAGTGATATTTAATTCAATTGTACAAGGCTATAATGTACTAAGGTCACTACTACTACAAAAATGCATTATAAAAAAAGAACGCATGGCCATGTGCTTTTGGGGCTATAGTTCCATTTATAGAAAATATAATTAGTAAAGAAAATAGGCATACAATCATCTATAAAATATATTTTTAAAATCAACCAAATACAATGATAAAATAGGAATAATGAATAAACCTCAATCATGTAAAATTTTTTAAGGACATGTCTAGTCAATGTGAGTTTTCACCAAGTAGATATATAACATATCAAATATAACCCCTACTTCAATTTTATCATGTCTTAGATAGTTTAGAAAACACTTGAAAAGCCTCTTGGTCTCTTTGACCTACCTTACTTGAACATGATATATTCTGAAGGTTGTATGGCTTAGTCTACATATCAAACACATACTCTTATTCTATCTACATATTCAAATTTTAATTCTCTAGTATTCATGTACATGTTGTATATATTCATGTCAGCTTGGCATGCTATACACACACACACACACACACACACATGTGTGTGTGTGTGTGTGTGTGTGTGTCTATATATATATATATATATATATATATATATATATATATATATATATATATATATATATATATATATATATATATATATATATCTGTGTGTGTGTGTGTGTATGTGTGTCTACTATTATTTACATTCAATTCTATAGTATGAATATTCATTTTGTATATACTCATACTTTGTTGTTTTCTTTTTCTTAGGAAAGCTACACCATTTTTCTTAATGTTGTAGTCCTATGACTATCTTTCTAGATGGAACTTGCATGGCTTAAATTTTCCATTTGTCATGATACAGGTTGTCTTCTGGTTTATAGAGATTGTCCTTTTTCATAATGGGATCCTCTCACAAGAGAACACATGTGAATCTCAATCAGTTGACTTTGAAATTAACTCCAACCTAATGCTAAATAATCACCAAAAAAAAACCTATTAGAAAGCCCATCAATTTCCCAAATTATGATTCACAAATTTACTTTCCAAATTTTTTTAGTAATAATTTAATTAAAGAATTTAATTAAATATTATTAAAATTCAATCAAAAGTCGTTACATTATTAAAGATTATAACTATCTATTAATAAATAACTTATTTTGAGTTATTAATAAAATAATTATAAATCTATTAATAGAATGAAAATTAACAATAACAATATAATCAACACATTATATTAATTAAATTATTCACAAAAACTATATTTAATATCATTTAATAAATTATTTAAAATTAATTTTTTTTTTTAAACTTATATTAAAAATCATGTAAATTATTAAATTAAAATTTAATAATATTTAAAATTATTAAAAAAAAACAAAAATGTTTTAAACCTACTGGCTAGCCCTTTAAGGGTAGCACTACCATTATAGCAGTCTATGGCTCCAGTAGCTCCTACATGCTATCATGGCCAAACCACTACCGAGAGGGTAAGGGAAGAAGGGGGGTTGGGTGGGGGGGGGGGGGGTGTGCGAGGTTTGGCCCGTGCCCACCATAAATAAATAAATAAATATATATATATATATAATATTTTTTTATAAAAATAAAACAACACAACACCCCACCCCACCCCCGCTATTTGATTTGATTTTATATTATTTAAAAAATAATAATTGTGAACAATACTCTGATAGGGAAACCCAAATAAACCAATCAAATTTACATTCCAAATTTTTATTTTAAAATGAAAACCCAACTAATTATAATTGACAAGCATGAAGGTTTTCCAAAATTTCCATTTCTTAAACATAGATAACTTTGAAATGAAAATAAACTCATATTCACAATAGGGTTTCATTAAAGAAATCAAACAAATCAACAATTATTCAAGAACTAATCTATCTACACACAAAGCAGACAGAAGATTGGAAAACTAAAACTATTGCAAAATTAAACACTAGATTCTACCTAAATTTGATGCTAACCTGCAAAGATGCAATCATACAAAGAACACAAGAAAATCCCTTTCCTTTGAAAAATTCCTTTCCTAAAAATCACTTCTCTAAAATCTTGGTTCTTGCAAAATGAGTTCCTAATCTCTCATAAAGAGTTCTTCCCTAACTCTGGGGCTCTTATTATGTAGTCACGAGAGGTAACTCATTGAACAATTTATTTTAATATTATATTATCTTTTACATTTTCATGCACAACTCTTTTAGATATTTAAGTACAAAATATCTTTATTTAAATAATTAACTTTCTCTCTTTAATTAATTTATTATATTTTAATTTCATGCATATGCTTTATGCAATTTAATCAAAATAAAGTATATTAAAATTATGTTTTCTCTCTCTAGTTAATTATGAGACATTCTAATAATATATTTATTAATTAAATTAATTATATTATTTAGAGTTCATTATTAAAATAAAACTCCTAAATAAATTATTATTAAATTAAATAAATATAAATACACCTAAATTAGACCTTTAATAAAATATTTAAATTCAGTTCTTTTATTTATTTAATTTCTTAATTAATTAAATATAATTAAATATTGAATTTTCTTTATATAATTTCAATTAAATAAAATCATTAAATTATCTTTTAATTTGATTTAATTAAAATAGAAAATCATCATGGACCCACAATCTGAAATATGAAGATTCACCATAAAGAACAAAATACCAAACCAACCTGCAAGGTCAAAATCATGAATTCATGTCACTTGAGGAAATTGAAAAGGTGAAACTTACTTAGATACCTATCCTATTTTCTAGGACAATTGGCTTAGGTTAGGATTTGGACTCAAGAGTTATCTGTCTACTTATACCATTGAAATACTATGATAGGGTATGGGTAAAAACACAGATCTATGTCACCATTTGTGATACCAAAACCTATTTTGGTCAAATCTCATTTCTCTATCAAAACTCTTTTTTTTTTAAAACCTAAAAATACTCTTTTATAGATCTCAGATTCAATATCATCATTATATAAATTTTTTATTGTTTTGATTAGTTATAATATGTTATAATCTCAAAGTATTATAAGTCAATATTTCAACATTTCAGAAGATGCTCCCTCAAAAAAGAAAAAGAAATACTAAATCATATCAAAAAAATTAAAAATTAATGTTTATCTCGAGAGGAGAGAATCCTCTTCATGAGTATGTTATTTTTTTTCAAGAAGGTGTAGATTTGATAGGAAAGTTTTGACAGGAGGAAAAAACTGTTGGATTTTGATAAGGTCGAACTTGAGTACTTATAACAAAGAAAATATACATCAAAAATAATTATTTCTTTTTTTCTACACTAGATATACATGTCATCTATAAGATATTTTCAAATCAAAACAAAAAAAGATGATTTGTATATAATTGTTTGACAGGAACTACACCCTATATTTTTTACAGTTAAAAAAGAGACTTCAAAATAAAATAAAATGAATAAATTCTTACTCAAAAAAATTATAAAAATTATAGGCATAAATTTCATCCAATTCTACACATTTCATCAGTTTACATCATCTTCATATTTTAAACACAAATACCATTTTTTTTGTCACTAATGTTGAACTATCACATTCTAATATCACGTTTCTTTATAAAAGGTGACATAGGTTTGTGCTTTTACCCATATGCATATCTTAGAAATTTAGGAAAGTCAATACCCAATACCTGTAACCTACATAAAATACATGCATGTACATACAACTATATTCTAAACTAACAAGGCAATCACAGGAAGTGGTACATCATGTAGATCCCAACTAGCAAGTGACTATGGCTCCCTCCCTCAACCATATTAGGAATGTCAATCATAAAGTAAAATAGACACATACACCATACACATGCAAGTGTGGGGTAAGTAACCATAGAAACTACATATAATTAATCCATCTATATAACCATCATGAGATAATTGAAATCACTAATTGGACATACATATATCATCATTGAAAGCATAAACATAGACACATGAAATAAATGAACAACTAATCACATAGATTAACTAATTGTGAAATGACATATAATCAAATCTAAGAACTGAATACCAATAATAAGAAAACTGGCCTAAAAGATTCTGGCAATACAATACAAAATTCAAGTAGGGGTAGGCATTACAATGTATCTATCTATATAATGGGACACAATTTATTAGGCACCTACATACATACATCTTGACCATCCATCATCAAGAGATAGTGAAGGAAAACATAAAAATATTCATAGTTTCACTACAAAAGATATGTATCCTTTAGCTATAACCCATTACTCGATAGGAAAAGATGTAACATGTATGGAAAGAAATTTTAATTATTTCCATCATTAAGAGGAATCAAATTAATCCACAAGAACAATGATTATTAAAGAAATCATAACATTGAATGACACTTTGATCTAGAAATATATTTATAAAAATAAATAGCCTAAACCATTGGATTGTGTTCATAGCAGAAAAAATGAGCAAAAAAGAACAATTGATAATTTACCTTTCCTATAGGGCCAATTTGGGAAGTAAATTTGAGAAGAAATTATAATGTTGTAAAGATGTAAGTTATGCCCATCATAGAGAGACAGTATCAAAGGGGAAAATGATGAAAAACCATACTATGAAATGAACTTTTTAAATCTAATACATTGTAACTTGAAATTGTGCTATGTTGGAACAAACCCAATCAAATGAAAATTCTCTAAACACATTGTATTTTATCAATTGGGTTCAGGTCAAATATACACTTACAACACTAGAATTGTCCCCTTATTAAGAAGCTAGAGGCCATTGCATCTAAAAATTTCACGTAAAATAGAACACACTTATTTGTAATTTTTTGCAACCCTACCTTATTTTGGAATCATCATTTTGAAGAAATCCAACATTTGATTTAGAGAAATTTGGATTTTAATTTAGGGTTCAAACACAACCAAGTACACAGACATAGAGGAGGCAACATGCATGGCGGAGGGTTTTTTGTTTCTTGGTGTAGGAATTGACATTGTGGAATTACAATTTTTTCAAAGGAGAAGATAGCAAGTAGCAGGTTAGTTTTGGGTAAACAAGATAATCTCCTACAAAATAATTCTCCTTTACATTAATATGGAAGGTTTTATTTGTTAGTAAAGTTTTTGCATTTTATAGGTAATTTTTAGTTAGATTTTAATTTCATGTTATTATTATTATTATTATTATTACTGAGGAAGGGATTACTTCATTTCTATAAGTAAAGAAAGAGATGTAAGTATTCTATTATTTTTTGTCAAATATGGGTTTGCATGAAACACTATGCATAAAATATTAGTTAATAAGTTTGAATTTAAAAAAATTCATAGTTGAATTTTAAAAGAAATGTCACAACAAAAGTTAAAATAACATTTGGTTATCGACACCAATCAAAATGTTTGAGTTGTCCCAAGACTTCACTTGAAATTTTCTATTTATTAGGAAATAGGCTCATGGAAGATTCAAGATTTCATATTTGTACATCAATTAGGAATTCTCAATTCACAAAATAAACCAAATAAACTAAACATCATATTTCTACAAAAAATAATATATATTAAAAGAAATTAATTACTAGTATAGATATCTTAAATATATCTATCTAGAGAATTTTAGATAGCTATCTATAATAAAGTGATCAAAATTTAATTTACCAAAAATAAAGCATTTATTTTTTGAGTAAAACATTATAGAAAATGCACAAGACAAAGAAGACAATAATTCAATGACTTAAAAAATAAGATCATCTAGAAGTAATTAATATATAGTGACTCCTTTCATTTCCAAATGAGGCTACGTCTCCTAAAATGGTGAATAAAATCTCTCAAGCCATTTAACAAATTGTGATGTATCCTGGTAGATTCAAAGTGAAACCACAATTTGTATCACAAAAAGAAGATTCAAGAGCCATGAATGAATTATGGAAAATAAAATCAACCTAATCCATTGATAAATAAACCACACAAAAAAATGAAGAGAGGAAGTACATTAAATGACTAATTATCTAATCACTTATTTAGTCATTTATTTGTTAGTTTATTTAGTAGTTTGTGCTTAGGCAACTAATTATCTAGTCACTTATTTAGTCATATATTGAGTAGTCTATTTAGTCATTCTATTCAATTCATCTTGTGATTTTACTTGTTGATCAAATTAGTCACATATTTAGTCCCATATAGTTGTAAATTACAAAGAAATAGTAGAATGTGATTAGTTTTAATCACATGAGTAAAGCTTTTAGTGGTGTGACTAAAAGTTTTAGTCACATAGCCACATATTTGCTAAAATATACTAGTGTACAATGAGTAAAGATTTATTGTGAGAACATTAAAACTTTTGTTAAAGATAGTAAATAGCATAATAAATATTGTTACAAAATTTTATAAAAGTGAACTGCACCTAGTTTAGATTTTTTTGTCTAATCTTATTATTTAAAATTTGATAAATATAATAAGATAAATGTTTAATGGAATGACATAGGCCTAAATTTTAAGTTTTAGATTAAGGGTTAAATTTTTTTTTTACATGGGACCCAAAATTCCAAAAGTTATTGCAACATAACATTCATTAAAGACCTGATAGGACATAGTACTATAAGAAACCCAACACCCCCAAAATTGAAACAACTAGCACCTAAGAAGATCCGAGCACAAAAACTAACACTATGTAAATTGAACAAAAAAATAGGACACTCCCAAATAGAAAGTACTTGTATAAAATACATTAAGCAGGTTTTATGATCAGCTCCTTCATTTCATTTATTTTATCGATGGTTGCCTTGACGTCCTTCTTGTTTGGCTCCATTCTCTTGCCCTTTAATTTCCTAGTGTTCTCCCTTATTCTTTTAGTATTCCTAGGTCAATCCTCGGTATACTTAGGGTTCTCTAATTTGAGAACCAAAAACTTAGTTTCTTTGTAATGCAGATATCCCACAAGTTTATTGAGACATTTCATGGTGGTCTCCATTACCTCTTGGCATATTTTGGTCATATCCCTTACAAACTATTCTAGTTTCCCAACTCTTATTTAGAGACAAAATAATCATATCCTTTCAATTAAGCTCCCTTATTTTTTCTTTCTTATAACACTCCCACATCTTACTCAAAATTTATTTCATCTTAGCATTAAGGGATCTTTAATTGATATTCAAGAGTTTGATTGCATCGAATGACTATTTTTCCATGTGAAATGAGTGCAGTGAAATGGCCTTACACTCTATAAAATGTCAAGGGGGATTCAACACCTAAATCGTTGAGATCATCTTCAAGTAGTCTAACATTAACCTCATTCATATTTGTTGATATTTAATAACTTTTATTGAATAAACACATATAATTATATGAGATATAATTGATATATATATATATATCCTATGAAAGAACATGTCTATTCATGACTTAATATAAATGTAAGTAATTGTTGCATATGGAAAACACATACCTTAAATATATGTAGTTCCATTACACTTGTAAAGATCCTTAATATGATATAAGAACCATGGTGCAAATGTAAGATAGAAGAGGAGGCATGAACAATGAGATAATAATATGCCTCGTGATTAATATACAATCAATCCTGTGAAGTTTTATAAATAATAAAAATGTAGATTTTCACAGCAGTGAATGCAGACACAAAAGGATGCAAGCTGGTGACAAACGTCCATTTCCTTCCTTTACAAAACTAGCCATTATTTGACCATTTACATGGTTTATTAACTATGACACGGCGGTGCTCGAGTCATAAACATAGAACTGGAATTTCACATAGTCAATGGAATCGCTATAGTTATTCTATAGTGCAGTGGAATGAGACTACACCACAGGGTCATTATAGGAGCGATGGAAGCAAATATAATTCATACAAAATCCTCCTATGATTCTTCTCAAGAACTCGCTACCATTATAAATGTCATTCCGCAAAATGAAAGATTGGTTTGACCGCAGACAAGGGTTCCAAATATGGAGGAAATTAGAAAATGAATAAGTCAGATGCATTTATGTGGGTGAAGGGTTCATCGCCTCCTCTTGTATCTCGCTCACTAGTGCTTTAGTTTAGAATATGGAGGTGGGACAAATGGGACTTTCTCCCTGACATGAACACTGATATAATGGGAACCTTTAGATGTGTTTTCACTGGTGAAAAGTTTAATAATGGATTGGTTCTCAATCTTGTTTTTTTATTTCTTATTCTAGAAACTCTAAAGTTATGATGAATGAATTCAACCATATACAAGAAACTATGGATAAAATCAATAGTGGGCCTCTCGTAAGTGCGTATGGGAACTTATGTTGCCTTGCCTCTAAGAAATTGATCGAAAATTACTATAATCAAAATAGGCTGAATATTGTAGCGACTCTTCCAAGGAATATTTGGGGCCTATATATTTGGCTTGTTGGAGTGCTTGGTAATAAAAATATTTGTGTTATTGTGAACACATGTGGTGATTCCAGGGAACAAGATTTCTTTATGTTCGAACTGAGGAAGGAGGAGAAATTAAGTGCATTGGCCTGGAATGGGCACCCAACCTCCGGGGGTCTCTTATGGATGCTTTTATTTTACAACTTTGACATTTTTAATTTTGATCCCTATTGAAAATGTTGTTTCTGAATTTAGCTTTGAGAATACCTGTCGTAAGGGGTAACATATAAATGGGATCCGCCAACTTAAATAAGGTGAAAGGATAACATTTAAAAGAATAATACCACCATTTATTAATGGAAGAGTCTGTTATAATTCTGTTATAAATTAATCGAATGCACAAGGGGAAAAATACAAAAGTCTCATATCTTAAGGAGATTCACCATTTTGACATCAGTCTTTGACTATATGAGATAAGTATTCTCTTTTGAGTACAATTTTTAAGTATGATATTTTAATAAAGTAAATCTCTCTCATTTGTATTTTTATATTTATATGCGAGCTATATACCTTGATCTTTTCTTCCGAGAGTGTCCTTGCAGGACAAAGAGGGAGATTGAGATTGAGGCTAACATTTCATGCAACCTTGAAAGAGAGGGATAAGATAGAGGATATGTCTTAGACAACTTTTACTAATCTCAATCATATTGATTTAGAGGGAGTAAACAATGTTGTGATGGATTCTCTAGTGATCAATAAATTATAGTAGTCAAGAGGACTGCGATTCATGAATATACCTTGTATCTATGTGATTTTAATGGTCCTACCTCTTGTGTATGTAATGAGGAAGTGATGACTTCCAAATCATGTCAATTGTATTTGTAGGAGTTAATGAAAGGTGATGATCTTACAATAACTTATTCTTTTACTATGGTGGATATCTTACAATATCTATGCATATCATGAAAGATTATACCTTGCATGTTAGATTTTTATATCATAAGCATTATCATAATGTGTGCACATACCTTATAATTGTTTTTTACAGTACATGGTGAATTTTATGCATATTGATATTCTAGAAGGCCATTGCATAGAGTACTTGGTTAATATCACATCTTGATATTCTAGAAGGCCATTACCCTCAGGTTACTTAGCGAATATTATGTGACTTGATGTTATAGAAGACCATTACTCATAGTATTTGGTGAATATCTTGCATGCCAACATTTTAGAAGGTCATTACTTAGAGTATTTGGTGAACATCAATGATATAATTATATGATATAATTATATGAGATATAATTGAAAGATATATATATATATATATATATAAACAAATAGACATATCCCATGAAGGGACATGCCTATTCATGGCTTATACTCAATTTAATTGTAACTGATAGTTGCACTTGGAAAACACATACCTTGAATAGGTAGCAATTCTAAAACTTAACAATATTTACCATATAGGTCATGGGATAGTGTATTTTATTATTATCCTTACCCTAATTGTCAAAAATACTAGTCTCATCTTTTTGGATCAAAACATTATAGGAAATGTGCACATCATGATCATGGCCTCATCAAAATCATCAAGATGGGAAGCCTCTTTCTCAAATTCCTCAACATTTTTCTCTATATTAACATCTTTTTCCTCCTCTTCCATGCCATTCTCTGGAAGGCTTCTATTTTCATATAAGTGAATCTAAATAGGGTACTAGAAATTGTTAGGAGGCCTGTACATTTTTTCCATTGAACCACTAAACAAATCAGTCTCCCATTCCTCCACCACCTCCAAACTCTTATCATCATCCTCACTTTCTCCTTCAAATTATGTTTCCATTTCCTTTTAATTGACATTTTTCTTATTCCTTTTGTTTAACACATTCTTTAAATCACCCATTTTTGCAATCATGCACTTCCCATTACCTTTGTTTCTGGAAGGGGTCTTATGGATTTTTCCCATTTTATCATCATAGTATGAGGAAGGGTTTCTTTCACATTTTCCACCTGATACTCAAAAATTAAAATCATCAACCCTTTGTAGTAAATTGGTTTATTCAATTTCTTCCTATAAGCCTTGATATTTTGAGTTAAAGAATAAAGTGTATAGAAAGGAAAGTGAACTCTTTTACTATATATAAAATAGTTCAGAGGGATTAAATGTTTGTTATAAGATATCTCATAAAAGGAGGTGAATTTACTTCAAAACTACAAATTGAGATATAATTTCTTCCTTGGTAAATTGTTGCCCCACTTCTCATCCTATACCAATTTTGCAAAGTGAAAAATGATCTTGTGTCTTAGTTTGGTTTGGGCATGTCTAAGTCTGGTTCTTTTCCCCCAAGTGAAAAGTTTCTCCATCGGGTTTTTCACGTTTTCTCTTCTTTCACATTACATAACTGAGCGGGGTTTCCTTGTTGTTGTGAGTTTTTGAGTAGTCTAGAACCTAATTTGATGGAGATTCTTGGGTCATATAATAATTTTCATGAAGTTATTTTTGAGGAAAAACTTGTTCATGGCTTATCATAGTGTGTACATAAAGAAAATGAAGCTTGAAGAAAATCCAACATTGGCTTCTCCTGAGTGGGTTTTTGACCAGTGAAGGCAATTTTTCGTAGAGGTAAACAAATGCCGTTACAAGCTAAAGCAAGAAGGAAAATGAGTTTTTTTATGGATAGATCATCCCTACATTATAGTATTCCACCTTGGGAATCACTTAGGATTCATTATATTGCTCAGAATCACATCTAGTAGAAAACTCTGAAGTAATATCTCCATGGTGAGCTTTCGACCCATGAAGTCAGTTTTTCGATAAAAGCATTTGTGAGAGAGAAAAGCAAGTAAGTGGATTTATTTTTCACTTTCACAACCCCTTTTAGATTTTCTGAAACTTGGAGGCACATTGACTTAAAAGGTAAAGAGAAAATAAAGGTAAGGGCAAAAAAACAAAAGTTGTTTTCTCCTTGGCAGGTTTCCAACCCTAGAAGGCAATTTTCCACATCTATTGAAAAATCATTTCTGCAAGTGTGTTGGGCTCATAGATCGATCACAAGATACTTTAAAATGGTAATGGAAACAAGTTAATCACATTTGGCAAGGTATTTTAAGTAGAATTTGGTTGAGCAGATTTTTCCTTACAGAGTACTCTGTTCTTAATTCTTTGAAACTTGGTGAAAAATGGGAAAGTAAGTATGTAATTAAAGAAAGTTACCATTGGGCCAGTAGAAATAGTGAAAAGACATAGAAAAATCTGTTACAAACCCCCACATTTACTAATCTAATGGATTTATCCTTTAATTCACTTGTGTGGCACAAATCTTGAAGATTAACAGGTAAATTAGGATTTCTATATAGGGATGAACATAATAGATTTTCAAATTACCACTTTCTTTATTGAACTATTATGTTGTTTAATTGAATAGCATTTTCAAAGCTTTTTTCAAAGTTCTATTGTCTGTGTTGCTTCCAATTTTAAGGTTTCAATTCATCTCTATCTCTGATAAAATGACAACTAGATTCGCTGGGTTTGATGGGCTAAATGGAATTAAGTCAACATTTTTGAATGTTACAGACACCTTGCTCCATTTCTTCAACATGAAATATTTTTAGAGGAGGTTGAGGATAGAGCCAATTCACCCTATAACAGAGAAACTTTGAAAAAGTGGGCTAGTGGAAGCATCTAGATTTCTAGTGGTAGTTCAAGCTCTTGAGCATATTGTCAAATGTATAAATCACTACAATCTAGACACCATACAAATTTTGTTGCATGACCATATAGTTTTCATCTCGGTTGATAGGCAAACTGTAGTAAATTGACTCCAGGTTCTAAAGCAAGCAGAATTTTCTGAGTTGATAGTAGGAAGAGCCATGTCCAAGTTCTGTTCGAAAAAAATGGTGTGGCAAAAAGAAATTATGAGGTCCTAGTTCCGAAAGCCATGAGGAGCTAAAAGTAAGTTCCTAAGACTCTTTTCAGCACTGATCTCAAGCTTATGATTGTAGACATTCTAGTTCTTTTACATAGATTGAAAGGTGAGGTAGAAGCACTCAATTTTGTTGAACAATATTTCTTTTTGGTACAAATCATCTATTCATATACACATTATGTTGATTGCGCATATGAGGTAAGTGAGCATCTGCCTATAACGCCCCGCCAAGGGATCCAAAAGAATTAACCTAGAGTTTCACTAAGTTTGCTAAACATTTTTTTTTTATAAAGTAAGAATGTATATCATACACATCAAACACATAGTAGCGGAAGCAATAACATGTAATCATCAACAAACATACATCACAAGTTACATTCCTTAAGGATCCCAAGACGTTGAGTCACATTTAAATTTAATTAATTCTAAGTCTAACAACTACCACATCCACATGAAAGAATAATAAGAAAGTGCAATGTCCATAATATACATTTGTTCCGAATGCCTCTTGGCAATTTAATTTGGAATGCTCAATCATCCACTGTACATGTCATAGGGTATGAAAGGCTTAAAAGAATATACATATGTAAAGATAAAGATACATCATCCTCAAATCCATGATACAAAGTACAGTAGAATAAATGAAACTAATAACATACCTGATACATCCATACATCCATAATGATAAAACATCTATCATAAAATCTAACCATCCATCCTAATAATCCAAGAAAATAGTGAAGGTAAATGCCAACCAAGAAAGCTCCAGCCACAGTGACCACGGACGGATCTCAATGGTAAGAGTAAAAAGCACTACCACCTGACCGCGTGGAACCTAAATGGTCCACTCCCACCGCGCTGAGGAGATAGTGTCAAGTCCCAAACAAGATATCAAAACATAAAACACAAGTACTATCTAAGTCTAGGAAATCCTAAAAGTACACTAACGCAAAGGTTACAACATAGATAGACATCCAGACCTAGAGGCACCACCAAGACACGTAGGAAACCTGCTATGCAAGCGGGAAAGTGTCATCGCAAAAGTCACGTAGAAGTTACCCGAGCAATCCCTTAGGAATCTCGGGTCCCTAGTGATCCCTGCGGCCACTAGTATCCTCTCGTACTGACGAGGCATACTGCGGAATGCAAGGTCGCAACCAAGCATTCTCTCTACCCCATCCTAGCTTGTACTAGCACTCAAGGCATGGGAGAGAACATAAAATTATCTTATTAGGTTCATTTAAGTTAGTATTTAGGTGAGATGTTTTCACTTGTTAAAACTACTTACAATGGGTTACTCCAGGCAGCCTCTTAGGGCCTCAATCCCCATTGCAAGCCACTTCCCGACACTACACATAGATAACCTACCCTAGGCTCATGAAATCATGAATCAAAGAATCATAATAAAAACACCTCAGTCCTATACAAGCGACTGAAAAACATCATAAAAGATAAGTCAAAAAAATTACATCAGTTCTTCATGAGCAAATAATAAGCATCAAATAATATTCATATGATCACAACAGTTCTCTATCAGCAACTGAAGGCATCAATGATAAATCACAAAATCCAATGGTTCTCCAATGAGCAACCAGAAAGTATCCCAATAATAAATCACAATACTGATCAAAGACTCCAAAATGGTCAAGTCAACACATGACATCATCAAGAACATAACAAACACTTCAGTCCTCTTAAGCGACCGAAAAGCAATCCAAGTATAACTGATCGATGACTCAAAAATGGTTATCAAATATAATTGATCAATGACTCAAAAATGGTTAAGAAATATAAATGATCGATGACTCAAAAATGGTTAAGTCAAGTATCTTATATACATACACTTCAGCTTCACACCAGGAAACTAGAAAGCAATAACAAACAGTAGTCACAAACATGTCATAGAGCACTCCATCACATTACCATGGTCGAGTTAAGAAAGATCGAGACCAAATTATCATAACATCACATTCACAACCCCGAGCCTCTGGTAACATCCTAAGACTGGTCAACGCTAAACCAACGCCATAACACTCAAAACAATATACATAAACAGTACATAGATAACATCACATAGAAGACAAGGCATAAGTTTGCATGTTTTGGTTAATTTGAAATCACACAGTTAAGTTGAATATAAGGTTTCAATTTTCAGTTAGGTTTAAATTCTAGTTTCATACATGCTTCAAGTAATAAACTATCACAGTTAACCCATTAAAAATTAGCCCATTCTTTCAATCCTATGAATTGCACAAATACCTCTAATCATTTTTAAATCAATTCTTTCAACAATAATCAAAGGTAATTGTTTATTTAAATTATTAAATAATACATATCGATTTTCAAATAAAGTAATTTACAATTTAATAATATCAGTATTATCAATAATTTTAAATAAATTAAAATTCCATTAGGTAACTTCAATTATCAATTAAACTTAATTAAATTACAATTAATTAAATTAATTAATAATTGCATGACTGGCTATATTAATACCTTAATAACTATCAATCATTAATAATTAATAAAATTACCAATTATTTCATTAATTAAAAATTATCAACATTTGAATGCATTATTATTGAAACTAATAAATAATAATAATACTTATTAATAAATATTATTAAATAATAAAAAGAAATATTAAAAATTTTATTAATAAAACTTATTAAACAAATATGAAATTATTATAAAAATTCATTTACAATAATAATAAATTAATTTTTAAAATCGATTAACAAAATTATTAACTAACACTAATCCTTATTATAAAACTTATTAATAAATTAATATTAAATTATAATAAAGTTAATATATTAAAATTTATTAATGAAATTATAAATAATATAAAATTATTTTAAAAATCTTATAAAAGTCCCATCGCATATAATATTTCTAACTATAATATAGCCTTGCGACCCTAATTAAAGGTTGTCGCAGGCTTTAAAAGGGAAGGCCGTGCGACCCATTTAAAGCCTGCATGTACACTACGTCTGAGATCATCGTAGTTACCTATGAATTCTTGCCAGTTGATGTCAGGTAAGAGGGGTATGTTATTAATTTATTTTTATTTATTATTTTTTTAAAAAGAAACTTTAAAGAAAATGTCCTCGCCCATCGCAGGTACACTACAATAAATGCAATTCAGGCTTGCATTGAAATCGCCGACAGGGTAAAGTAAGTGGGGGGTAAGTTTTCATTATGTATATTTTTTTAAAAATTATTTTGTTTTAATATAATCAAACTTTTTCCCATCCCCCCATAATTAGAATTTTTAAAAAATTATATATATATATATATTATTATTCTTTGTATATAAATGAATTTATAATAATCATCCTCTTTCCATTTAAATGATTATATATATATAAAGACCCCATTAATATTAAAATTTAATTCATTTATTAAAAATTCTTTTCAATAAAATTTAAAAATAAACAAAGCTTTCCTACTTAATAAATTCTAATTTACTTTATTATAATTTTGTAATTAATAAAATTTAATAAAACAAATTTATATACACATATTTTATTATTTTATTATTTTTAATAACATTTACAATATTGATCTGATAAGAGAAATATTTTCAATCCATTCAAATTTTCTAATTTCTATATATATATATATATATATTTTAAATTTATTTATTTTTTCTTTCTTTCTAGACATATTTTAACAATACAATTATCGAAGATTCAGAACCAAGAACAAGAGATTCATGTTATGAAGCCCAGAGACTTGATTTTAACAATCACAAAGAAGACTGGAACACCATCTTGCTTGATTCAATTAGTGATCAAAACACAAGACCCTACCTGAACCTGATGCTAACACACAACCTTCCGAGAATTGAGAGAAGATTCACTTCCAAAATTCGTCTCCAACCTTTGTTCCCAAATCTCGTGTCCAATATCTTCCCTCTTCAAAAATTGACTTGTGATAAAGAGTTTTCTCCTCAAATCGGGGCACTAATTGTGTGTTCACCCGAGAGGACTCTTTGCTCAACTGAGTTAACTCAAAATTATCTTTTTATTAATTCTTTGCTTTCTCTTTTAATGCACCTTAAATGAATTATTAAATAAATTTATTTAATATTCCACTCAACTTCTATTTTTAATCTTTATTACTTTTAATCCCATGCGTACTTTATGAAATTAAAATAACATTATTATTTCCTCTATTTTATCTTTTAATTTATTTCTTTATTTCAACACATGCTCGCATCATGCAATCTTACAACTTTTAATAATTAATATATTTTCACTTTTTAATTTGTTTTAGAAACTTAATTGATACAATATTTATTAATTCAATTAATAATAATATTTAGCATTTATTTAAAAATGAACTCTAAATAAATTATTATTAAATTAAATAAATATTATAATGTTCTACATTACCCTTAAACTTTTATCTCCAAATTTAATTCTTTTTATTTAATTAATTTCTCAATTAATTAAATATAATTAAATATTAAAATATCATAATAATTTTCTATTAATTAAATCATTAATTAACCTTTTTAATTAGACTTAATTAATAGAAAATACACCAAGGACTCATAAAGCAACATACGAAAACCCATCATAAAAAAGACACATACTAAATAAAACAAAGGGTTATAATCACGAAATAACATCATTTGATGCATTCGGAGGGTACTTGACTCAGATACTTGCCCTAATTATCAATTAGGACAATTGGCTAAAGGGTTTAGGATTTGGACTTAAGAGTTTATCTCCCCTCTCTTACCATTGAGATAATGTGATAAGGTACACTCATCCTGGCAATTCAGGGAAGTTGATACCCGGTACCTCCAACCTGCATAAAATCCATGCATGTACAGACACAATATTCTAAGCTAAATAGACAATGGCAGGAAGTGGTGCATTGTGTAGATCCCGACTAGCAGGTGACTATGACTCCCTTCCTTAACCACATCAGAAACACCATACATAAAGAAAACAAATATGCACACCATACACATGCAGTATGGGGTAAGTATCCATAAGAAAGCACATGTGATAATAAACCATCAATATCTGAAAAAATTGTATAATCATCATGCATATATGAAATATAGAGTAAAAATCAACTGAATCTAAGACAATATCTGAAAATCACCAAACAATACTACTAATCATTAAACATAAAATTAGCCTAAAACAGTTCGACAAAAATAACAGAAATGTGAACTAGGGGCAGGCATTACACTGCCTAGAGCCCTTAGTGCTGCAAAGTTTTATAATACCTTCTACATGTCTTCTTTCTTGATTTATATGTTAGCTTCTCTACAATTGTGGTCAGGCCTTCCCAGAATAGAGAACTTCCTTGATGATGCGAAAAGTTATGAATTTAATCCATTCTTGCAATTATAGAATAGCTATGCAAAATATGTTAGAGTTAATGACCCATTTACAATGAGGATTTGTAGGGAACTCCAAGGGT
Organism: Cupressus sempervirens; assembly: GCA_028749045.1. NCBI lineage: Eukaryota > Viridiplantae > Streptophyta > Pinopsida > Cupressales > Cupressaceae > Cupressus > Cupressus sempervirens. The sequence continues at coordinate 354,595,550 of CM053792.1, read as the reverse complement.
GCTCGAAGAGGAGGTTCAGCCTAAAAGAAATGGTAGCCATTAGTTAGTTTGGTAGCTACTTTATTCAATTCTCATCCTTTTTTGTTTGTCTTGTAGCTTTTGATGAATTCCGTTTGAAGCTGCCTAGATACCCAAGTGATCTCATTGTGCTGATAGAGATTGTAAGACAAGTGATCCAAGTGAACGTGCCAAGCACCAGTTTGACGAAGAAAGGGTATGAATTCCCTATGAAGGTGGGAGCTTATAGTTGCGAGTTTTGGTCTAATGCCAAAAAATATGCTTAAGGAATTCGAGACTAAGTACAAGTTAGAATCATATGAGGTTGCGAGACGTAGGTTTGATCCAAATGGATATGCAAGAGAGTTGCTACAAATTGGGAGTCTAATCAAGCATGTCACCACTATAGAAGATTATTGGGCTGATTGTAACGATGTGTTGGAGAGCCAAGATTTTGCTTTCACTAGGCTCATAGTGGAACAAGTACATACATATGGTATTGATCTTAATGTTGAAGGATTGGAGTATGATGGTCAAAATATGTATAGCAATACCTATTTGACTAAGATGAGGGGGATTTCTATTAGTTTTGAGCCATATGTAGATGTGGAAGAGAATTTTAATATCGTGATGGCTAGGATCATCAAGAGAATGGGGAAATGGGTTGAGTGGACAACTAGGAAGAGTCGGAGTAAGGATACAACCGCTCAAGCTTCTCCAGCAGCTGCAATGCCTACTTCCTCTCAAAGTGCTACAACAGGTGTGACCATAGCATCCACTCAAGGGCTAGCTCAACCTTTAGGAGGAGGTGATCAACCTCTAAACAAGAATGTCCTTATAGCTAAGATGTGTCATGATTGTTCCTTACCGGTCATAGGAACCCAGACTAGAACTAAAGAGAAGGAGATGGAAGAACCAAAGGATAGTGCCTCCACTCCTATCCCTTCCCCTCACACTACTCTAGTTCCATCTCCTCACACTACCCTAGTTCCTTCTCCTCATACCACTCCAATCTCATCTCCTCATAATAGCCCTGTTTCATTAGTAGGTGCTTCCCTTGTGAGGCAAATTTGTTCCCCTATATAGATAGTGGACTTAGGGGATGGAAAGAGTACCAACAACGAGTCTACTAAGTCAGATGAGGTGGCCAAGAAAACTTTAGAAGTGGAGAAAGGCCAGACTTCTTCTAAGTTCATCTCTAAAGATTCAAAAAATCCTTTCTCTTCAACTACTATAGAAATGTGTTAGAAGTTGTAATCTTTCCTTGGTGTATTTATAAACCAAGGTTAGACCTCCTTTATTTATTGTTATAATATATTAGGATATAAGCCAAGGTATCCTAATATATTTCTTTTTTGTCCTTTTTCCACTACATCTTATTTTGTCATCTAGTGGAATATGTGAGGACAAATATGTATTGTAATTTCTAATTTTAGATTATTCCTCCTTAAGAGGAATCTCACACTTGGCCTCACACACATATGAATGGTGGCATTCATAGACATGGGAGTTACATTCTAACTCCTCTCTCTCATCTCTATTTAAGAGATGACCCTCTTCTCTCATTTAACAATGAGGTTTCTTCCTCTTCTCTATTATTGTATGAGCATTGCTCTCTATCTCTCTCTCTCCTCCTCCTTAGGCTTTTGATGCCTCATTCATAATATCACAAGGGGTTTTCTTTGCTTTCCCCTTTCCAAATATCTTGTCTCATGGTGTTGGAGATTGAAGCTTTCTCTCTTTGATTTTATGGTAATATCTTTCATGCATTTACTCACTTAGATTCTTTCCTGGTATTGTTTATTTAAATATTTCTTTTTCCATTTCTAACAAAATGACTCTAGTTAAGAAAAAAAATTTTAGTATTGAATCACTCAAAATGGCTTCCAAAGTGATAGGAATAGATTCCTAGTTGGAAGACACTTTAGAAAGGAAGAGAAGGAGAAAGGATGAAAATGATTCTACAAAAGATACTGTATCTCTCACAGTTCATTCCAGGACTACATTGACAAAAGTAAAGAAGCAAAAGACTTTGTCAATACTTGGGCAAGATCCAAAAATAGGGCAATTGACAATGGGAATAGCCAAGCCAAAAAAAGGAGGGAGAATCAAGGACATGGCACCTAATGATTTCACTCTACATTCAATCAATCTTGGAGAGGCTAGACATGAAACAAAAGTTGGCTTGTGGAGATCAAGTAATGAAGTAATAGAAGGATAATTAGAAATTCTTAAGTTATCAAATATCAAGATGAAAGCTAATAGAAGAGTTGAATAAATTTAACAGGCAACTAGTCACTCCACTAGCAACTATCTCTTGTATGTCTATGACCCTGAGTCCTACCATAGTTGAAGTGCAAGCTCTCATTTCCCAGCTCCAAGAAGATAGGCATTATGGACAGATTGGTAAGGAATGGATTGAGAAACTCAAATTGGAGGAAGTCACAATCATGGAGTAGATTGGTAATGTTATCTTAATATTGGAAATAGAAAAAGATAACATTATATCAAATAGAAATACTCTGGTTGGAGAAAGGGTGAAATGCAAACATTGCATCTCCCTCTTGGAGATAATTACCCAAATGAAAGCCAAAGAAGTGGTGGAAGCTGAAATCTTACCAAAGGGAGATGAGCCTCTATTTGAGTGGCATTAAAGCATGCAATTTAAAATTGATATGATCTAGTCTGTAGAAAAAGGGCTCAAAGAAATAGAGGAAAATGTAAGGAAGACACATGATAGAGAATTTGAACTTATGAGAGGATTACATAGAGATTCTCAAACTAGTGGCCAAGGAAAAGCACTTATTGGAGTCAATGTCACGAAGGAGAAATTTTCATATTAGATATAAACTTCCATACTCAAGGTAGGATCATTGAATTACAGGCACTCAATGGATGTATACACATGGCCAAACAGGAACTACCAAATCAGTCCAATGCTGTGAAGAAATTGGCTAGAGAACATTCTAAATGGCTCTTAAGGTATACCAATATCCATGTACCTAGACATGAAGAACTAATTCCAATAATAGTTGTTGCTAAGGTATATAGGGTAAAAACAAAAAAGGGGAAGAAGTCTAAATGATTCATATTATGCCCCCTTTTCATTTTCTTTTGTAATTTTGTAATACAACAAACTGGCATCTTGCCATTTGTCATTTTTAGAAGATGAACCAATTAAGATTCCATTGTAATGGTCATCTCAAAACTCTCTATGTATGAAATTGAAAGATTAATGAATGGTCGACAGATTTTTGGTGTGAAGTGCTTTTTTTTGTAGAGACAATTGAATGGTATTTTATGTCAATCATTTTATGTTCCAGTTGCTATGATATTTAGTTTACATTTTCTCTTTTGTTTGAATTGAAACAAGGGAAAAAAAAGTTTTACCTCCCCTATTTTGAGGCAACAAATGAATGTAATAGATGTCTTGATTATTCATTCAAAGAGAAACACCTTCAACATTCTCAATTTATTAATCACAATTCAGATACAAATTTGGTTAGTCTAGTATTAACTATTATTTAGATAAGTTTTATGAATTTATTAGATGTGTGAATGCATAAAACCATTTTGGTATTTAGAAACTTCTATCTTACCTGAGTTAGATTCAGTTTAGGTCTACCTTGCTTATACCTCTTTTTTTCTTAGGTAAAGTACATACCCCCAAATTAATTTAGAAGAAAACATAATTCATTGCAAATTTGTTTTAGGGAGCTATACTTGCTAATTTAGAGAGAAGAAAACTTATCCACAAGTGGCTTTTCAACTGTTTGTAATCAAATATTGTTCCAAGTTGGGCATTTAAGAGTAATAATCTGAAAGAACAAATCTATTTACCAAGAGATCTTTGGTTTGTCTATTGGGGAAATGAATAGTTGCTTGACTAAAAAGCCTATATCATGAGGGAAAATGGTACTACTTCTTGAAAATATTATTCCAGTGCTCCAACTAAATCTTAGTTTTCAAGATGACCAAGAAGACATAATCTCATCCCTCAACACATTTCTTTGGAGACATAGGAGGAATTTTGAACATTAGAAGAAGAAGAAAGAAGAGTTGAAGCCTTAGAGAGAGATGTCCAAAGGAGAAACATTCGAAGAGTAGAATGAAAATTGAGACAAGAAGCTTAGAAATAAACCTAACCTAACATCCTAGAACAAATTAGGTTCCTTAGAAGTACCAAGGAATAGAGTTGGCAAGACCCTATCTTTGATAAGCTTACAAAGCTTGGTTTTCCTATCTTAGATGTTCCAAAGCAAAAAAGTGAAAATAAAAGTTAGAGCAAGGTGCCTTCCCCTATTAGGAATCAAGACACCAAAACTTCACATTCTACCTATCAAGTATTAGCTTTACATAGAGTTACTACTCCTCTAGTTGTTGATTTCTTGCAATATGTTGCCAGGATCATGGTTTCTCCATGGGCTGTAGCAACGAGGCCATTAGCATTAAATGCTTATCATTGGCTCCTAGCTATTTCCAGGATGAATTTTCCTAAATTTTTAGGTGATCGAAAAGTTACCATAGATGAACATATTAAAGCTTTCTTTGCACCCACTCATATCTTCGAGGTTGGACATGAAGATGTTGCTATAAGGTTGTTCATAGAGACCCTTAACAATAGTGTAACAGACTAGTTTTATCATCAAGTTGATGGCTCAATAACTGATTGGGATACATTGAGAATGACCTTTGAGACAAGATTCAAGATTGTGAAAGACGAATATGCCCTACTAACATAGTTGAATTCAATTAAGAAGCAACCCACTATGAGTATGAGAGATTTTGTTGCCAAGTTCAATAAGATTATCAATAGAATTCCAACCATTAATAGACCCACACCTGGTAATTTGAAAAATCTCTTTATTAGTGCAATGCCTCGAGATGTCAATTATGATTTAAGGAGAGCACATCCCATGGATCTAGCTGATGCACAAAAGAAAGCAATTTAATGTGAGGATGATATGATTTTTGTGGGAAAATGTAAGTGAGAACTTCAAACTAAAGGAAGTTCTAGTAATACCACGTCATCTGAGGAGATGATTCAAAAATTGTCAAATGAGCTAGTAGCAATAAAGAAGTAGTTACCTAGATTCAATAATTCCTATCAACATAATTATCAAAACTCACTAGGAAGGAAGAATGAAGGTAGATTCCTATAGCTCATAGGTCCACAACCTAGGTTGCAAATTGAAGCAGCACCAAAGAAGGGAAATATGTGCATCTTTCACTTGACCATAGAACATGATAGCGAGAGTTTTCTAGAGACTACTCGTATGATGCAGTTGCTATCTGCTAATGAATTGAACATTGTGACTCCTTGTTCAGAGCCTAATTCCTATTCAAATGGAAATTCTGGAAATTTATTTTTAGAATATGAATCAAATTTTGAACCAAAAGGTGAATGTTATGCAACCATCGATGGAACTTCATACATAGTTCTTACTCAGGGCCAAAGGTTGAAGAATCAATCCTTCAACGAGTAATGCACATATTGATCAAGAAGCATATAATTCACAAATAGGTAAGGAAAAAAATCCCTTTGATTTCATTCAATTTTGTGAAGAATTAAAAATTCAAATTTTTCCTATAGGTTATTTGAAGTCACACCCTTCTAAGCTAAAAAGACTGGTAGACCAATTTAAAGGAAACACATTATATTTGAATCATAGTGTGACTGTGCAAAAAGAAGATGAAACCTTGACATCTAGTCTATTTAATCAAGAAGATTCTACAGTCTTACCAACATCTCTAGGGAAAAATCCCGACCCTTTTTATATCTCATTGTATATCAATGGATGTAAACTTAGTAATTGTATAATAGATTCAAGTGCATCAAATAATGTTATGCCTTATTCTATAGCCAAGGCCTTGGGTCTCAACCTTACTAAAGTGCATGGGAGATGTTATTCTATGGATGCTAAACAAGTTCCCTTGATCAAATAGATTAAAGATGGTCAAGTAGCCTTAGCTTCATGTCCAGAAAAGAAACTCTTATTGACCATTCTAGTAGCTGATATTCTAGTGAGCTATTGACTTCTTTTAATTAGAAGTTTTTATCATGACTTAGGAGGAGAAATAAAGCTAAACTACTCTTAGGTAGTGATACCTATTGGGAATAAGAAATTCAAATTAGAACCCAAAGAAAAATAAAAATTTAGTCTTGAAATCTGATGATCCTAAAGCTCAGATTCTATATCAAGAGTTGGAATTTGGCAACTACATGTTTACTGAAGAGGTTTTCGATGAATAGAGAGATGAAAATTAAAGTTCAAGAAAGTTTCTAATGAAAATAAAGATGCATAAGGCATATGGAAACTTGAATTTGATGGAAGCTATGCCTCTTTAGGATATAGAGTAGGTGTGGTGCTGATATCCCTAGAAGGAGAACCTAAACCCATGACTTTCAAATTAGAATTTGGTAATACAAATAACACTACAAAATTTGAGGCCTTATTGTTGGGGATAATAACAACAAAAGAAAGAGGGATAAAGATCCTAAAATCTCAAGGTGATGTAGAGCTTATTGTGAAACAAGTAAAAAGACAATATTTTGTGAAAAATCACAAGCTGAAGAATTACAGAAATAGAGTTTGGGATGAGATAGAAGGCCTAGATGCCTTCTCTATTGAAGCAATTCTAAAGGAGATGAAAACTAAGGTTGATTCCCTTGTAGCCTCTACCTCCCTATTACTTCCTCATCTAGACTTCAATGAAAAAAAGTATCAGATTGAAATTATATATCGATCCACTATTCTAGATAACATGGAATCTAGTCAAGTCTTAATTGATGATAAGAATTTGCAAATGTTCCTGGAAAATGATAAGTCTAGTTTTGAACATGAATCTAGTAGAAGTGATCATGAAAGCTTTGATGTAAATGAGAAACAAAATCAAAATGGAGAAGTTTAGTTGAAAGGTAATATTATTCCCCCATATTTTGTGGCTTTGGAAAGACTGTTTAATAGACATAATCCTTATATAAAGAAAAAGAGAGCAGAGAAGGGGCCTACTATGTGTGAGTATGAGGGAGTAAACATTGGAGATATTCATAATCCTAGAATGATTAATATTGGGAAATTTTATTCGCTTAAATAGAAAGAAGCTACAAGAAATTTATTCATAGAATATAGAGATGTTTTTTCCTAGAGTTATGAAGATTTGAAAAGATATAGAGATGGGAAAGTAAAACATCAAATTCTACTTAAGCCTTATCCAGTCCCTTTTCAATAGAAACAAAGGAATTGCAATCCTAAAGTCATGGATGCCATTTTGTGGGAGGTAGATAAAATGCTAAAGGTGAGGATCATCTATCTGATTCATCATTCCACCTAGATAGCCAATATAATACCGGTCAGAAAGAAGAAAGGAGAGATAAGAATCTGTGTTGATTTTTGCAACCTAAACCAAGCATCTCTAAAAGATAATTTTGCTCTTCCTAATATGGATTAGTTACTATAAATGGTGGTGGGATCTGAGCTGATGTATATGCTTGATCGTCTCTTAGGTTACAACTAGCTTGAAGTAGAAGAGAAGGATCAACATAAGACGGTGTTCACCACTCCTTGGGGTACGTTTGCATATAATAGAATGTTGTTTGGGCTTATCAATGTTGGTGCTACATTCCAAAGATGTATGAGCAAGACATTCACTAATCTAAAGGATTAAATCATAGTTATATACCTAGATGACCTCACCATATTCTTGAAAAAGAGGAAATATCTTATGTAAGAATTTAGAAAAGTTTTACAAAGATGTTGAGAGCAAAAGATCTCTCTCAATCCCAAGAAATTAATTTTTTTTGTGACAGAAGGAAAACTCCTAGGTCATATAGTGTCCCAAGAAGGCATTAGAATCGACCTTGAATGGGTGGAAGCCTTTCAGAGATTAAGCCTTCCTTCAAATAAAATAAGAGTTAAATCTTTCTTTGGGCAAGTGAATTTCCTTAGAAGGTTTGTGCCTAATTTCTTGGAAACCACTAAGAATATAGTGGATATGATGAAAGGGAATTCAAATTTCAAGTGGAATGAAGTGGGAAAGTAGGACTTTTAGGATGTAAAGACTGCTATTGCTAATGCCCTAATTTTATGTCACCCAAATTATAAGTGAGATTTTATCATTTATTTTTACACTTCTGAACATACTCTATCGACAATACTTATGCAAGAAAATGATGAAGAGGTACAAGCCCCAATAGCTTTCATGAGCATTCCTTTGAAGAATCATAAACTAAAATATTCATAGATTGAAAAGCATGTTTTGTAGTAGTTAAGGCCCTCCAAAATTTTTGATTCTATATCTTGCATTCACATTCTGTAGTCTTTGTCCTAGATGTAGTAGTATAGAGTGTGTTGACACAATAGGATGTAGGTTGTAATGTCAGAGGAGCATGGGTAGCAAAAATATAGGAGTATGATATAGAAATCAAGCCTACCAAGCTAATAAGGGGAAATGCTCTATGCAAGGCGATTGTAGAAAACAAGATCACTGAAGAATCAAAAGAATCGGGGGAGAAGTAGTTGGTGTTAGTTGTAGGTCTTTATGATTCATGGTTAGAGAATATTTCTTATCTACTAACATATGGTGAATGTCTAGAAGGGCTAACTACAAAATAAAGAAGAGATCTTAAATTGAAAGTAGGTAAGTATGTGATTTGGGATGATAAATTATTCAAAAAAGCCATTAATGGCACTTTCCTTAGGTGCATAGATAAAAAACAAGAAGAAAAGTTGTTGAGAACATTTCAGAATGAAGCTTGTGGAGGACATTTCTCATCTTTAGTCACAACTTTTAAAATACTAAGGTAGTGCTATTACTAGCCTAGAATGTTTAAAGATGCCTATGCTTGGGTAGTAAGATGCGAGAAGTGCAAGATGTTCTATGGATGCCCTCAATTAGCTACTTTTCCATTGAGACCTGTCATCATCGAAGGACCTTTTCAAAAATGGGGTCTCAATTTTATTGATCCGATTAGTCCCACATCCAGTGCAGGTCAATAGTACGTGATAACTCAAGTGACTACTTCACTAAGTGGGTAGAAGCTAAAGCTACCAAGAAAACTACTTTTGAAGTGGTATGCAAATTCATAAAGGAGAACATATTGGTTAGGTTTGGTGTTTCGATTAAATTAGTGATGGAAAATGCATCTTATTTTTCTTCAATTGAAATTACCAATTTCTACTTTGAGTATGGGATTATGGTTGGTCATTCATCTGATTATTTCCCTCAAGTAAATGGTCTAGCTGAGTCTAGTAACAAGAACTTGATGAATATTATTAAGAAATTGGTTTCAAATAATCAAAAGACTTTTCACAAAAAGATCCATGAAGCACTTTGGGAAGATAGAGTGACACCTAAGAGGCCAATTGGCATATCTCCTTTTAAATTGGTTTATGGGACTAAAACTAATCTCCCCTTACCTTTGGAATTAGCCACAAATAAACTTAGAACAGTGATTCAAGATGATGTTTATAAAGATGGTCTAGAGAAGAGGATCTTGTACCTAACAAAACTTGAAGAAGAAAAGGAGGAAATTATAGATCACATTGCACAACATTAGATGCAAGTGAGGGATCTATTTGATAAGAAAGAAAGACCATGGAAATTTATGGTAGGGGATAGTGTGCTACTCTAGGATAAGTGAAGTGCTCCAAAAGGTATGCATAAAAAGTTTGACACTTTATGGAAAGGCCCATTCAAAATTCATCAAGCATTTGAAAATAATTCTTTCAAGTTGGCATATGAAGACAGTGAAGTACTATTGCTGATCTATAATGCTTAGGATCTGAAGCTTTATCAAATTATTAATTGGGAATAAGTAACCCCTGTATTGTATTATAGTTAGGATTAGCTTCTTTGTGTTTCTTAGTTAGTCTTTTTCCCTTGTTTTTGTTTTCTTGTTCTTTTCCTCATTTGTGTTTTGTTGTGTTGCCACCTTTTATCTTCTTTGTGAAACCAGAGATTTTGAGTTCCTTTCTTGGGTATGCTCAACCCAAGTCCCCAATTAGAGCCAGTTGTGGCCCCACTTTTCATCCTATACCCATTTTGTAAAGTGGAAAATGATCTTGTGTCTTAGTTTGGTCAGGATATGTCCAAGTCTAGTTCTTTCCCCCCAAGTGAAAAGTTTCTCCATTGGGTTCTTCACCTTTTCTCTTTTTGCATTAGATAAATAGATGGGTTTTCGTTGTTGTTGTGAGTTTGTGGGTAGTCTAGAGCCTAATTCAATGGAGATTCTTGGGTCATAAAATGATTTTCACAAAGTTATTTTTGGGGATAAACTTGCTGATATCATAGTGTGTATATAAAGAAAATGAAGCTTGCAGAAAATCCAACATTGCCTTCTCCTCGATGGGTTTTTGACCCATGAAGGCAATTTTCTATAGAGGTCAACAAATGAGGCTTACAAGCTAAAGCAAGAAGGAAATGAGTTATTTTATGGATAGATCATCCCTACATTATAGTATTCCACCTTGGGAGTCACTCAGGATTCATTATAGTGCTTAGAATCACATCTAGTAGAAAACACTAAAGTAACTTCTCCATGGAGGGCTTTCGACCCATGAAGTCAGTTTTCTGATAAAGGCATTTGTGAGGGAGGAAAGTAAGTAAGTAGATTTCATTTTCACTTTTGCAACCCTTTTTAGATTTTCTAAAGCTTAGAGGCACATTGACTTCAAGGGTAAAGTGAAAATAAAGGTAAGGGAAGAAAAACAAAAGTTGCTTTCTCCTTAGCAGGTTTCCAACCCTAGAAGGCAATTTTCTACATCTATTGAAAAATCACTTCTACAAGCATGTTGGGCTCATAGATTGATTGAAAGATACTTAAAAATGGTAATGGAAACAAGTTAATCACATTTCGGAAGGTATTTTAAGTAGAATCTAGTTGAGCCAATTTTTCCTTGCAGAGTACTCCATTCTTAATTCTCTGAAACTTGGTGAAAAATGGGAAAGTAAGTATGTAATTAAAGAAAGTTACTGTTGGGCCAATAGAAATAGTGAAAAGACATGGAAAAAGATTTATCCTTTAATTCACTCGTGTGGCATGGAACTTGAAGATTAACGAGTGAATTAGGATTTCTATATTGGGATGAACATAATAGATTTTAAAATTACCACTTTCTTTATTGAACTATTATGTTGTTGAATTGAATAGCATTTTCAAATCTTTTTGCAAAAGTTCTACTCTCTACATTGCTTCCAATTTTAAGGTTTCAATTCATCACTATCTCAAATAAAATCACAACTAGATTTGCTAGTTTTAATGGGCTAAATGGAATTAAGTCAACATTGCAAAATCTTATAGACACCTTGCTCCATTTCTTCAACATCGAAGATTTTCAAAGGAGGTTGAGGATGGAGCCAATTCACCCTATAATAGAGAAACTTTGAGGAAGCAGGCTAGTGGAAGTAGCTAGATTTCCAAGGGTAGTTAAAGCTCCCAAGTTTATTGTCAAATGTATAAATCACTAAAATCCAGACACCAGACAATTTTTTTTGCTTGACCATACAATTTTAATCTCTATTGACCAAAAAACTATAGTAAATTGCCTCTAGGTTCCAGAGCGAGAAGAATTTTCTGAGTTGATGGTAGGAGGATCCATGTCTAAGTTCTCTTTGAAGAAAATGTTGTGGCAAAAAGAAATTATGAGGTCTTGGTTCCAAAAGCCATGGGGAGCTAAAAGTAAGGTTCCTAAGACTCTTTTTGGCATCAATCTTAAGCCTGAGATCATAGACATTATGGTTCCTTTACATCAATTGAAAGGTGAGCTAGAAGCACTAAATTTTGTTGAATAATATTTCTTTCTAGTACAAATCATCTATTCAAATACACATTATGTTGATTGGGCATATGAGGTAAGTGAGCATCTTTCCAGAGCCCTTAGTGTTGTAAAGTTTTAGAATACCTTCTACATGTCTTCTTTCCCGATTTATATGTTAGCTTCTCTAAAATTGTGGTGAGGCCTTCCCATAATAGAGGACTTCCCTGATAATGTGAAAAGTTATGAATTTTGTCCATGCTTGCAATTACAGAATAGCTATGTCAAATATGTTAGAGTTAATGACTCATTTACAATGAGGATTTGTAGGGAACTCTAAGCATGCCTAGAGAGGAGGTTTAGCCCAAATGAAATGGTAGCCATCAGTCATTTTGGTAGCTACTTTATTTAGTTCTCATCCTTTTCATATTTGTGTCTTGCAGCTTTCGATGGATTCCCTTTAAAGCTACCCAGATACCCAAGTCATCTGATTGTCCTGATAGAGATTGTAAGATAAGAAATCCAGGTGAACGTGTTGAGTGCCAGTTTGAAGAAGAAAGGGTATTAATTTTTTATGAAGGTTGAAGCTTATAGTTGTGAGTCTCAGTCTAATGCCAAAAATATGCTCAAGACATTCTAGACTAAGTACAAGTTAGAAGAATATGAGGTTATGAGACCCATGTTTGATCCAAATGGATATGCAAGAGAGGTGCTACAAATTGGGAGTGTAATCAAGCATGTCACCACTATAGAAGATTATTGGGCTGATTGTAAGGATGAGTTGGAGACCCAAGATTGTGGTTTCACTAGGCTCATAGTGGAACAAGTAAGGACATGTGGTAATGATCTTAATGTTAAAGGAGGATTGGAGGATGATGATCAAAATATGTATAGCAATACCTATTTGACTAAGTTGAGGGAGATTCCTATCAATTTCGAGCCATACATGTAGAAGTGGAAGAGAATCTTGATATCATGATGGCTAGGATCATCAAGAGAATAGGAAAATGGGTTGAGTGGACAACCAGGAAGAGTCAGAGACAGGGTGTAGCCACTCAAGCTTCTCTAGCAGCTACAATGCCTACTTCATCTCAAAGTGCTACAACAAGTGTGACCATAACATCCACTCAAGGGCCATCTCAACCTTTAGGAGGAGGTGATCAACCTCTAGACAAGAATGTCCCTATAGATAAGACCTATCATGATGGTTCCTTACCAATCATAGGAACCTAGACTATCACTGAAGAGACGAAGATAGAAGAACCAAAGGATAGTGCCTCTACTCTAGTCCCTTCCCCTCACACTACTCCAATTCCATCTCCTCACACTACCCCAATTCCTTCTCCTCATACCAGTCTAATCCCATCTCCTCATCATAGCCCTATTCCATTAGTAGGTGCTTCACTTGTGAGGCCAAGTGGTTCCCCTATAAAGATAGTGGACTTAGGGGATGGAAAGAGTAGAAGTAGTGAGTCTACTGAGTCAGATGAGGCAGTCAAGAAAAATTTAGAAGTGGAGAAGGGCCAGACTTCTTCCAGGTTCATTTCTAAAGATTCAAAAAATCCCTTCTCTTCAACTACTATAGCAATGAATCCAATGAAGAAATAGATGTTTAGTATTAAATCATTTGGAATGACTTCCAAAGTGATAGGAATAGATTCTTGGTTGGATGATATTTTGGGAAGGAAGACAAAGAGGAAGGATAAAAATGTTTCTATAAAAGATATTGTATCTCTCGTAGTTCATTCTAGGACTGCATTGACAAATGTAAAGAAGCAAAAGACTTTTTCAATACTTGGGTAAGATCCAAAAATAGGGCACTTGACAATAGTTATAGCCAAGCCAAACAAAGGAGGGAGAATTGAGGACATGATGCCTAATGATTTCACTCTGCATTCAATCAATCTTGGAGAAGCTAGACATGACACAAAATTTGGCTTATGGAAATCAAGTAATGAAGTAATAGAAGTAAAATTAGAAAGTCTTAAGTTATCAAAGATCAAGATGAAAGCCAAGATAGAAGAGTTGAACAAATTTATCAGGCAACTAGTCACTCCACTAGCAACTATCTCTAGTATGTCTGTGACCTAGACTCCTACTGTAGCTAAAGTGTAAGCTCTCATTTCCCAGCTCCAAGAAGATAGGCATTATGGCTAGATTGGTAAAGAATGGATTGAGAAACTCAAATCAGAAGGAGTCACAATTGTGGAGTAGACTGGTAATGTTATCTTAAGATTGGAAACAAAAAAAGATAACATTATATCAGATATTAATACTCTAGTTGGAGAAAGGATGAAATGTGAAGATTTTATCTCCCTCTTGAAGATGATTATCCAAATGAAAGTCAAAGAAGTAGTGGAAGCTAAAATCTTACCAAAGGGAGATGAGCCTCTATTGGAGTGGCTTCAAATCATGCAATGGATGATCCAATCTAAAAAAAAAAGGGCTCAAAGAAATAGAGGAAAAGGTGAAGAAGACATAGGATATAGGATTTGAACTTATGAGAGGATTACATATAGATTCTCAAACTAGTGGCCAAGGAAAAGCATTTATTGGAGTCAATGTCATGAAGGAGAACTTTTCTAGATTCTTGGATAGTTTGTTAGATATAAACTTCCATAGTCAAGGTAGGATCACTAAATTATAGGCACTTAGTGGATGAATACATGTGGTCAAATAGGAACTGCCAAATCAGTCCAATGTTGTGAAGAAAGTGGCTAGAGAACATTCTAAATGGCTCTTAAGGTATACCAATATCCATGTACCTAGACATGAAGAGCTAATTCCAATAATAGGTGCTGCTAAGGCATATAGGGTGAAAACAAAAAAAGGGAAGAAGTCTAAATGATTCATATTATGCCCCCTTTTTCCTTTTCTTTTATAATTTTGTAATACAACAAACTGGCACCTTGCCATTTGTCATTTTTAGAAGATGAACTGATTAAGCTTCCATTGTAATGGTCATCTCAAAACTCTATATGTATGAAATTGAAAGATTAATGAATGGTTCAAAAAATTTTGGTGTGAAGTACTTTTTATTGTAGAGACAATTGAATGGTATTTTATGTCAATCATTTTTTGTTCCAGTTGTTGTGATATTTAGTTTATGTTTTCTCTTTTGTTTGAATTGAAACAAGGGAAAAACAAAGTTTTACTTCCCCTATTTTAAGGCAATGAATGAATGTAATAGGTTTTGTTATTGTTCATTCAAAGAGAAACGCCTTCAGCATTTTCAATTTAGTAATTGTAATTCAAATTCAAATTCACTTAGTTTAGTATGAGCTATTATTTAGATAAGTTTTATGAATTCACAAGACGTGTGAATGCATAAAACCATTTTGGTATTCAGAAACTTCTATTCACCTGAGTTAGATTCTATTTAGGTCTAGCTTGGTTATACCTCTTCTATTCTCAAGTTAAGAACATAACCCCAAATTAATTTAGAAGAAAACATATTTCATTGCAAATCTTTTTTAGGGAGTTGTACCTACCAATTCAATGAGAAGCCAACTTATCCACAAGTGGTTTTTCAACTATTTTTAATTAGATATTGTTCCAAGTTGAGCATTTAAGAGTAATAATCTGAAAGAAGAAATCTATTCACCAACATAAATGTAGAATCCACATGAAAGACTAAGTCTTAAGGTATTATAGCTATATCCAAGTTAAATAGTTGCAACAAACTTCACATAGATGCAAGTTAAAATATTATTAATCATATATGAGTACATACATAAGCCTCTAGATAAAGTGTTCAAATATCAAGGATATAATTAAATAATATGTGCAATCTATAACATGTTCACCATCATCCTAGAACAATATCAAATTGCAAGAAATTACTAAGTGCTATAACATGTTTACTTTCATGCATCAAACTAATATATCATATGAAATGTATTTTCATCAAAGAGAATTAGTATTATTTAATGAAAGACAACAAGAAAATGGGAAATATCTCCTTCATTAATACCATTATTTTCAAATTTATTCTATTATAGTCATTATTTTTGAATCATTGAATTAATTAGAGAAGAAGAAAAATATTTCAGAAGGCTTATGTAGTATGAATATGTGGTGTTTAATTTTTCATACTCATTACCAACATGAGAAAAATATTCCAATACTATGAAGATTAAAATATTATTTTTCAAGAAGAGTTTCTAGCCTGAATGTTTCTTAACAATCCACTTCTACTCACTATTGGATTGTCAAACATTTCTTAAAGATCAATTTATATAATTGTTGTGGTTTCAATTAATAAAAGTTTATAGTTCCATGTCATGACATTAATGTGTTCACAATCTCATTGCAAAATAAATAGGTTTATGTGTTTTGTGCACATATACTTGTATCTTATTGCACTTATTAAATTTATTATACCTTTATGGATTATCAACTAACATCAAGGACATTTAAAAAAATAAATTTATATTACTTTTGAACCATGAATATTATTAGAACAATGCTATGATAAGGGTCCAAAAATTTCAAGTTTTAAGTTTTTGCTAGTCTTTCAATATATCTATTGAAGGGTGATTCTACTAATGAAATTGTAATTTTATATTTTAGGGAAGCATAGTTGTATTATTTTTGGTGACTATTAATATAATTGGTGTGGAATATAATTTTTTTGTTGTCTATCAACCAATAGGGATGTTACTTTTTTTTGGCCTATAAGTATGAATATCCCATCATATGATAATGATGAAATATCATTAAAACATAATAATTTTCATTTTTAGATAACTACTAATACTCTCTCATTCACAACTCTTTTTAAAAATTTGATCTAAATAATATCTTTCTTTTTTCACACTTTAGGTTATAGGCATTTATTTTCTACTCCAATTTTCATGAAGACAATGTATATCCTACAATCATTCTATTTTATGAGATAAAATCATATTTAAAGTGTAATAGTTTGATGAATTTTTATATATAAATCAATGTAGTTTCATCTATAAAATCTATCAAAAATCCTCATAATTTTTCCACCCTAATATAACTCTTATGTCTTGACATAAGAAAGAAGAAATATGGAAAATATTGTAGAATTTGACTTTATATGTAACCATTACATTTTCTTTAAAAAGATTTTATGAACTTTCTAACAAGTCCTTTTTAACATTTTTTAAATTACAAGTCATAAGATCATGTCTAAAGAGAAATTCTATTAGATAATTTTCATATGTTGTCTATGCATCCACAACTTTCTTATATATATAAGAGGGTAAATTTTACTATGACCTATCATGAAATCTATCTACCATTAATATCTTGATGGAGTTTTATACTCTTTTTCAAATATCCATTTGTTGAAGAAAACATTTCATCAAAATTTTCTCTCTTTTTTATAAGGATTTTCATTTACATTTCTTATGTTTATTTCTTGTTCTATCTCTTTCTATGCCTCTATCAATCTCCTTATCTCCCTCCCTCTTTACTTTTATTTTTATATATTCAAGTATTCTCTATTATTTCTTAAATATTTCACTCCCTTCTACTTTTCCTTGTCAATTTCATTCTATATTTTCCTCTATCTACTTTTATGGCCATCACTTTTCAAGGAATTAATTTATACATGTAGATTGTGCATATCTTGATACATAGTTTTTTTCTAATACATATTTAAGAAATATAATTGGTACTAAAATAATATTTCACATCAAGTCAAGACTATCAAATATATGTAGAGTTATAACTTCAATGCTAGTTTTATAGTTATGGACCATATGGAGTCCATTTGCGTTTTAGTTTTGTCCTTTGTAATGAACCAAACCTTGAATAAGGATGTTAAGACAGAGAGGAGGAGGAGATAGCCTTTCAAGAGAACATCCCACATCTGCAAAATGGGATAAAATTCAAAGATTTTTTAAAAATATTAAGAAATTAATAAATTTTTTCAAATGGAGTTCCCATCTGATTGCATCTACATAGGACAAGGGCAAAAAATGGGAGAGAGGAAACATGTGAAGATAATACCACTTGAGGAGTATACGATATGAAGTGTTAGATTGTTAATGGTGGTAGATAAGATTCCCTACATATATTTAGATTGCAATATAAATATTCTTTACTAATCAACAAGATTTGAACTTCATTTTTTCTAAGAGAATGTCAATTTCTTTAACTTTGTATATTGTAAACAAATTGAGTCACTATATTCATTCATCATGCTTTACCTTTTAGAATATACATGTTACTTTTTCTTTTCATTCTATGACATGGTAGACAATGCATATCCTATAATTATTTAGTATTATAAGAAAATATTTTCCAAAAATTATACTAATTATTTTTTCAATAAATTTTAACAAGACCTACTTATTAGAATCTTTGATATACCCATTGCACATAAAGGTCCAATTGCTACTTATCTTTATTAATAGATAAATCTCTATCTTCACCATTCTTTCATTAATTTAATAGTAAAGGCTTTCTTAAAAGTAGACTAACACAAGTGGGTAAATTGTTGGTGCTAGGAGTGGGGAAGATAAAGAGTTACCTTTTTGACAAATTTCCATTCATTAGCATGCCACTAATTTAATAAACTTCTTCAAAGGTTTGGTTCTTTTCAATAATGTTAAGCATAAGATGTACAAGCAATCACACCAAGTAAGAATGAAAAAGTTTTATTTATTTATTTTAGAACCAAGAAAAGCCCAAATCCTAAAAGTTGGAGTAAAATTTAAATCATGATAACTTTTTATAAACACACTCTTAATAACATCACCATAATGGATAAGAAAAGAACTAGAAAATTCCTAAAAAATAAAATAATATTAACAATAGGTCCATAAGAATATCTAGAAGCTAGATGAGAGAACTCATAAGAAAGGTGAAGTAGAGCCCTTGAGTACCTAATTTTATATAATATCATAACCTCAAGAATGTACACAAGAGTCTAAGGACAAGGGACACTCCTTGATAGCATTCAGACACCTTAAAAGAAATACAAGTAAAAAGAAATCATGATTACCAAAAAGAAAAAGGGATCCACAAACCAACCCCAAAGATAAGGGGTAAAGAAAACATGGGAAAGAAATTAGAAAAAGCTTCTCCAAATAGTAAAACCCATACCAAAAAAAAAAAAAAAAACTATCTAAAATAGAAACACATGTTTGAGAGAGCCACATAATGCACCATAGAAAACTTCAAGAAAGATCTAACCTCTTGACCAAAAATCACATACAAAGGCTATATATGTAGGGAGGACATGAGAATGGAATGACACCCATAGACGAGACCTTCCCAAATACTAGATCACTGAAAACTATAAAGCAACTCACTTTTCTTGGATATTCATTTATAAACTTATTAATTTTATCCCCATCTTCATCTTAGTCCCCTCCATCCCTAAAATATATACACTGCCACTAGAGATGCACCCAAAAAATATTGTTGAGCACCACAACTTCTCCAAAGACACCAAGAAGGACTCAAATAGAAGTGTTGGTTCAAAATTGTCAAGCTTCAAAGAATAAAAGAAAAACCTAACTCTAAACCTTAAAATAGAGTAGAGAAGAGAATAAAATGCTCTAAGAAACTCTCATAGGACAAAAAGAAACACCCATATGAGTCAATCAAAAGGGAGGGGTAACATCTAAGAAAAAAGACAACAACCTTAGAACACTCTTTCAATGAAACATCTCCATAGTGAAGCACAAAGTTAGAACTCTAGAAAAAATAATCCACTACAAATAAAAAAGGGATTTGATGCAATGAAAATTTTAGTAAAAGGGGAACTTTTATCACCCAATGAACCATCATTAGACTCACCATCATCCACTTCTCTATTGTTAGCTTCACCAAATGTGTCTTGAATCCTCTCCAAAGGCTCAATTTTTTTTCTTCTCATTTCCAAAATTCACCATATTAAAAAGAAAGAAATATGATGATAGTACTTTTTATTATTATGGTAAAAGTGCATTTTTATCATTTATCCTAACATTAAAATGTGAAGTGAGAATTAAAATAACATAAATTTGATTTAGCTATACGAATATGTTCTAAATAATTGAAAAATCATTTAAAGTAATGATTTTTAGTACTTTTATGTTGATTTAAGCTTTAATTTGAAAAAATAAGTAAATAATATTTTTCATCACTTTCTATATAGTCTCATTACTTAGATTTGATTGTTTTTAAGATTGTTTTTTGAGAGATATTATTTTATAATGCACAACTTTTGTTATAAATGAAAAATTTATTACTATTATTTAAATAAGTTAATTAGATACCAGGTCTATTGCATTTTTTTTTTCTTTTTGATCATTTTATTATATATTATTAACATTTGTATTGACACTATAAGATTATTTAGGCATATAGTGTTCCATTAAATATTTGTCAATATATGCATAGTAAAGTTACACAAAGTCATCGTTATTGGATACAAAACACTTTTATATAATTTTCTAATAATTTCTTTTATTTTACTTGATGACCTTAGCAAAAAAAATTATGCTTTCGCTCTACATATCAACTCATTATAAGAAAGAGCCTACAACACAAAAGTAAATTGCGAGCCTCTTATCTGAGAGATCTTGTGTTTGAATATACTTGAGTTAAATAAATAAATAATAACAATTAATGAAAACACATAATAATTAATCTTGGATGTGGCATCTTAGCAATGAAAAAATAATTATTGACTCATTATAAATAATTTAAAATATTTAATGTCATTTAACACATTCCTTTTTTTCTATAAAGATAATATTAAAGGCTAAGTACTTAAAATGTTATTTTCAAATAACTTCACTTGATCCTAAAATTGGTGATGTTTTTTTCTTTTTTTCTTTTTGTTAATAATGTGATATAAATGAACAAGATAATATATTAAGGATTCAATTTAAGCTTACTAGGTTATATACAAGAATTTGATATGACAATGCTTGTTCTAACCCTCTTTAATGCAAACTCTGTCTTAAAAATTGACTAATTTGGATGTTGTGAGATGATCTTGATTGAACTAATGTTTTTTAAATTTAAATTGTAGTTTCATAATAATGTTTTTTTCATTGATGTCAATATATGTGTTGGATAGACAATTTTCTTGCAATTTTATCTACTCTAAATCATTTTGGTTTAGACAAGATTTTAAGAATAATGATATCCACATACTAGATTATTATCTTAGATATGTTGATATCATATGTCTATCATAACATCTATTTCTATTTTCATTTGCAGAATTTATGAAATGGTTATTGACTTGAATAGTTTTGGATGATTTAATAGTTAAATATTATGGAAAATGGTGCAATATTTTACTTGGAAAGTTTTGGTGGAGCCAAAAAACGTATAAAACCTATTTTTTTTATGGATTGAAGAAAAGGAAGACATATTTTTCTTTGGACATAAGATGGTGAAATAAGTTTCTTCATCAACTAACTTAGGAAACACAATTATCTGATTATAGAGTTTGATTATTGTTATGGATCTACCATGTTTAGACAATTAATGTGGACTATTCATCAATTCATCATAATATTATCTTAGATGATGCAACTTTTTTTTATTGAGGACTCTTATTAGACCAACCTAATGGAGAATTAAGGACTTAAATTTAAGAAGGAAATTCTTTAATGAATTATGTGATATATGTGGACCATGTTTATAATACACATATAAGATTTTAAAATTATGATTAAATGAAAGGTTTTGATATATATGAGACCTCATGATCAAATATCAAAGATATTGAGAAGAGGTGTGCATGGAATCTATTTTTGATGATGCAGCTCATTAGAACTACATTGGCATTAACAATTGTTTCCTTTATTGGAGAGAGGTCCATATGAGGCGACTATACCCTCTATTATAGAAGAAAAGAATAAACATAAATCTAGTTATCAGAAGGGTCTCTCTAAAATCTTAGTCAATATGAACCATATTAACCCTAACCCTAAACAGTATGTTCTTATTGTTAATAAAAGTTCTATTCTCGAAGTGCAAAAACTAAGACCTATGAGGAACTCATTACAAAACTAAAGGTTTTAAAACATGCATTCAATAATAAAATAAAATATCCTCCTATTGTTAACTATAGTAATTTAGATGCCTTGAAAAACTTTCCCCACTCATCCACCCTTGAATTTTTTTGGATCCCTAAGATAGACCAAATGATGGAACTAATAATGCTTGAAAATTAGCCATAGAAAATATCAAGAAAAGAGTATATAAAATATCCAAATCCCTCCATATGATAATTAATCTACTCCTTCTACTAACATGCCTTCCAAAGTTACTCTAAATTTGGTTATCACATCATCCCTCTTATAGATATATTTCCTATAGTAGGAGGGATATTACTATTGGAAAGTCATTGATGAAAGTTGGCATTCAAATCCAAGAGAAGGCAAATGAAAATTACAATGATGGATCCTTAGATTGGTCTAAATAAATTGAAGGAAGCCTAATTTTATGAGGATAAATAGATTAAAATTAGTCTCTTATTGTTATTATAGACCCTACACCTTTTCCTTCTCTCCCCAAAATTTATCTTCTCATCTCCAAAGTTAGGGTCTCTATCCTAATTAGTAATTTCCTTACTTAGAGGAATGATCCAAGTAATAGATCTTGTGAGATTGCTTGTAAAGATAATTTAGAGGAAGAAGAAATTATACTTATGAAGACTAATTATTCTACTATTGAAGATCAAGCTTCTATATTGCATTTTTTTAAATTTCCAATGGAAGAAGAAGAAAAATAGGAGCAACAAAGATAATAAAACATTAAAATAGATATTAGATTATACAAATACTATTGCATACAACTATCTAATTCTATGTTGTCTTTGGTGTTACAAAAATGTTATATTAGTTGGCATACAGTACTTACTGAGCTTAGTTGGTCAGCAAAGCAAAAAAATTTGTCTACTGAGCATTCCTAGAAATTACTCTGCGTAGATAGTGTCTATTGAGCTCACTCAAGTGTCAAAGAAAATATGGAAGAAAGCAGTGCTAACTAGGCTCTCATGGTTAATGAAGAGAAGTTAGCATTTACTGAGTTCACTTGGTCTCCAACAGATTTTGTAGGATCATTGTGTTAACTGAGCTTCTATTGGTCAACACAGGAAATCTTTTTAGGAATAGTGTTTACTGAGCAAGATCAGCCAATGAAGGATTTTGTTAATTTGAGGAATAGAGTTTAATTATTAGAAGTATTGATTATATCTGACTGAGGTAATTATTATTGGTAATTGTAACTTGTAATTGGGTCAATTTAAAGGTCAAGCTAAGAATTCTATTGTGTAATGAATGAATATGCAAGTGTATTGATTGTTTGAAGAGGAAAGTGTGAGTGAACTCCAAAGGATGGTTAGATATCCTTGAGGAGCAACAAAGTTTAATTTGATTAGGAAGGATCTAGTGAAGCAAAAAAGAGATCTATAATAAAAAATTTAGTTGCATCTCATTCAGGTCATTTCATTGTTACTTTCTCACCATTGTAGCAGTGATTCCTAAATCTCTTAATAGAGTTGGTCTAACAGCCATTTGTAAATCATCTAACAATGTTGATAGTTCCATTGAATTGTTTTAAAGACCTCTTGCAAGGCCACTCCTAACAGGCTGATTAAATCCTCTAACAAGGTCACACCTAACGATGTGTTTTGTAACCTTTAACTAGGTTGGCTCCTAATAGAGCTCACTTCAAAAGAGTGAAAATCAATAGCTAGTTACTTGGTGGTTTTTCCCATATTGATTTTCCACGTTAAATCCAGTGTCTCATGTGTTCATGTTATTTCTTTTATGCTTGCATGTTAATCACTGTGAATGTTTAAGATCTGTTAAAGTTAACATACACTGCATCTACCAAGTTACAAATTTTTTTTTATATTTACTAAGTTATATCAGTAAGTAGTTTTATCAGACATCTAAGGGATCTATGGATTTGTTTTTGTGGTAACTGATTCATGCCCCCTCTTAGTTAATCCATCTATATTTTTAACAATTGGTATCAAAGCTTTTGGTGCTTGGAGGAAAGGTTTCAAGGACCTAAGTTAAAGATCAAGATGTCTTACATAAGAGAAATTCCAAGGCTTAATAGAGATAACTTTTCAGCATGGCAATATCTCATGAGGCTTTATCTAACTTCCATTGGAGATATAGGATTGAAATATCTTGATGAAGAATACACAACTCCTTCTGGAACATTATCTATTAATGACATTGCTGAGAAGAAGACTCATAACACCATGATGATAGACATTACATCTGCCCTAAGCTATGAAGAATTTGATGATATCAAGGACTACAAAACTACCTTTCCTATATGGAACAAGCTAAAGGATATCTATAGAGGTGATGACACTGTGAGGAGAGCCAAAGTAGAAAGTCTAAGAGGATAATTTGATCAGATGAGAATGAGAGAGGATGCAAACATTGCCAAATGTGTTGAAAGGATCAAAGCAAGTGTCAATGCAATCAAAGATTCTAGAGGAGATATCAAGGAAAAAATAGTTGTAAGTAATGTTCTTAGAACATTGATTTCCATTTATGCAATTAAAGTATTACGATTAAAGAAAGAAGATGTGAAGAAAATCATAAGATAAATTTGGATGCCATAGTAGGAAGGTTGAGAGCCTTTGTGCTAGATAACTATGACAATTATGTTCCAGCTTCCAAGAATATTGGATCAACATTTGAGGCCAAGCTTTCACTTAAAGAAAAAAGCAAGAAAATAAAGGACTCTTAGTCAAAAAGTGAAGAAGAATCAAAGGACAGCTCTGAAAGTGATCTTGACATTCTTGAAGCTCTACTTGTAAGGAAATATTCTAGAGGTAGAGGAAACTACAAAGGTAAAGTTCCCCTAATCTATTTTTCATGTGCAGAAATTGGTCATATTGTAGCTAGGTGCCCAAACAAAGCTAGCAAGGATGAGAAGATAGGTCACAAGTGCAATGGCAATACATATTTCAATTTATTCAAGGAAAAAGGTAAGAAAACATGTTTTATGGCTAAGGACTCTAAGGATTCTGATAATAGTGAAGATAAAATTGTTTACATTGCTATGAAAGATGAATCTGATAATGATGAAGAAGATTAAATGGCACTTATCTCTCATGTGAGCAAAAATGATACATGGATCATAGAAAGTGGTTGCTCTCATCATATGGCTGGTGACAAAACAAATTTTCAACATTTTGAAGATTATGATGGTGGCATTGTAAGGTTTGGAAACAATGAACCTTGTTGCATAAAAGGAAGAGGACAAATTTCATTAACCAAAGAACTTGTATGTGATAATGCCTATTGGGTCAAAGGACTAAAACATAATTTATTGAGTGTGGCACAACTAATCAATATTAGATTTACGGTGGAATTCATGCATGGAAAGGCAAGACTACTAGATGACAAAGGAAAGTTGATTGGATTAGGCAAGCAAAGAAAAGGTAACTTGTTTTATCTTGATCTTGGTGAGTGCTCATATTTTATTGCTCAAGTTGAAGAAAGTTAGTTATGGCATAGAAGGTTATGTTATTTAGATTTTGATAACATGGTGAAAATAAGAAAAATTAAGAAAGTAAGAGGCATTCCTAGTTTGAAGAAATCTAATGTTGGTCTATGCAAGAATTGTTAGATTGGTAAGATGGGAAAGAATAGCTTTAAAAGTAAAAACTATTAGTCTAAAGATATTTTGAAAATTATGCATACTGATTTGTGTAGACATTTTGGAATAAAGAGTTGTACTGGAGAAGAATTCTTCATTCTTTTTGTTGATGACTACTCCAGAATGATGACTGTTATGTATTTAAGAGAGAAGTTAGAAGAATTTGAGAAGTTCAAATGGTATTTGGATAGAGTAGAGAAGGAAATAGGGAAAATATTGAAATTCCTAAGATGAGATAGGGGTGGTGAATTCATCTCCAATGAATTCAATAACTTTTGCATTGAAAAAGAAATCAAAAGATAGATATTAGCCCCTGGAACTCCCGAGTAGAATGGAATAGCTGAAAGGAGGAACATATATATCATGGATTGTGCAAGGACTCTATTGATTAAAAAGAAAATTACTATCAAATACTAGAAGGAAGCTATCAACACTGCAGTTCATACATTGAACTGAGTACAACTGAAGAAGGACTCATTTAAAACCCCCTATGAGTTATGGTATGGCTATAAACCCAATGTAAGTTACCTTAAAGTACTTGGAAGTAAATGTTACATTTCGAAAGAATATAGAAAAGGAAACTTTGATGTGAAAGGTGATGAAGGCATATTTTTGGGATATTCTTGCAAGAGTAAGGCATATAGATGTTTGAATTTGTCTACTTACAAAATCATACAAAGTGCACATGTGATTTTGATAATTTTGTAGAAAGGACTGAAGAAGAAAGTAGAAAGGAACCAAAAGATTACAAGAGATTTTTTTTCATTGAGCCTGATACATTGCCAGACACATCTGTCACTCAAAAGACTTCTACTCCTGAGTCTTCATCAATCATCGAGTTGCAAGAAGTTCAAACCAAGTCACAAGGACCCGAGTCACATTCTAAAGCTACTGAGGACAATGCCTACCGAGTTTGAGTAGCCAAAACCTAAAGTTGAAGCTCAAGAGGATGACAATGCAATTCATTCAAGAGGCAAGGAACCTGTATTGGCCAAGTATGTTAGGAGGAATCATGCACCAAATCAGATTATTGGAGATAAATCAAAAGGTTCTATGACAATAAGTAAGCTAAAAGGTACTTGTTTACTTACTGATTTTGAACCTAGAAATGTCAAAGATGCATTGGAAAATGAAATTTGGATTGAGGCTATGAATGAAGAGATAGAGAAAATAGAAAATAACAAAACTTAGACTCTTGTACCTAGACCTAAAGATAAAAATGTGATTGGAACAAAATGGGTATTTAGGAATAAGTTGAATGAAGATTGTAAGGTATTAAGAAACAAAGCTAGATTGGTATGTAAAGGCTACTCTCAAGAAGAAGGAATAGATTATGGTGAAAATTTTTCTTCTATTGCAAGATTGGAAGGTGTCAGGACCTTACTTGAATATGCTACATATAAAGGATTTAAGGTATATCAGATGGATGTTAATTTGGCATTTCTCAATGGTATTCTCGATGAAGAAGTCTACATTGAACAACCTAACAGTTTTGTTGATCCAAACAAAAAGGACATAGTCTACAAATTACACAAAACATTGTGTGCTCTGAAACAAGCCCCTAGAGCATGGTATGAGAGATTTCATAATTACCTTATTCAAATTGGTTTTCAGAGAACTAATGATAATAGTAGCTTGTACATTAAGGAAGGACCAAATAACAAGATTTTTTTGGCAAAAATATTTGTGGATGATACTTTATTTATAGGGAATGATGATCTATGCAAAGAATTTGAAATGTCTATGTTTGGTAAGATTAAGTGTTTTGTTGGTCTTCAGATACAATAGAGCAAGAATGGTATTTGCATCACTCAGTCTAAGTATATCAAGGAGATACTAAAAAATTTTGGTATAGAAGATTCACAACTAGTTGGAACCCCCATGTGTACTAGAGTAAAGCTTACCAAAGATGATGATTCAAAAGAAGTAGATTAAACCTTATATAGATCAATGATTGGAAAATTGTAGTATGTAGTTCATACAAGGCTTGATATTGCTCTTGCAGTTGGTATAGTGGTAAGATTTTTCAGCAAAACCGAAAGAAAATCATATGATGGTAGTCAAAAGGATCTTGAGACACTTGAAAGGCACTAAAGATTATGGATTATGGTATAAATTTGGAGGAAATCTGGACTTAAAAGTTTTTACTGATGCTAATTAGGTAGGAAACATTAATGACAGAAAGAGTACAAGTGGTGGAGCATTCTTTCTTCAAAAGAGATTGGTATCTTGGACAAACAAAAAGAAAAATTACACATCCCAATCTATAGCAGAAGCAAAGTATGTTGCAATAGCAAAGAACTATTCTAATATTGTTTGGTTTAAATAGTTGTTGGAAGGCTTGAAGGTTGTGATCAAAGAACCAATTGTTATGTTTTGTGATAATACAAGTGCAATTAACATATCAAAGAATCTAGTGCTGGATTCCAAAACCAAGAAAATAGCTATAAAATATCACTTTGTCAGAGAATTGGTGTAGGATAAGGAAATTAGATTGTAATATGTCCATAGAAAAGAAAAAATTGCAGACATATTCACCAAGCCATTACCTAAGGATGCATTCTTGTATCTAAGAGCTAAGTTGGGGGGTCATTCCCCTATCTGAAGCTCACCAAAATAAAGTTTTAGTGATGCATCAACAAGAACCAAGTTGGAGATGTATTAGTTGATACATCATATTCAAGGAAATACTGCATATGAATTAGTACTCAAGGTACATTGATACTCATTTGGTATGTGTTGTCTTTCACATGTGTTGTCAAAGAGGGAGAGTTTACTATCATATGTTTTTGAATTTTTTTTGAACAAGAAGCTATGTAATTCCTTCATAGAAAGATATTACTGCATTAGAGAAGTTTGTGGCATAAAATCTAAGAGGGAGAAAAATTTTATCAAAGAAAGACTTGTTTTCAAATTTCATTGTGCTATGACATGTTGTGTTCCCATCAATGCCAAAGAGAGATATTTTTGGATACAATTTTCTAATTGTGTGTTGTCTTTGATGTTACAAAAATGTCATATCAGTTGACAGATAGTGCTTACCGAGCTCAGTTGGTCAAAAAATCAAATTTTTGTGTCTATCGAGCATTCTTAGAAATTGCTCTGCCTAGACAATATTTACTAAGCTCACTCAGGTGTCAAAGAAAATGTGGAAGAAAGTAGTGTTAACTGAGCTCTCATGGTTAACAAAGGGAAGTTGGTGTTTACTGAGTTCACTTGGTCTCCAAAGGATTTTGTAGGATTCCTATGTTAACTGAGCTTCTATTGGTCAACACAAGAAATCTTTTCAGGAACAGTGTTTACTAATCAGGGTTAGCCAATGAAGAATTTTGTTAATTTGAGGAATAAAGTTTAATTATTTGAAGTATTTATTCTAGCTAACTGAGGTAATGATTATTCGTAATTGTAACTTGTAATTGGACCAGCTTGCTAATCTAAAAGGTATATATGAAAGGTCAAGTTGAGAAATCTATTGTGTAATGAGTGAGTATGCAAGTGTATTGATTGTTTGAAGAGGAAAGTGTGAGTGAACTTTGAAGGATGGTCAGATATCCTCGAGGAGCAGAAAAAATTTATTTGATCAGGAAAGATCTAGCGAAGTAGAATAAAGATCTATAATCAACAATTTAGTTGCATCTCATTCAAGTCATTTCATTGTTACTTTCTCGCCATTATAGCAATGATTCCTAAATCTCTTAATAGAGTTGGTCTAACAACCATTTGTAAATCCTCTAACAAGGTGATAGTTCCATTGAATTTTTCTAAATACCTCTTGCAATGCCACTCCTAACAGCGTGATTAAATCCTCTAATAAGGTCACACCTAATAGTGTGTTTTGTAACCTTTAACTAGGTTGGCTCCTAATAGGGCTCACTTTAGAAGAGTGAAAATTAGTAGCTAGTTACTTGGTGGTTTTTCCCATATTGGGTTTCCATGTTAAATCTAGTGTCTCATGTGTTCATGTTATTTCTTTCATGCTTGCATGTTAATCGCTATGAATGTTTAAGATCTGTTAAAGTTAACATATAGTGCATTACCAAGTTACAACAATTTCTATATGTTTATCGAGTGATAGCAGTAAGTAGTTTTATCAAACATCTAAGGGATCTATGGATTTATTTTTGTGGTAATTGATTGACCCCCCCCTTTCAATTACTCCATCTATATTTCCAACAACTAGAAGGAAAATATGAAGTCCTTTAGATTTCTCCTTTGACATAAATTATTCTAAATACCCTAGGTAAAAACTACCTTATTGTTTAAAGATATTTAGAACTCACATAGATACAGATCCTTAAGGTTACCCATGGACATAAAATGTGTTGGCTTAACTAATGCATATGTATTCAATAGCTATTAAGGAATATTTTTTAATCTTTTTAAAGAATAAGGTTATTGTTTTTGAATCACTTATTGTGTTTTCATTTATGTAAACTTTATGGTTGGATATGAACTATTTACTCAGAAGATAAGTTTTTTACTCTATGGGTGACAAATCAAGTACCTATTTGATTTATGTGATGAGTTGGTGTGAGTGATGGCTATGGGAGACTCAAAGATATTTATATTTTTTCTATATGTTATTTTATATACTATCCATAAGTATTCAATGATTGATCAAAAGGAGATAGTGCAACTAGATCATTCAATTTATGATATATAGTGAATGATTTGATTGGCCCATAAAATCTATGATGTTTCAAGAGATGAAATTTAGAAATTATGATTATTACTATGGCGTTTTATTATGGTTAGAGTTTTGTATGATTTGGTTTATAGTAATACATGTTATGGATTAGGTAAAGATAGTTAAGGAAGGAAAATGATGAACATGTTGAGTGTTTGTGTTTTATGTATTGCCTACCCCTAGTTTTCTTTTATCTTACAATGCCACATTCTTTTAGGACAATTTACATGGTTATGTGATGTGTTTTAGTGGTACTTTCTTACCTATTTTTTTTTATACTATTTACGTGTTTGAATTATATATTTGATGAGCTACTTCACACTCGGATATTTTATGTGTTCATAATTATTCATTTGATGATGATGCTTTGTATACTTCATATAGTGATTTCAATTATTTTTATGGTGGTAGTTATATGGATGATATATGATTTTATGGGTACTTACCCCATACTTGCATGTGTGTGGTGTACATATGTGTTTTACTTTATGTTTGACATATCTTATGTGTTTGAGGGAGGGAGTCATAGTCATTTGCTAGTTAGGATTCCCACAATGTACCATTGCCTAACATTGCCTCTTTAGTTTAGATTTAGATGCATATCTACATGTTAGGATTTTATTTAGATTATAGGTACAAGGCATCAACTACTCTAAATTTCTAGGATGAACATGCCCTATCATAGTATCTCAATGGTAAAAGAAGGGAGATAGTTCTCAAATCCAAATCCTAAACTTGAGGCCAATTGTCTTAAGATAAAAGAAAAGTATTTGATTTCTTTACCTATTTGAATTCTTCAATGTGATGTAATTTGAGATCTTGACCTTTGAGTATGATCACTTATTTTTCCTTTTAGTTAAGTTTCTTATTTGAGTATCTGAGTCTTTGGTGATTTTTAAAGTGTAATTAAATTAGCCAAAGAGATTTTTTGATATTTTTATCAATAAATAGTCAAGGCCTAATGATTTATATTAATAATATAAATTACAATTTCTTCATTCAAATGGGCATTCGTAGGAAAAAAATTGAGAAGAAAACCTCCACTCTAGCCTAGGACCTAAGTCATATTAAACATATAGTTCTAAAAGGAGCATACCCTAGTCTCTATTTAATACATTAAAAAATTTGAAAATTGAGATTAAATTATCTATAACATGGATAGATAACTAATTGTTTCCCAATTATGTAGGGTTTGTAGAAGAGTTTCCTATCATTTAAAGATGATAGAAGGTAATGAATGTTCTTGAGATATCAGCAGTCCATAATATGGATGAAATTTATTAAATAATAGATTTTAAATTTAAAAGATTGTATTAAAAGGATAATCTTGGAAATTAAAGAAATTAAATCTATTAAGGGTCAAATTTGTGTAATTGTATTTATTTAATTTAACAATAATAACTTTAGAAGTTTAATTTAGATAATGAACTTTGAATATTATTATTGTTGGTTAAAATAATTATTATATTTCAAAAAATGTCTTGTTAATTATAAATGAAATTAGTATGATTTAAAATAAAGATTATTCTAATCAAAAGACACAAATCATGCACAAATGAATTAAAATAATAATAATACAATTTAAGGAGAGACCTTTGCATGTTCATGAAACAATAAACCATAATTAGGGTTAGACTTGTTATTAAGAGATTTGAGCTCATTTCTCAAAAAATGAGTTTGGAGGAGCAAATTTGGAAATCAAAAGATGAGAAATTTATGAAGTATTTGGGAGACATGAATTATGCAAGCATCATATTATTTTTAGTTTCTTTATCATTAGTCTGAAGTAGGATTTCATAGAAATAATTGTAGAAATTGTCTCAAAGAACTTTTCTTTTCATGATGTCTATTATTTCAATATTTCAGATTGAAACCCTTGATTAGATTCAATCATTCTTCATTATTGTATTTTCAAGAAGAAACAAAATCAAAATCCTCATTAGAAAACTTAGATTTAAGAAAGGAATTCGAGAGTAGGGTTTGAAAACTAAGAAAAAGTTTAATTGTTTAAAGAAAAAAATTGATTGGTTGGATTTTATTTCTCTATCAGAGACATGATTGAAAAGTTTTTTAAAATATATTTATTTTAGTCAACCTTTTTACTAGAAAAAAAAATGGATGGGAGAGCATGTTATTTTTATTTAATAAAACATTTTTTCAAAAAATGGAATTAGGAGCTGGCGTCACCACCCATGGCCTCTTGGTGGTTGTGAGTGCTTAGGTTGTTGTACTTGTCGTGAGTGTTGCCAAGTAGCCTCACGAGCAATACATCCATCATGAGAACTACTACAAAGCCTCATAGTTTGTCATAGCAGTAGGTTTTTGGGCCTTTAAAAAAGTGTACAAGTTTTTTTAAAATTTATTTTAAAAAAAATATATAATTTTTAAATTGTTTAAAATTATTATATTTTAAAATGAAATTTAGTCTTTTATGTAAAATATATTAAAATAAGGTTCAATTTAATTATATTTTAATTACATTTCATAATAGTAAATTTGTTTTCATTTTTAAATGGAATTTAATATTTATTAAATGTAACTATTATTTAATTTCTTAATTAGATCTTTAAAAATATTATTAAATGTAAATCATATGTAAATTTTTAAATAAAATATGTTGTTTTCCATGTGGATTATCATTGGACCCTAACAAATACATAGTTGTGATATTGATATCATGATTTAATTGTGTGATTTTTGAGTCAAACTCATTGACCCATGTTTCATGAGTAGTGATTCAACATGAATCCATCTCTCATAAGAATAAATGGAAAATTCAGCGCTCATTGGATCTAGGTTATGTTCACAATGGTGAAGCATCGAGACTTGATTTGGAAATTATCTCCTACTTATCAAATACATAGTTATTTGGAAAATATAGACTTGTGAAGTTATAAGCATGAAACTTAATTTTTATTGATCTAAACTTGGAAACCTTTATCAACTAGGAAAATTTTGAAAATGAAAACTTAAAACTTTATTGAAAAATGTTATTACTAAATTATTTTAAATGCATGTCTAGATGTTATGTTTATCTAGTAATGGTTTTTTGCGAAACCTAGTAGTTTGGCCAATTAGGAATGTTTACTAAAGGCTTGTGTGTATGATGCTTTCACGTGATGTTGATTATATAATGATTATTTCATTCTCAAGTAATGTGCTATATTCACATATTTCTATGATGAGATCCATTTCTTCTTTTTAAGCTCATGTGTTGTGTTTTGTTGGTATAACCTATAAGGTTCAATAAATTATCTATTAGTTCTTTCTAGTTGTTAGTATAGAACTAATGTGATTGTTGCAATCTTATGACATGTTCCTTTCAAGCTTAGGGTACCTATATGTATGTTTGGAAGTGGCTTGCGATGAAGACCAAAACCCTAAAGAGGTTGGTTTAGTAACACATTGTAAGTTGTATTAATAAGTGATCTATAAGAATTTTCCTAAGGGCAAAATTCACCTAGGGAACTAAGAACTCAAACACAAGCACAACTATAGACCAAGAGAGAGAGTATGATCAAAATGATGATATATTCAATATGTCATGATGAGAGTACACTAGGAGTGCATGTATATAAAGGCCTCTAAGATACATCTAGAATGCCTCATAATCAGCTACATGTTATGTCAAACAACTAGGCACATGCCCACTAGATATGGGTTATCCTCCATTAAGAATGAAAGTATGTGCGATGATAAGAGGATAAGCCTACAAGGGTGTGACATGCAAATTTGTGTTGTAGAAAACATGTGCTAAAATAGAGTTGCATACTCCTATGTTGTCTACATGACAACTCAAAATAGTGTACAAACTCCTAAGTGTCTCACAAATAAAATAATGCAAAATAATTAAATAATGCATTAACGTAATAAATAGTGAATATGTATTTACACCAACACCCCCCCTTGAGTGCAACTTAGGGGAATTCCCTTAAGCTTATGAAAACTAGGATGAAGATGCATAATGGGTCCCAGCTACTAGACCATGTTAGGTACCCATGTACATAATGAAAATGCAATCTCTTGTAAAGTGAAAAAAGAGGGAAAATCTTATGGGAAAAACCCTCCCCCAAAAAGAGAGATAAATAGGGATGCATGTATGGATGGAGTAATCAAGACCCCCCCATTATGACATAAATCAAGTATATACATAAGAGAATGAGAGAAGGAAGAGAGATAGAATAAGCTACCCCCCCCCCCCCCCACACACACACACAAAAAAAAGAATTCTGACAAGTGAAAGATTCTCCGATGAAGAAGCCAGTCCAAGAATGTAGAAGCCGGTCCAAGAATGCAGAATGGTGTTCCTCCCCTTAGGAATAGAAAAAGGAAAAGGTACAATCCTAAAGATGTATGGTGGCCCTGAAACCTGCTCAAGTATCCTTGTACTGATGATGATGTTCACCCCTTCTAATTGTGCTGAAAAGAATGAATGCAGATCTGTCAAGGATGTCTATTGAACCCGTGCCACTAAACCATCTATCTCCTCAACTCACAAAGAGACCTCCACTAATTGCCATTCATAAGAATCCACAATCATGCCAACCTATGAAGATTGATCATTTAGAGAATGGACATAAGGGTCAGATTGAGCCCTCGCAACAACTGTAGAAGAATTACCTTCATCAATGAGAAGATGTGTGGCCTCAATACTATCTCCCAAGTCAACTAAAGCTAGAGCTAGAAGATGAGATGTAGCATGATGTGTTGGACCTTTCATAGTGTCAATATAAGCATGTGGACTAGACTAATGTGACCTCTCACTATAACTGTCGATAGAACCCCACATGTCTAAACCTATTAAAGCATTATCACTGTTGTCACTATCAGTTTCCACTATGTATGGGGTGATCCCACAATAATGAGTTTCACTTTTTGACCAATTTTGACACTAAAATCAATATTTTTGAAACAAACCTCATGTTTGAGTGACTATATCTTTAAGACTATGAATAATTTCAAGATGACATAAACTAGTGATTTGTAGTACCCTATTCCTACTTTGTAACCATATTTTTTAATTATATATATATATATATATATATATATATATATATATATATATACGTCAATTTTTTTCTCCTCTGAAAAGTGGTACATGTTAAAATTCAATATTTTTAAAGAGTGATAATTCGTTTGACACACATAAATTTTTTTCTAGAAAAGATAATGAGTTAATTCTTTCAGCCTTGGATTTGTAACATAAATATCTAGAGGATGCATTTGGCTTGATTCAATTTGGTTGATTATTGTATAGTTTATGAAGTTTTTAAGTGACACCAATTATAATTTAAACGTACGTTCATTTTGATACAAATAACTTCAACTCAATTTATCATAAATCTATTTTTTTTGTTGAATGGAAAGCTATCTCAATAACTTGTTTCCTAGATATTTTTCAAAAAAAAATTGACCTAATTTACTAATTTTTCTGATGTGTCAAAGTCAGTTGATGTTCAATCGGTAATGAACCTATAATGAGTTAAACTCATATTTGAAAGTCTTAATGAATATAATATGTATTACAATTATAGTCATTGGAAAGCTTGCTTCAAGTAGCACAAATCAACATTTTTTATTTTATAGTAGGAGATCATTCAATCTCAATTTTAGGGGTCAAAAAAGCCAATTTCATTTTTTCTAGAAAACAACACCAAATTTTTTTAATTTGATATGTTTGCACAAACATTATGTTCTCATGGACATATTAGACATGTTCATGCAAACACATGTTTGCATGAACATATGATAAAAATAATTTGGTAGTCAAAAATTTAAGTTAACATGTTCGCACAAACATGAGTGTTCATACGAACATACAAAAAAACCAAATTTATCAAGATCTCAAATGGAAAAATGGAATTTTAATTGCAAAATCATCGTTAACAATATGTTCATGCAAACATACTAATAAGGTGTGTTCACATGAACATATCATATTTAAACTCAATATTTTTGTGTGAACATAAAATTGTTTTATGTTTGCACGAACATAGTTAGTGTCTTTGCATGAACATATGTAAAATTCAATATGCAAATTTTTCATCGTTTTGCAATTTCCTTCATCTCGCAAAAGTGGTACCCAGTATTGTGGGTTCACCCTATGATGTGCAGAGAGGAATAAAGGACAAGCTGAGAGAACTTTCCTCAAAATAAACATCCTTCTCCACAAAGATCTTGTGAGTCTTTGGATCCATAAGTTTGTAAGCCTTTTCTTTATCTTCATAACCAATGAAGGTATAAGGCCTAAGTGTTGGTGCCTTGTAACTCCTAGAAGATAGATTTGGCCATGCTAGACAACTGAAAACTCTAAGGTGACTCACAACTAGTTTTCTACTGCACCATGCCTCAAAAGGAGTCTTCCCATCTAAGGCATTATGAGGAGACCTATTAAGTATGTGAGTAGCACTCCTAATGGCTTCTAATTCTAATTTAAAATTGAGAGACTTGGCTTTTATCATGCAACTTGCCATGGTCTTAAGAGTCCTAATCCTCATAGCTGTGAGGCCTCACCCCGACCCATCCTAGCATCGACGATACATTATTATTTTGATACTCATGACTTGATGTGTTAGAACATAATTTGATGCACTGAACATTATTATGCTATTTTGTGATGTGTGATGCTTTACTTCAGTTATTTGATTTTGTCATTTGATTCTTTATGAACATGTATAATGATGAAGTAAATGAATGCAAAACTAACACCTTGATTATGCAATTCTAATGGTTGGAAATATGAGTAGAATTAGATAAACAATTGATTATTAGAAAATGGATGCTTTAATTTATATGATTTTTCTAATACATAATTTACATAATGCATGTGATTTCTTGATCTACTGATGTGTGCAATGAGAGTGCAGGAAATTTAGCTGAGGAAAACTCAATGGAAAGATGGAACTAAAACACTTGTTAATTTTGTGCTATCTTGCATTGTCTTCTTTGGAAGGTTGTTAATTGGTCTTAAAATTCTCCTAGCTTTTTTTGGGTTCTATTAAGTCTTTAAGGCCTAAAAATATTAAATTTAAGTACCCTAGGGGTAAGGATGTGGGTGGGAAGCACTTTCCAACCCCTTAGTCTCTTTGGTTGACTTTTAGGGTCACTCAAAAACCTTACTTTTGGTTGATTGCGAAAATTGATTGTCTCCTCCATGTGTTGGTGATTCAAAATTCCATCTTGAGTTTTCTTGAAGTCTAGTTGAGTTAAGGATCATACTTAGAGACATTTTGGAGTAGTTTTGGGTTTGTTACCCAATCTCTAGTTTTGGATAAAGTTTGAAGATTGAAGGAAGAAAAGGAAAAGCTCTTCTCGACCCACCATTTTTGCCATAACTCTTTTGGTGAAGGTAGGATTTCTTCACTCATTTGAATTGTTTCTTTATGTGTTCATGCTTGAATCTTGCTTGAATCATGTATAAGGCATTGTGTTGTTTTTGTATTGCTTGCTTGTGTGTTGGGGTTGATTGGAGGGATCTTAAATTGTTTTTCTTTTGATATTATTCTCATGCTTGCTTTGATGTTTTGTGTTTTGAGGGGATTTCATGGGGATTGTTTTGGCATAACTCACCCTTGGATAGGGAAGAAGTGGCCATGTATGGGGGAAGGTCCTTAGTTGGACCTCAATAGTGTAGAGTCTCCTCTCATGGTGAGAAGAGGGAAAGAGGGTAGGGTGTATGGGCCCCTACTTGTCATCCCATACCTTGTATGAAAATTTGAATTCTTGAAGAAGGGAAGGAATGAATACCCTTGTTATATTGGCCCTGAAAGGGCATTTGTAGAAGAACAAAAGTTCTTGAATGTTGGCCCTGAAAGGGCTATGTTATGGTATGGTGATTGACATCTCCTATTGAGAAAATCCACCTCCCCCATATTTTGGTTCATTGTTGAACCTATTGTGCAAAATCAAGTTGGGAATGCATGCTTGAATTGTTCATCTTATTATGTTGTTTTACCTCCATGTTGGTTCTTGTCTCTTCCATCGTTCCCTTGATGCATTGAAGACATTGGAAAAGATGTCTTGTGAAAACCCTTGAAGACAATTTAGTTGAGTTGTAATATTTGTAAAAATGTATTTTAAATTTTGATGTATTAGCAAAGACGTCAAGTTTTCTTACTGGTTCTTTCTTGATGGAGCCTTGAACTAGGTTAGATAATAGAGAAAGGAAAAGTTTGTGAAAACCTCCTTGCATTGCTCTTATGTGTTTTCAAACTATGCATATGTATAGGAGAAAATAGATTAATGGATAATGTTATTGAATTATGAATTTCAAGTTTTCAAATATGCCAAGGAAGAGTAAATTGGATATGTGAAGTTTTCAATTCAATGTTGTATGTATTAAGAGGAAATGAACAATCCTACATTGTGAATAGAAAATTTATCTCTCTCCTTGCTAAATTATATAAGTGACAAATCAAATTTGATTAAGAATTATACATCTCCTTGAATTCCAAATGAAGGGTTCATATACCCTTGTTGTATGATGAATTATAAAACATGAATTATTAATATATATATATATATATATATATATATATATATATATAGCCTAAAATGAGAAATTTTACACTTAGAAAATTCAATGAGAACAAAAAAAATACCCCTATAGGAGCTTTCTGCCCTCTGAAAAATGTATGGAAGACACAATTAATTCATTCTCTTGAAATAGAGAATATTCCTTTATTTATTCCTCTCTTAATATTCTCTTAGGATTCTATTATCAATTGTTAGCATGTAAATTAATTAAATAAAATTAGATCTAAAGATAACATAGTTACTTGCATATACCTCTTACTATGATCAAGAAATAAACTTTAACACATTAATTCTCCTGGAAGTGCATAGGCACCAGAAGTGATTAGGAGGGAAAGAAGTTTATAATAATATAAGGGGAGTGATTGTTTAATTTAGAATTCTGCCACAAAATCTTGGGATCACGTGCCTAGTTGAGCATGTCTTGGTAATGAGTTTTGGACTCAACATTTATTAAGGGAAAGACCTTAAAAAATTTTTTTACTCCACCTTGGAAATGCAAGCAAAGTATATACTTCCTTTCAAAAAGAAAACCCCACATTTATTGCTCCCTGAAGGTTGATTTAGCTCCCACCCTTTTTGGCAGGTGACGTGGGGGGAAGAAGGAGTTAGGTGGAACTTAGTTTGAGGCATTTCACTTGGGGAAAGTTGGGGGTGTAAAAATTATTAATGGAAACTTGTTTTTTTAATTTCCCACACTCCTCCATGCGTAGTGCACTCAACATGAGGGTTACTGCACATCAGGAAGAAGGGACAGGTCTACGCCTGGTAGACTTGGGCTAGCGCACATTGTCTTGGGGTTTTCCCAGAGCACCTTGGGGTGTGGGGCAGGGAGGAGGCCAAGTGGCCAAGGGAATAGGGAAGTAGGTAGGTCTCAGGCTAGTTGTTTAGTTAGTACTTCATGTTAGTAAGATAGTATGATATTATTGTTAAGTTAGTATGTTGATAGTTTATGTTAGAGGTAGTGTTAGATTAGTTTTAAGTTTTAAGTTATTAGATTAGTTTAGTATTTTCTTTTAGTTTGAGTTAAGTTAGTTTTAGGATTAAGTAATTTTAGTATTAGTGTTTAGTATCTTTTGGCAATCTTATTAATTGTAAGTTGTTTTATGATTTTAGTTTTAGTTTAAGATATATGTTAAGTAGGTTAATTTATTATGTCAGTGGATATTAGTTAGTTTAGTAATATAATTGTAGGATAAGTTAAATTGTTATTATTTCTTGTTAGTAATTTTGAATTTATCATAATTATTGTTAGATGATAGTTGTTCATTCTCTTTTTTTTAAAAAAAAAATATTTAGATAGTATAGTTGGTATACATGTTGTTTAGCTAGTTTAATTTTAAATATTTTCATAATAGTATAATTAAATGTTCTACTTTAAATTATAAAATTTAATAAACTAGGTTATCTTGGTTTAGAAGATAGTATGGTTGAAATTAGAAACGTTAAATTTATCTAGAAATTAATTTTCAATTAAGTAACAAATTTGTTTAGTATATTCAAAGGGTTTCAAGTATATCTATGTTAGTTATTATCTTATCTTATTAAATTAGTACTAATCGTGTCATTGTTTGCAAATTGATTAATGTAGATTTAAATTAAATAAAGTTTTTATCCAATAAGTTGTTATGTTTAAAAAAAGTTATGTTAGACTAATGAGATAATGTTAAATTGTCTTGCTTAGTTAAATTTAAGTTCAACATATATTGTTATTCAAATGTGGATACCAATTTAATAACGAGTATTTAACTTTATCGATGCTTTCCTTCTCATGATTATAAACTGAAGATGAAATGTAGTAACCTAATTCTTGCACTCGTGAATTCAACTCTTAAACTTGAGTGCACCTTATTATTATTATTAAAATAAAATTAAAAAAATTGTGTGTGTTTTACCCTCATATTTTAGGCATGAAAATAGCTGTAACATCTGTCTTGTGTGGGCTGAATGCTGGTGAATTCTGAAAATCAATCTCCTCAATTCTACAAAAGTCTCTAAGTCTTCTATCTACATATCTATTCTCATTGTCCACCCTTAGTACCTTGATGGCTTTCCTTGACTTGTGTTCAACATGAGTCTTGAAGTCTTGAAGCTTATGAACCACTTCATTCTTGTGATGAAGGAAGAAGATCCAAGTGAATATTGAAAATTCATCAACAAATGTGAGTATGTAGTGACCTTGGCTAACTAAAGCCACTGCAAAGGCTCATTCTAAAACCTTGTGAACTAGCTAAAGAACAATTGGAGCTCGAGAAGACTTCCCTTTATCACACTTCTCCTTGAGATTCATATCTACTGAACAAGATGAGTACTCTCCCTTAGAAAAGTTGACATTAGGTAGACCTTTGACCATATGTTTTGAGCAAAGTTGCTGAAGAGAGTGAAAGTCAAGGTGACCAAATTGCTCATGCCATAAGTTGATGTTTGAAGTAGTGTGAGTCAAAAAGGCTTGAGAAGGTGACTTAGGCACAAAGTGGGAGAAGGAATAAAGCCTCTTGTCATCATTGACTTTCCCCACTATAACCATTGAATCATCTTTAAGACTTTGCACCATCACTAAATTTGGAAGGAATTCAACTTTATGACCATCTCTAAGGTGAGTGATTTGGTAAACTGATAGGAGATTGGAGATAAGGTTTGGAATGTAGAGAACATCTTTGAATTCCTCATTTTTCATTTCCACGTGTCCTTTCTCTTCAACTTCCATTTTAGTATCATCTCCCATGAAGATGTGTAGTACCTTTAATTGCTTCAACGAAGAAAAGTCTTCCTTTAAAGAACCCATATGGTATGAGGCACCTGTGTCAAGTATCCATTCCAAAGAAGAACTTGTGTTTGCCATAAGTGCTTGTCCTTTACCCTTTGAAGAGGTTGGAGTTGAATCCTTAGAAGTACCTGGCACTTGAATTTTGTTCTTCCTAAGTAGGATTTCTATCTTGCAATGATGCTCATCATGATTTGGCTTTTTGCAATATGCACAAAAGAGTTTTTCCTTCTTTTCATTACTTCCCTTCTTGTTAAAAGAAGAATTGCCTTGTTGAAAGTAGGATTGTTGTGTCTTAGATTGTTTTTTCTGCTTCCATTGCTTCTTTTTGTTGTTGCTTTTCCCTCCTTGACTTAATTTGTGCTCATCACTAGCCACCAAGGCTTTGGTCTTTGATGACTTGAGAAGTCCTAAATCCATCAGGTGAGATTGTTCAACAATCAATATTTCTAGGAATGCATCAAATGGATGCTTCTGGTAAGCAGATCCCATGGTCAACCTCTGAGTATTAAAACTTGAAACAAAGTTAGCATACTCAAAAGGTAGCCTCTTTAGGATGTGATGAATCAACCTATCATCCTTCATGGGATTTTCACAATCTTTAAGAAGTACCCTATACTCATTGGCTTTGATGAAGTAATCTTGAATTGTGTCAAAATTCTTTGAATCCAAGAGAAGTAGATCATCTTCAATCTAAAATCCCTTTTCTTCATCCACCTTACCATATGATTGTTCAAGTTTATCCCAAGCTTCTTTAGATTCTGCATAATTTTTAATGTGAAAGAGAAGATCCCCATGTACACAACTCTTGATAACTCTTAAAGCATGTTGGTCTTGAGTTTTCCAATAAATGAGTTCTTTGGCATTAGTAGGTTTGGTAATTGTACCATCAACATAAAGACTATATCATTTTTCCATTAATCTACTCTATGCAATATCTTTCCATGTAGAATAGTTGCATCAAGTTAGAGGAGGACATTTAAAACCCATGATACAGAAATGGAAATAGCACAAAATAGAGACACAAGAAACATAGTACACACCCCCCCTTTCACTCAATCAAAAGGCCCCCCCAAAAAAGATGTTTTTGGCACTTTATAAGTAGTGTGTTTACAATGGGCCACTTGTCAAAATGATCAAAGTGGAATTTCTAATTTTTCTTTTACAACTACCTTATGAGGCTTAAATCTATCACATAAGCATTGTAGCTCAAATTTACAATAATTCTGAAAAAGAATCAAAGCTTTACAATGCTGAAAAAGGCCTAATTCTAAAAGTGAGAAATTGGTCCACACAACCCTAGAATCTGACTTTAGATCTTGAAAGTAGAAACAAATACATGCTTTCAAAAAAAATGAAACTTGAAAACATGACCAAATGTGCCTGTACAAAGTGTTTGAAGTTGCAAAATGTAGGATTATGTAGGTACAATTGCCAAAAAATGCAATTTCTACAAAATCCATGCACAAAAACTTAAAAAAACACTACCACTACAGAACTCAAGAAATTCTACCCAATTTCAAAAACAATTGCACTTGAATTGAAGTTTGGATGTCTAAGATATGGGCTCACAAAGTCAGGCTACCAAATTGAAATGCAATCTAGAGAGGGGTCTGGAGCAAAAACTGCGAGTCTAAATTGTGATGGTCAAATGGCCTTCAATTTTAAGATAGTGAAACACTGACACAAGCAAAAAATTAGTGTACCATAGATGACGTGGCAGCTGACTTAGTTGTCCATACTATACAGACTGACATGTGGCAAAATTCCATACTGCTGACGTAGTAGTTGACATGGTAGAACTCTTGGCAAGTACAACTATTGAGTTGTCAAGTTGTTGACATGTCCATGGGGCTGATTTGAAGCTATCCAATGTGGAGTGGTAAATTTTTTCCATGTGTCCTAGCTACAATGCCGCGTCGGGGTGTTTGGAAAATCCACATGTTTGTGTTTGTGATCTAAGCTATGGGCGAGAAAGTTTAAACTTACCATTTGCTAAAAAAATTTAAACTTGTGGCCACCACAAAACTTAAAGCCATTTCTAGAAAAGACCATGCGTGGGTGCTGGAGAGTATTTTGGTGATGGTCTAAAATCAATACTACGTTGCCAGAGAAACTGTGTTCATAGGTGATGATTGAAAATCATGCTGAAACTTCCAAATATGATCGTTGAATAAAAAGGGATGTTGTTGGAGTCCTTTGGGAATTAGTCCCACATTGATAGTGTGGGGTAGTTGAGGTCTTTTTAAAAGAAAGATGCCATGAGCACTAAAATAAAGAACTCTAGTTGGCTGGCGGGAATGGAGTTAGCCATCGAGAGTATGAGGTTCACTCTTATTGGATTTTTGTAGCCAAAAATTATATGGAGCCTTCTTGTATGTGGTATAGCTTCTGTACCAAATTGAAGAAGATTCCCACTACAAAAATAATGAATTCCTCCTGCAACAAATAAATAATACCTCCACACTGCAAAGCTGGGATCTGGCAGCCTGGTTCTATAAAATAAATTTCTTTACTGGCTGCCCAAAGGGCAAAAGAAATTTCCACAAATTCTAAGAAAAATATTATAGAGAAAATAAAATAATGCAAATTCAAAATTAATTAAATCTACTAAAAATG
Source organism: Cupressus sempervirens (assembly GCA_028749045.1). Taxonomy (NCBI): domain Eukaryota; kingdom Viridiplantae; phylum Streptophyta; class Pinopsida; order Cupressales; family Cupressaceae; genus Cupressus; species Cupressus sempervirens. Next base: position 354,551,575 of record CM053792.1, on the reverse strand, counting down.
AACATACCCGAATTGTAAATTAGGGCCTCCAAGTTCCAATTTGCAAAAAAATTTTGCCTCATGGTTGACTTTGGGCCAAGGTAGCTAAGTTTATAGTTAATTTTCATTAGTTCAACATTTCAGATGCAATGGTGAGGTTAGATCTGGCTCTAGACGCTCCCAATTTTTGCAGCACTCTAGATTTAGGCTGAGGTGTTGAAGCAAGTGTGGTCTCGAATGACTATGTGATGAGAAAGTCTCCAAGCTCTAATACCATGTAAGAATTTTCCTAAGGGAAAAATTCACCCAGGAACAAAGAACTCAAACACAAGCACAACTATATACCAAGAGAGAGAGTATGATCAGAATGATGATATATTTATTATGTCATGATGAGAGTACACTAGGAGTGCCTATGTATAAAAGTCTCTAAGATACATCTAGAATACTTTGCAATTAGATACATGACATGTTAAACAACTAGGCACATGTCCACCAAATATGGGTTATCCTCCATTAAGCACAAAAGTATGTGCGATGATCAGAGGATAAGCCTACAAGGGTGTGACATGAAAATTAGTGTTGTACAAACCATGTGCTAAAATATAGTTGCATACTCCTATGTTGTCTACATGACAACTCAAAAAGGTGCACAAACTCCTAAGTGTCTCGCAAATAAAATAATGCAAAATAATTATATAATGCATTAACCTAAGTAAACTTAAATAAGTGTAAATAGTGAATACATATTTACACCAACATGATCTAACATTTCACTAATGGGATTAAAATGAATTAAAAAGATTTAGTATATTACCTCTCCTTTGCCTCAAGAGATAGTAAACACTAGGATGGGTGTAGAGAGGATGCTTAGTCACAACCTTGCCTTGCTAATATGCTTTGTCTATAAGAAAGGATATCGATGCTACATAGAGTCACTAGGGGGCTAGGGTCCTAAGAGACTCCAAGAGTAACCTTAGAGTTGAATCATTTGATAAAAAATTCCCACATGCATGTTAGGTTTCCTATGTGTCTTTGTTCACCTCTAGGATTAGATGTTACTTGTGAGTTTGGTACCTTTGAGATAAATTTCTATTAGGATTCCTTGACCTAGTTTCTTGATATGACTTTTGGATTGTTATTGGTTTGGGACTTGAGATTATTCTATTAGCATGGTGGGTGTGGGACATTTAGGTTCCATGAAGTGGGGTAGTAGTGTTTCTTATAACATTAAGATCTGGCAGTTGGATGTCGATGATGGATGTACCTTGTGTAATTGTTATATTCTTCTTATATTGTGATTATGTTCTATGGTCATATTTTAGTATTTGTACTTTGGTTGTTTGAGATCCTATGAGATTTTGTATCTTATCATGATGTAAATTCTTTTAGCATTTCATACCATGTGATATGTTGAGAGGATGAGAATGAATTCAAGCTATGTCATGTAGCATCTTATGTACTTGTATGCTCTTTCATGTGATTTTGTACATGTGATTATTCCATGACATGGAATTTGTTTATTTATCATATTTTATCTTAGTAAAATTTATGTGTGTGATTCAACATTATGTAACCATTGAGAGATATAGTTCAAAAATTGTATTGCTTATGTATGTATGTATGTATGTAAGTTATTATTTTTTCTTGGTATGTCTTGATTGTTTTAATATTTCAAAAAAAAATTTAGCGAACTTAGTGACTATATAGATTAATTTCTATCAACTTCCATGTAAAGGAATTATATTTAGTATTAGAACTTGAGTTTCTACATTAGGAGATTTCATATATATTGGAATACCCACTATATGACAACTAGTCAACTTAAGATAAACTTAAACAATTATACTTTCATATTTCAACTTGAAAAACTTGAACTTCAAACTCAAGTACTTAAACACAAAAAAATAAAAAACATGAAATAATCCTAATTTTGGTTGTCAAAACATATTTTCTTATGATTTTTCTTTAAGGTATTATGCACTTGTTTATTTTGTTAGTATTTTATTGTTCTTGTTTGGATGTTGTAGGAGGATGTTGAACATTACTAAATCAATTGTGAGGGGTTGTATCTCCAACCATGGTAGGGGTCATGGATGAGGAAGAGATATATTCCCACATATGACTATTCATGAGGGTCCTATTCAAGAAGAAAAAAGGGGAGAGAATAGTGGAGATCAACATGTAGACTCAAAAGAACCTAGTACTAAGAAATCATTATAGATTATTTTGGAATGCCTAACTAACAAGAAGAGGGTTGAGTGAGAGGAGTCAAATAATTCAAGGAATGATGAGACATAAAGATCTAGGATTCTTATGAGAAGTTACATAGGAGACATGATAATGACTATCAAAGCCAATCAGATAAAGGACCTCTTGCAAGTCAAGCTTATGGATTTTTCAGAAGTTGGTTCTTTTTATGATGCATACTTGGTTGATCACACTAGATATATGTCTTGCAATGCAAGATTTGACACAAAACTTAAACAAATATATTCCATTACGCACTTGGAGATCTTTGCAACAACTTGGTGGAAGATTGAGGAGAAGAAGTAGGGACTAGATATGAAGAATGTCACATTAGAGCTATTTTAGGAGAACTTCTATGAGCATTTTTTACTTGAGGAGTTGACCCAAAATTCAAAAGATGAGTCTCAAAATCTGAGATATTTTAGCCTAACCATTGTAGAGTATGAGAAGAAGTTCTTTGAACTCATTCCCTATGCAACCCGATTAGTGACAATTTGTCAATTATGGTACATCACTTTATACATGGACTGAAAAACCATTTAACTAGAGTTGTGAAGGTATTCCAACCTAAGAGACTTAAGGAAGCAATTTGTCAAGCCATACTTGTTGAGTAGAATGTCACTTAAGGACATGGTGGTTGTGTGGGTGCACCTGCTAGTGAACATGCACAATCAAGGTCTAGGGGCACACAAAAATATGGTATAAGAAGTAATAGTAAGCCTCCTTTCTCCAAAGGAAATCATGATCAATAGTAGTAGTAGAGAGGATGTTACCCTCCAACACAGAGAGGTGGAAATGGTTCCAACACTTAAAAAATATGTAACTCTCAATACAATAGGTGCAATGAGTATAGTTAGCCTACATAGAGTAAGCATTTCTTTTCTAGTAGAGACCATCATCAATAGTCTAGTGCACCTCTAGCAAGTAGAGGTTCTCATAGAGGTACATGGATTTTTTCATGTTGACAGTTTGGGAATATTGTAGAAAACTACCCACAATATACTTGTTAGTAATCCACCCAAAGTCCAATAGCATCTGAACCTACAATTGGTGACACTAGAATATCCCATAGAGTTTTTGTGGTGGTAGACCACCACCAACAATATCTCTAGGGTACCATAGTTGAGAATAAAGGAGAAATAAGAGGTGCTCCCCTTTCTATTATATTTAATTTTCAAGTGCTACATATTCCTTGATATCACCCTCTATCATAGTCAAGTACAAACTTGCGGCAGTTAAGAAAGACATAGGTTGGTAGGTGAAACTAGCTTAGAGGGATAGGATATACAAAAAATCTCTAGTGTAAAAATTAAAACTAGACCTAGGAGGATTCATTACTTCATTAGACCTTTGAGTCATTCAGCTTGGGTTATATGATATAGTGTTGGGCATGGATTGGCTAGGTCCACATAGAGATATCATTGACTATAGGAGGGAAACTATTTAGTGTAAGTATGACCAGGGTAATGAATACAATATTGTATACATCCAAAGACCTATATCCTTTCATATAATATCCATGACAAATTTGAACTAGAGCATCTAAAAGGGTTGTTAGGTATTCACCATTACTATGAGTTAACTTGAGGAGGAACACCCTAAAGAGAAAACCCTAGATCATCCTATCCTACAAGAGTATATTGATTTTTTTCCTAGTGAGATCCTAGGTATGCCACCTAATTTGGATATTAAATTTTGCATTAGGCTCATTGGAGGAGTAGAGCCCATATCTAGATATCTTTACCCATTGACCACTTAGGAGTTGAGTGAGTTGCACCTACAACTACAGGACCTTTTGTATAAAGGTTGTATTAGATAAAATATTTCTCCATAGGGATCACTTTTTCTCTTTGTGAAGAAGACGGATGGGCCTTTATAATTGTGCATCGACTATAGATCATTGAACAAGGTAATAATTAATGATAGGTACCCTTTACCAAGGGTCAATGACTTGTTTGACTAGATTGAGGGAGCCACTTTGTTCTTTGAGATAGATCATATGAAGTTAGGGTACCATCAGCTATATATTCATGATATTGGCATAAAAAGGATAACCTTCACACTCAATATGGACACTATGAGTTTACACACCAATTCTATTTCGTTTGAAGAATGCTCCACACATATTCATGTTCTTAATGAATGGAGTATTTCATTCTTACCTAGACCAGTTTGTACTTGTGTTCTCAGATGACATATTCATATATTATAGATCTCAAGAAGAACATGAAGAAAATTTACAATTAGTCCTTTAGTGCCTAAGAGATAATCAGTTATATGGAAATTTGACAAAGTGGGACTTTTTTCAATCAAAAGTACAATATCTAGGACACATCATTTTAGGAGATGGTATTTGATTAGATTCTATGAAGATCCAAGTGTTGGTTGACCAACCTACACCCACTACTATATTTGAGATTTGTAGCTTCATAGGTTTGGCAAGATAATACAACATATTTGTTTAGAATTTTTCTAGAGTTTCATAGCCCATCACTTCTCTCAAGAGATAGGGGAAGAAGTTCATTTGGATAGAGAAGTGTGAGGAATCATTCTAGAAGCTCAAGGAGCTTTTGAATAGTGTGCCAATTCTAGTAGTACCTAACCTAGCAAGTTATTTTATGGTGTGCACTGATGTTTCACTAAAAGGGATTAGAGGATTCCTAATGCAAGACACACATACTATTTAATATAAGTCTCACAAGCTCAAGGATCATGAGGTGAACTATCCCACATATGATCTTGAACTAGCTATAGTTGTTCATTCTCTATTGAGATGGAGACATTTCTTGTTGGGCCATCATTTTAGCTTCATGAAAACCATCATAGGTTGTAGTATATCTTCACACACCCTAATCTTAATGCTAGGCATAGGTATTGGATGAAATTTTTATGTGAGTATGACTCCAAGGTGAAATTTATTCAAAGCAAAGAGAATGTGGTAGCCAATGTCTTGAGTCATATAAAACATGAGACATCAACATTGACTCTAAGTATGAATTTGAGGAGTCTTATACTTCAGTCACTTCCTACAGATACTTGGTATCAGGAAGTGAGACTTGAGATTGATTAGGTCATAACTTTAGAGGGCATGTTTTTAGGCTATGTCCTAGAGTCAAATGGCCCCTTTCATCAAATAGGGAGGATTTATGTACAATTATTTGATAAGATTAATACATTGATCTTATCTACGCTCCATTGTTCACTTACTTGATGCATCTAGGTGTCAAGAAAATGTATGTAGACTTACATAAGTTATACTATTGGATGAGAATGAGGTGTGACATGATTGATTTTCTTGGTAAGTTTGTTGAGTTCCAAAGAGCTAAGGTAGAGCACCAACATCTTGCAATGCTTCTACAACCTAATCTCATTCCTTCATGAAAGTGGGATATTATTTCTATGGACATTATTATAGGATCACCTATTAATTCTTGTCAACATGGTACTATGATGGTCACAATTGGTCAATTGACTAAGGTGGCACACTTCTCACAGATGAGGTCATCCAACATAACAACTTCAGTAGCCAATTTTTTTATGTGTGACATTGTGAGGTTTTATAGAATTCCCTAAAATATCATTTCAAATAGGGATCTTGTCCACATTTTGGACATCCTTGATCATGATATTGGAGTAGATTTGAACTTTAGCTCAACATATCACCCTAAGATAGATGGTCAAATAGAGAGAGTGAATCATGCTATGGAGGATATGTTGAGGATGAATGTTATGGACTAATATATTCTTTGGGAGAATTATCTATATCTACTAGAGTTTTAATCTAATAGCATTTATCATTGTTTGATTGGAATGACATTTTTTTCATGATTTGTATGCTTATCCTTGTCATACACCATTAAATTTGGACAATTTAGAGGATCACATCCTCTTGGGTCCTCAGAAGCTTTAAATACATGGAGCAATAGGTAGTGCACATCTATAAGTATGTGTCTACAACATAAGATGGATAGAAGAAGTATGGAGATACTCATAGGATAGATAATTTTTTTGTAGTTGGAGAGAAGGTATTCTTGATAGTGTGTTTGTTGAAGAATCCAATCCATTGTGGAAAGGGTTTGAAGCTAGCACCTTGGTTGGTGGGGATATTTGAGATTCCTGAGAAGACAGGTTCAATTTCCTACCATCTTACATTGCCTCCAAACTTAGCCCATGTACATGATGGTTTCCATGTTAATATTATTAGAAAATATATTCCTGATGTGATACATGTTCTTTATTGTAATGCATTATAGGTAGAGGACAAGCAACTAATTTGGAGCCTATGTGTATTCTTTAGTAGCGAGACTTTATCCTCAAGGGTTAAAATAAAGAGAAGGTAAGGGTCCAATAAAACCCTACTAATAAGTCATTAGCTACATGGGAGGATGCATCTAGATTATGATATTTATATCCCTACTTTTTTATAGGCTTCTAGGAGTAAGCCTAATTCTAGGGAGGGAGGATGTAGTTCCTACCCCTACTTTTATTTTATATGTTATATTTTCAAATTATTTTAGGCCATTTTTCATGGTTATGTGATGTAATTTAATGGTACTTAGTTACCTAATTTGATTGATACTATTTACATGTTTTGATTATATATTTGATGAGCTACTTCATACATAGATATTTTATGTGTTCATAGTTATTCATTTGATGATGATGCTTTGTATAATTCATATAATGGTTTCAGATTTTTTTTATCATGATAGTTATATGGATGATTTATATCTAATTTTGTGGTTACTCCATACTTTCATTTGTATGGTGTACATGTATGTTTTACTTTATGTTTGATGTATCTGATGTGCTTGACAGAGGGAGTCATAATCACTTGTTAGTACTAGGCATCAACTTCACTAAATCACCAGGATGAGTGTGCCATATCATAGTATCTCAATGGCAAAAGAGTGTTTATAGTTCTCAAGTCTAAATGGTAAACCCAAGTCTAATTATCTTAAGATAAAAGACAAGTATCTAATTTCTTTATATTTCCAAATTCACCAAGGTGACGAGAATTTGAGATCTTGACATTTGAGTTTTATCCCTTACTTTGGTTTCTAGTTGAGTCTCTTAGTTGAGTATGTAAGTCTTTTGTGATATTTAAAGTGTAATTAAATCAATAAAATTGATTATTAAAATGGTCTATCTAAATGAAAAATTTAGGGGAGAAAATTCAATTATATAATAAATTAATTAATTGAAAATGAATTAAATAATGTTGGTGTTGGTCAAAAGAATAGTCTTGACAATTGAGTGTCAACACACTTAACCATTTTTACTATATATGCTGAGTAAATAATGTATGTCGAGCCAAAATTTCAAGAGATTCCAAGCCATAGTTGGTGTTGAAAAAATCAGAACGTAGTATGTGCTAAGTGATCCAGGAAATGTTCAGATGCTGAGTAATATAGAACATACATGTGCTAAGCAATACAATATTTTTAATAGCAATGGAGCAAACCAGGAAAGTAATAGGTGTCGAGCAATCTAGGAATTAGTTCATGTCGAGCATTAGTAATGTAATAAGTACAAAGTAATTTAGGATCAACATAAGAGTTTGTGCTTTCACAAACTAAGATGTAAACCATTTTTTGAGCTAACTTGGAGAGATTTTGAAGGAGAAAAAGGATAAGGATGAATAATTTACATTACTTATGCACTCTACATGCAACCAATGAGAAAAATGGAAAATGCATGCAACAAATGAAGAAAATCCAATAATTTGAGCAAGAATTTGAAATTTGATATGGATCGTAGATCCATACCTAACTGTAAGTCTTCACATTCTTTAAAAGGAGGTTGAATGCACCATTGCATGTGTGGAAGAGAATAGTGTAAGGGGAAATTATAGTAAAATTTTAGTGTGAAAGAAGAAAGACTTAGAGGAACAGAGCAACAATTTCATATCAAGTTGATCAGAATAGTACAAGGGACAAGGAGTACATATACAAAGATCAGATCAAGCAAGGATCAGAATGAGAAAAGCAAATCTAGTACCTAAACCTAGCAATTTTATATTGCATTCAATCAGGTCAAACATTCTAATACTCTCTCACAATTGTATTAGAGGTTGAAATCCTATGTTGATAGGTTAGCTTAACAGCTAGGTAGGAAAACCTTTGGAGAAGGTCATGAAAATCCTATGTATTAGGTGGGTTTAAAAACCTATTGTAAATCCTTTAACAAGGTGAGACTTCATGTAAGTGTTTGTAAATCCTCTAACCAAGTCACTATTGACAGAGCCTTTAATAGGGCAGGCCTTTCATAGGCCAGACGATCAGAAGTGGTTGAACATTGATTGTTGTAGTGAATTTTGTGGGTGTCATCCCCAACCTAGTTTTACCTTCTTATTCCTGGAGGGTTTCTGGGTTACCAAATCTTTGTGTTATGTGCTATTGCATGTGATTGATTTTATGTTCTATTATATGTTTACATGCATGCAATTTTTTTTTTAGTTATATTTTTAAAGGATTGAAAAAGGTTGGAAAAGATGTGGTACTTCTAATTCACACCCCCTCTCAGAAGTACTCTTCCCAATTTGAAAATTCCAAAAATTGGTATCAGAGCACTAGTTCTCACAAGAAAGAAGCCTAATAGCTTGGAGAAAAAGGTCAGAAGATGGAAGTCCTCAAACTTGGGAAGATCATTGACAATCAGGTGATTGATGTGCAACTAGCTCTACACAAAGTAGAGGAAGCTAGGGAGGAACTGAAAAAACCCTTAAAAAGAAGAAAGGAGATAGCCATAGCTGAAAATGACATACACTATGAGGAGATTGACACCACACAAGTGTTTTCACAATCGAGATTCCAAGGAATTTGATGTAGAAATAGAAAAATTAATGGAGAAAAATAGAGCACAAGCTGAAGAAATCAAATTACTCGAGCTTGAACAAGAATCACAAGCGATAATGCTTTGTGAAGTGACTAAACAAAAGAAAAGAGCTATTGAGGATAAGGTCATGATAGAAGATGACAAGAGAAATCTCATCAATAGGCTAGAAGAGAAGACAATTTAATTTGAAAAGATCTCAAATGTGTAGTTGGATACCTTAAGCCAGATGATGAATGTTCATCATGAGCTAAACATGAAGGACATTGAGATCTCCACCTTGATGATGTAGAATGAACAATTGCAAAATGAATTGATGAGAGAAAAGGAAATAGCAAAAAGTTATAGCAAACCCAATGAGTCCATCAAATACTTTGAGCAATTGCTGAAATCACCAAGGGCTAGTAATGATACTTTAGGACTTGGCTACATTAGCATTAAATAAGAAGAATCATCCAAGATTGCAGAGGAAAGAAGTAAGAAAGGTAAGAACACTAAACCTACTTGTCATTTTTGTGGTAAAGAGGGAGATACCTCTAATGTGTATAGAAGCAAGAATAGTCATCAACATGACAAGCCTATAAATGCAAATTTTTGTCACAAGTGCAAAAAGCAAGGACATTCAACACAAGACTATAGAACCAAGACCACGAGGACACCAAGATTTGAAGGTCATTACTACAATTTCAAAAAGTATGGACATAGAGCATTTGAATGTAGATCAAAGCCTATGTGAACACCTAATCAGCCTGCAAGAGGAATCAATGATGCACATCACTATAATTAGGATTACAATACCAGGTATAGCTGTCACTATTGTCAAGAGTATGGACACATTAATGAAAAATTGCATAAGGACACATTTCAACGGAAGTTAAACTAGGTGGATAAACCAAACTACATGTTTTAGTTGCTTGAAAATTGGTCATATCAGCAAAAACTACCCTACAAAGTCAACAACACCAAAGACTAAAGTCAAAAAAGGAAAATAGAAGATTGATGTTGAACAAATAAGAGGAGAAATGAATAAGAGATGGAAGAAGAAAGATGAATGCAGCACATCAAATGGAGAGATCACTTCACCCAAGAGGTCAAGTGATCACACCTCATCCAATTAAGCACAAGACAAACACATGATGCTGATACATATAAAGATGTATCATATATCAGCCCAAGAAAACATAGAACTACAAAGAAGAAATATGCATGAGAAAAGATGTCAAGTTAAAAGTTAGAAGATGATTGCCAAGTGAAACTCTAGTATATGTTGAGTTGAATAGACTAGTGGATACCGAGTAAGAGATGTTAGTGGCTACTGAGCAATTCAAAAGATCAGTTAATGATGAGTGAAATCAGATAGTAGCTATTGAGTAGATGAACTTCTTTGGAAGCCAAGTGTATAGCTATAATCACAAATTCAATAAATGCTATCCTTTTTACCCTAAAAAAGTTGAAAATTGTTCATTTTTGAATCATTTGAACACAAAGAAAAGTTGTGTAGAGTGAAGAGGTAATTCCATAGTGATCAAACAATGATTGTAGTGATTCCAACAGTGATTCAACTTGAATCCATTGATTCACAAGTATTTCATTCAAGTGCCGAGCTACATAGAGCTTGAAAGCTTATTTAATTTTAAACCCTAGTTTAGTAAATAGTGGAATCTAGGTCAAAATCTACCAAAGGAAAGGAAAGTCATGAAATTCAACTAGTCAATAATGAAGTCAAAAATCCTGAGTTTAGACCTATCCCTAAAGTTTCTTATAAGAATGATCCCACTGGTGCCCTATTCATAATACCTGATAAAGTTGTTATGGTTCAAGATGTTCAAAAGTGTTATAACTATAAAATTGGAGCCATAGAAGATTTGGAAATTTTTAATGCATTTGATAAACTATGTGATAATGGAAAACTTAAAGATGAATTTTCCATAGTTGAGAAGAAGGGTCTGACCAAAGCCCTAGTTTTCCCTATTGTTTTCAAAATGGAATGGATATGCATAGTGTTGAGCACAATCCATGATGGAGCTTTTTGGTTAGAAATAGGGCCAGTGAAGTTTACAAAGAAAACTTTCCATAGCGTTACTAGTATTCCAACCCTAGATTGGCCAAAAACCCTGAGAACTGACAAAAAGGAGGCAATAGAGAAGAATACAAGTGCAAAATGGAATAATAGGGGAATGACAATAGAAACCATTACAGAAGCGCTACCAAATTTTTTTTTGAGAATCATATCCCACAAATTCTACCAGTCAAGCAGACTAAATAGTGTACCATGTATTGCAATGGATGTGGCTTATAAATTCGTGAAGAAGGATCATACAAATGATCTTGCAAAGCTCATGTTACAATAGATCAATGAGAATTTGGGAGATATAAGGAAGTCTAAGGGAGCTCAATGCAAATTTGGCTTAATTTTGGTTCGTATATTTTTCTATATTATGAAAGAATTCCCTTTAGTAGGCAAGGTGAAATGGAATCAGAATAAGACCATTTTTGAGAAAATAAATGGATTCATTGAGAAAATGGGTGATAATTTTGATGCCCAAATGAGTAGCTATTTTGAGGACTTCAAGAAGTCCATGAAACAAAGAATGAGGATACCAGTCTCACTAGTTGAGTAGCATGAAAAGGAAATTTTCTTTCTTGTGTATATTGATTATACCTATATACAAGTAGTCATACCTAGAGTGAGATGTCTTAGGACACTAGGTTATGAACTTGATGTTGATAAAGCCTCAGTAGCAATAATAGCTCTACTTGCAAAGGAAATTGACAAGGTTGCAAAATATTTTGAAACTTATGACATTGTCAAATCAAGGGTGGTGATAGACCTTAAGATAGCCACAACAGTGAGAAAGAAGGACAAATTGATCAAGAAGATCAAGAAGAAATTTTGTGTTTGAGAAGCTGACATAGTAGAGGGGGAGGAAGCAAATGAAGAAGAGGATGATAATGAAAATAAAGAAGATGAGCCTCTACAATTGACACAAGGTATAGGTGAGGACAAGGAAGGAGGTGTAAAGGAAGAAGAAGTCAAGGAAGCACCTATCAGAACTAAACTCACCAAGAGAAAGGCTAAAACCTGACCTACTCCTCAACCCAAGGCAAAGAAAGTGGCAAAACCTGCACCAAAGAAGCCTACTACCAGAGCCACCACCAGAGCTACAACACAAAAGGCTAAAGAAGAGGTAGAGAAGAGGAAGAAAACTACCAAGAAGACTAATGGGGAGCCCAAAACTAGAAGAAAATATGTAGCTCAACCTAACTCACATGAAGAAAAGACAGAAACAAATGATAATAGCTAGTTCAAAGTGGTAAGTCATCTACCCAAGTCTACCATAGATAAATTACGCACAAAGATTAGAAATGATGACTTGAAAGACTTAAAGAATTTAGATTTTAATAAGCTCACAAAGGAAGAGAAAAATATAATAGAGGAATCTATGTATGCTATGATGTCCAAATACAAGCACACACCTCTAGAGCTAGATGGCTTAATACCCAAAGAATTGTATAAAATAGTAGAAGACAAATGGCATTTTTTCTTACAAATGGAGAAGGAAATAAGGGAGTCTACTTTAGCTAGATTGTTGCCTAATTTGACTAAGGGTCAAATAATTAATGCAATCAAGAGGAACAATAGTAGATTTACTCCAAAGCATAGGTTATTTAGTATTTTATAGAATAAAATTGAACATGTTGTGAGAAAATCCACACAATTGTGGAAAATAATTTATAAGAAAATTGATGATGTTTTTGATGAGGAATACAAGGTAGAAACAAATGCCAAGATAAAGGAAATAAAAACATTAGAAAAGAAGGAAGAAGAGAAGAAGAATGAGGAAGAGAAGAAAGTGGAAGAAGAAAAGAAAGATGAAGTGGAGAATAAAGAGGAGAAAGAGGAAGACAACGGTACAGATGAGCAACATGAACAAAGTGTGCAAGACACACAACTATCACCTCCTAACCCTCCTCATGTCACCATCACACCTATAGAGATTATTAAGATTAAGTATGTTATTGACACTTCTTGTCAAAACATCAATCCATTAACTATAGAGGATCTAGCAAAAATCCTTGACCAATTAAAACAAGTAGATAGATTACGTTCAAGCCCAATACTGGTCAATGTTGATGAGTTGGAAAAGGTAGTAGTAAAATCAAAGGAAGTCAAGGAGTAAACACAAGAACCACCTTGGACCATTTAAACTACTGGAATCATATTCCTTCCTCCACCATCTCCACCAAAATAAGTCACAGATGCACTTCAAGTGTTGAGTGCAACAACAAAGGTAGAGATAGGAAAAAAATAATAGCTAGCAAGCACACCGCCAACCATTGACAGTGACAGTTAGAAACAAGCTGAAGAGAATGAAGAGACAAGAGATGAGGAGCAATCTGTAATACATACTTTGGTTGAATTACCAAAAATAGGTACTCCTACTCAAACTCTTCAGAAGCCAAGCACTGAAATGTTAGCATTTCAAGTTAAAACACCAAGCTCTAGCTCAACAAAAGTACCCAAGAAACTTTAGTGCGGAATTCTTGAGCTTGATGAGGAAATCACAATACCTTACTATGAATCCAACACCCTCACTAAAGAAAAGATTAATGAGATACAGAGTGCATTGTATAGAAGAAGAAGACAAGAGGTATTAAGAAAAGAATATAAATATAGGCAAAGACTGAATGAGATAAAGGACATCTTTATGGATGCCTTCAGCTTGTAGACACCTTATGAGTCAAGGCCAATAGTAGAGCAACTATCTGACATAGTTGACCAGGTGACAAATGAAGACCATGATACAAATTCAAAATTAATGGAATGGTCAAAAAGGAAGTTCCAAGGAAAGGTAAATGAGAAAATATTTGGTGATATAGCACTATCTCAAGTTGAGCTAGCAAAGAAATTGGATAGAGTAAAAATTATACTTGGGAATATATTCTCCCTGTACAACAAGTTGTGTGATTTTTCCAACTTCACATAGGAGACTAGCCAGAAAATAATGAGCTTGGAAAGAAATCTAAAGATTTCTAGTATACAACTCCCCACTAATCCAGATCAAAGTGAGAAACATTTTTCTCAAATGCTTCACACACAAAGAGAATTAGTTGTATTAATAGCAGAGAAGGCAAATACAAAAGCTAAGTTGATGCAAATTTAGTCCTCTATAACCCCTCACTTGGAGGTACTCCATAAGGAGTAGATGTATGCAGAAAAAGTCCTCAAGAAAGATTCAAATCTTTCTACCTCAAATGGACTTATACAATTAGTAGAAAAGATTTCCATCTAGCATAAGTCATTAGACATTGCTCTAGCAAATTGGGATGCAGCTCTAAAAATACTCTTGGAGGTAACTAGCACATTTTTGGCTAAGCATGGTATTCCTCCATAGAACCCTTCAACATCAGTGTCAAAAAGGGGGAGATAAAGTAATGGGGAGATATATGTATATATGTAGATACCATGGGAGAATACCAAATTTTTTGAAAGTTTTGAAACATTTTTTTATTACACTCTTTCATTCATTTTGAGAATAAAGTGGAAAGTTTGTAAATAGCTAAAAAAGGGGAGTGAGGTAAATAGGAGAAAGGGGGAGATGCAAAATTGCGATGCAAATTTTTTAACTTCACACAAATCAGATATAGCACACAGGCTTAGAATGTAGAAACAGGACAAAGTACAAAGAGAATTAGGCACATTAGCACAAAATCTCAGTCTCAAGAATGGACAAGGCATAATCAACTGAAGGGGAGTCATAAAGTATATTGTCACTCATAATATTTTTGCAATTTTGCATGAATGCCAAGTAAATAAAGAATGTACTCAATAAGGTTAAGTTCATAAATTCTTACTTAAGTGTTTTTGACACTAATGTCAAAGGGGGGGGATTGTTGGTCAAAAGAATAGTCTTGACAATTGAGTGTCAACACACTCAACCATTTTCACTATATATGCTGAGTACACAATGTATGTCAAGCCAAAATTCTAATAGATGTTGAGCCACAGTTGGTGCCGAGAAAATTAGAACATAGTATGTATCGAGTGATCTAGGAAATGTTCAGATGCTAAGCAATACAAAACATACAAGTGCTAAGAAATAAAGTGTTTAATAGGAGCCAAGAAAGCTAGGAAAGTAACAAGTGCTGAGCAATCCAAGAACTAGTTCATGCCTAGCATCAGTAATGTAATGAGTGCCAAGTAATTTAGGATGAGCATAAGAGTTTTTGCTTTCACAAACTAAGATGTAAACCATTTCTAGAGCTAACTTAGAGAGATTTCAAAGCAGAAAAAGGATAAGGACAAATCATTTACATTTCCTATGCAATATGCATGCAACCAATGAAGAAAATCCAAGGATTTGAGCGAGAATTTGATAGTCAATATGGATTGTAGATCCATACCCATCCCTAAGTCTTCTCATTCTTTAAAAGGGGGTTGAATGCACCATTGCATGAGTGGAAGAGAATAATGTAAGGGGAAATTTTAAAAAAAAAAAATTAGTGTGAAAGAAGAAAGACTTAGAGGAATAAAGAAACAATTTCATATCAAGTTGATCAGAACAGTAGAAGGGACAAGGAGTACATATATAAAAATTATATCGAGCAAGGATTAGAATGAGAAGAGCATATCTAGTACCTGAACCCAGCAATTTGAGATTGCATTCAATCAGGTCAAATGTTCTAATACTCTCTCACAATTGTATTAGAGGTTGAAATCCTATGTTGATAGGTTAGCTTAATAGCTAGGTAGGAAAAATTTTGGAGAAGGTCATGAAAATTCTATGTATTAGGTGGGTTTAAAAACCTATTGTAAATCCTTTAACAGGGTGAGACTTCATGTAAGTATTTTTAAATCCTCTAAACAAGTCACTATTGACATAGTGTAAAGCCTTTAACAGGGTAGGCCTTTCACAGGGCAGACCATCAGAAGTGGTTGAACATTTATTGCTGTAGTGAATTTTGTGGGTGTCATCCCCAACCAAGTTTTACCTTCTTATTCCTGGAGGGTTTCTGGGTTACCAAATATTTGTGTTATATGTTATTGCATGTGATTGATTTTATGTTCTATTATATGTTTACATGCATGCAATTTGTTTTTCAGTTAAATGTTTAAAGGATTGAAAAAGGTTGAAAAAGATGTGGTACTTCTAATTCACCCCCCACCCCCACTCTCCCAGAAGTATTGTTTCCAATTTAAACATTCCAATAGTTGGTAAATATATTTGCCGCTTGAAAATTCATGATTTGGCCCAATGCAATGCATGGCAAATCAATTTCTCCAATAGTTAGATAGGCCCTTGATATGAAATCTTGCTTCTCATTAATTGACTATTTGTCTTTTACAAAAGAGAGAGTGTAAAATGCCATGTTCTCATATGATGAACATAACTAATAAAAGTGGAAAAGCCAAATACATTGAGAATACTTTCAAATTAACTTGGTCTTCAATACATAAAGAAATATTACTTTAGTAATAACATCGTCATATTCATTGTTCAAGTTTCAAAAACACCTTTACAAAGCCAAAATGACCTCTTATATAGACTTAAGGTTAAAAACAACTCATATGTGGTTAATAACTACCTCCCAATTACATGATTTGGGAGATGTTAGTTAACCTTGAAAAAGTTAACCAAACATGACCTAAAACTTGGACCATACACCTTTCAAAAAGAAGATTCAATAATCAATCCTTATTGATCCCCTTTGTATCTTTGAATTGTTTATTCAAATTAAATCCCTTTATTTGTGAAGATATATCTATGTTTCCATGAAGAGATCAAGAAGACAAGACATATATGTGTCCACCAAATACTGACTTTATGTTTCCTACCTCTATAACTATGTCTTGTCAAATGCACTTTTCTTGCATGAGTAATGAGGAACATTTTTGAATATTTTTATCTAAGATGCCACCTCTTTGAGATTTTTTTTCAAATAATTTGCATGCTTTGAGAATAGTTTTTGGAGTATGTATAGGGTCATAGATCAGAAAGATACTAGTGTGCATGTCAATCATCACATTACTTTGAGTGGCATCTCTATATTGAGCCTAGTATTAATTTTGGCACATCAAAGTCATGTGATCTTGTTATCATTAACTATGTGTAGTATAATATTATTGAGGAGATTTTGAAAAATTACTCCACCCATTAGCATAAACAATAGAGCTCACTTGATCTCTTGATGGTTAAACATAAATGGTGCAAGACTTTCTAGTGAATTGTTAAAGAAGTTCATGGTTCTATTCATTTGTTTTATCCAAATGTTCTCTTCCATAATGAGGTGGGATGTATCATCATCCTCACCATCCTTTTTGGCTTCCCTAAAAACCAAAAAACTCCTCTCTTTTTTTCATGTAATTGAACTAACTGGTAGTAAATGCTAAATGGTATGAAAGATCTCGCACATTAAGGGTTTTTTTGGCTATAGAAATAAGAATATGGGAATAGGAATATGTATTCTGGAATAGAAAATAAGAATATGTATTCCTATTCTTTTTTGATTTAGTTAGAATTTGATGGGAAATTCACAGACCCAAAAAAATTTGTTTTCTAATATAAATAAAACTAGAATAGTTATACGTATTCCAATTCAACATATTATGTGGAATTACAAATACTCATTTTTGGGCCAAAATTGGAATATGTATTCCTATTCACAATTCTAATTTGGTGCACCCAATTTGAAAATTTGAAATTTTAAGAATTTACATATGCCTATTCCATTCATATTCCCGCTACCAAATAGACCTTTAGCTTTAAGTACATGAACTCTTTCCTATCCTCTAGAAGCACTTTGGTTTTAAAGGCCTTCTATGGGAGACTTTCCAATGCCCATGCATATCTTGTTGGTAATCGGAAAAATTTATCATAAAATGTCAGCATCTTTATTATTCATTATATCAAATAGTTACCATGCATTATCATGCCTATTGCATCAACATCAAAGATAAGTTTCCAACATTGAGAACACTGAACTCATTTCTGATATGTGTATTCAATCTTCTAACACCATGTGATGAGTTGTGAGCTAGACATAGGCATGGGTCCTTGCTTTTTCTCATGAAGACCATGGATACAAAGCATGATAGCCAAGGTAGCAAAGTGAAATGCTTTACTCTACTTGGATGTTTTGTCAGAGATTTTAACTAGTACTTTAGTCTATGGTCTCCAAAGGATTCAACTACCTTTCCCCATATTTTTGAATTCATGTATGTTTTGGATTGCACAAATATTGGTTATGAGCTCAATGCATCATACATCTTATTTGCAATCATAACATTTCATCAAATACCACTAATTCAAATCATACTCTCAAACAATTGAATGGGTTATAAGGAACTGACAAGAGATCAAGTCTTGTTGAGTGTGAGGCTCAAAGAATTCATAAGGGATGAGGTTGGGATTATGACCTAGGTGAATTTGATAGTGTGGATGCTTCTTAGTCCTTAGCTCTTAGCTGAAAAGGTTTTAGGAATGCATGGGCCCATATTAGACACATAAAACTTGTTTGTGGATGACCTCCATAAAAAAAAATCCTCTCAAAAAATTCACACACCTTCTCTCTTTGTTTCTCATTCAATATGTAAATGTCCAAGCTATATTTCCCATTAACAATATTTAGTCATCACTATGTATTGACTGCAATTTCCCCAAGAGGCAAACAATCAAATAGTTATAGTAGAATATATGTTTCCACAATTTTCACACATGTCAACCTATGCCTTCAATTTCTTGAACATGTTGCTTGAAGTTTGGTTGATTTAAATTTGGTATTTCATTGAATATGTCATTATGTTATAGGAAAAGGTAGCTATATCATAGCATTAATGGCATGTGATGCACTTTACTTAAGTGGTGTAAGACACAATATTTGTAGAAGGGAGCAACTTCTTGCATAGTATTTTACACTCAGTTCACCCTTTGAGGCACCTCTATTCAAAGATTACTTCTTTTTTCTTGGACATTCCATCAAGGAAAATAAAAAAATGAGATTTCCAATAAGTATGGTCTATTCATTGATAACTAGTCTTTGAAACATTGAATCAAATGGATTTCTTTTTCCATAAACCCATGTTTCCTTCTCTTCTCTCTGTGGCTCATAATCTCAATCCCTGAACATTTTCTTGAGGAACTCTTCACTTGATTCTTGGCAAAGTCACCTTCTTTTTCATGGAACTTTAAGCTAGTGGTACTTTTGACACAATCAGATTGGCATATATATATATTATATATATATACATGTGCGTACAACTTGCATATAATTCATATATAATTTGAGTTAATATATAACTTGCATGTCTCTTTCTCACACGTGCACACACACATGATATATCTATCTTATTTTATTCATATTATATGAAAACATGCATTATTTTAAAGTTTTAAAAATATAAAACATAAAAAAAATTATTCATATAATTAAACACATGCATGAAATTAAAGTTTGTAGAACATAAAATACAATAAAATAAAGACCACTAATATTATAGAGAAAATAAAATAATCATATTTTTTTGTGATTACATAAAATGACACATAAAAAAGTCACTCAAATTCAAAAATCCTATTTAGAACCTAGCTCACTAAGGGTAGCGGTAGGAAAGAGTTGGGTGGAGAAAACCTCCAGTCTTGCCCTAAAGTTCAAGCAATGGTTTGGCTTGTCTTGCCTCTCTCCATTAAAACACTGAGAAATTTTTTTGTGAGGCCTCACCCCGACCCTTCATAGCCATAGTTGATACATTATTATTTTGATACTCACGACTCAAGATGTTGAGACGTTATCAGATACTTGAACATATTATATTATTTCATGTTGTGTGATGTTACTTTCAGATATTTGAGTTCGTCAATTAATGCTTTATGAACATGTATGCTGACGAAATAAGTAAATGCAGGATTAACACTTTGATAAAGAGATTTTAATGATTAAGAATATGAGTAGGATGAGAGAAACCCTGATTGATTTATAGATGTATGTTTTAATTTATGTGACTTCTTGATACATATATACATATGTGCATGTGATTTTATGGGATTACTAATGTGTGCAATGAGTGTGCAGGATATTTTAGCTGAGAAACCCGATGGAGGAATGGAACTAATCCCTATGTGCTATTTGTGGAAACCTTGTTGTTTGTAACTAAATTATATTGTGATATGTATGAATGTATCTTTTCGTGATCAGTTAATGTTAATGTTCATAACTATGTTCTTATAGTGTCACTTGACACTTGTAAATTTGCATATGCATTCCAGCATGCTAGTTAGGGTTAACTATGAAACCTTTGGACTTAAGTCGGATTAAGTTGGTGTCATTTTTTTTAATTTGTCTTAATCGAGTTTAGTTACCCCTAATATGAATTAGTGCTTAATCTGCATTTTAGAGTTGTTAGATGGTCCTAATTTTTCCTTGCATTTGTTTGGCCCCAAATCTTTTCCTAAGGCCTTAAAACATGAAATATTTATACCCAAGGGGTATGGGTATGGGTAGGGGCTATTTTCCACCCCCTAAGCCCCTTTTATTGACTTTTGAGGTCACTCAAAAAGTCTATTTTTGCCTTTGTGCGAAAATTGAAAGTGGTTACCATGAGTTGCATAACCTCAACTCCACTTAGTGGTTAACCTTAGGATTGGTTGAGTTAGAAACTTCTATATTTTTAGGTGAGTGGGGGGAGTTATTTCCCTTTTTGGTGGTTGAATTTGGATATTATTTAGAGGCCCTTTTTGGAGTAGTTTTGGTCATTACCCAATCTCTACTTTTAGAGAGAAGTCTTCGAAGATTGAAGGCAAGGAAGGAAAAGCTTTTCTCAAAATTGTTCATTTACCATAACCTCTTTGTGAAGGTAGGAGTTCTTCTTCTCCTTTGTTTAGATTATTCATGCTTGTTTCATGCTTATGCTATTGTGTTGTTATTTGTATGCTTGTATGTATGTTGGGTATGTTGGGAAGGATTGAAACTATGTTTCTTGAATGCTTTTCTTTCATGTTTTTGTTGGAATTTTGAAGTTTTCTTGTATGGGTGTTTTGGCATTACTCACCCTTGGATAGGGTAGAAGTGGCCAATTTTAGGAAAGGTCTATTTAGTTGGACTCCAACAGTGTAGAGTCTCTTCTCAGGATGAGAAGAGGGAGAGAGGGTAAGGTGTTATGGGGCCCTATCTGTCAGCACAAACCACATATGAGTTTTGGCATGTGAGAATGGAAGAATAGAAGTTCTTGAATTATAGCCCTGATTGGGCACCTAGTTTGGTGTTGTGTCTCACATCTCCTGTTGGAAAAATCCACCTTTTTCTAGTTTTTGATTCATTGTGATTCTTGTTGTGAAAACTTAGTATGAATACGAATGTTGATTTTGGCTCCTTGTTATGCTTGTTGTCACCTAGTCAGATTATGTTCCCTCCACGATCTTAGCAATGTGTTGTAGAAAATGATATGGACCCCTTGATAAGGGTCATGGAAGAAATTTATTTGATTTTTTTAATTTTTGGATTTGGAATCCTATGTAAATTGTATTTCAAAACTTTGTTGTAATGGCAACGATGCCAGGTTTTCTTCCTGGTTCTTTCCTGCTTGAGCCTTTGAATCAAGTTGCCAATAAAATTGTGATAGAAAATTATTGTTTCTCATGAGTTTTCTTGTAATTTTCAGTTATATGGATGCACATAGAAAATAAGATGAAATGATGATTTTCAATTAAGAAAAATTTCAATTTTCATATATGTTGAAAAATGAAAGATTATGTTATGAACGTAGATTTAGTTTTTGTGGTTATTGCAAAAAAAGAAAAATTCTTGCATTGTGGTTAAAATGGATAATTCAAATTCTTGGTTTGTTTAGTTTGTAATAAGTCCTATTAGATTTATTTTGAAAAAATATATAACCCCTCTTGGTTAATAAATCAACTCCAAAATCTATACTTAGAAAAAAAATAAGACAAAAAAAAAATTGTTCCAAGAGAGCAAAAACTCTCTGGTTTTTGTATGGGGAACCAATTTAAAACTTTCCCTCTTGTGATAGAGAATCTGAGGAGAATCTTATTTTACCCTTATAAATAAATATATAAACTTCCTAAAAAAATAAACTAATGAACAAAGAAATCTATATGAAATACCACTAATATCTTCATTTACCAACTTTACTTTATTGCTTTAACTATCTCCTTCATGGGCGCAGACCTTTTTGACTAGTTTTACATTAATGTACTTGTTTTGTTTTGGAGGGCCTAGCATGACCTTAGTGCTAGTGAATGATAAGGGGGAAGGGTGTCCTATTTGACATCATAGTCAACCAAATAAATGTATGACAAATGCATTTGTTTTAAACAAATAAAACTTCCACCTTTTTCCTTTGTTGGCGCCTAACCTTGGAAGGTCTTGTCACACATGAAGGGGGGACAAACTTGCAAGAAAGAAGGCTTGGCAGCTTAAAACAGCGAGCCTCTTCTAGGAAAGTGCATGGGGTGGATAGAAGGTTGTGAGAGGGAAAGAATTATATATGTCTCTTCACCTTGTTTGTCTTTAGCCAAATCTCCATTGGCTAGTGTGCAAGCCTAACTTCTTTCCTTGGTCTACTTTTGTTTTAAAAATTTCTTTGTTTTCTTTCTAACCTGCGTCTTGGTCTTTAGGTCATCACCTCACCCTGAGTATGACCAGCGCATGGTGAACTCAGGAAGAGTGCCCCACCTCTTGGCAAGTTCTTGGAAAGCACAGAGACTTGGAAATTTGCACAGGTAGAGTGGAGTGAGATGTGTAGGGTGTAGGGTTAGTGGTTTTAGTGGTAGGTTTAGCTTATGTTTTAGTTGTTAGTTAGGTTTGTTTTTTTTTAAGTTAGTAATTAATTTGGGTTAGTTATGTGTTAAGTATTAGATGTATGTTAGTTTTATTTGTTAGTAAATTTATTTATATGTTTAGTTGTTAGGATAGTTAAGGACTTTGTTAATGATAGTTTTTATTTATTAAATTTAGTTAGTATATATTAAATTTAGCTAGTTTATATCTAGTTGAAGTTAGTTTTAGTATTAAGTGTGTAGTTTATTTAGGTTAATTTAGTTGTGTTAATAATTTAATGCTTTAAGTTAATAACTTGGTTGTTTAGAATTTAGTTTTAAGTATTATTAATTTTAGTTTAAAGTGTGCTTCAGATTAGTATTATTTGAATTTTGTTCTAGTAGAATTTTTAAATGATGCTTAACATATTAGTTTATTTAATGTTAAAATTTAGTTCAATCTTAGTATAAATTAGAGAATGATAAAATATTAGGTAGATGTATTATTATATCAGTCGAGTGATTAGTCGATAAATGTTATTTTATTTAGTACGTTCTTTTATTGATTAAATGTCAAAAGATTTAGATTAGAAGTTTGTGAGAAATGTTAATATTGATTATTTTATGATTTTATTTTAATTATTTGAGTTGAGTTTTGATGACTATTAGTTATAGTTAAATGTATGATTTATTAACTAAGTAAATTAAGATTAACATTTTATTGTGTTATATTAGTTTATGTTATTTGATTATCGATTTGACTAATATAAAAGAGAATGAAATAGATTTAATTAAATGGAGCATCATTGTTGTTTTCGTGTTTTAATTAACTATATTGAATTAATTACTATTAGTCTTGATTTGAAAGATGTTTTACATATTAGGTTTAATAAAGTTTAAATTGTCTAAATGCTAGATGTTCTTCTTATTTAGCAAAGCTTTATGGGTTAAGAAAGTTATTATCTATATTGGTAAATATGTTTTCTAAAATAAATTAGTTGATATATTTTATCCGCCTAAAAATAATAATAATAATTTAGATTTATTATGTTAAAGTAATTATTTTGTTCTTAAATCAAATGTAGTGGTATTATTAACCTGTTTAAAAAAAAAAAAAAAAATATTGGTGTGTTTTTTGCCCCTCGTGTTTTGGGCATGACATTTTCCTCTACATCATCTTCAAGGACTTCTATTGGCAATTCATCATTTCCATCATCCATTGAGCCACTAGAATCCCATATCCTATGAGGTCTTGATTTGTAATTAATAGAAGCTCGAGAAAGAAATCAAAGATTTTTATGAACATAGACAAGATCTTCTTCTTTTTTTTGTTGTCAAGCCTATTTCACTTCATAGAATGTATGAAGGGATACTCACTCAAATTTATTTCATAGGTAGCAACACTTGAAACCTATTTTATAAAATAAAAGTAAATAACATTAGCATCTAAAAATACATTAATAATCAAATGGATTTCATCAAGACCATAAAAATAATAATGCTAAAATATACTTGAGATAACACACGAATTGCAATATTTTGTACTAGTGGTGTTTTTGTTCCATAATTCTCTCAAAATGATTTGGCTTTCATTCTCAATTGATCAAATGGAACATCTTTATGGGAAAAATTATCCAATCCAGCAATATATCTTGACATTTCCTCCTTGACTATAGTCAATATACTTTAACAATATACTATAGCCAATATACTTTATCGAAATGTGTTTTCCATCCTATAGAAACTTCATCATCTAACCATGGTCTTTTTGTGAAACCATTTTGGATTGAGTAAAAATCCAATTGAATGAAGAGGACTATGAAGCATCTTCCATCTTTGTAAACTACATTTCCAAATAATTTCATGTGCCTCTTGATCAAATGATGGTGCCCCAATAGTAAACATGTCTTTTATCTTCTCCCTCAGCTGATCTAGCTTCTCAAACACATCTCCCATGCATGGTTTATCATTATCAAAAAGACAAAGGACATCAAGAATAGGCCAAGAAACTATCAGAAGTTCACTTTCTTCTTGCCAAAATAAAAATGATCCACTACCAATTATGAGATTAGAAATCTTGTTACATGCTTGGATACCTTTACAATTTAGTCAACCATGATAAAATTTGAAGCATATTGGGTTTTTGCACATCTAAGTAGCTACAAAGAAGGATGTTTCCTATATATAGTGTGTGACATAGAGTAATTTGCAATAAAATGTTGTATTTTTTTAACATTCTTAACTATATCACAAATCCAAGGAATCTTATTGTGTAAATATTTAAGAAGCAAGTTCATACAATGAGCTGTATAAGTTGTCCAAAAAATGTTTGAAAATTCATCTTCAATCCACCCTCCTACCAAGACATTGTTTGAAGCATTATTGGTTATAATTTCAACAACATTATTTCTCCATACCTATTCAACTGCTTCTCGAAAAATATTGGCCAAATATGTTGCATCTTTCACATGACCTAGAGTATCATGAGATTTGAAAAAATTATGCCATTTGATGATGAAACAAGATTATTAATCAACAGTTAATGTGCAATGTCTATAAGGTCCCTCCTCGTATGTAATTATCAAATATGAATTCTCTGTTAAAATCTTTATAGGAGATTGAAACGGATATGGAGTAATGTTTTATGTTGTGAATGTCCTAATGAAATTAAGAATAGTTGATACATCAATGCTTTAATACTTAGTGATTTGAGAACTACTACATTATCTCAACTAATTAAACATTAAAATTTCACTAACAATGATACAAGACATTTTCACTTGATGATAAGGGTGTTGATTTTGATACGATGATTAAATTTAATGCTTTAGATAGTTCAGTATTGTTTAATTGGCGATGTTATGATGTTTAGGTATATGCATGCATAACGATGATTATACTAGTACTTAATTTGAATTAATGAATAAGTTATATGCTATATTTATTATTTGATTACTAATGATTAAATGTGAGTAGAAATGAATTAAATAGTTAGTTATATGAAAGATTCATGTTTTAATTTATGTGGTTTTCCTTATATATATATATATATATATATATATATATATATATATATATATATATATATATATATGCATGTGATTTTCTTGAGCTATTGATGTGTACAATGAGTGTGTAGATATGTTAGCTAGAAAATCTAATGGAGAAATAAAACTGAACCCTATATAACATTGTGGAAACTAAGGTTAAATCTAACTAAAGATGCAAACCCCATTGTTCATTTTTTATTTGTATCGTGAGATGAATGAATGTATCATTTTGTAATCAGTAAATCTTAATGTTTTGTAACAATGATTTTTCAGTGTAACTTGATACTCGTGAATTGTATATGCATTCTAGCATGATAGCTAGGGTTAACTGAGTAACCTAAAGATCTAAGTTAGGCTAGGTTAGTGAACCTTTTGCTAATCAGTTAGTAATCAAGGTTAATTACCCTAATCAGAATTAGTGAGAGTAATCTACATTTTTGAAGGTTGTTAGAAAGTCCTAAAATTTTCCTAGCTTTTGATAGGTCCCTAATTAATCCTAAA
Organism: Cupressus sempervirens; assembly: GCA_028749045.1. NCBI lineage: Eukaryota > Viridiplantae > Streptophyta > Pinopsida > Cupressales > Cupressaceae > Cupressus > Cupressus sempervirens. Next base: position 354,525,189 of record CM053792.1, on the reverse strand, counting down.
TGCCTAAAATCATGAAATCTAACTACCGAAGGGGTATGGGTATAGGTTGGGGGTATTTTCCACCCCCCTAGCCCCTTTTGTTGACTTTTATGGTCACTCAAAAACCCCATTTTTGCTTTATTACGAAAATTGATTGTTTCCATCATGAGTTGGATAACTTGAACTCCACCTTGAGGTTAGCCTTATGTCTAGTTGAGTTAGAAGCCTCTAGAACTTTAGGCAAGTGGGGGAGTTATTGATTTTTAGAGTGGTTGAGTTTAGGATCTTATTTAGAGGCTTTTTTGAGAGGGTTTGAGTGTTCACCCAACCTCTAGTTTTAGAGAGCATTTTCAGGATTGAAGGAGAAGAAGGAAGGGAAGCTCATCTCAAGTTTTCCAATTACCATAACCTTATTGTGAAGGTAGGGATCCCTCAACTCATGTTGTTCATTTTTTGTTTCATGCTTAAGTTATTTTGTTTGCATATGTATCTTTGTGTGTGTGTTGGGTATGGTTGGTGAGGGATTGAAATGGGTCTTCTTGAATGGTTTTCTTTTGTAGTTTGCTTTGAATTTCAAAGGGATTGTATGGGTGGATTGGCATTACTCACCCTCGGATGGGGTAGAAGTGGCCATGTATGGGAGGAGGTCTTTAGTTGGACTCCAACAGTGCAAAGTCTCTTATCAGGATGAGAAGAGGGAGAGAGAGTAGGTTGTTATGGGCCTCTATTCATCAGCACAAACCATATTTTTAAGTTTTGGGAATTTGCAAAGTGAAAGAACAAAAATCCTTGTGATATTAGGCTTGAAAGGGCATTTTTATAAGAAAGGAAGTTCTTGAGATTTTAACCCTAAAAGGCATATGTTATGGTGTTGTGGTTGATGTCTCCTATTGGAAAAATTGACCTTCTTCCTAGTCTAGTTCAATGATGAACCTATTGTGCAAACTGGGATAGGAGTGAATGTTTGATTTTGTCTTCATGTTATGATTGGTTGTCTCCCAGTTAGTTTTCATTCCCTCCATGATCACCGTGATGTGTTGTAGACTTCATAATGGTTTCCCTATTGAGGAGCCAAGAAGGAAATTTAGAATTGTTATTGAAATTTAGTTATGTTTTGAGTTTTCTCCTTAGGATATTATTCCTATGTAAAAATGTTATATTAAAACTTATTGTTGAAATGGAAACAATGTCAGGTTTTCTTCTTGGTTCTTTCCTTCCAAAGCCCTTGAATCGGGTGGTTCAATAAAATGAATGAGAAATGACTGAAACATGTTTGTTGATAAAAATTGAGTAATATTCCTACTTACGATATTTCTTGTATTTTATTTTATGTATATGTTTTCTTGAAATCAGATGTAATGATGTTTCACCTTCCTACAGTATTCTTATGTTCTAAAATCCTATTCATTTGATTGAGGTTAATTATATAACATGTTGATTTATATATATTAAGTTATGCAATTTAAGTTTTAAAATATGTTAAGAAAATTTACTTTTGATTGGTACTTAAATTTCATAATTATACCTGAGTATGAGGAAGTTAAGTAATTATATTCGAATATTATGTATTACATTTAATCCTATTATCACTTTTTTTTTTTTAAAATGTTAGTGTGTTTTTGCCCTATATTTTGGGCATGACAATGTCAGTCCATCCATTTGAAACTATGGAAACACCTATATATTCAACCAACTACCTCAAAAATCTTCTAGCCTTTCTTGAATATGTTTCTTCTCACCATCTAGAATAGTTGTATGATTTTTTTCATAACTTGGAGGCACATATCCTTTAGTCACCTTATTGACCATACTTATAGCCTCTTTCCATAAAGGAGACCTAGCTATATTAAATTCCATTCCACAACCAAAGAAAATTCTTCCAATAGCCACATCTAGATTCTTTCTATTTGTAGCATCAAACATTTTCCCAATTTGAGATTCATAAATAGAAGTAGAAGAATCACCTAAAGATTGTGGCATCCTTACTTGATCTTTTTATTTCTCCCTAATAGGATTTAAAGAATCTACATAATTGAACTATTGAATAAAATCAACTCTTTTTACTTTGAGAACTTTGGTTCAAACTATTATTTGTTCTCTTTTTCCAACTCCCAATAAATGATATCAAACATGTGCAATGGAGCCAATCTTATTTTTCTCACAAAATGAGCACTTCCATTGCCTACTTCTAGAGATACCATGATTTCCTACTAACTAATCTCCATTTATTATGATAGACTTCCACAACCTTTGCTCAAATTCCCTCTTTGTTTATTTATATTCTATGGGGATCGTGTGTTTACTATGTGTTTCAAGCAAGGAAGGATTTGATGAAGTACCATCCATTTTACCTAAAAACATATGTACAAGTATAGATAAATCAAAATAATTTTTACATCCAACAGATTTGTTTTAGGAATTTAATACATAAATTTTTTCATTGAAGAAAGACAATTGAGTAAAAAGTCATACCTAATTTCCAATGTCAACCCTTTTTTTCTTTTGACTCTTCCCAATCAATAAGTGAAGTATGATCTCTATTGCAATTCTTTTATAGAAAAATAAAAAATGATATGTAGACATCATTGTGTGTGTGTGTGTGTGTGTGTGTGTGTGTGTGTGTGTGTGTGTGTGTGTGTGTGTGAAACTCATTTAATTTAGAGTAGAATAACTCTAGAAATCATATTTTTTAATGTATTATTAATCTTTTAAATTTATTTTCTACAAAAATAATCAAAATATCATGCAATCTGAACAAAATAATTCTCGAAAAATATAATATATATTAATTTTTGGTTTGGGAAAAAAAAACATAAATTTAATTTTTAAATAAAATTTTTAAGAATAGAAAAATTCTTAATCTCACTCTTTAAGTAATATTTTAACTTTAACTTTAAAATACCCAATATTTTATGTACACTAAAATTTTAATTTATTAGTTATAACACTTATTAAGAACTAACTCTTTATTTGGTTTTCATAACTTGACTTCAAAATAAGAATATCTTATTTAGTTTTTAACTACATACATAATAATTAATTAATTAAATGCATAATAATTATAACTACATGCATAATCAATAAATAAAAGTGAATGCTTAATAATAAATAAGTGAATGCACAATCAAAAATAAAACTTCAATACAAAATATGAAGTGGTATGGAGTCAATAAATATCAACTAAAGCTTCCATAAAAACACACCATTTTATTAAAATTAAAATTTATTATCTATCAATTTAACTTTAACTTTCTACTTGACATTAATTATAAACTTTTTTACTAATTTATAACTTCACTTCAAAAAAAATATCTTATCATAAACTCTACATCAAATTCTATATTTAGTTCATAGAATTCATAGAACTACCAGTTTGCAAGTTTAACTACACAATAATAAATAAATAAAACTTCACTTGATTTTAGATTTATTCTTTTGCATAATTTTTTTTAAAAAAAAATTCATTAGAAATGGTGGTTTTGTGATGGAAAATCCATTTCCTGTGTTGAAACATGAAATGAGGCTTGTCTATCACATTTGTAGCAACTATGCACCATATGATATGCATTTCCTATCATACTCGTACTTCCTCAAAGCATTTTGTCAAATAGATATAGTATCTCATACTACATATACAACGTCAAGGATTCCAACTTCATATCCAATTCTACCACCTTTATACAATACAAATTTCATTATAATGCTCATGCTAAGTGACATCCTATGATTTGTGATTCTCCCTGAGCTTGTCAAGAACCTACAAACTACCCACATGCCTTGAATTTGATGGCTACACATGACTTCATATTATCAATTGGGATACTTTTGAAGCAGGCTTTGGGAGGCATTCCATCAAATATATTGTATGTCTAGTCTTTGGCATATTCAAAACATGTTTGTGCAATATATTACAGTAGCTTCTCATCTTCAAACCATTCATCTTTTCATGTTTGACATGAATTTCCCATTCTACACACACCTTGGAGATGATTCACCTTTCAATTTTTAACTTTTATCAACTTGGTTAGAGGTTAATAACCAAACACAAAATATGTGTTTGGAACTACAATCTTAACCTTTTTTATTTTGGAGGTTAAGGTTAATGGTATCAAATGTGTGTTTGAGAAGTTCATCTTAACTCTTTTTCTTGGATGAGCGGTTAAGATTTTAGATCAAAATGTGCATTTTGTGCTCTGAACCTTGACCTCTTAAAGGTTAAGGTTAATGATATAGATAAAATATATATATTTCAACACCTTTTTTAACCTATTACATCTTGAGATTTGGTCATTGGAATTAAAAATTTTGAAGTATTGGGCGAAGCTAGAGATGAGTTGGTGGAAATAAGATCACTAAATAAACCAAAAGGTCATTGATTATAAACTCTTTCAAGCTTCAAAATTAACCTATTTTGATTTTAAAACAAGATGACAAACTAACAAAAATGAAAACATGGAAACAATAATAGAGTTGAAATTTAAAAGACTTGATTAAAAGGCTAAGCTTGGAAATGAAAGCAATTAAATCTATTAAGGATAAATTTGGCATAATTATATTTATTTGATTTAACAATAATAAATTTAGAAGTTTCATTTAAATAATGGACATTAAATATTATTATTGGTTAAATTAATAAATATGTTTCAAATAATGTCTCAGTAATTATAAACAAAGTAGGTATAATTTAAAATAAAGATTATTCTAATTAAAGGGCACAATTCATGCATAAATTAATTAAAATGGATTCAAATAATAAAATTTTATTTTAAAGAGAGGTCTTTGTTTGTTTTTGAAACCAAAAACCCTAGGTAGGTTAGACTCTTTATTAAGACATTTGAGTTCATTTGTCCACACAAAGTTTGCAGGAACAACTTTGGAAATCAAAAGACATGAAATTTTTGAAGGATCTAGGAGAGATGAATTTTGCAAGAATTTTGTTACTGTCAATTTTTCAACATTAGTCTAATGTAGCCTTTTATAGAAATCACCATAGAAATTATCTCAAAAAATGTTTGTATTCATCGTGTCTCTTATATCCATATTTTGGACTGTAAATATTTTGTAAATTGAAATCCTTGATCAAGATTTAATTATTCTTCATTATTGTATTATCTAGGAGAAATGAAAACATAACTCTAATTAGAAAACTTAAATTTAAAAAGGGAATTCATGAGTATCGCTTGAAAACTAAGAAAAGTTTCTTTGTTTGAAAAAAAATGAAATCAACTAGTTGTATTTTATTTCTCTATTAGAGACATGATTGAAAAGTTCAAAAAATTAATTAAATAATTAAAAAAACAAAAAATGGAAGGGGTGTGGTGGGTGGGAGTCTATTCTTTTAATTTATTAAAAAATATTTTTAAAAATGGAATTAGGAAGCAGGGTCACCCCCCATCGCCTCTCGATGGTTGTAAGCACTATTGTCGCAACACACAATATTGTAGAAGCCACAAGTGCCACTAAGAAACAACTCACACTTGTTTAGCAATTGTGAGTGTTGCTAAGCAGCCCCATGAGCTACACAACAATCATTAGCACAACAAAGAAATGTCATGAGCTACACGAAAACTATAAACACTTTTAGGTAGCCTCACAAGCTATCATAGTAGTAGGCCCTTGGACATTTAAAGTTTTTTTAAAACTTTAAGATTTTATTTTATTAAAAAAATTTAATAGTTTAGAATTATTGTATTTTAAATGAAATTTAGTTTATTATTTAAAATATAATTGAATTATGTTTAATTTAATTTAATTTTAGTTACATTGAATAGTCGTAAATTTTTTTTCTTAAATAGAATTTAATATTTATCAAATGTAATTATAATTTAATTTCTATTATTGGATCTTTAAAAATATTATTAAATGACCATATGTAAAAGTTTTAAATAAACTACTTTGTTTTCCATGTGGATTTTCATTAGACCCTAACAAATACATTGTTATTTGGAAAACATAAAGACATTAAGTTATAAACCTGAAACTTATTTTTTGATCGATCTAAACTTCAAAAAAATTATTAACTGGGAAAACTTCAAAAATAAAAACTTAAAACTTTATTGAAAATTTATCTTATGAAATTATATTAAATACTAAAATGATTGAATAACTACACTCATTTAAATATATATCAAGGTGTTATGTTTATATGTTGGTGGTTTTTTGGGAAAACTTAGGAGTTAGGCCAAATATGAATGTTTACGAGAGGCTTGGGAGGTGGCTATATTTATGATGCTTTTATGTGATGTTGATTCTATAATGGTCATATCCTTCCCAACCAATGTGTTATATTCATGTGTTTCTACGATGAGATCAAGTTCATCTTTGTAAGCTCATGTGTTGTGTTTTATTGGTATAACCTATGAGGTTTAGTTAATCATCCATTGGTGCTTTCCAATTGCAAGTATAGGATTGATGTGATTATTATGATGTTATAAGATGTACTTTTATGAGCTTAGGATAGACTAAATATATGTTTGTTGGGACATTGCTACAACTCTAAAGAGGCTATCTAGCAAACCCATGGTAAGTTGTACTAATAAGTGATAAAATTTGATTAGTGGGATTAAAATAAATTAACAAGAGTTAGTGTATTACCTTGTCAATGCCTCATGTGCTAGTATAGACTAGGATGGGACTAGTGTCATGCCCAAATTTTGAGAGGCACAAGAGAAGAAAACTTTTTTAAAAATTATTATATATACACACACACACACACACACACATATATACACATATACATATACATACATATGTATATATATATATATATATTATGTATATGTATATATGTATATGTATATGTATATGTATATGTATATATGTATATATGTATACATATACATATACATATAATATATAATATATGTATATGTATATATATACCCTTAGTATCTGACATGCAAATCTTAGAATAATAAATTAGGTTATTAAAAAGAATAAGCTACAAACATCAGAAGGTTATGATTGGAATCCTCACTTGGTTACTAGCTCCGACCATATACTTGTGTGTGTTCAGATTAGAGCACTAACCATACTAGCTGACGATAAAGTTAAGGTGAGCGAGTGTAGAGTCTGCCAAGTTATTTAAACTAGAGCATTGTCGCATTGTCACTAGTCAAGTTTAAATATATAATTGTCACCACACACACTCTACGTTATTAACTCTGCAAGTCATGCACATTCTATGACTTAATATTATTATATACATATTTTTTATTTTATACATATCTTCATTATCTTTTCGAAAAACCTTACATTATACCCTCTAGTATAGTTTAAAAATTAACAAATCTAATTAGACATCACTAGTGTTAAGGAATGAATAATTAACCCTAATAACCTTTATTATTTATCCACTAATTTACCATAAATTATTAAGTCTAATTACTCTAGTCCATACTATTTACTCTCGAGCTACAAGTTACCCATCACTAACAAACTAGGCAGTTCTCATCTAACTCCTTAATAACATACTTCATTAAAATATATAAATACTTATATTCTATTCTCTCAAACTCCATTTTCATATTCTAAGTCTTAATAATATTGTTCCTAAATGCCCTTCCCATCCCAAATGTAATAGTCTAACCAACTCGCAAAATTCTAAAGGTATTAAGTCATCCTACACAATTTTTTTTAAACCAATTTGTTTGAACATATGTTCTAATGTCAATAAATTATGATGTACCAGATTTTCATACAACTAATCAATATTGACTTTTACATCTTAACAAAATGAATCCTAAGACATAAAAAGTTAATATCTTAACAACATACCTTATTTAATAAATAAATTATATATATATATATATATTCTTAATCTAAGTGAAAACATAACATCACACACACACACATTCCTCATAACATCATAAATCAAGAAAATATACATTAAAAGTAATTGTACTAGTATCTATATATATATAATCTTGGCCCAAATAATTATCATATCTAATCCCACCCTAGTTTCCTACTTTTAACCTACACATGACATAAATCCTTCTTAATTTAAACCTAAACTATGCTAAATTTTATCCCCAATATCTTCTAACTCCACCCTTAATTCTACCTAACACCATATTATTTCTTCCCCTCTAAAATTAGTGCCTAAATCCCCCTTTCATGGGTTTCCCCACTGACTCTCCCTCCTCCTGCCTAGGTCCACGTCCCATGGCCTAGAGTACAACTTGCTGCAAAATTTGCTTCCCTAGGCGTATGGTTTAAAAGGGATAACTTGTCTTATATTTAATGCAAGAACTTTTTGTTTCAAACCAACCAAAAAGAAAGATGGTCAAATCAACAACCATAATGTTTGGTAGTGTAAAATCCCAAGACAAATTGACTTGCATCATTCCTTTACTCCTCCCTAGGTGTTATGGTATGGGTGATGTGGAAGGTTGTCAAATTGAGATTTTTTCTCCATCCCCATTAATCCCCTTTTAATTTTTTTTTTTTTAAAATTTAAAATCTCCTCATTGCTATGTCCTCTAAACATGAGAAGGAAGGGGGTTGCTTTGGGAGGCTCCCAAGGTGGTCAACCTTGGGAAGTCTCCCTATGCTTGATAAGAATTTAGTAATATTGAAGGCTTGCTTATTCATATATTAACCTTCACTCTTTTTTTTTTTGGATTTGACTCATTGATGAGTTCTATTATTATTATTTTTGCACCATCTTGGATAGTACTTGAACAGGTTGCAATGGTTGTGATAGAAATTGTTTACTTTATACCTACACTTGCTAATTTAATGTCCAATTTTTTTTACAACATTGCACCAATACTTGTGACTTTAAATTTTTTATTACAATGATGATTACAAAAAAATGAATGAAAATGTACCCTTTGATCTAAAAAGTAACCAATGATGTGATGCCACATTAGTTGTTCAACTATAGGTACCCTTTATGCACGACCATTGGTCTCACTTTTTTTTGGGCTGTTTTGGACAACTTGGAAAAAAACATGCTGATGTGGCATCATAACGAGTGATGTGGACTTGAAACCTTAGTTATAAGTAGATGACTCACCAAGTAAGCTGTTATAAAAAATTGGGAGCAATTTGAAATTTTTACGAAGGGTTTTGATAAGTGCAAAGTTAGGGTGTTCAAGTACCGGGTCCTCTCCCCTAAACGTATGTCAGTCTCAGAAATATGATGACTTTAGAAATTGATTTAGGGAACCTAGTACTAAGGGGGTAGGTACTAGCATAGCTTTGACATAGCATTAATTTAATGATGTATATGTTTTGTTACAAGAGTTATATTATACTATTATTATTTAATATACTTGATTCTAGAGTATATGTTGTCAATTATTTTATTACTCTGTATTAGGAGAAGGAATTTATGTTCTTTCTCCATACATTTTCCAGAAAAAATGTGCATCTACAGGTTTCATTTAAGCTTAACTTATTTGTTCTAGTCTTTTCATGCATTCTCTATGATTGTTAGATTGAATTGGTGATATTCTAACATTACATCTTGCATTATGATTTTCTATTCTAATGAGAAAACTTAACATAAAGCAACTATCATATTACTATTAAAATATGATTGCAAGATACACTAACATGGAACTCAATGAAATCCTTGAAACCAACATTTCATGAACATCAACTATTCAATATTCTTTAACGACATCCAATTTCATGATTTAAGCTATCTACAAATCCATTGCTATCAATTGCATATTCTACAACTAATTCATTTTCAATACTAAACATCAAGCAACTAAATTATTCTCATGAAATTTGAGGAGATAAAAATATTTAAATGATAATGTCTAATTCATTTCTTCACTGTATATCACGATATAAATTCTTTTCTCTAATACATTCCAAACTTAGATAATGATAATACAACAACAACACCATTTAAAGCAAGCAATGGGGTAGTGGAATCATCAAATCAAGATACACAAGGGAGGACTTCACACACGGATGTTTCACCATCTCTCTATTTGGCATATACATGAGACCAATATCCACACTCCTACAATACAAAGGATTTACATAACAAGATAGAATTGCCATCCATTACAATACAAAAACAATGGTATTCTCTTCTTATATACAAGAGTAAGACTTCACAATTCTCCAAATGCCCAAGACTTCAAGAAAATACTTGCAAATAAAAGACAAATCTAGAACCATAGAGGCTCACCTCCCAACCTAGGCCTCAAGGAGGCCACCCCCACACTAGGGGAAACAAGGCTCAACCGGGATACATTCAAACAACATCTCATTAACAAGAATCAACATGAATAACATAGTTTAACAACACATCTACAACCCCTAACCAATGCTTGCACAATGATTCATAGATGGAATCATAAACGTTGGGTGAAAGTGGGCTTTCAATTAGGATACTTGCCATATCATACCATATTTTCAACAACAATTTGCATGCCCTTTCGGGCCTTTCAAAAATCAACAAATTCTACTCCCTTTCGAGGCTTTCACAAATATCCTCCAAAACATACTACCATAAACTATAGCATCCTTCAAAACCATACTCCATAAACTTTATTTCTACACCATCATTTTCCTTATCACCCCAAAGAAAGTTATAAATGAATATGGCATACAATGGAGCCCATACTCCAAGGTTCTCAACTATATTTCAAGCCCAACTAACCCCTTCACCCAAGGCTTCTCTTCCCTCCCAAGGGTGAGTGAAGCCTTCACACCCATGAACAAATTTCAACATTCAAAAAAAACAAGGAAATCAAAGAAGAAACCCCAAGAAAATTCATGAAACAATATACACAATCACAACACAACACAACACAAAGATTTCAATTACAATACATGATTCCATATCACACACATAGACCCTACAAGAAGCACTCTTACAATTTCCAACTTCAACTTCATCAGATGAAGAAAACATGGCATGAAGCACTAACCTCCTTCCAAGATATGGTTATCAAATGGTGATCAAGATCATTCCTTCCTTGGCTTCCAAGCTTCCTCTCCCAAAATCCTATCTATCTCTACAATTAGAGAGTGGGTGAAAAACCCCTAAGTTTAGCATAAGCTCTCTAAACTGATCTCCACTTCCATCCTCACCTACCCCTCTTCCACCCTTGTACCTTCTACCAATAGGAACTTACCCAAGTGGAGGGATGAGGACAAAATTCATGTGACACTCAAATTTTCGAATTGGCTTGAAAATGACTAATCTAGAGGGTCTCCTAGGTCCCCTAGACCAACTTATGATTATATTTGGACCCCCAACCCATACTGTTACCATGTGGGTGACTTATTTTCACAAAAATAACACTTGGGAATCACTTTTAGGCTCTCTAAAGTTCCTATAAAATTTTAATTTGAATTCTATCATGAAGGTGACTCATCCTAACACTCTCCAAGGTGGATTAACTTAATTTCACAATGGGGATTAAATTTAGGTTTAGTGACTTCATGCCCAAAATCCTACATGACATGTCATTTTCACATAAACAGCACAAGTGTTAGATCACACACACACACACACACACACACACATTAAAATACTTACACATCATGATGACATGTCTCTAAATACTCATGATCTTTAAACTCATTACACCCATGCATAGTCGCATTATGAAACAAACACAATACAATGAGGTTTTGTATCTTCCAAAGATTCACCTTATTTTTACCGTGTTCACATAGGTTTGAACCTTATCACATAATTCATATTAATATGTACAATTAACTTTCATCTAATCATTTCCATAAATATTTAAAATATTGCAAAAATCAAAATATGTGTATCAACATTTATCTTTCTTAACATAACAAAATTTCCATTCTAAACTCTATCACCATACTTATAATCATGAAACACTAAAGTCATATCTACTAAATCATTAAAATGTATAAAATGGATCTCAGTATATATGTCCTAAGTGAAAATCACTAATATGCAGACTTGTTAACTAGTATCCTTTGAATCAAGTTAAACATAGCGATATTCCTAGAAATATCTCTTTACCACATTATGAGGGGTTTGTGTGTGAGTTTTTAGTGTTAATTCCTCAAATTGTTATAATTCTTCCATAATAATGTCATAATAATTTAAAACCGATTTTTGAATGTAACCATATGTCTTGTTGTCATTATAACCTAGATTCCTTTTTCTTCTCACTAGAGTAAATGTTAATTTATCTTCCTTAATTTGGCTAGTGAATCATTCTATGAATCCCTTGATCGAGTCCCTAGCTTAAAAATATAGAATTTCATTTTCATATGATCTTATCTATTTGACCTAATGTTATTGAATGGGTATAACACTCATGATAATCAGAATCTGCTTTAGTCTCCAATAGGATCTCATAAATCATTATTAGTAACAAAAATGTCAATCATAGCCTAATTAACTCTTAATCATATTTATTTAATCAAGATCTATAATAGGGCACTAGTGTGGACCTTACAACTAGAGAGGATGCTTTGTTGTGACCTTGCCTTGTTAGTATGTATTGTCTATAAGAAAGGATTTTGATGTCACATAGAGTCACTAGGGGTCAGGTCCTAAGAGGTTTTTGGTGTAACCTTAGAGTTTCTTCACATGATAAAAATTTCCCACATATATGTAAGGTTTTCTAAAATTCTTTTTTCATATATGGGATTATATGATACTTGTGTACTTGGTAAGTTTGAGATAGATTACTATCAAGATTCCTTGACCTAGATTATTTTTATGACTTTTGGATTGTTATTCATTTGGGACTTGAGAATAACTCCTCACGATAGTGGGAGTGGGCCATTTAGGTTTCATGAGGTAAGGTGGTAGTGTTTCTAATACCATTGAGATCCAATAGTTAGATGGTGGTGCCAGATGTACCTTGTGGAGTTGTTATATTCCTCTTATCTTGTGATTATGTTCTATGGTCATATTCTAGTATTTTGTACTTTGGTTATTTGAAATCCTATTGGATGTTCTATCTTATCATAATGTATATTCTTTTAGCATTTCATACCCTACCACATGTGTAGAGTATGAGTATGCATTTTTATTATGCCATGTGGCATTTTATGTACTTGTATGTTCTTTGATGTGATTATGTAAATGTGGTTATTCTATAACATGGACTTTGTTTATTTATCATATTTATCTTAGTTAAACTTATGTGTGTGATTCAACATTATGGAACCCTTGAGAGATGTAATTGCTATTGTATTTCTTATGTATGTATGTATGTGAGTTAATGCTTCCACTTATCTCTTTATTTTTTTCATCTTTCAATTTTTGTTTAGCAAACTTAATGACATTATAGGTGAATTTATCTTGGGTTCCCTAGTGGGGCATTACATTTGATCTTAAATTAGTGACATGTTGACTATTTTTGGTAAATTTTTTACATTGATGATTTAGTTGATGCTGTCGAAATGATCTTAACCAATAGTTGTTTAAGGATCTTTTATAAATTCATAACTGTAATGGAATTCTTTGTAAGTTTGTAAGTTCATTGAAAAGAGTAAAAAGTCCAAATGTTCTTTATTGGATAAATGTGTGATTCAAGTGGTTAATTAGGTAGTATGAGATGATTATGGATTAAGGTTCTATAATGTATTTTTATTAAGATATGTCTCATTGTATGTATAAAACATTTATGTTAAGAGTGTTGATTGACTTAAAATTGAGAGGTATATTTATATGATATATTATTTGCTTGCAAGTGTGAGAATGGATAGTAAGATTAAAAAAATATACAATTGAATTGGTAGCTAAATAAATGTAAGAATATGTCAATGGTGAACTAGATTATATTTATACAACTAGTAATATTGAAATTATATTATTAGACCACAATTCTTGGCTAGACCTAACATGTTATCAACTCTAAATTCATTAACAAGGTGAGCAAGGCCTTACCAAGTCTGACCTTAAAACCTTTAATAGTGTCACTCATTGATTTGATGAATAAAATCCTTTACCATGTTTACTCCCAAAAGTGTAATGATATTAATAGGTTTTAGGTAAATCCCTTAGTAGGTTGACTCCTAAAATGGTATTCTTTTCATTGGCTAACATTGTAAGCTCCTAATAGGGACAAGTGTTTAATATGGTACATATAAAAACATTTCAAATTAATTGTGGGTATTAATTATTGACCTATATTTTCCCTCTTGAAAAGGGTTTTCATGATAAAATCTTATTTTTATTATTTTACTTGTGTGGATGCTTTTATTAATTTCCTATTGATAGCTCACAAATCGATATGGAAGGAATGGATGAGTGGATAGATGTTAGATTTGATATTTAAGTTAGTTTTATGTCCTTGTGGTTATATTTTGAATTTAATGGATTCTTGATTCACCTCCTAGTCATCTTGAACCTTTAGTTTTTAACAACTTCTCATCATGAAATATCAAACACCTTGATTCCCATAACAATAAACACATCATTAATATATTTTTAAGAGTGCTAAATCATATAATTTACATCCTTCTCCATTAAGGAGCCAAGCCAAATGGATTCACACTTCACATAAACCTTAGGTGATGTGAAAAATATTCATGCTTTTAAACTGTAAGCTTTCCTAGGACCTCTTTAGGTCATACACTTGACCAAATATGGATTCTACTCACCCTATTCTCCTTAGGACTATATTCAATATATCCTACCTATTCAATTGGTGCAAATTATTTAGATAAAACAACCTTGCTTACTAACTCCCATCAATGCAAGTAACTCCCAGATGCTTATTAGACCTCCCAAATGGTTTGATGGAAAGCTAGGAATTTCTTAGGACTCTCTTCTAGATCCTCAGGAAAAATCAAACATGAAACCCTTATTGAGTTACAATGATGAAGAAAGAAGGCATCTGAAGGCTTGAAATAGGGCTACAAGAATTAGCCCTCCAAATGAAGAAAAGCCAAATTAACTTACAAAAATCATTATCAAGGGATTAAGAAAATGGCCATTCCAAATACCCTTTTGAAATTTCTTAAATATATTGAGGTTCTAAGGACTCCAAACTACTTGTATAGTGCTAGCACAAAATCAATCTTAAAATAAGGGTTTTATGGGTTTTGTCACCAATATGATGCAAGGGCAGTTTTGCATGACTTAAGACTTACACCAAAGATCCCAATTTGGATTGGGGTTACTTATCAACACCTTCTACCTTAATCCACTCTTAGGTTCTAATTATTAGACATGTTTAACCACTCCAATTCCTCTTTATTTTCTCTATGATCCCTAACCAAATTACTATGACTTGCCTAGGGATCACGACATAATCAACTCCTCAACTTTCCACGGCCCCATCTCCACTATAAAGAATTTACATGGATTAATTTTCAAAATCATAAAAGGCCATACAAGACCTATGGTGCGAAATGGCCCTATGACTCCATTTGTGCAATCAGTCTGGCTCTGACTAGTAGAATGAAGGAAACAAAAATATTTAATCTAAGCACACAAAATCTAATGAAATAAAAAACTAGAACTATATAGAATCTTAAATCATCCTATATTAAATATTTAAATTCAAAAAGATCCAAATCTAATCCCTTTAAAGGCCAACAACTCTCAAAAGTATAAAATAGTCAACTATATCTTGTTCGTCAATCCATACAAGGGAAAGACTAACTTCTCCAACCCCTTGAATGGGTTGATAATGGCCTCATATAGTATTTATATGAGCACTCCTATCTATTTTAGATATATAGAGTTCTTCAACTAAAAAATTTCTCAATTGCAAGAAAAGTTGTTAATGACAATATTCAAATTTTTGAGCAATTTTCGCAATTTTTAGCATTTGATTTTCAAACTTTATCCAATGATGAAAATCCATGACAAAGGCCTTATATGGTTGAGAAAAACTTCATATAGTCCTCCAAAAACTTTTTTGACCTTTCTAGCCTACAAAACCCAAAAATCCTCTATATAGACAAATTGGCAATTTTGAGAAACTATGAACAACTTAGCCTACACAAACTCACCTTAGGAATAAAGTAGCCCTATTATTCACCTAGTGGTGTGGCTAGAACCTCTACAAGACAAAATCCAAAAGGTAGCCGCAGGTCCTCCTTCATCCCACCTAGGTGCCCCTGCACCATACTCCCCCATAGAGAAAAGCTATGTCACTCCTATGGATAGTAGGTCTTTGTTGATGCCCAACTTGTTCAAAGCATCCTCAAAAATCCATGTGGCTTTTAAGTCTAGTTTGAACTTCCACTTGAGAAGGTGCTCCATGTACACCTTGTTCCTAGTGGCTTTCTTCACTCTTGATTCTAACACCTTTTTAGCTTCTAACTTGGTGGTGGTGGGGACCACTATAGGTTTCAATTCATCTTGAAGTCCTTGAATACTAGAATCATTAGTAGGAAATTTTCTTTTAAAATAAACCAAGTATTGCACATTAAAAACTAGATATATGCCCAAATCTAATGGTAAATCCACCTTCTAGGAATTTTCTCCATACTTTTCTATGATCTTGCAAGGTCCTACTCTCTTCATCTGCAACTTGGTGGATGCACATTTTTGCAATCTTGCATTGTTTAAGTGCACCATGAAATAATCCCAAAGGAGAACTATATGTCCTTTCTCCTTATATCTACCTTGGCTTTTAGCTTTTAGGTATTGTCCTAAATAGTCCTTTTGACTTGTTCTTGTATCTCTTTTGTAGTTTGGGAAAAGTACTTAGCATGTCCACTCATATGTTCCATTCCTCCAAGATACCTCAACTCGCACAAACCTCTAGGATGCATGCCATAAACAATATTAAAGGGGCTTCTACCTATGGTTATATTCCTACTATCATTGCAGGCATACTCTACTTGGGGAATGATGATATCGCAAGTTTTCCCATGCTCCTTTATTAGGCATCTTAAGAGATTACCTAGGACCCTATTGACCACCTTAGTTTGACCATCAATTTGAGTGTGGTATGATGATCCAAATGAAAAATTTGTGCCAAGTTTTCTCCAAAAAGTCTTCCAAAAGTGACTCATGAATTTCACATCTCGATCTAAAACTATTCTTAATGGAAGGCCATGAATAATCACAACCTGTTTGAAGAATAAATGGGAAATATGGCTCACATAATTGGTTGTTTTACATGGGATGAAGCTCCCCATCTTGCTAAACCTATCAACAACCACATAGATATTATTGCAGCCATGTTTGGTCTTGGATAGTCCTACTATGAAATCCATACTTACATATTCTCATGGCCTATTAGGGACTAGTAAGGGCTAATAGTGACCTATATTTCTCATCCCTCCTTTAGCTTTCATTCATATCAAGCACTATTCCACATACTTAGTCACATCTCTAACTATTTTTGGCTAATAATAGAATCTTTAGACTAGTTCTATGGTTTTTTTGACCCCAAAGTATGCACTTAGACTCCCATTGTGTTTCTCCTAGATTATTTTATCTCTTTATTGATCACCTTGGCACACACAACTAATTACCTTTAAAGAGAAACAAATTTTGTAAGGAAAAATCATAAAATTTGATGCAAAAATAGTTCTAAAAGTGTAAACATACCTTGTCGACCTCTCCAAAGTCTTCATCCTCCTTGTAGATATTCTTGAAGCTCTCTATTCCAATTCTATATAGATGAACTTATTGAACTATCCTGCTCAATGCGTCTACCACTTTATTCATTAGTCCTTTCTTGTTCTTGATTGTGAAAGTGAATGCCTATGATTACTCCATCCACTTCAAGTGCCTATTGCTCAAATTTTCTTGAGTTTTGATGTAGCTTAGGGACTAATTATTAGTAAACACAACAAACTCTTTCAGTAATAGATAGCACCTACACTTTCTAAGGGACTAAACTAAGGCATAGAGTTCAAGGTCATAGGAATAATACTTCATTTTGGCCTCATTAATATTTTCACTAAAGAAGGCTACTAGCCTACATTATTGACTCAATACTCCCCCTACTACTAGGCCAATTCCATCACATTCTAGGGTGAAGTGTTTTTCAAAACTAGATAGTTGCAAAATAGGTTGGCTAGCTACTTGCTTCTTGAGAATTTCAAATAACTTTGTAGCTTCCATGGTGCACCTAAACTTGGACTTGACTCCACCCTTTAAGGTATCTAGAAAAGGTGAACATATGCCTCTAAAGTTTCTAATAAACTTCCTATCTAGAATTGAGAAAGACCATGAGAACTTCTTACCTTAGTTGAAGTGGTAGGTGGTGGTCAATTCAATATTTCAACAACCTTCTCTTGGTCCATCTTCAAGGTTCCCTTAGACACCAAAAATCCTAGGTACACAAGCTCTTTCTTGACTTTAACACTTCTCAATGGTGATGGAAAGATTTTTGTCATGAAGTCAATTCAATACTACTTCCACAAGCTTGATGTGTTCTTCTTTGGTTTTTTTGAAGATGAGTATATAATCTAGGTATACTACCACAAATCTGCATATGAATTCTTTAAGAACTTTATTCATGAACCTAATGAATGTATTAGGAGCATTTGAGAGACCAAATTGCATCACTAGCCATTCATAGAGCCCATCTATGGTCTTGAATTTTGTCTTCCATTCATCTCCCTCCTTATTCCTAAATTGGTGGTATCAACTCTTCAAATCTAACTTGGTGAAATACATCTAGCTTTTCCAAGACAATCCGTGAGATACTCAATCCTAGGTATGGAAAACTGATACCTAATTTTTATCCTATTTATAGCTTTAGAGTTCATACACAATCTCCATTACCCTCCTTTCTTGGATGCTAATACTATAGGCACTACACATGGGCTTATGCTCTTTTGAATTTTTCCTTGGTCCATCAATGCTTACACCTGCCTTGCCACTTCCAAGATTGGTCTAGAGTGAGATTTTATGTTTCCTTATTAGGTAGGGATGCACAATAGAAAATATCAATTTGATGAATTATAACCCTTCTAAGAGATAGTGTACCTGGAGCTCCATCACTTACTATGTCCTTGTATTTCTCAAGAAACACTTGTACCTCCTTTGGTAATGGATCTTTGACTACATTCTATTCTACTTTAGACCTTCATACCACTACATAACTATGGCCCTCCTCATCCCTGAGGTCCTTTAATAATTTGTTACCACTACACAACAAGACACTAGGTATCTTGGTGTGTGGCTCTTCTCCCTCCAATAGAGATTGGATTTTGAATGTACGATCTCCCTTCTTAAATGAGATGGAATTTGTCCTCCCATCATACTCTTCTTTTCTATCAAATTGCCAAAGTTTGTCCAACATCAGATGGAAGGCATCCATGAGAAGGATGTCACATAATAGTCTATCCTTATAGCCTACAATGGAGAAGTCCACCCAAGTCTTCTTATTTACTAGTATACTCTATCCTTTGTTGATCCAAGTTGCCTTGTATGGATTCACATGTGGTACCTTAGGTAGTTTAAGCTTTTCCACTACTTCCTCTGATATTGTGTTGTTAGTAGATCAAAAGTCTACTGCCACTTTACATAACTTCCCTATGATCTTACATCTGATCCTAAATAGAGATCTTCTATGTTTAGGCTCATTAGGAGTAGGTTGTTTAATCAACAACCTTCTAAACATAATATTCTCTCCATTTTCTAAGTCTATATTGTGCACTTTAGAATCCTAGCCATAGTTTTCCTCATGAAAATTTGCTATCCTCTTGTTAGGATTAAAAGAAGAGGGTTTTTCAGGTCATCTGTATATAGGGTGGCCTAATTGACCACAGTCATAAAACTTCATACTAGAAAAGTATGAGTTACTCCTACCTGATCCTCTATCCCAATTTAAGCCTCCTTGGTTGCCTCTTCCTTTGCTATAACCCCCTCTAGGAGTGCTTTCAATGTCTTGCTTAGTGAGTTCTTTCTCACTTTGGTTCCTTTTATCATTACCCCTACATCAGTAGCATCTTCTTTGTCCTCTATAAATTCTTCCCTTGCCTTTTTCTTTGAAGTTGGAATCCCCTTTCTTCTTGTTCTTTTCCTCTTCCTTTAGGGCTAGTTGATGGCACCTTTAGAGAGTGGTAGATGCCCACAAACTAAGCTCCTCTTGGATATTCCACTTCAAACCTCCTAGATATCATGCTACCTTTATTGGTTCATCTTCTTGAGACACAAACTCTAAAACTCCTCTATATAAGAGGCCAAATATTGGTCTTTTTGCATCAGTCCTTGTCTTCTTTTATAGAGGTTAATCTCAATTTTTTTTGGAAGGAAGTTCTCCTTTATGTTAGTAACCATGGCATTCCAATTGGCTATATGATTCTTGCACATGTTGATTCTCTCATCTTGTACATACTTCCACCATGTCAATGTTGAGTCTCTAAGCCTTAACTTAGCCACTTTGACCTTCTGTGCCTTTGATACCCCTTCACACTGAAAATGGTTCTCCATGCGATCCAAAGATTCCATTATTGCATCAATATCCTTTTTTCTAGTGAATAGTGGCACAATTTCCAAATATTTTCCTCCTAGGGCTTCGATACCCTTTAAGAAAGGCTCTTCATTCAAGGTAGGGTTAGGTTCAAATACACCATCCTCTTCTTCTACCTCCTTACCCATCTCATTGTCGTCTTCTTCCTTCCTTTTTTCTACATCAAAAACTTCCTCTAATTTTGTCTTCACCTCTTCCAATTCTACTTCGAGTCTATTCTTCTCCCTTTTCTCATCAATTTCTTTGGCTAGATCTACATTACTCACCATACTGGACTCACCTACTGACTCTCAAGTAGCTACAGGCATACACCACATTTCCCAAGTATTTAACTTGTTGTGATACCACTTTGATGTGACAACCAATCTTTCTCTTAAACCAAAGGCTCTCCCATGGTCTCCCAAGGTCATACACTCTACCAAATATAGCTTTTACTCACCCTATTGTCCTTAAGACTTAGTCAATAGATCCTACCCATTCAATTGGTGAACATCATTTATATAGAACAACCTTGTTTACTAACTCCCATCAACACAACTAACTCCCAAATGCTCATCAGACCTCCAAAATTGTTAGATGGACACCTAGGAATATCTTAGAACTCTCTTCCATATTCTCAAGAAAAATCAACCTTGAAATGCTAATCAAGTTCCAACTATAAAGAAAAAATGCATCCAAATACTTGAAATAGGGTTACAAGAATTAGCCCTCCAAATATAGAAAATGCAATTAACTTGCAAAAATCATTAAAAAGGGCTATAAAAAAGGTCTTTCTAGATACCCTTTTTAGATTTTTTAAATATTTTGAGTGTCTAAGGACTCTAAACTTTATGTATAATGCTAGCACAAAATCAACCTTAAAATAAGGGTTTTGTCAACAATATGATGCAAAGGTACTTTTGCACACCTTAAGACTTTCAGGAAAGCTTCTAATTTGGATTGGAGTTAGTCATCAAAATGTTCTATATTAATCAACTCTTAGTTTGAAATTTCAAACACATTCAACCACTCTAATTCCACTCTCTCTACTCTGTGATCCATAACCAAATTACTAGGACTTTCCTAAGGCATCACTGCATAATAAGATTCTCAACTTCTTAGTGCCTCATCTCCATTGTACAAAATTTACATGGAGTCATGTTTCAAATCCAAAAATTCCATTGAAAAACCTAGAGTGGGAAATGGCCCTATGACTCCATTTGTCCAATCAATCTAGCTCTGACTAGCAAACTGAAGGAAACAAAAATATTTAATTTGAGCACTCAAAACTTAATAAAATAACAAACTAGAACTATAAAGAATCTTAAATCACCCTATACCAACTATTCCAATTAAAAAATTTCCATATCTAATCCATTTGTGGAGCAAAAAATCTCAAAAGCATAAAATAGTCAATTAGATCTTGTTGTTCAATATGTACAATGCAAAAATTAACTTCTCCAAACCCTTGAATACGTTGAGAATGGAATCATATAGGATTTCTGTGAGCTTTCCTAACTATTTTAGATAGTTAGAGTGCATTAACTAAAAAGTTTCTCAATTGTAAGACA
This sequence comes from Cupressus sempervirens, assembly GCA_028749045.1. Taxonomy (NCBI): domain Eukaryota; kingdom Viridiplantae; phylum Streptophyta; class Pinopsida; order Cupressales; family Cupressaceae; genus Cupressus; species Cupressus sempervirens. The sequence continues at coordinate 354,503,294 of CM053792.1, read as the reverse complement.
TTAACAATTTTGATCACTTGACTTTCAAACTTGCTCCCAATCATTTCAAACCATGCCAAAGGTCTTGAATGGTTGAAAAAAACATCATAAGGTCCTCCAAACACTTGTTTGACCATTCTATCCTCCAAAACCCAAAATTTCTCTATATAGCTAAATTGGCAATTTTGAGAACCTATGAACAACTTAGCCTACACAAACTCACCTTAGGACTAAACTAGCCTTATTATTCACATAGTCATGTGGATAACACCACTACAACCAATATCTAAAAGGGATCCCTAGGTCCTCCTTTAGGCCACCTAGTTGCCCTTGCACCATTACTTGCATTTGGAAGATGACAAGTCTTATTATACAAATAAACCTAGAGCTAGGGGAGTGGATTATATCTTGGTTGGTACAAACTTGAGTAAACACATTGTAGATTGGGGGTGCTCCCCTTTCCACAAACTAGTTTTAAATAATTTCCTCCTTAATGACTTAGATGTAGGAATGGGTAATGTCTATGCTCCCAATGATCATAGGGACAAAATTAAACTATGGAAATGGATATTCTATTTGAATAATATTTAATGGATAATAGTAGGGATTTCAACATATTGAAAGAGCTAAAGATGAAATTGGGGCCTCCAAGTTTAACTCAAAAGGAAATAATATTTTTAATTGGTATAAGATGATCAATAAATTGTTTGACCAAGGAATAAGGATATTTACAAGGGGATATGGCCTTTGTAGTACCTTATAAACTCTCTAATAATCACCCCATTGTAGCCATTGAATCTAATTTAAATCATAACAACCTAGAGGGGTAAGTGTGGATTTCTCATGTGTCTCACTTACTCAAGAATGAGAATATATGTTCTAAAATTAAAATAATAAGATGGTATAAATTAAGTTATGTTTAATACTATGTAAAAACAAGCTAGTGGACAAAAAATGATAGTAGTTTGAAGACCACATTTTAATTTGTGAGGAAGAAAATAGCTAAGGGTAATAGGAGATATGAAGTTGACTTGATGAACATTTCCTAATAGAGGACAAGATGGATCCCACTTTTTGGCCAAGTTTGAAACTTAAATAGATTTGTTTTCTTACACTTCATTTTCAAAAGCATATTAATAAAAAAATCATAAAGAATTTGAAGATAATGTAAAGTAGTGATTTTTAGTAGTTTCTTTCTAGTTTATAACATTTTTTTCAAAAAAATTATAATTGACTTGAAGTCCATTTTTCCTTCTCCTCTGAGAAGTGGTTTACCTAAAAATTGTCATTTTCAAAGAGTGATGGGTTTTTTGATCAACATAAGCTATTTTCTTAAATATGACAATGAATAAATTATTTCAAGGATAGAATCGTAACATTGATATCTAGCAAGTTTAGCTAGTTTCATTCTATTTCATCAAAAGTAATAGATTTTATTTAGTGGCAAAGGGGCACTAATGATAATTTAGACATAATTATTTTTTACCAATATAATTTGATTTGTATTTATCAAAATGAAAATTTTATTTATTTTCTAAAAAGATAACACGCATAGCTTTGATGAACATAGTTTCAAAATATTTTATTCTCTCAATTTCTATTTTCTTGAAGCTTCAAATAGAGATTTGTGAAATGGCTAAAAACATGTATTTAATAAAATTAAAAATAAAAGATCGAAATAAATAAAAAATATACTTAAACTATAGTCATTGGAAATATTATTCAGAGTACACAAATTTTCTATATTTAGTTTTAGAATATGGACCTATTTAGCCCTTGTTTGAGTCTTCCAAAGGGGAGATTTTGGCAGAAAATCAAAAGGCTTGTTGAAGTTTTTATTTTCGGAGGTTTTACATGAAGATGAATTGAAAAAAAGGCCCTTGAGGAAGCATCAAGAGAAAACCCTTCACACAAATCCCCAAGGTGGTTTTTCCTTGATTTAGATGGTCTTTGAGCAAAGCCCCTTGGGCCATTTCTTGGTGGGTCTTCTTCGATGGGGCTTTGCTCAAAGCCCTATGTGGCTAGTGGGAAAATGGGAATTTGAGTAAAGTCTATGGATTCACATGAATCCTCCAATAACTTGGATTTTCTCAAATCCTTGTGGAGGATTCCTCTAAAATTTGGATTTCCAACTTTTCATTTGATTTATTCATCATGAAAAGTGAGAACCGTGACTATGGCCTAAACTAGGGACAAAATTAAACTATGGAAATGGATATTCTATTTGAAGAATATTTAATGGATCATAGTAGGGATTTCAACATATTCAAAGAGTACAAGATGAAATTGGGGGCTCCAAGGTAGACTCAAATGGATTTTTTTTTCAAAATTGTTATATGATGATCAGTAAATTATTTGAGGAAGGAATAATGATATTTATAAGGGGATATGGCATAATCGATTTAACTTCTAGAAAGATGAGAAGAGAATCTACTCTAGAGTAGATGCATTTTATCCAAGAAAGTAATATTTAGTTTCAAGAAGCATTATAATCTTGTAAGTGCATTTGTAGTACCTTATACACTTTCTAAGAATCATCCCTTTGTGGCCATTGTATCTACTTTAAATCATAGAAACCTAAATGGACAAATGTGGATTTTCTCATAACACTCACTCAAGAATGAGAGTATATGTTCTAAAATTATCAGCAAAAAGAGGGGTAAAAATTTAATAAGATAGAAAGGAATACAACAAGGAGAGCTCAACAAGGAGCTCGATCTTGAGCAACAAGATCATCAAATTCTTGCACCATCTCAAAGGACAGTTGCCCCCTATCCCTAATATTCCAACCCAGATCATGACTAGAAGCCCATTTAGCTAAATAATTAGCAGTTCTATTCCATTCACGAGGAATATACAAGAACCTAATGAACTGAAAAGAGGAAGAGAAGAAAAGAATCTGCTTAACAACAGTGGCCAGCTACCAACTAACATCCTCAAGCTCTTGCAAAGAAAGCATGTTCACCACCACCTGGGAATCAGACTCACAAATAATCTTACTCCATCCCCGCAAGCAACACTGTTCCACAGCATATAAAATAGCCTGAGCTTCCATTAGATTGTTAGTATAATCACCCTTATGAACTGAGAAGAAAAATTTAACATCCCCAGAACTACAACGAGCCACTCCGCCAATACCAGCCAGACCAGGATTCCTATGGGAAGAACCATCAGTGTTAATTTTTAGAACTCCATAGGGAGGAGGAGTCCAGTGCCCATCCTGGTTAACCTGACCCTTCCTCTGATGGTGAAGCTGCCTGGACATAGAAGGAAACCTATGAGTTGCAACCCCATCCTACAAATGAAAATTGAGGCGATTATAGATAGCAAGATCAATCGGATCCATACCCCCATCAAGCTCACACTTCAAAAGAATAGTTTCCTGAAGAGAATGTGATATTTTCCACCAAAGATGCAAAACACCAAGCCGAACATCTTGGAATGTGCAAAAATTCCTCTCCAACCCGATATGCCAAAGCATGAAAGATGGGCCAGCAATCTAAGTAGCATGGAGAGAAGAAGACTTGGAGGGAGCACTACCCAAGCGGGCCTAGAACTCAGGCAAAGAGGAAGCATGCTGACAAGAGCAACCCCAAGTGCTCCACCAAAGGTGCCATATCTGAGTAGAATAGGAGCAATGGAAGAACAGATGAGAGATAGACTCCTCGCCATTACCACACAAAACACAATAAGAGGGGCCCTGAAATCCACGTTTACAAAGATTATCCCAGGTAAGACAATGGTTGTGAGCCACTAGCCACATGAAAAAATTGCACTTGGACCAAGAAACTTTATTCCAAACTTGCTTCCACCAAGGGACCTCAGCATCCCCAAATAATTGTCTAGTTATCTCCTGATACCCAGTAGAGACATGATATTTACCAGACAAGGTACCGCCCCAAGCTAAAACATCTGGACAAAGCAAAGAAGAACACTCTCTAGAGGCCGAAATTTGAGAAAGCTCCTTACGATCCATGTCTGTACCTCCAGGAGGCCAATCAGAGGAATGCTTCCATCTGTAACCAACAACAGGTCCCAATTGATAAGGAGTCTTGTAATGAGCCACTTTATCCCATCTAGTGGCAAGAAAAGAGTCATAAAGAGGCTGAAGATGAGGGTATATGGATAAAATGGAAGGGAATCCATCCCAAGCATCAGACCAAAACAAAACTTGAGAACCTCCTTTACATGTCCAGAATAGACCCCTCTTCACCAACATCGCACCTGTCTTCAAAGTATGCCAAACCATTGAGCCACAAACTTCAAGAGGAAGTGCAGAAATAGAGCAAGGATCAGCACCATGAAAATATTTATGAGTGATAATATGAGCCCAAAGTTGATGTTTTCCAAAGCACCATCGCCAATAAAGTTTAGCAGCCAAAGCTTGACTACTCAATAGAGCAGATCGAAGACCAAGACCACCCTCCTTTTTAGGCCTACAAACAGTTGCCCAATTAACCAAGCTTCATTTAGTACTATGCAAATTACCACTCCAAAGGAATTGTTGACAAAGAGCATCAAACTCCTTGAGAAAGTAAATAGGTGCAGCATGAACCATGCTTCTATAAGTAGGAAGAGCTTGGATAACGGCTTGAAGAAGAGTAACCCGGGTAGCAGTAGAAAGCCATCTATGAGTCCAATGATTTACCTTATCCTGAAGCTTGGTAATCAAATTTTTCCAGAAGAGATGTGGCTGCCTAGAAACAGCAACAGGAATGCCAAGATAAGTCAAAGGAAGTGAACCTATCTGAAATCGTAGGGTACCAACAATCCTGTGCTGAATAGAATTAGGACTGTTAAAAAAGTAAATGAAAGATTTTTGCTCATTAACTTTCTAACCTAAAGCTGCCAAATAAATGTCCAAAGCATGTTGAAAGGCTTCAACTTCCTTGATCCTAGCAAGACTGGCAAGAGCAGAATCATCAACAAATTGAAGATGGGAAAGAGAAGGTAAGCCATTATCCCACCGCCAGCCTTGAATAGAATTATGGGACACCTAATGCTTAATGAATCTGCCCAAGCCTTCAGCCATGATGATGAATAGATATGGGGAGAGAGGGTCACCCTGGCGGAGGCCTCTAGAAGCACCAAATAGTTGTGAAGGTTGACCATTAATAAGAATAGAAAAAGAGGCAGAAGTAACACAACTCATAATCCAACTCACCCAATCAAAGCTAAATCCAAAAGAAAGAAGAATACTCCTTAGGAAGCTCCATTTAACTCTATCGTAGGCCTTAGCCATATCCAGCTTAACAAACATGGCTCTCTCCCTTGAAGTAGCCATAGAGTGAATAGATTCAGTAGCAATAACCACCCCATCCAAAATTTGTCTGCCAGCAACAAAACCACCTTGTTCTTCTAAGATAATAATGGGAAGCCACCTTTTCAGTCTCTCAGCAATCAGCTTAGTAATAAATTTGTAAACCACATTACATAAGGCAATTGGTCTAAAAAACTCCAATTGATTAGCACCCTCTCTCTTAGGAATAAGAGTCAAGAATGTAGAGTTCAAAGCTCGAAGCATCTACTTGCTAGCATAGGATTCTTTAACCACCTCCAACAAATCATGATTAATGATGTCCCAAAATTCCTGAAAGAATTCAACTGGAAAGCCATTAGGACTAGGAGCCTTCCCCTTAGGCATGCCAAAGACCACCTCCTCCAGCTCTTCCAAAGAGATAGGATAATCATTCATTTCCTGAGTGATAAGGGAAGGAATATAGGACAAAATAATATTTTCTTCATTATTAGCAGGAGGAGAGTCCTCAAAGAAGAGGGCAGAGAAGTACGAAATAGCCTCCTGGAACAAAGCTGGAAAGGAATTCAATTGGATACTTTGAGAATTAACCAAAGAAGAGATAGTGCTCTAATTCCAGCGAGATTGCACTGTTTTATGGAAAAAGGTTGTGTTTCGATCACCTTCCTAGAGCCAATCAACTCGAGCCTTTTGCTTCCAAAAAATTTCCTCTCAAAGTTCCCATTCTTCTAGAGCTCTAGAAGCAAGGGATTCAGCCTAGCCAAGATCCTCTGAGAAACCTTGATCTCTAATCTCCCTTGTGATGACATCAAGATTTTCTTGAGCAAGCCTCTTCATAAAGTGAAGGTTCCCAAAGCATTCCCTATTCCATATCTTGAGCTGCCTTTTAACATATTGAAGCCTTTTAGAAAATGAGAACATTGCAGTACCATATGCAGGAGCACCATCTTTCCACCAACAAAAAACAAAATCATGAAGAGAGGAGTCATGAAGCCACATCAACTGGAACTTAAAAGGAGGATGCTTCAGAACATAAGCCCCTATAGCGAAGTTCTAAAATTATAATTGAATAAAGTTGTATAAATTAAGTTGTGTTAGATATAATTCATAAGTAGGCCTGTTGACACAAAATGTTAGTATTTGGAAACCCATGCTTTAATTTTTGTGGAAGAAGACAACGAAGGGTAATAGGAGATATAGAGTTGAACTACACTTGATGAATATTTACTAGTAGAGGACAATATGTAGGGAGATCCCTCTAACTTTGAGTCTATGGCATATCTAACTCAATCGAGAGATTCGTTTACAAGGATGCAAAATCATAAAATTAAAAGTGATAAATTGAGAGTGACTATTAACTAGTTAACCCACGATGATAAATGATCATAATTTTTTTAATTTATTAAAATTCAAGGATGATAGGGACATAATTGAGTGAATTTGTGAAAAAAGAAATAATATAAACTTTGGAGATTCTAATGTCAAATCGTTTGCATCATTCTACTCCAAACTCTTAAACTCAAACAAGGATGACAAATAATATAGAATCTTCTAGAAAGAAGATAAGGAACATTACATGTTACAAAGTAAAATAAGGAAGATGCTAGCCTTCTAAACAAATGCATCAATGTTTAGGATATTAAGAATGATGCTATGTGTATGAGCAATATAAGTGTTAGGTTTAATGAGACAAAAAAAAAAAAAAAAATACATGCAAATATATCCAATATCAAAAAATTATAATGCACATAAAAGAGAACACAAGACACAAAGATTTAATGTGGTTTACCTAATCCTTGGACTATGTCCACCAAAAAATAAGTCCAATATTCTTATTATCTAATGATTACAACCTATAATCTCTTATAGGTCAATAACATCATAAGAAGATACAATCTAATCATACCAAGCACGAAATCCCTAACCCTAAATGATTTTATATAAGAATTTTCTCCTAACAATTTAGTCTAGATAATTATGAAAAGTTGACCTAAAAATCCCTTGATAAGTGAACTTTGGTAAATGGTTGACAAGTCAACTCAAAAAATCTTGATGAGTCAACCAAACCAATTTATGAAAAGTGTATAGTACATTCTTGATTAGCTACCTTATATCAATAATCTCCCACTTGGGAATTGATTATGCTCCACATTAAATAATAATCTCCCACTTGGAGATTGATCCTATGGAAATACCATTACCACATAAGGGTCCCACTAGATTGAACCTCAATGAATTTATGAAATAGTTTATAGTAATTTCTTGATCAGTTACTAGATATCATCAATAAGGCATCAACACTTGATGGTCTTATTGTTGAATTCTACAAAAACAATATAGATCAATTGAGATAGAGAAGACCTACTATAGTATAATTTTAGGTGATTAAAAAGAACCATTGTGATCCAACATTAATTATGGGATCGTTGATCTTATCCCAAAGGAAGGAGACAAAACATGAGTTAAAAACTAGAGAGAATAACTATTTTAAATGTATCATATAAGATTATGAAAATATACTAGCCTTGAGGTTTTAAAAGATCCAATGATAGTTAATAAACTCTAGATAAAGAAACTTTGTAAATGGGAGATATATCTAAGAAAACCTAGTCACCTTGTTGTAGGTACTAGATTGATCCAAGGAATCTAATGAAAATATATGCATGATAGTATTAGATTATGAGAAAGATTGCAATAACTTTGAGCGGAGTTTTTTAATGTTTATGCTAGAAAGTTTAGGATTTTATGACTTCTTGGGGATGATCTCAAACTTGATGAATGTAGACTACAAGTATAGTGGAAGCAAATTGTCATAGACACAACCAATTCTATGTCATAATATCCAATGGGAGAAGGTCCTCACTAGAATCAACACTATTTTTTATAGAAGAGATGCATTTTTTTACCTAATAGGGGATGCCACAATATCTACAAAATTCAAATTTGTCATATTACCTAGGTGATCCAACAATAGCGGGTACCACTTTTTGACCAATTTTGATACTAAAAATAATATTTTTGAAACACACCTCACATTTGAGTTACTATATCTCTAAAAATATGAATAATTTGAAGATGTCATAAACAACGGATTTTAGTATTTTATTTCTACTTTGTAACCATATTTTTTAATTAAAAAAATAATTTTTTAAATCAAATTTCTCTTCTCCACCAAAAAGTGGTACATATGAAAAATTTAAAAATTTTAAAGAGTGATTGTCTGCTTGACAAGCCTAACTTTTTTTATATAAATGAGAATGAGCTAATTATTTTGATGTTGGATTTGTAACATCAATATCTAGAGGATCCATTCCACTTTCTTCAATTTAGTTGAATATTGTATAGTTTATGATGTTTTAAAGTGACATCAATCGTAATTCAGACATACATTCATTTTGACAAGGATAACTTGAACTCAATATATCATCAATCAAATTTCCTTTTTTCAATAGAAAGATAACTCACTAACCTATTTCCTAGAGATTTTTCAAAACAAAATTGGCCTAATTTAAAAAAATTCCTAAAGTGTCAAAATTAGTTGATGTTCAATCGTTAATAAACCTATAATGAGCTAAAATTATATTTGAAAGTCTTACTGAATATAATATTTATTAAAATTAGTCATTGGAAAGCTTTCTTTGAGTAACACAATTTGACATTTTTGTTTTATAGTAGGAGATCATTTCATCCTAGTTTTGAGGGTCAAAACACCAACTTTTAAATTTTTTTCTAAAAATATACAAAATATTTTTAAAAATGTATGTTCACACAAACATAATGTTCATACAAACATATTTTTGTGTGAACATACCTACCAAAGAAATATGATGACCGATTTTATATTTTAATGTGTTTTCCTAAACATGTATAAAAAGTTTGGGTTTTCCTAAACACATAAATAGGGCACTTTCACAATCAAGACAAATGTTTGAAATTGAAGGAAAATTTTATAAAGTAAATGCAAATTTTTGAAGGCAACGACAATTTTTTGAATTTTTTTTATGGGAAACAAGAAAGGAAGTTAGAGAAAACGTGCAAGGAAGAGATCTCATGAAGCGAAACAAAGAAATCTTCACAAAACTTTGGCACATTATCTTAGAAATAAAGAAGGTATGTAATTATAAATATAAATTAAATTTATTTATTTTCATGGTCTTGAATTTAATTATGTTTCAATATTATTTTTTGTCTAATTTGATTCATTTATAAACATGTTGCAGATAATCAACAAGGTGAAGGTGAAGAAAATGTTGAAGGAGGCTCAACAGAAGAAAATAGAAGTACAATTGGGAGAAGGGTCAAGATCAGTCCCTGTAGAGTCTCAAACAACGAATGTTAGAGAAGGCTCAATATTGCTCCCTACAACATCTCAAATAATGAATGTTGGAGAAGGCTCAAGATCACTACCTATAAATATTCAAGTAACATAAGTTAGAGAAGGGTTGGAATCAGGTGCTCCTACTGGTATGGATGAACTTGTAAATATTACTCAAACTGTAAAGAGTGGAATTTCTCATAAAAATTTAAATCATTTACTTAAAATGGATGTGGATAAATTGAGAAAACTTGCAACTACTATTCAACCCTTAAGTCTCTCTAAGAAAAGGTCAATGAATAAGATGATAAGATAAATAACTCTTAAATTTGTTAATATTGAATTGCATTGAACAAGCTTAGTTGCTTTGACTTTTGCTTACACAAAAGAAGTTGCAAGAGGCATTGAAATTGTTAGCTATAGACACAACATCAAAGAAGAGAATAATTTCTAACATGCAAACTGACATGATTTAAAATGTTAGACAAGGTTTGAGTAACATAGGAAAGTGGTCTCAAATTAAAGATAGGTCCACGGCAAGAATAGCGACCCTGTTGTCTACTGTAAATAAGAATATGACCCAAAATAGACAAATATCTTCAATTTTGTTTGAAATGAGTTTTAGTAGGAAAACAATGAGAGAACATATTAAGAGAAGAATAATTTTGGATGATAGTACTAATGAAAGAAATTGGGAAATTATGTGTAGAGCACCTCATTTTGATAAGATTGATGAGGGATTTGAAAAATTTAGTCATATCATATTAGATTGATAACACTCATCCTTCATCAAGTAGTAGAGATGTTATTAGGCATAGGATTGTATTTGGACACTATGAACATCATACAAAACATTGGTTGGACATAACACAACATGAGCTATATGTGTCATTTTGTAGTATACATTCTAAAATAAAAATTAGGCAAAAATTGTTTGAAAGATTGAAGTCATACTTTGTGAGATCAAACAAAGTGTTTGAAACTTGTTGTCATTATCATACTGAATTTGATCTCTACTATCAGGTATTCTTAAAGTTTTTAGAAGACGCCTATGGTTTTCACACTACTCCTCCTAGTAGGCATAGTGAGTTTATATCATCCATTTTATGTGACAAAATAGATAATCCAGTTGGTCAAATAAATTGCATAAAAAGAATATGTGAAACATGTGGTGAATTTTCTCTTTTCTCTTTGAAAATTGAAAATATTAATGTAACAAAAAGGTGAATTGCAAAAGTTACATGTAAAGAATGAATTAAAGTTGGGGAAAGGGACAAAAAGGATGGAATATGTTGAAGAGGAGTTACCTATTGTAACTTTTATGGATAGACTTAATAATTTGATTCAACCTTATATTCATCAAACATTTTTGACAAAGCACCAAGCACAACAATTTCAAAATTTGAGAGATTATTTCCTACTTGGAATGATTCTATCAATCATTGATTTTTTAGAGAACTATTACTTTGTTTATCAGAAAGAAATTGAATTAGATTATTTATTTTCTAAGTAGGTTACTATTATAGGACATGTTTGTTATAGATATGCACAGTTAGATTTGGATGGTGTTCAAAGTACACTTGAAGCACGAATCATTAAAAAGAAATATCACTTTTATATAAGTGATGAAAAAGAACATGACATTCACTATGTAGAACATTGCTTCAATATGTTTTTTCCTTATTTGAAAGAAAGAGACAAAAATATTGATAAACATTATGTTTGGTCTAATGGATGCATCACACAATTCAAATCATCTAGACCATTTTGCGTATTATGTAGATATCATCGTAATGAAAATATAAAATGCATATGGAGCTTCTTTGAGAGTGGGCATAGAAAGGGTCAACATGATAGCAATGGAGCTTGCACATCAAATGTGCTCTATGAAAGTATCAAATGAATTATAAGGGAGTTTGTATAAATAATTAACATGATGTTGTTGAATGGTGTAAGACACATTTTGCATTAGACAAGGTTGGGGCATCATCAACGACAAATCGACAGGTACCGTATAGATAGCTTTGGGAGATAATAGCTATGCATGTAAAAATTTGTTTAAATTTTATGCAATTAAGTTTCAAAATTTTATTTTAAAGTTTTAACTTGATTCATTGAAGTTTAAATTTAATTTGTCCATATTTTTGTAATGAACTTTCAAGAGTTAATTTATAAAAAACATGCATGGTTGGAAGAGGATAGAAAATACACATTCATTTCATTCAGTCATGAGTACAAATAATCACAAATAGATATTTAAGACAAGAGAATACTCATGTTTCTTTGATAGTTGCATTGATGAGGACTATAAACATTGCATCAATCAAACACATGGATAAACAGGTGCATGACTTTTGGTGCTACTAGATGTTACTGATATATTTGATGAAGATGAAGATGAAAATTTTGATGATATTCCATAGATCTTTGATGATTATAATCATATTTTTGGATTGGTGAAAGTGGGTAAGTATCATAAAAATTAATCTTAACATTCTATTTAATTATCATTGAATTGTCTTGTATAATGTACATGTACATACTTGTTCTTCATGAGATGTACTTGTAATGATTGTTGAGGCTAAAACTCATGAAGGTGTCAATTATTATTTATTGTGATGTACTATAGAGAGGACAAAGTTACATGATCATGAAGAAAGTGATGAAATCTTCTTCCCTATAGTTATTATACATACATATGCATGTACTCTCTCTCTCTCTCTCTCTCTCTCTCTCTCTCTCTCTCACACACACACACACACACACACACACACACACACACACACACACATATGTGTGAATAAATTTTTATCAGACAAATTTTAAAATATTTAAAATTGTGGTGTAGGTTTTGTTGTGATATAGGGAACATATTTGAAGAATCAAAATAGTCCAAAATGGAATACACATTGTTGATTATCAACCTAACACCAAGGTTTTCAAATACAACCAACTAGTTGTTGCCACTGGGCTTTTTCTACATTGAGTCAAATTTAAGCATGAAAATTGCAAGTGGACAGTAGATAGTGAAGATCATGAGAAGATATTAGATGTTATAAGTGAACATCATGGTTGAACTAGGCCCTAATTTAATTTAAATCAAATTTTAGGACCTTTAAATGTACACATTTTTTTTTTCTTAATTATTTCTCTAGATATACATGAGCACCATGGTATGAAGGATTTTAAAACTATATTTGAAATTCAAAATTGATTTATATGTTTCTCTCTATTCATCTTTCCCTTCTCTTTTCTCTTCCCCTCATCCCCCCCCTCCCTCCCTCCTTCTCTATCACAATTTGGTTTGTATACAAATTACATAAATTTAATTAATTATTATATATATTTCTTTTAAACATGCATTTACAAAATTAAAATACATGTTATAAATATTAAAATTTAAGCTCACATAAATCTTTGTCATCTAATAAAAATATTTATTTCTCTTTTCTTTTTGTCTCCCTTCCCTTTCTCTCTCTTCCCCTTCCCCCCCATCTCTCTCTCTCTCATAATTTAGTTTGTATGGAAATGACATAAATATAATTATAATATATATTTCTTTTAAACATGCATTTACAAAATTAACATACATGTTATAAATATTAAAATGTATACTCACATAAATATGTGTAATCTACTAAAGTACAAAAATATACAAGTACATGTCAAGAATGAACATCTATATCTAAAACATACATAGATACATAGATACATGTATATCTGTGTGTGTGTGTGTGTGTGTGTGTGTGTGTGTACATACACACACACACACACACACACACACACACACACACACACACACACACACACACATATATATATATATTGAAATTCATGTATGCAAGCTATGTTAACAAAAAATGCATGAAAGTCTCAAATAAACATGTATACATAAAATAAATATAGTTAAATACTTGTCAACTAGGTACTGAAATACATCTATGTAAGTCTCTACAATAGGTAAACATGTAAAAAAAAGTCTCAAATATATAAATTCATCAAAATATACATATATCTAGTACTACTGGAGGGACCCTTCAAAACACATATGAATAGAACAACCCTCTAATCGAGTCTCCTATGCATCTTGTGCCTAAGGTGCAACAACCGAGCCCTGTAAATATGTATACATTAGATCTATCTAAACACATATATATAAATGTGTACATGAATACAAATGAATATATTTTGAAACATAAATAACTTTACAAACTATTTAAAAATTGTACCTGAGCACTACTAGGTGTCTCCGTAGAATCCTCTCTCGAGCATACATACCCTGACCCAACACTAGATGTTATAATGTACTTGGTAACTTTTGCCTGCAAAATTTATTTAATGTATATTATATATTATAATTTTTTAATATTTATCTAAACTATTTTTAAATTTTTTTAATTTAAATTTAAAAATATTATATATGTACCTAGGTCTCAAAAGTTGGAGGATGATCATCACACTCCATCATATCATCTATCGATGCACCTCTAGTACTAGTGTCAACATCTCATCCTAATATACCAAGAACGTCTCCTAAAGCACCAACATCTATTAAAGCACCCTCAATGCCACAATCTCTTGAAGCACCCAAAACAACCCCAATGTCTGCAACTTGAGCTGCTAGTAATGATGACTGAAGTGGTGTGTGTAACTTGTTGGGTAATGGTTTAGAATCAGTGCCCTAGAATAACATGTTCATGAATGATAATGATCCCTTTCTTTGACTAGTATCAATCTAAGATAGACCTTGTTACTACTCAACAAAATCATCAAGGCCCTCAGCTATGATCCTAACATCTCCAACTCGTATGCCCAAGTTATTTGTAGAGTGTCATGAGACTAGTCCAAAAAAATTTAAGCTATGTTGTATGGAAATTATCATCTGTGTGGTCTGTGCTAGTAGAACTATGGGGTCCTAATGTAGTCTAATGTTGTCCATTACTGAGTGAACTAGTATCCCTTATGTATAAGAAATATAACCAATACCCTACAATAGGTTCTCTAGAAAATATAGCACTAGATCCATATGTCTATGTTGTCTACAAAGAGCATGAACATCACCTAGTAATGGTAGTCCAAAAAATCTATATACCTCATTAGGGGAGGTTCTTGAAGTGCTACTCGATGCCTTTGAATATGATTAACATGGACAACTCCATTAAGTGTGAATATACCAACCAAGAGAGTCAAATGTGATAGTGGCGACCATAGATGTAGTGTGTCCAATACTTTCAATTGCTCCCCTCTGGAAAGCAATCACAACTCTATCAGCAATAAAAGCTAGTACTAGAGTTAGTGTAGGAAGTCCCTACCCAATGAATTATTTGACATATAGAGGTGGCAAACACTCTACTGGATCATGATTTGTGATCCAACCATGCCCTTGTCTACAACAATCTAGAATATCTAAGAAGTTGACTTTGAGCCCTATGTGGAACTTAGTGTACAAATTTTGTGCAAAATAAAGAGGAATTTTCTCATTATTAGGATAAAAACCATTCATAGCTAAGAAATGAGTATAGGTCATACTAGCAACAACAAGATCTATGCAATGTGTCACTCAATAGCACCTCATCCTACACTAGGTACCCTCATATGATGGAAAAAAATCTTGTTTGATGACATCTTTTTGGGTCAGCCTCTTCACATCTTCTAAAGATGCATCTCCCAAAATCTCATCTCTAAAATCTGTAGATATGGCAACTAATACATTAGGGGTAAAAGAATGATGTGATATAAATCTAGTATTTAGATCCTATAAGCTCCTACATATGGTCACATAGATGTCTCGATATATACACCATCATCCATGGAGAGTATGGACTACTCTAATCTAGTAACCTCCTACCTTGTAAATGAAAATAGTACATCAATATCAATCTGTCAAGGTATTGCAACAAGAGCCACACCAGGTCCTGCACCAGGAACTAGACTAGGACCTACATCATGAGTCACAACATGAGCCCCACCAGGAGCCCCACTAGGAGCCCCACCAGGATTAGAGTTAGAATTAGAGTTCAAAGTAGAATTAGAGCTTGAGTTAGGATTAAAATTAGAGATAGGGTAAGAGTTAGAATTAGAGTTCTAGGTTTAGCAATAGGGCTATAGTTAATGTTTGGGTTAGCATTAGGGTTAAGGTTAGGGTAAAAATTAGAGTTAGGGTTAGAGTTAGAATTAGAGTTCTAAGATTAACAATAGGGATATAGATATAGTTTGGGTAAGCATTAGGGTTTAGTTTAGCATTAGCATTCAAGTTAGAGTTAAAATTAGAGTTAAGGTTAGAGTTAGAATTAGAGTTCTAGGGTTAACAATAGGGTTGTAGTTAAAGCTTGAGTTAGCATTAGGGTTAGGGTTAGGGTTAGGATTATGGTTAGGGTTAGAGTTAGTGTTAGAGTTAGGGTAAAAAATAGAGTTAGGGTTAGAGTTGGAATTATAGTTATCAGGTTAATAATAGGGGTATAGTTAAACTTTGTGTTAGCATTAGTGTTAGGGTTAGGGTTAAGGTAAAAATTAGAGTTTGGGTTAGAGTTAGAAATAGAGTTCTAGGGTTTACAATAGCAGTATAGTTAAAGTTTAGGTTACCATTAGGTTTAGGTTTTCAATTAGAGTTATAATTAGGGTTTGAGTTAGAGTTAGTTATGATTTGAGCTAGAGTTAGAGCTAGAGTTATAATTAAGATTAGAATTAGGGTTATATATAGTGTTAAGGTTAGGGTTAGAGGTGGAATTAGAATTAGGGTTTGGTTAGGGTTAGGGTTAAAAATAGAGTTAGGATCATGGTTAGGGGTAGGAGTAGAAGTAGAGTTAGATTAAGGTTAGAGTTAAGGTTTGAGTTTGAGTTTGAGTTTGAGCTAGAGTTAGAGTTGGGATTTGGCTTAGGGTTGGGGTTAAGAAATAGAATTATAGTTATAGGGTTAAAAATAGGGTTAATAAACTTGAAAGAGCTTGAGCAAGAAAAAGGATAGGATTCCCCTTCAATGGTTAACAACTAGGGTCCTAGCAACCAAACTCGAGCTCATTCTAAGAAGAATTAGGATATGAACAAGATGGAAGAGTTGAAGACCATTATGGAGAATATGCACATTTTGGTAGACCAGGCTATTGACCTAATAAAGACTATGTAGTTGTTTGAGTGTTGGTCTTTTTCTATCTTTTTGTTATTCTTTTCAACTCTGTTTCTAGTTGGCCTCCTATTTCTATGTTTCTCTTTGCTCTATTAGGAGGTCTATTTTATGTTGATCTTTGCTTTAAAGCATAATGCTAGCATGGAAGGCTCGCAAGGATGTTTGGAAAATTCTGCAGAAAGGAAAAGTGACTTGTTACATGGAGCAACTCAATGGTTTTAAGCCACACATCACTACGGCTTTCTTTAAGAACTGGTCCAATGACAAAGTCACTCTCCATGGTGTGACTGTGATCTTTTCTTTCATGACTATTATTTTTATGTAAAAGGTTTTGGGTCCACTAAAACCTATTTTTACTTAATCAAAACAATGGGGGTATAGTTAATGTTTGGGTTAGTATTAGGGTTATTGTTACAATCAAAGTTATAATTAATGTTAGAGCTAGAGTTAGAGCTAGTTAGGGTTTGAGCTAGAGTTAGAGTTAGAGTTATCATTAAGATTAGAATTAAGGTTAGAGAAATAGAGATATATATAGGGTTAGGGTTAGAGGTGGAATTAGAGATAAGTTTAGGATTAGGGTTAGTGTTAGGGTAGGTTTAGGGTTAGGGTTAGAGTTAGTGTTATAGATAGAGATAGAGTTAGGATTAGGGTTATGGTTATGGTTATGGTTATGGTTAGATATAGAGTTAGGACCAAGGTTAGGGTTAGAGTTAGAATTAAAGGGTTTGAGTAAGAGTTTGAGTTAGAGTTAGAAATAGAATTAGAGCTAGAGTTAGGGTAAAAAATAAAGTTAGGGTTAGAGTTAGAATTAGATTTCTAGGGTAACAATGGGGACATAGTTAAAGTTTGGGTTAGCATGAGGGTTGAGGTTACAATGAGAGTTAGGGTTTGAGTTAGAGTTAGAGCTAGAGTTAGGGTTAAGGTTAGAGATAGAGTGAGGATCAGGGTGAGGGTTAGAATTAGAGTTAAGGTTTGAGTTTGAGTTAGGGATAGAGTTAGAGTTAGTGTTTGGCTTAGGGTAGGGGTTAAGATTAGAATTAGGGTTACATAACTATATTTACATAGAGGGTTAGGGTTAGGATTAGACCCTTTTTTTTTGTTTTCTAATGTTAAATTAATATTTTTCTAATATTCTAGAATTTTTTTTTTAATATTTTCAAATGTTTTTATAATATTTTCTAATGTAGTTTCTAATATTTTTATATATTTTTTCTAATATTTTGTAATTTTTTTTCTAATATTTTTCTAATAATACTAATATTTTTTTGAATTTGTTTCCTAAAGTTATACTAATATTTTTATAATATTCTACACTAATGTTTTTATATTTTCTTTTCTATTTTTTCCATTATTTTATAATATTCTAGACTAGTTTTTTTTAATAATTTCTAATATTTTTAAATATTTTTCCAATAACACTAATATATAATTAATCAATATAAAATTATAAATTAAAAAAATAAATATAATTAACTAACATTAATAAGCAATAAAAATATTAAACGAATAGTAATATATTCTATGAAAACTTAAAAAACATAAAAAAGATTCAAATAATGAGATATAAACAGACCTAAAATAGTGCAATGACAAGAAACTGGAGGAAAACAACACAACTTGCTCAGCACCCTGACATGTTCACTCCAACGCACAAAGCATTTTTACTCCAACATAAAAATGAAAATGGAAAATGGTGAATTAAAAGAGACAATCATAACTTAAATATGTTCACATGAACCTTTGTTTTACTTATGTTCATGTAAACATCCCTATTTATCTTTGATTATGTTCACGTGAACCTTTATCCAAGGAGTGTTCAGGGGAGGGTTTCTTTAATGTTTGTGTGAACATTTTAGTTCATGTCAACAATTGAAATATGAAAATTTTCATCCATTTCCAATTTTGTCCATGCAACAAAAGTGGCACCCACTATTATGGGATCACCCATCTTATGTAGAATAACTAAAAAACATGAAATTAGTATGTGATACTACAACTGTATTTTATATTAATAATAGTAAAAAATGGGTAAGTAGCCCAATAGGAAAAAATATAGTCTATCCCTAACTCAAACTCAAACCTTAACTCTATGGAATAAATTTATTTCATGGATAGCATAAACAACATACTAGCCACCCATTAACATCAAAAACAAATATCTATGAGATTTTTCCAATATACTATCAAAATCATTATAGTTGATTGTGACATACTAGTTACTAGAAATAAATAATAATAATAATACTATTAGTATTAAAGCCTATAAAAAAATTATTCATATTGACCACACAAGACCAAAGCTTAACCAATAGTAAAATAACAACAAAAAATGACAAAAAATGAGACCAAGCCATCATTATTTCTTCTTGTTAGGAGGGATTAGTTTCCCTAGTAGTACATCCACTTAGTCATTTGGTAGGAACATTTAGTGTCTCTTGGCACTCTCATCATGCTCCTATGCATTACCTTTTATTTTCTCCTATTAAATATGTTGAGTCATTGTTGTAGAATGCATGAACTTCATAGAAAATTTTGCCAGAGTTGTGAACCTTAGGTTCAAATAAATTAATTAGTTATTCTACTTTTTCAAATCAATCATTAGATTCTTTGATAATACCATTATTATTAAAATATTATAAATTAATATGTCATCTTATGAGTAAATTAGGTATAGTATGCATTGCATCAAGTAGTGGAGTCTCCCTGCCTAAGTCAACCATTTTAGGTTGAGATAGAACACCACCTACTCCATGAAATAAATTTATTTGGCTTGGGGGATACCTAGCTACTTGTTGACTTGCATTAGAATCATTTTTTGGTTAGTCTAGATGTTAAATAAATATAGCTATACTAAAGGATAAATATATAAAAGTATACATATATTAAATAACTAGTACCTATCACTTGCAAGTAGATTTAAAACCTATCATAAAATCCTTTCCTATTAAAGTGTCTACTATGTTGATATCAACAAGACTTTAAAATTAGGCTTAGAACAACTATGTATAGAAGTAAATAAGATATTTATTGTATTCTAAAGGAGAAAGTGGTAAGGAGAGAAAAGTCATTAAATTGAATCATTACACCATGGTTAAGGAAGTTGTTTGTTTGAGGTACAAGGATCACAAAATTTAGAGAAACTCTTTATAAATAACGTGGATTACTAAATTTTTCCAAGGAGAGAAACCATGTATGATAGTAATTAGAAAAAAATTTCAAGGATACCCCACATAGATATAGCTCTTACAAATCCGTCCACATGAATGACTTATTGTACTATCCTAAATTCGAAGAACTTCAATTTATGACCATTTATAACGTATTTAATATAATCTAAAGATAAAATTGCACTTAAATCTCTCACCTATCCTCCTCGTAAAAGGGACCTAGGTAGTACCTAATAAGTCCTCCTTGTCATTCCCTCTCTACAATGTAAAACTCAACGTAGGATATATTCATATATGTACTCCCCTTTCATTTCTCTTCAATCAACATAATGCCTTTTTAGACTGAAATTGGATTTCATCAAAACCTGGACTTGATTTCTAGATTTTGTGACCACTTTTAGAGTCTTGAGATAGTCTTAGGGGCTTCTACATCTAATTATTAGGGATAAAGTTTTCCCTTGATCAATCAATGGCATAGTCTACCCCTAATAAATCAGTGGCATGGTACACCCTTGATTAATCAATCATATAGTGTGCTGACAATTGGAAACATCTAAGGGTTTGATCTAGAATAGGCCTTTGAGCCTAATCAAACCAAGGAAGTAAAATATTTTGAATCCTATATAAACACCCTCAATTTCTTCTTTTAGCACAATCCAAGCATACTTCATATGCACATGGACTATCAAGCAAAAAATCATACTTACAATCAAGCAAGCATTCTTAGGTGGACAAACCATTCCAAAAATCCCTATTTTTCTTAGCATGTTTACAAGAGGGAAGCAATGGGGCTTGGAAGCATTCTTTGCAAAAAGAGAGCTATCCATCTTCCTCCTTAGATTCAATTTAAGCATTCAAGATTCAATCATCGAGTAGTGAATATGACTCATGAGTATGTCCTAGAGCACTTTAGCCTTCAAGGCTTGGTATGCTTTATATGTTATCCTTGGATTTAAGCATTAATATTTATACCACACTCAAGTACAATTCTTTATGCTAGGGTTTCAGATCTATTGATTTGAATAATTGCATTTATATATTCTTTGCTCATACATGGGCTTCACATGCATTACATTTCAAATTAGCTATATGTAGAGGCATAAAACCCTGCATAGCCACCTAATATCCCATAATTAAGATATCAATAGATGGGTAAAAGGACAAACCTATGTCACCTTTTATAAAGAAATGTGATATCAGAATATGAAAGTTCAACATTAGCGACAAAAAAAAATGGTATTTGAGTTTAAAATATGAAGATGATGTAAACTAATGAAATGTGTAGAATTGGATAAATTTTATGCCTATAATTGCTATAAATTTTTTGAGTAATAATTTATTCATTTTATTTTATTGTGAAAGTCCCTTTTTTAACTGTAAAAAATATAAGGTGTAGTTCCCGTCAAACAAGTATATGCAAATCATTTTTTTTGTTCTAATTTAAAAATATCTTATAGATGA
This sequence comes from Cupressus sempervirens, assembly GCA_028749045.1. Taxonomy (NCBI): domain Eukaryota; kingdom Viridiplantae; phylum Streptophyta; class Pinopsida; order Cupressales; family Cupressaceae; genus Cupressus; species Cupressus sempervirens. Next base: position 354,481,992 of record CM053792.1, on the reverse strand, counting down.
CATGTGTAGCTAGTGAACAAAAATAAAATAATTATTTTTGATATATATTTTCTTTGTTATAAGTACTCAAGTTTGACCTTATCAGAATCCAAAAAATTTTTCCTCCCATCAAAACTTCCCTGTCAAATCTATACCTTCTTAAAAAAAAAATTACATATTCATCAAGAGGACTCTCTCCTTTAGAGATAAATATAATTTTTTAATTTTTTTGATATGATTTACTATTTTTTTTCCTTTTTTGAGGGAGCATCTTTTGAAATGTTGAAATATCAACTTATAATATTTTGATATTATAACATATTATAACTAATTAAAACACTCAAAAATTTATATAATGATGATATTGAATCTAAGATCTACAAAAGGGTATTTTTAGTTTTTTTTTTAAAATTGAGTTTTGATAGAGAAATGAGATTTGACCAAAATAGGTATTGGTATCATAAACGGTGACATAGGTCTGTGCTTTTACCTAGATTTCAAAAAGGAAAAGAAGTTGGATATTGTAGTACTCTTTTAACTATTTAACAGAACATTGAAATCCAAATTAATGTCAAATACCAATCATCAAGGGTGCACTGGACTACTAATGCACAAATTCACACCTAATGCACAAGTTCACCCCTAATAGATCATGTAAATAGTTATGGGTTTCATCCATCTCTCAATTTCAAGTCTAGATCTAGTTATATTCACTCCTAATGACAGCACAACAATAAAAATTTAAGGTTCAAAATATTAAAGATAAGTGCCTTTCTAACCTCCTTTATTAATTCAATACTTTCATTTAAATTACTTGTCTTCCTCACATTTTGTATCTTGTTTGGATTAAGAAGTAACTATTTTAAATATCAAGGTCAAGTGTCATTATTTTGCTTCTTTCAGAATTGTTAGATATTATCTTGAGTTGATGCTCCTTTATCCCTTTGATTACATTAACCTTCTAATATTTGCAACCTTTGAGGGTTGGCTTGAAAGAACCTCTTTCCTTGGACACTATGCTTTTGAGGTGTGTGTGATTGTGTGATGAAATTAGGGTTACTTTCCTTAATTTACATTTCGCCCATCACATTTTTTAGTGAACCTAAATTACAACATTGTCACTTTTGATATTGGATTTAGATCTCATATTGCATATCTTTTTCTCAAAAATGAAAAAAAAAAAAAAGAATTGTATTGCATGTAGTTTTCATTTAAAATGTTTAGCTTCTTTCATTAGTACATTGATGATATCTTGACAAATGAGCCCTTTGGTAAGGAAGATGTGTTGGATGTGATGGTACATGATATACCTTCTAACCCTTCCAAAATTTCTTAGACCACTTTTTATGATAAATTGTGTGCATGGTTTCCCTTTTCTACAACTATTTCTTCTATCAATGCACCTCTATGACAAGAATTTTATGACAATTAAGGGTTATTCTAAACTTAATGCTAAGGTAAAACCTATGAATCCTTTGAACTAATAAATTAATTAAGATTCTATGGCTCATTCTTATCACACCAAAAATAATCTCAACTTATTGTTCCTATTTGTTTTCTACCTTCCCAACTTGTGTTTCCTCAAGAAACTCGATTACCAACTTCTTATTTTAAAGATTATGATTTGGTGGAGCAATTGTGTGCTACTCCTACTAAAATTTATCTCTGGGAATTATTTCAAACTACACATACTTAACATAAAGCTTTACAAAAGGCTTTATCTACTCTTCCAATTCCATCACCTAATTTGAACACTATTACTTCTTTCTTGAATTATATTTATACAATATCATCTCATCCTTCTATCATCTTAAATGAAGATGGTATTCCTCCTGTAGAAATTCAAAATAGACATTATGCTCTTATGGTTTTTGTGTCTATCAATCAAAACACTATATTTCACACCTTAATTGATAATAGTTCAAGCTTCAATATTTGTATCATTGACATGTTAAAAGCTATATATGTTGATATTTCTACTATTCAACCTAATTATGTGGTTATTCATTGATTGGATAACATTGCTAAATATACTTTTGGAATTAAAACATTTCCCATTAAAGTTAGCCATGTCATCTTGGAGACTTCTATGCATGTTATCCTTGATCATTTAAATTATAACTTACTCTTAGGGAGACCTTGGCTACACATTGTTCATTCTACACTCCACCAGAAGGTGTGGTTTTTTTAAGAATAATCTCATGTTCAAAATACTAAATATGTTCAAAATTCTTCTACACAAGAATTTTCATAATAGAAATTAAGGAAGAACCATCTAAAACTAAAAACCATTCCTCTTCTCTTTCTAAGGATTACTCGAGCCCTTTCAGATTTAATCCTAATTTATTAGAGAATATAAGGTATAAGATTTATCCTTTATTAAAAAGTAGGGTGAACCTAAAAATAAACCATTCTCTTTGATTATAAGTGAATTGAAAAAGGGTATGTGTATGATCATGGTCAACCAAACTATGCTCTTAAGTGGCAATAAAAAATTAGAAAATCAGGGTTATGTCAACTTGAGATTCAATTTTCTACTTGTTATTAACTTTATTTCAAAAATTTGAGAGAAAATAATTTGTAGAAAATTGAATCTAGTTTCTAAACTACTAGGACTTATCTCAAAAAATAAAAATTGATAGGTCAGAATTTTGAATTTTAATGCAATATTACAAAAACTTCAAAATAAAAATAAGAAGTAGACGTATGCCTGACCACCTTAATCAAAATCAATTGATAATATTTTTTAATAATATTCTAGATATAAGTAGTAGACTTATGCCTAGATGTGACACATGTTTTTGACTATTTTTATTCTAAATAAATAATAATTAATTAATTTTTGACTTTAGTAATTTTGGAATAAAAAAACTCTCATGTCTGACCACCTTAACTAATTCAAAACTTTGTAAAATTCATTTTTTCATTTTTTTTCTTATAGTAGAAGAAACATAGAATGTGATGCATCTTTTGGATTTAAAAAATGTTGTACCATTTGAAAGTTATAGTTGTTTTTCAACTAATGTGTCAATTAGCACTTTATATGTAACTCTATTAGAAAATAAGTAATAATTACTTACTAAACACATAATTTGACAAACCTTACATTTATAGAAATATAAGAACATTCTTAAGAAACCCTTTTCATTTTATCAAATTTTGGTGAAAAAGTCATCAACTACATGTTTGAAGTAAAAATTACATAAAAACAAGCCAAAAACACATTTTTATTATGTTTTTAAAGTTCACCATATAGGTTTGGTATCAAAAGATATAGTAGAACTTATGAAGATATTAATTGTTTTCATTTAGTATCAGGGTGGGTGGGAAAAAGTTTAGAATAGATTTTGAAATGGTTTAAGATATTTAAGAACTACAGATTTTTTAGATCGCCACTTTTTTGGCACACCATGATCCTGCACATACCTAAAATATATTTGTATGTGTCTCTACTAAATAAACTATGGAAACTACTAAGCTTGAATATTATGATATAAAAGTTATGAAGCATCATTAACTCTTGAAAACATGGCTGATTATTATAGTATTAGATATACTTTTTTTTATTAAATTTGGATTTAATGGGAAAGTTTGTGGAAAATATGAATAAGGAATATGAGTCCCCATGGATAGTGGCTTTCTTGAACATATCTATAGATTTGGATTTAATCCTTATAAATAACCTTCACTTGGCCTTTAATCATTAATCACATTATGTAGTGGATCTCTAAACATGACTAACCTTGACCTTTTGGATTTTGAGAAAACAATCAAAACGAACCTTTTTCCTAGCCATGCAGAATTGATGAATTTTCTAAGACTCTATGATAATATTCCTTCATTTCATTAAAAAAAGAGAAGGCCATATTGTTTAAATATTGATGGTTATTTTTGGGATGAGACAAATTATGAGAGCACATAAGATGAAAACCTTCCTCTTGAGGGACTTATGAAAAGTAATCTTCTGATTACAAAAACTATTGATGTAAAATGTACTTTGGGGATTCTGAAAAAATGATAAAAATTGGTCAATGCTTGACTCTTGATGAACAAGTAGAATTGAGAGACTTGGTGAAAGAATTTAAAGATATTTTTCCATGGTCTTATGCTAATTTGCATGGTATTTATCCTAATATCATGACACATAACATTATTCTTGAACCTAATGCCAACCATATTAAACAAAGAAATTTGAATGATGAATCCTAGTATCATTCTTTTAGTTAAAGTAAAAATTGAAAAATTATTGGACATTGGCTTCATTCTCTCAATTGAGTATTCTCCTTGGATATTCAACATTTTTTTTATCCCTGAGGGAGAAAATAAGATCTATATGTGCATATACTTTTTAGATTTGAATAAAGCTTCTTTGAAAGATGATTTTCCTTTGTCTAATAGATGCACTTGATGGACATTCTTTTCTATCTTTAATGGATGGATTTTATGGTTATAATAAAAAATTTCATTCCTTTTCAAGATTAATATAAGAACACATTTATAGCACCTAGGAAATGTTGTTTGGGTTATGATGCATTTTGGATTAAAGAATGTAGGTGCAACCTATCAATGTGTTATGACTCTGATATTTCATCACTACATATATAAGATTCTTAAAGATTATGTTAACAAAATTCTTTCTAAATAAGTAAAGAATAATGAACATGTGGCTATCTTGTGGAAAATATCTTTAAGGATAATAAGTTATAATATGTGATTGAATCCTTGTAATTGTGCCTTTGGAGTTGACACTAGAAAAATACTAGGATCTATAATCTCTAATCATGGTATTGAAGTTGATAGTGAAACGATAGAGGCTATTGTTAATACACCTCCACTAAGGAACATATTATAGCTTCACTATCTATAAGGAAATATAGAATATATTTGATCTATTTCATTTCAAACAAGTTGGCTAATAGAACTATTACACTCACATCCTTGCTAAAGAAAGATTCTATTTTCTCTTGGAATGATGAATGTCGACAAGCATTTAAACAATTGAAGGATTATCTCAATAATCCTCTTGTCTTTAATCCTACACAACCTAATAATTTTTGGTATTTATATACATCTACATCTTTGAATGCATTAAGTGTGGTTATTATTTAATATAAAAATGATCATAAAGAATTTTTTTAATTATATCAGTCACACCTTGATCAATTATGAGAAATGATATATACAAATTTAGAAATAATGTGTGAATTTAGTTTTTGCCTGTCAAAAAATTTGACATTATCTTCTTAATGTGAATGTTAAGGTGATGGTAAAATTTGATCATTTAAAGCATCTTTTTGCTAAGACAAACTTATTGAGGAAAATAACAAAATGGGTTATGATTTTGAGAGAGATTTACTTGAAGTTTTTATCTCACAAAACTATTAAATGGAAATCCTTAATTGATCATTTAGCTGAGACTCCTTCTTCACACACATATATCACTCTAATTGAGTTTTGTGATGCAAAAATACTATCTGTGAATAAGGATGAAGTTTGGGAAATATATATGTGGGTAACAAACCAACTATTCAAAAGCCACGAGAAGGATCCCATAACTAGGCATAGATTGTTCCAAGGATTAATGTGCTCTTTTTTTTTTTGTAAATAGTTGTGTCAAATTCCAAACATCTTTATAAGTTTTTAGTTATATTGGTGCATTGATGTGTGAAGTACATTTTGATATAATGCTTTGATACCATGTAAAAAATTTCCTAAAGTAATAATTCAACACCAAGATCAAGAAGCTTAGTAGATAGCACAAGAAAGACATTATTGATAATATAAATCTTCTCTTTGATAAAGAGGATCCTTCTTCAGTTGTTGTGAGGGAACACTTTGACCCTTTTTAACATTCTCTACATGATCAATGTTACAAGGTTGATATGATTTTGGATCCTTATGTACAATAGTTGCAAGAGATCTCTTTATCATTTGAGGAGATGGTTCTTTGGTATATGTTCTACATCCATCCTTACTAGATCTGTACTTGTTCCTTTTAGCAATGTTGGAAGGGGTGACCATTCGTATCAACACAGGGACAATTGAGCAATTTTTAGAAACACCATTCATCTTTAGGATTCTTTCTACACATTAGGGAAGTATCTCATATGCACCTATGACATTTTTTCTTCCTAAGGGGAGGAACATTATTCAACAGTCATTAATCAGCTTCTACATTCATTTTGGAGCAACTATCACTGATGGGCATTATGTATTGAGGGGGGACTATCTTGTCTCCTTTCTTCTTCTTATAATTCTTCTCTCTTGTAGGGAGAACATTTTCCTCTTCTAGGATTCTATATTTCTCTTACTTCTCTATTGTATATACATGATGTATGTTGTAATTGGGGGGTCTCGATTACTCCATCCATCCATGCATTTTGTTTTATCATCTCTACTATTGGGGGAGGGTTTTTCCCATGAGTTTTTATTGCTTTCTATACTTTATGAGATATTTCATTAAATATCATTTGCGCTTGTATATTGTACATGGGTACCTAGCATGGCCTAGTAGTCGGGACCCATCTTGCATTATTATATAGCTTTTGTGAGCTTAAGTACATTTCCCTAAGCTGCACTTAGGGGAGGTGTTGATGTAAATAAGTATTTGTTATTTACACTTTGCTTAAGTTTACTTAGGTTAATGCATTAGCATATTAGTTTTCATGTAGAAACCTAGAGTTTGCATATTCATATGAGTTGTCATGTAGACAACACAGTAGTTTGCACTCCACTTGAGCACATGTTGTGTACTACATCTCTTTATGAGATACACCTTTCCATTCTTATCCTTTCATTGTTTCATGTACATTCATGCACAATGGAGGATAATCCCCTCTTGGTGGACATATGCTTAGTTGTTATCCTTATCTCTTTGCTGATTTCTAGTCATATCAGTTGCCTTTATATACAAGGAACTTCTATAATGTATTCATCGAATCATTTGATATCCATTTTCATTTAATCATCATTTGTCTCTCTTGTGCTATCTAATGAGCTTCTTGATCTTGGTGTTGAATTCTTCCCTTAGGCAAATTCTTGCAATTTGATGATTATAGATGGAAAATTGGTGTTGAATAAGGTGTGATATTCATTCCCCCTTCTTAAAAAATGATTCCTCTTTCATAAAAATTGACATTCTCATGCACAAACAATATTGTGAAGTATGAAGCCCTTATTGCTAGACTATGAGAGGCTTTATCCCTTTGAATTATGAAATTCAATATCTTTATTGATTCTAAATTGATTTTCCAACAAATAAATGGTTTATATCAAACTAAGAATGACAACATGCTAAAATACAAAGAACTAGCCCTAGATTTACTAAACAAAATTACATCTTATGATATCAAGTTAGTTCCTCACAAGGATAATAGACATTCAAATCCTATGGCTAGTGCAACATCTCTTATAATTTTCAAAGATAACAAATATTTTCAATTCACTAATCACACTCTCTTTGAACCTAATATTTCTAGATATGATTTTGTAATAAATTAGTATTGTACCCTAAGCTCTAATGAATGGTTTTCTAATATATTCTAGAATTTGAAGGATGAAACATTTCATCTCTTTTCCTCTTGAAATTATTGTACTCATATCCAAAAATTTATTGTTCTCTATATTATCTTGGATGAAACTTTTTATAAAAGATTTTACAATGTCCATTTGTTAAGATTCCTAGGAAACACTAAAATACTAGTTGCTTTATAATAACCTCCTTTTTTGATCTTGTTGTTGGAAACATTCAAGACTAAGCTAAGTTACTAAGAGGGGAGGGGTGAATCAATAACTTCTAAAACTTCAACATTTTAACTCTTAACAATTCAATTATCATTTAATCAATCACATATACTTTGATCTACTTGTATGCATAAGAAACTAAAAATATGAAAGCATTCATAACACTATAACACAAGAATTTGAAGACCCAAAAACTTTTCAAATAGAAAGTAAGACTGGGGTGGGGATGATACCCACAACTTTAGTACTACAATATAAAGTTAGTTTCTTAAAGCTTACATTGATCACTTCTAATGATCTACCCTATTAGGAGAAAAGAGTTCTGCTAGGTCCACCATGTGAAAGGATTTACAAACATATAATTAAGTATGCACTCAATAAAGAGATTTACAAAAGACTATTAGGACTACCTTGTTAAAGGATTTGACTAATCCACTTATTAGGATGAAATAGTAGATGATCTCTGATATGCAACTTGGTTTGTTGAATGATATTTCTTTAAGTATTAATCACATTTCCGTGATAGATATTTCTTTGCTACTCATACTATTGTAGCATTTTCAGTTCACTCTTTTTTTCTCTTCTCTGATGATTACATTGATTTCTCACTCATACTCATACTTTGGATATGATATAATATATTACATATATATCAATCCAATTATACAATGCACAAAGTTAGCCATAATACAAATTAACATAGATATTACAAAGTCGACCCACATGAAGACATTTGGGTTCTGAATACTGACTTAGTGAGGTTTTGATACTCAACATCCACTGTCAATGCTTGGCATCATCATGCACTTGCTTAACATAGAAACTTGGTCCATACTAATCACTTCCAAGTAGTCTTGAACTTGGTCTACATTGGTGACTCGATAGATGCTGTGAAAGTTGTCATATAAAATGAATCACATGTTTTCCATGACATGACTTGATAAACATTCTCACCTCAAGCTCGATATAAACTGAGTCACTTGGTTAGCACTAGACTTGCATGACATACACTACAAACATGGTGAACACTGCACAACTCAACTTGCATTGGTAAACATGGCATACACTGAGATGCATGGTTTACACTACTAATCTTCATTGTAACTATGACTACTCGGTAACCACTAAGATTTGTCCAAAGGACTCAATAGAAACTATAGAACTTGGTGACAACTAAAATACTTGGCAAACACTGATAGTCATACTATAAGCTTGGTCACTATATACAATTTGAATAAGTGTGTGTCACTAATAGAAAATTTGATTGATATGTCAACAATCTCCCCCTTTGGCATTAGTGAAAAAAACACTTATCAGCCAAAACTAAATTCAAAAAGTTTCCAAAATACATTATATCCATCACCATGTAATACTAGCTTGGTAGAGTATACTATTTTTGAGAATTTTTCAAAATTTATTTTGTAAGGCATATTTCTATACATGGTAAAGCTCTACTATAAAGTATACTATACATCTTCTTCTTTGTACATATCTTACTCCCCCATTGATTTTACAACTTATTGCATGATCTCCGCCATAACATATGTGTCTTCCACCATACATATATCTTTCTCCCTCTTTTTGACATTAATGCCAAAAATTTATTCTATTTATTTATATAGTAACACCAAAATGAGATAGAAAATATAAATGTACCTTGAGAATGATCACCAAGGTGTTATCCCAATTGTCCTACAAAATTTTGCATGTGTGAAGTGCAATTTGGATTTCTACTAATAATTCTATCATATGATCTATAATGGAGAAGTTATATTCATGGATGAGAGATTTTGAATGTACAATATATTTCTATAGTGCATCCATGCTAGGAAGTGTCATATTTTGTGTATCAATCAATGTGGATCTAATTCTTCCTTCTTCTCTAAGTAGTTCTGCTTGCATATCTATCAAAAATCTTATCTTTTTGTTGGTAAATAGATTTGTTCTTTTAAATTATAACTCTTGAATGCCCAAACTTGGAACAATATCTATTTACAAATAGTTGAAAAGCCACTTGTGGATAAATTGGCTTCACTCTAAATTGGTAGGTACAACTACCTAGAATAGATTTTCAATGAATTATGTTCTTCTCCTAGACTAATTTGGGGGTATGTTCTTGACCTGAGAATAGAAGAGGTATAACCAAGCTAGACCTAAATAGAATCTAACTTAGGCGAATAAATTTTTTTGAATATCAAAACAAGTTTATGCATTCACACATCTTATGAAGTCACAAAGCTTAATTGAATAATGGCTAGTACTAAACTAAGTTAATTTGAATCTGAGTTGTAATTAATAAACTAAAAATACTGAAGGGATTTCTCTTTGAATGAATAATGTCACTACCTATCACATTAATTTTTTTCTTCAAAATAGGGGAGTGAAACTCTGTTCTTTCTTTATTTCAACTCAAACAAAAGAGAAAACATAAGATTAAATTGAACAGAAACTAGAATTGAAAATAATTGATATAAAATACTATTCAATTGTCTCTACAACAAAATGTTCTTCAGACCAAAAATTTGTTGGCCTTTCATTAATCTTTCAATCTCATACATATACAATTTTGAGAAGACCGTTACAATGAAAGTTCAATCAGTTCATCTTCTCCAGATTGACAAATGACAAGGTGCCAATTTGCCACGTTTCAGTAATTACAAAAGAAAATGCAAAATATGAACCACTTCAACTTCTTCCCCTTTTCTTCTTTTTATCTATAAGCCTTGGCGACAACTATGATTGGGATAAGATCTTCATGACTAGGCATGGGGATGTTGGTATACCTTAAGAGCCATTTAGAGTGCTCTCTAGCCAACTCCTTCATATCATTTAATTGATTTGGCAGCTCGTCTTTGGCCATGTGTATGCATTCGCTAAGTGTCTATAGTTCAACAACCCTATCTTAACTATGGAAAGACTTATCAGACAAACTATCCAAAAATTTGGAAAAGTTCTCCTTCATGACATTGATTCTAATGAGTGTTTTTCCTTGGCCACTAGTCTATGAGTCTATATGCAATCCCCTCATAAGTTCAACCCCTTTGTCTTATGTCTTCTTCACCTTATACTCTATGTCTCTAAGTCCTTTCTCTGCAGACTGGATCATCTCAGTCTTAAACTACATGCTTTGAAGCCACTTGAATAGAAGTTCATCTCCCTTTGGAAAGATTTTTGCTTCAATTGTTTCCTTGGCCTTCATATGGATGATCATCTTCAAGAGGGAGATGCAATCATCACACTTCACCCTTTCTCTAGCTAAAGTATTGCTATTTGATATGATGTTATATTTTTCTATTTCCAACCTTAAGATAACATTACCAAACTGCTCCACAATAGTGTCTTCTTTTGATTTAAGCTTCTCAATCAATTCTTTACCAATCCAGCCAAAATGCCTATCTTCTTGGAGTTGAGAGATGAGGGCTTGAACTTCAGCAGTAGTAGTATTTTTAGTCACTAATACTCCAGAGATGGTTGCTAATGGAGTGACTAGCTGTAAGATGAACTTATTTAATTCTTCTATCTCAGCCTTCATTTTGGTGTTAGATAACTTTAGACTTTCTAGCTGCCCCTTGATCACCTCATTGGTTGACTTCCATAAGCAAACTTTGGTGTCATTCCTTGCTTCTCCAAGATCCACAGAGTGTAAAGTAAAATCTTTGGCTGTCATGTCCTCAATCTATCTTGGTTTATTGGGCTTGGCAATGTCCATTGTCAAGAGACCTATTTTTGGATCTTGCCCAAGCATGGACAAGGTTTTCTGCTTCTTTACTCCCGTCAATGTAGATCCAGAATGGATTGCAAGAGATACAATATCTTTAGTAGAAGTGCTTTCATCTTTCCTTTTCCTTTTTCTCTCTAGAGTATCCTCTAACCAAGAGTCAATGCCTATCACCTTGGAGCCTATCTCGAGTGATTTTATACTAAACATCTTTCTCTTAGCTGAAGTGGTTGTCATAGTAATCAAAGAGAAAGGATTCTTCGAACCCTTATCCACTTCTAGAGTTTTCTTTTTTTCTTCTTCAGACTCATTAGACTCACTACTACTACTTTTCCCATCCCTAAAGTCTACTATCTATATTGAAAGCCTCTTGGTTGCAGAAGTGTAACACTTGCTAGTGGAATGGGACTGTGATGAGGAGAGGGAACTAGAGTAGTATGGGGAGAAGGGATTAGAGAAACATGAGGTGATAGAAGTGGTGTAACATGGGGGGATGGAATGGAGGTGTCCATGCTATCCTTTGGCTCTTCCATCTTCTTTTCTTTAGTATCAGTCTGCATTCCAATGACTAGGATAGAATCATCATGATAGGTCTTGGCAATGGGGACATTCTTGTCTAGAGGTTGATCATGTCCACCTGATGGTTGAGCTAGCCCTTGAGTAGCAACTATTATTATGCCTTGTGTAGCACTCTAATACAAGGAAAATGATGCAGCTTCTGGAGAAGCTTGAGTGGCTGCACCATTACTCCAGCTCCTCTTGGTTGTCCATTTAACCCATTTCCCTTCTCTCTTGATGATTTTGGCCATCATGATATCAAAACTCTCCTCAACATCTACATACGACTGTGTACTTATAGTAATCCCCCTTAACTTAGTTAAAGATGTATTTCTATACATATTTTTTCCATCATCCCCTAAGCCTTCTACATCAAAGTTGATACCATATGTTTTGATTTGCTCCACTATGAACCTAGAAAAAGCACGATCTCTACTTTTGAGATCATCTGTACAGTCTACCCAATAATCTCGATAGTAGTAACATGTTTGATTATGCTCCCAATCTACAACACATCTCTTGCATACCCATTTAGGTCAAACACTAGTCTTACACCCTCATATGCTTCTAATTGATATTTAGTCTCGAATGCTTTGAGCATATTTTTTACATCAGAGCAAGACTTGTAACTATAAGCCCCAACCTTCATAGGGAATTCATACCCTTTCTTCTTTAGGCTTGCACTCAACACATTCTCCTAGATCACCTACCGCGTGATTTCTATCAGCATGATCATATCACTTGGATACCTGAGTAGCTTCAAAAAAAATCTATTGAAAGCTACAAGATGCAAATATGAAAAGGATGAGAATTGGATAAAATAGCTACCAAGCTAACTGATGGACACAATTACCTCCAAGCTGAGCCTCCTCTCTAGGAATCCTTGGAGTTCCCTACAAATTCTCATTGTAAATGTGTCATTAACTTTGACATATTATGCATAGCTATTCTACAATTGTAAGTATGGATAGAGTTCATAGCTTTTCACATCATTAGGGAAGTTTTCTATTCTAGGAAGCCTTATCACAATTGTAGAGAAGCTGACATATAAATTAGGAAAGAAGACATGCAAAAGGTGTTGTAAAACTTTACTGTGCTAAGGGATCTAGACAAATGCTCACTTACCTCATAGGCCCAATCAACATACTATGTATCTAAATGGATAACTTTTACCAAAAAGAAATATTGTTCAATAAAATTAAGTGCTTCTACCTCACCTTTCAATCTGTGCAAGAGAACTAGAATGTCTACGATCTCAGGCTTTAGATTAGTGTTGAATAGAGTTTTAGGAACCTTACTCTTAGCAGCGCATGGCTTTTGGAAGTAGTCCTCATAATTTATTTTCTCAACACCATTTTCTTCAAGGAGAACTCAAACATTGCCCTTCCTACTATCAACTTAGAGAAGTCTTCCCATTCTAGAACTTAGAGGCAATTCACCATAGTTTTCCTATCAGTAGAGATTAGAACTGTATGATTAGGTAGCAAAATTTGTCTAGTATCTAGGTTGTAGTGATTTATACATTCAACAATCAACTCAAGAGCATGAACTGTACCACAACAAACCCAATTGTCTCCACTAGCCCACTTCCTTGGAGCTTCTTAGTTATAGGATTAATTTGCTCTGACCTTAGTCTCCTTTGAAAAGTTACATGTCATAGAAATGGAGAGAGGTATCTGTATAACTCTGCAATGTGGATTTGATCCCATTAAGCCCATCAAACCCAACAAATCTAGTTGCCATTTTATCTGAGGTAGAAGTGGACCAAAACCTTGAAATTGAAGAAAGTGTAGAGGAAAGAATTTGCAAGTATAAGAGATTTGAAAATGTTGTGCAATTCAACAACATAACAGTTCAAGAAAAAGAAGTAATTTGAAAAACTATTATGTTTCTCTCTATATAGAAATCCTAATTCACCTATTAATCTTCAAGATCTGCACTACACAAATGAAATAAAGGATAAATCTATTGGATTAGTAAATTTCATAATTTCTAATAGAATTTTCCATGTCTTTTCATTGTTTTTGTTGGACCAATGGTAAATTTCCTTTATTACATACTTACCTTCCCATTTTTCACCTGGTGCCAAAGAAGTAAGAATGGAGTACTCTATAAGAAAATATCTGCTCAGCCATATTCCAGTCACTACACTTCTCCAACTATGATTATCTTGTTTCCATTATCATCTTAAGGTATCTTTCATGCAATTTGTGTAGCCACTTTTCTTACAAATTCAATCTCTTCATGAATGCAAAAAATCACCTTCATGGGTTGAAAGCCCACCAAGGAGAAGGTAATCTTCAATTTTCTACTCAAGCTTTATTTAGCTTCTAAATCTTGGGTTAGCCTTTTCTTTGAGTTTGGAAAACCACAAAAGGACTGCAAGGATCAAAAGAGGGCCCACTTCTTCATTTTTTTCCCTTTACAAATTCCTTTACCATAAAATTAACTTCATGGGTTGAAAGCCCAGCATGGAGAAGTCATTTTAGAGTGTTTTCGCTTAAGGTGATTTTGAGCTCCATCATGAATCTCAAATGTTGTCCAAGGCATAATGCTGTGATGAAAATAAGGCTTACCCATAGAACAACTCATTCTCTTCTTACTTTAATCCACAAGCCACATTTATTAACCTCTATAGAAAATCACCTTCACAATTCAAAAACCCACTGAGGAGAAGCCAATGTTTGATTCTTTGCAAGCTTCATTTTTTTTATGTGTAAATCATGATAAGCTATGAACAAGTCCATCCTTGAAAATAACTTTGTGAACATATTTATGAAACACAAGAATCTCCATTCAATTAGGTACTAAGCTACCCATATGACATCAAGGAGAAACCCACCCAACTATGAAATACAAGAGAAGGGAAAGATGGGAAATCTGATGGAGAATCTTTTCACCTACATAAAAAAGACTAGACTTAGACATACCCAGACCAAACTAAGACACAAGATCTTTTCCTCTTTACAAAATGGGTGTATGATGAAAAGTGGGGCAACAGCTGGCTTTGACTGGGGACTTGGGTAGAGCATACCCAAGCAAGGAACTCAAAATCTCTAGTTTTGCAAAGAAGATAAAAAGTGGCAACACAACAAAACAAAAATGAGGAAATGAATAAGAAAATAAAAGGAAGGAAAAGAAACTAACTAGGAAGCATGAAAAAGAAACTAAACCTAAGTATAATACAACATAGGGATTATCTATTCTCAACTTGCAATTTGATAAAGCTTCAAAACCTAACCATTATAGGTCAGGGGTAGTACTTCCCCATCTTCATAAGCCAATTTGAAGAATTATTTTCAAATTCCTGATGAATTCTAAATGGACCTTTCCACAAGGTGTCAAACTTCTTATGCATACCTTTTGGAGCACTTCACTTATCCCAAAGCAACAAATTATCTCCTACCATGAATTTATATGGTCTGGCCTTCTTATCACATAGATCCTTCACCTATATTTTATGTTGTGTGATGTGATGCACCATTTTTTTTATTTCCTCTTCAAGTTTTCTCAGATACAAAATTCTCTTCTCTAGACCATCTTTGTAGATATCATCTTCAATCACTATTCTGAGTTTGTTTGTAGCCAATTCTAAAGGTAATGGTAGATTAGCTTCAACCCCATACACTAATTCAAAAGGAGATATACCAATTGCTTCTTTACGTGTCACCCTATCTGCCCACAGTGCCTCATGAATTTTCTTGTGCCAAGTATTTTGATTGTCTGAGACCAGCTTCTTAATAATATTTATCAAATTCTTGTTACTACACTAAGCCTGACCATTTCCTTATGGGAAATAATTAGATGAGTGACTAACAGCAATTCCATACTCAAAGCAAAAATCAGTAATCTCAATTGAAGAAAAGTAGGTTGCATTATCCATCACTAATTTGAAATGAACACCAAATTGGATTAGTATGTTCTCCTTAATTAATTCACACACTACTTAAAAAGTAGTTTTCTTCCTTGCTTTGGCCTCCACCCACTTAGTGAAGTAGTTAGTTACTGTTATCACATACTGGTGACTAGCACTAGATTTTGGATTAATAGGACCACTAAAATCAAGACCCCATTGTTGAAAAAGTCCTTCAATGATGATAGGTCTTAATAGTAAAGTAGCCAATTGAGGACGTCTAGTAAACATCTTACTTTTTTCACACTTTGCCACCCAAGAATACGCATCTTTGAACATCACAAACCAATAATTGCAATGTCTCAATATTTTGAAAGCTATGACTGGTGATGAAAAATTCCCTCCACAATCTTCATCATGAAATGTTTTTAACAACTTTTCTTGCTATTGCTTGTCTACACATCTGAGAAAAGTGCCATCAATAGCCTTTTTAAACAAGTTTCCATCCCAAATTATGTACTTAGCTACTTTCAACTTAAGATATTTTCCTTGTCTTGCATTTAAGCCTTTCGAACGTTCTTCATAAGTTAGCAGATAGGTAATATTTTCAAACCATGAATCATGAAGACCTACTACGAACACTAGTAGCTTTTCTTCTAATTCTTTTGATTCTTCAACGATCTCATTTTTTGTAATTGGTTTACACAATGCATTATGCCTTACTAGCTTGGTAGGCTTAATTTCTATATCATATTCTTGTGTCTTTGCTATCCATGCTCCTCTAGGATTGTAACCTACATTCTACTATGTTAACACAATTTTCACATCTACATCTGGGATAAAAATGATAGAATGTGAATGCAAGATATAGAATTGTGAGTGTTTTGACTACTGCATAAGCATGCTTCTCAATTTGTGAATATTTCAATTCATGATTTTTCAAAGGTATGCTCATGAAACTTGTTGGGGCTTGTACTCCTTCATCATTGTCTTCCATAAGTATTGTTGATAAAGTATGTTCAGAAGCATAATAGTAAATAAGGAAATCTCACTTATAATTTGAGTGACTCAACATTGGAGCATTAGCAATAGAAATTTTTATATTTTGAAAGGCCTACTTTCTTGCCTCATTCCATTTGAAATTTGAATTTTCCTTCATCATATCCACAATATGTTTAGTAGTTTCTACGAAATCTAGTACAAACCTTCTGAAGAAATTCACATGCCTAAAGAATGACTTAACCCCTATTTTTTTGGGGGGAAGGCTTAACCTTTGAATGGTATTTACTCATTCAGAATCAATTCTAATGCACTCTTGAGACACTATATGATCAAAGAGCTTTCCCTCTGTCACATAGAAAACTGATTTCTTTGGATTGAATGAGATTCCATGTTCTTGGCATCTCTGTAAGACTTTCTTTAAATCTTCCATGTGATCTTTTCTCTTCTTTGAAAACATAGTGAGGTCATCTAGATATATAACTATAATTTGGTCCTTTAAATCAGCAAATGTTTTGCCCATACACCTCTGTAATGTGGCACTAGCATTAATGAGCCCAAAGGGCATTTTGCAATATGCAAAAATACCCCAAGGAGTTGTAAATTCCATCTTATGCCAGTCTTTCTCTTCTACTTCTACTTAATTGTAACCTAAAAATCCATTGAGCATAGACATCATTTTAGATCCATCCACTGTTTGTAATAAGTAATCCATAGTAGGAAGGGTGAAATTATCCTTCAGAGATGCCTACTTCATATTGTGGAAATCAACGTAGATCCTTATTTCTCCATTCTTCTTTCTGAGTGGTACTATGTTAGCTATCTAGTTGGAGTGATGGATGGGATAGATAATTCTTGCTTTCAACATTTTATCTACCTCTTGAAAAATGGCATCTATGACCTTAGGATTATAATTCCTTTATTTTTGCTAGAAAGGAACCACATTAGGTTTGAGTGGAATTTGATGTTTTACCTGCCCACCTCGATAGCTTTTTAAATATTTGTAACTCCAAGAAAAAATGTCCCTATATTCCATGAGCAATCATTTCACATCTTTCTTTTCTTCAACTGAACAACATTTTCCAATGTTGATCATTTCAGGATCATAAGTGTCTCCAATATTTACCCCTTCTCTAACGATAGGTCCCCTTTCTTCCCTCTTTTGCTTTATGTAGGCATCATGTCTATTACACAATTTTTCTAAGGCTACAAAGTATGGGAGAATGATATTACCTTGCAATTGAATTTTATCATTTTGATCCTTCTCAACATTAGAGCTTTCATGATTATCATTCTTGGATTCATTTGTAGAACTAGATTTGTCATTTTCTAGGAACAACTATAAGCTTTTGTCATCTTCAAAAACATGCTAGGATTCTACATTGTCTAGAACAAAAGCTCAATACACAATTTCAATCTGGTATTTCTTATCCTTAAATTCTAGGTGGGGAAGTAGCAAAGAAGTAGAAACTACTAGAGAATCAGCTTTCGTGTCATCTCCCTTGGCATTGCTTCAATAGAAAAGGCATCTAGACTTTCTATTTCATCCCAAACTCTATTTCTATAGTTCTTTAAGTTATGATTTTTTATAGAATATTGTCCTTTAATTTTCCTTACAATGAGTTCTACATCACCTCGAGCTCTCAGGATCTTTGTTCCTCTTTCTTTTGCTGATATTATCCCCAATAACAAAGCCTCATATTCGATAGTATTATTTGTATTCCTAAATTCCAATTTGAAAGCCAAGGGCTTAGGTTCTCCCTCAACGGATATCAACACTACACCTGCACTAGACCCCAAGGAAGCACAACTTCCATCAAATTCAAGTGTCCATATGCCTGTTACATCTTTGTTCCCATTCAGAGTTCCTTTGCTTTGATCTTTATCCCTTTGTTCATCTAGAGCCTCTTTAGTAAATAACATGTAATTACCAAATTCTAGTTCTTGATGAAGGATCGAGGCCTTAAGATCATCCAATTTTAGAACCATGAATTTTTCCTTTTCTTTAGGCTCTAACTTAACTTTATTATTCTCGATGGGTATGACTGCTTGGGACTAGTCCAACTTAATTTCTCCTCCTAAACCTCAGCAAAAACTCTTGCTTAAAAGAAGTCCATAGCTCTCCAAAATATCTGCTACTAGTATAGTCAATAAGAGTTTCTTCTCTAGATGTGAGGTCAAGGCTACTTGAGCATCTTTGATTTTCCCAAGCAAAGGGACTTGTTTGGAATCCATAGATTAACACCTCCCATGCACTTTAGTAAGATTGAGACCTTGGGCTTTAGCTACAGAATATGGCATAACATTATCTGATGCACCTAAATCTATTGTGCAATTGTTGAGTTTGCACCCATTAATATACAATGAGATATAAAAAGGGTCAAGTTTTTGCCCAAGAGATGTTGCTAAAATAGTAGAATCCTCTTGGCTAAATAGATTAGATGTCAAGGTTTCATCCTCTTTTTCAATAGTCACATTATGATTCAAATCTAAAATATTCCCTTTACATCTACCTACTAGTCTTTTTAATTCAGACGAGTGAGACTTCAAATAATCTATGGGGGAAATTTGAATTTTTGATTCTTCACAAAACTGGATGAAATCAAAACGAATTTTTTCCTTACCCATTTGTGAAATGAACACTCCTTGATCAATATGAACATTACTTGCTAAAGGACTAAAATCATTCTTCTGAGCATGAGGGGAGGATTGATTCTTCAGCCTTTGGCCCCAAGTAAGCACTATATATGAAGTTCCATCAGTGGTTGCATAACATTCACCTTTTGGTTTAGAATATGATTCATATTCTAATAATAAATTTCTAGAGTTGATATTTCAATATGAATTAGACTCTGAATGAGGAGTTTCAATGTTCAATTCATTGGTAGATAATAATTGCATCATACGAGTAGTCTCTAGACAATTCTCACTATCATGATCTATGGTCAAGTGAAAGATGCATATGTTTCCTTTCTTTGGTGTTGCTTCAATCTACAACCTAGGTTGTGAGCCTATGAGCTACATATATTTTCCATCATTGTTCTTTCTTGGAAAATTTTGATAATTCTACTAATAAGAATTATTGAACCCAGGTAATTATCTTTTTACTACTATCAATTCATTCAACAATTTTTGAATCATCTCATTAGATGATGTAGTATTATTGGAACTTCCTTTAATTTGAAGTTCTCACTTCCATTTTTCCATGGAAATTAAATCATTTTCAAATTCAATTGCCTTCTTTTGTGCATCTACTAAATCTGCGTGATGTGCTCTTCTCAAATCATAATTGACGTCTGAAGGCATCGCACTGATAAAGAAGGTTTTCAAATTTCTAGCTGTAGGTCTATCAATAATTAGAATTCTGCTAATCTTGTTGAACTTGGCAACAAGATCTATCATACTCATAGTGGATTACTTTTTAATTGAATTCAGTTGTGTTAACAAGGCATGTTCATCTTTCATAGTTTTGAACCTTGTCTTGAAGGTCGTTCTCATTGTTCCCAATCAGTTATTGAGCCATCATCTAAATGATAAAACTGGTCTACCACACCATCTACCAAGCTTTCCACAAATATTCTCATGGAAACATCCTCATGCTTGACACCTAAGATGTGAGTAGCTACAAAGAAGGCTTCGATATGCTCATTTGTAGTAACCTTCCCATGTCCTAAGAATTTTGGGAAATTCTTCCTTGAACCAACTAAGAAGAGATGGTAAGTTGTTAGTGCTAGTGGTCCTATTGTTGCAGCCTATGGAGCAGCCATGATTGTTTTGGCAGTGTATGCCAAGAAATTAACAACTGGAGGAGTTGCAATTTTGTGTAGGGTTAATACCTAACAAGTAGAATGTGAAGTGCTAGTGTCTTGATTCCTAACAAGTGAAGGTGGTCTACTCCAACTTTTCTTTTCACCTTTCCACTTTGGAACATCTAAGATGGGAAAACCAAGCTCTGTAATTTTATCAAATATAGCATCTTTCCCACCCCATTCCTTGGTACTTTTGAGTAACATTATTAGTTCCAAGGTTTTGAGTTAATTTTGTCTCTAAGAAGCTTGTTTCAATTTTCTTTCTACTCTTTGGATGTCCCTCCTTTGAATAGCTCTTTCCAAAGCTTCAGCTCTTCTTTCTTCCTCTTCCAATATTTGACTAGTGTTCCTATAATGTTCAACATTCCTCCTAAGTCTCAAAACAAATGTATTTAGGGATGAAATTATGTCTTCTTGATCATCTTGAAAACCAAGATTAGGTTGGAGCACTAGAATAATTTTTTCATGATGGAGTACCATTTTTTCTCATGACATAGGCTTTTTTAGTCAAGCAACTATTCATTTCACCAGAAGAGTTGCCAAAAATCTATTGGTAAATAGTTATGTTCTTTTAAATTATAACTCTTGAATGCCCAAACTCGGAACAATATCTAGTTACAAACATTTGAAAACCCACATATGGATAAATTGGCTTCTCTTTGAATGGTAGGTACAACTCCCTAGAATAGATTTGCAATGAATTATGTTCTTCTCCTAGACTAATTCAGGGGTATGTTCTTGACCTAAGAATAGAAGAGGTATAACCAAGATAGACCTAAATAGAATCTAACTCAAGTGAATACAAATTTCTGAATATCAAAACAAGTTTATGCATTCACACATCTTATGAATTCACAAAGCTTAATTGAATAATGGCTAGTACTGAACTGAGTTAATTTGAATCTAAGCTACAATTAATAAACTAAAAATACTAAAGGGATTTCTCTCTGAATGAACAATGACACTACCTATCACATTCATTCATTGCTTCAAAATAGGGGAGTGAAACTCTATTCTTTCCTTGTTTCAACATTAACAAAAGAGAAAACATAAGAGTAAATCAAACAAAAACTAGAATAGAAAATAATTGATATAATATACCATTCAATTGTCTCTACAAAAAAAAGTTGTTCACACCAAAAATTTGCTAACCTTTCATTAATCTTTCAATCTCATGCATATACAATTTTGAGATGACTATTACAATGGAAGTTCAATTGGATCATCTTCTCAAGATTGAAAAATGACAAGGTGCCAATTTTCCATGTTTCAGTAATTACAAAATCTAAAAAAGAAAAGGCAGAATGTGAATCACTTCAACTTCATCCCCTTTTCTGCTTTTTCTCTGTAGGCCTTGGTGGAAACTATGATCAAGATAAGCTCTTCATGCTTAGGCATATGGATGTTGGTATACCTTAAGAGCCATTTAGAATGATCTCTAGCTAACTCTTTTACAATATTTAATTGATTTAGTTGTTCCTCTTTGGCCACGTGTATGCATCCACTAAGTGTCTATAGTTCAGCAACCTTGTCTTGACTATGGAAAGACATATCAGACAAACTATCCAAAAATCTAGAAAAGTTCTCCTTCATGAAATTAATTCCAATTATTTCTTTTCCTTGACCACTAGTTTGTGAGTATGTATACAATCCCCTCATAAGTTCAAACCCTTTGTCTTGTGTCTTCTTCACCTTATCTCCTATTTCTCTAAGTCCTTTCTCTGTAGAATAGATCATCTCAATCTTAAACTACATGCTTTGAAGCCACTTGAATAGAGGTTCATCTCCCTTTGGAAATATTTTTGCTTCAATAGCTTCCTTGGCCTTCATTTGGATGATCATCTTCAAGAGGGAGATGCAATCATCACACTTCACCCTTTCTCTAGCTAGAGTATTGCTAATTGATATAATGTTATCTTTTTCTATTTCCAACCTTAAGATAACATTACCAATCTACTCCATAATAGTGGATCCTTCTAATTTGAGCTTCTCAATCCATTCTTTACCGATCCGGCCAAAATGTCTATCTTCTTGGAGTTGAGAGATGAGGGCCTAAACTTCAGCAGTAGTAGGATTTTTAGTCACTAATAGTCTAGAGATGGTTGCTAATGGAGTGACTAGTTGTCTGGTGAACTTATTTAATTTTTCTATCTCAACCTTCATTTTGGTCTTAGATAACTTTAGACTTTCTAGCTACCCCTCAATCACCTTGTTGGTTGATTTCCATAAGCTAACTTTGGTGTCATTCCTTGCTTCTCCAAGATCTATAGAGTGCAGAGTAAAATCTTTTGCCATCATCTCTCAATCCACCCTCCTTTGTTGGGCTTGGTGATCTCTATTGCTAGGTGACATATTTTTGGATCTTGCCCAAGTATGGACAAGGTTTTCTACTTCTTTACTTTTGTCAATACAAATCTAGAATGGATTGCAAGAGATACAATATCTTTAGTAGAAGTGCTTTCATCTTTCCTTTTTCTTTTTCTCTCCAAAGTATCCTCCAACTAGGAGTCAGTGCCTATAACCTTGGAGGTTTTCTTGAGTAATTCTATACTAAAAATCTTTCTCTTAGCTAGAGTGGCTATCATAGCAATCAAAGAGAAATGATTTGTTGGATCCTAGGAGATGAGTTTAGAAGAACTCTGACCCTTATCCACTTTTGGAGTTTTCTTTGTTGCTTCTTTAGACTCAACAAACTCACTACTACTACTTTTCATATCCCCTAATTCTACTATCTATATTGAAGAGCCACTTTGCTACAGAAGTGTAGCACTTGCTAGTGGAAAGGGACTATGATGAGGAGAGGGGACTAGAGTATTATGGGGAGAAGGGATTGGAGAAACATGAGGTGATGGAAGTGGTGTAACATGGGGGGATCGAATGGAGGTGGCCATGCTATCCTTCAGCTCTTCCATCTTATTTTCTTCAGTATGAGTCTAGGTTCCAATGACTGGAAGGGAACCATCATGATAGGTCTTGACAATGGGGACATTCTTGTCTAGAGGTTGATCACCTACACTTAATTGTTGAGCTGGCCCTTGAGTAACAACTATTGTTATGCCTAGTGTAGCACTCTAAGATGAGGAAGGTGTTGCAACTATGTGAGAAGCTTGTGTGGCTACACCTTTACTCTGGCTCCTCTTGGTTGTAGATTCAACCCATTTCCCTATTCTCATCATGATTCTAGCCATCATGATATCAAAACTGTCCTCAACATATACATACAGCTCTGAACTAATAGGAATCCCCCTTAACTTAGTTAAATATGTATTGTTATACATATTTTGGCCATCATCCTCCAAGCCTTCTACATCAAATTTGATACTGTATGTTTTGATTTTCTCCATTATGGGTGTACCAAAAGGACAATATTTACTTTCAAGCTCATCTCTATAGTTTTCCCAATAATCTTCAATATTAATAACATGTTTTATTGCACTCCCAATCTACAACACATCTCTTGTATACCGGTTCAAGTTGAACATAGGTCTTACAACTTCATATGCTTCTAATCAATATTTAGTCTCAAATGCTTTGAGCATATTTTTCACATCAAAGTGAGACTCACAATTGTAAGCCCCAACCTTCATAGGGAATTCATACCCTTTCTTCTTTAAGCTTACACTCAACACATTCAACTAGATGACCTGCCTCATGATCTCTATCAGCACAATCGTATCACTTAGATGCCTAGGCAGCTTCAAAGAAAATCTATCGAAAGCTACAAGATGCAAATATGAAAAGGATGATAACTAGATAAAATAGCTACCAAACTGACTGATGGCTTCCATTTCCTCCAATTTAAACCTCCTCTCCAAGAATCCTTGGAGTTCCCTACAAATTCTCATTGTAAATGTGTCATTAACTTTGACATATTTTGCATAGCTATTGTGCAATTGTAAGCATGAATAGAATTCATAGCTTTTCACATCATCAATTAAGTTCTCTATTTTGGAAAGGCTTAGCTAACATATAAATCAAGAAAGAAGACATGTAAAAGGTGTTGTAAAACTTTGCAACACTAAGGGCTCTAAACAGATGCTCACTTACCTCATAGGCCCAATCAACATACTATGTTTTTGAATAGATAATTTATACCAGGAAGAAATACTCTTCAACAAAATTAAGTGCTTCTAACTCACCTTTCAATCTATGCAAAAGAACTAGAATGTCTATAATCTCAGGCTTGAGATCAGTGCCAAATAGAGTTTTAGGAACCTTACTCTTAGCAACCCGCAACTTTTGGAACTGGGACCTCATAATTTCTTTTCTCCACACCATTTTCTTCAAGAACTTAGAGATTTTCCCTCCTATTGTCAACTCAGAGAACTCTTCCTATTCTAGAGCTTGGAGGAAACTCACCATAGTTTTCCTATAATTAGAGATTATAACTATATGATCAAGCAGCAAAATTTGTCTAGTATCTAAGTTGTAGTGATTTATACATTCAACAATCAACTCAGATGCTTGAATTGCCACCAGAAACCCCACTGCTACCACTAGCCCACTTCCTAAGAGCTTCTTAGTTATAGTATGAATTGGCTTTGACCTCAGTCTCCTTTGAAAATCTTGCATGTCAAAAATGCAGTGAGGTATCCATGTAACTCTAAAATGTGGATTTGATCCCATTAAGCCTGTCAAACCCAACAAATTTGGTTTCCATTTCATCTGACGTAGAAGTGGATCGAAACATAAAAATTGAAGGAAGTGTAAAGGATAGAATTTACAAGTATAAGAGATTTGAAAATTTTGTGCAATTCAATAGCATAACAGTTCAAGAAAAAGTGGTAATTTGAAAAATTGTTATGTTTCTCTCTATATAGAAATCCTAATTCACCTGTTAATCTTCAAGATCCATGCCACACAAATGAAATAAAGGATAAATCCATTGGATTAGTAAATGCAATAATTTCTAATGGAATTTTCCATGTCTTTTCACTATTTTCATTGGCCCAATAGTAACTTTCCTTTATTACATACTTACATTCCCATTTTTCACCTAGTTCCAAAGAATTAAGAACATAATACTCTATAAGGAAATATCGCTTAGCCAAATTCTACTCACTACACTTCTCCAACTGTGGTTAGCTTGTTTCCATTATCATCTTAAGGTGTCTTACATGAAATTTGTGCACCCACTTTGCTTACAAAATTAATTTTTTCATGAATGCAAAAAATCACCTTCATGGGTTGAAAGCTCGCTGAGGAGAAGGCGATCTTCAATTTTTCACTCAAGCTTTATTTACCTTCTAACTCTTGGGTTAGCCTTTTCTTTGAGCATGAAAAACCACAAAAGGATTGTGGGGATCAAAAGAGGGCCCACTTCTTCATTTTTTTCCCTCTATAAATGACTTTAGTGAAATTGACTTCATGGGTTCAAAGCCCGCCATGGAGAAGTCATTTTAGAGTTTTTCGCTTAAGGTGATTCTAAGCTCCATGATGAACCCTAAATGTTGTCCAAGGTAAGATACTATGATGAAAATAAGGCTTATCCATAGAACAACTCATTCTCTTCTTGCTTTAATCTACAAGCCACATTTATTAACATCTACGAAAAAATCACATTCGCAAGTTGAAAACCCGCCAAGGAGAAGGCAATGTTTGATTTTTTGCAAGCTCCATTTTTTTACGTGTAAATCATGATAAGCTATGAACAAGTCCATCCTTGAAAATAACGTTGTGAACATCTTTATGAAACACAAGAATATCCATTGAATTAGGTACTAAGCTACCCATGTGACATCAAGGAGAAACCCACCCAGCCGTGAAATGCGAGAGAAGAGAAAGATGAGAAATGTAATGGACAATATTTTCACCTAAGGAGGAAAGACTTGACTTAGACATACCTAGACCAAACCAAGACACAATGTCTTTTCCATTTTGCAAAATGGGTGCAGGATGAAAAGCGGGGCAACACCTTTGAAAATGTGTAGAACTTGAACTAGGGTCAAGTTGCAGCTACTAAGCACTAGCTTTCAAATCTTCATCTATTTTGGACAATTTATCCTTTATTTCTTTGGTAAACTCAAAAACATCACAAAGCTTTCCAAAAAGTGATGACACATTTGTACAAGATGCTTCTAAATTGCCCAAAATTGTAGAAAGATCTACTTGATAAATGGCTATTTGCTGACCAATGTGCTCTAGTACTTTATTATCAAACTCTTTCTCCTCTTTTTGTACTAACTTATCTTGTTCCTCAATGTCTTTGTTAAATTTCTAAACTACCTCTACTAGCTGATAAAAAATTGGCTGAGAAGAGTCAATCTCAATACCTATGGCCTCTACCAAAATTTTCTTTGCATCTTCAATTATTTTAAATTCCTTATCTCTATCCTCTCTTAGTTTCTATTGTTTAGCCTTCTTCTATAGGAGTTCACCAAATAACTACATTTGGTTTGAGGTAAGTTTGGAAATGTCCCAACTAGGGATAACAATTTCCTCATCTAAATCAATTCTTCCTTTGGCTCTTTTCCCTTACTCAAAAATTGTGTGCTTAGTTGAACCTTGCACTCAACTCTCCTTACACTTATTTCTTTTGTATCTAGAATATAAAAAATTGTAGATATGCTAGGACTAGCTGTAAAAACTAATACTATGCTTATTGAAGGAATATTTACATAAATACCTAAAGAATCCAAAATTGGTGTGCTCAAAATCAAAGTACTCAACTTGGTAGATGAAGGAGGAATCTATACTTAGTAGATAAAGTGGAGATCACTTTTGTTAGTGATGTGCTAATCTAAGTAGGAGAAAAGAGTGATTGGATGATTGGATTAGCACTGGTGGTCACAATCAAACTTGCTGGGGTTGTCTCTTCACTTATTGTGGTTGTTGGTTTGCTTGGAGAGTGAGGAAGTGAGGCAAGGACTATTGTAGCTATCTTAACTAGATCACTCTCCTCATCATCTTGCTTTGCTTCCTTGGTAGCATCTTTTACTCGATCCTCTTCATCTTCTTTGTTGTCAAAATGAGTTACTTCATGGGTATAAGCACAAAGTTGGGTCACAATTCCATAGAAGTCAAATCCAAAAAATTGGACTTCTCAGAAATGGGTACTTGATTTGCTTAGAATCGGGTACCCATTTCTAAAATCGTGCTTTGGGTACCTAAGACACAATTCAAAAATCAAGTACCCAATTTTTGAAAAGCGGATTGGGTGCCTAAACCACTTAAAAATTAGGCACCTGATTTGTAAAACATCAAGTACTCGATTTGAAAAAGTTACAAACACCCCCTTTTTAGCTGATATGGGTGTCATTTTCACCATTTAGAAAATGGGAACCCAATTTTAGAGCAATATGGGAGCTCATTTTTTACCTCTATCAACTACCTCCTACTACTATTTTCTAACATAATTGGTATTTTATTATGTTTTGTACTATTTTACTTAATTATTTTTAGTTTTATGTTTTATATACCATCAATTTATTATTATTTTCAGTTTTAATATACATAAAATTGTAAATTTTCATTGGTAATGAGTATTATCTTTAGATTATTGTATCTATTAATTTAAATAATAGTTTCATAGATGTTCATTTGAAAATTATTATTTTAGATGTTTTGAAATGTATTTAATATGTAAATTGCAATGTTGAATGATTAGATTATAGATGTAAATTCATTGTTTAAACATGTAATTACAAATAAATATTGATTTCAAATAACTAGTGTTTAATTATAGATTAGTTTGTAAACCATAAAACTAACTATATATTCTTACTTGTCTTTGACCTTGACCTAACCATATAAGTGTACAATAAAACCCTAAACATATAACTAAGTATTTAATCACGTAACACGCTGCCAAGGGATCCAAACACAAAACTTAGTATTTAATGATTTTACTTATTGTATTGTACTTTTTTTCATGGATCACAAATGGATGATGTAAACTATTTTATAAATGTATATTCTTTCAGCCTTTCATACCCTGTGACATGTATTCTGGATGATTGTGCATTCTGGATTAATTTGCCAAGTGGAATTCAGAACAAATGTATATTATTTAAATGGATTGAACTTGTAGTTATTCTTTCATGTGGATGTGTTATTTATTTTACTTCTAGTACTTATAATTATTTAAAAATGAAATGTAAATGTGCTCATTAAGGAATTGTTAAGGAATGCAATCTCTTATGTTTTTTATGTAAATTATTGTACATGTTATTTTTTTCTTAGTAAAACTTTTGGCTAGTTCTTTGGATCCCTTGGATGGGCATTACATAATGTGCCCCCTTACTTTACATCAAGGTTATTATTATGGTTAGGGTTAGGGTTCAAGTATTAGGCATAGGATTTACACTAATAGTTTCAGATTAAGGGAAAATATTTAGGATTAACTATAATCCCAATTTTAACCAAAACTCTAATCATAACCCCTACTATCATCCTAGCCATAATCTTAATTTTCTAAAACCTACACCCTAATATAAATAATTAAATAAGTATCCTAAGAACCAAGTACTAATTGTAAATGTCAAACCATAATGCTAACCTTAAATGATAAACTATTATCCATGCTTAACCCTTATCTTAAACATTAATATTCCTAATCCTGACCTTGTCCCTAAATCCTAACCCTTATAAAATCTCTAAATTTTATTAAAATTCTAACCCTAATCCTAAAATATTTACATAAATCTAAAGTATTAAATACTAAATATTAGATCCATACCTAAGCAATAACCCTAAGTTATAGTAAATGATAATTTAAAATGAAAAAATCCAAACTCTTCAAATACTAAACTATAGTTGTCAATGATATTATAATCTCATCCCTAATTATAAATGCTAAAAGTGTACTTTAAATGGTAAAACATGCACCCAATAAAAAATATTAAACCTTTACATTATGTTTTAAATTCTAATCTCAAGTCTAACCCTTATCCTAAACCTTTATCCTAAATTCTTAACCCTTGGCCTAACTAAGTTATCCTAAATTCTAAACCTTTATCCTAAAAATAATCATAAATTCTAAGCCCTTCTCCTAATTCTAAATAAAAATATTAAGCTTAAATGTTAAACCCTAATCTTGACCTTAACTATGATTTACATATAAGGTTAGGGTTTAACATTTAACATTTAAGATTAGGATCTAGTATTAGGATTTGTATTTAATTATAAAAGATGTGATTAATATAATACAAAGTTTTCTAATAGTAAAAAGACTTTGATCATAATTAGAAAATACAATTAATATATCACATTCCAACATACAGATTTAGAGGGAAAAAAGGTTCCATTAGCTCAAAATTCATAACAATTGTTAAAGGATAAGTTAAGATTTAAATTACTAAAGAAGATAAATTATAAGTTTAAGTATTATGATTAGAATTAGGATCTAGACTTATAGTTTGCATTAGCGTATAATATTTGGGATGAGCTATAATCATAAATATAAAATAAATCATAATTCTATATCTAAGCTTTCATTCTAATTGTAACATTAACTCTCATCCTAAATCCATCTATTATATATCCTTTAAACAATAGCACCATTATAAATATCTGAAACCTAAATATAATTCTAATTAGAAAAATATAATCCAAGGTAAACCCTAATATTAGTCATATCATTATAATAATCTTAAGCTTAGCCATCATGAAAACCCTAAACATAACAAAACTCTAAACCATAACCTTGCCATAATCAAATTAACTTTGCTTGATCCTGAGATGAACATATAATCCATAATAAGAATACAATCCCCCAGTTTAACATTTAGCATTTAAAATTAGGATCTAGTATTAGGATTTGCATTCAATTCTAAAATATAAATAAGATAAGTATTATAATTTAGGTTCTATAATTAAGGTGTATATTTAAGATTTATGATTAAGATTTATAATTAAGGTTTATAACTAAGATTTATGATTAAAGTTTATATCTAGCAACTCATTAAACCACCTTAACAAAAATGATAATTTGTGAAGTTGCTTCCACCTACAAATCAAAATTAATAAAATATATTTTATTTTAATCACTGAAACTATTGAGGTTAATGTTTGGATGACCCAAGAGTAGTTCACAGGTGGAAGACAAGTAAGCATCCAAAAGTAATTATAAAAGATGTGATTAATATAATACAAAGTTTTCTAATAGTAAAAAGACTTTGTTCATAATTAGAAAATGCAATTAATATAACATATTACAAAATAGAGATTTAGAGGGAAGAAAAGTTCAATTAGCTCAAAATTCATAACAATTGTTCAATGATAAGTTAAGATTTAAATTACTAAAGAAGATAAATTATAAATTTAATTATTATGATTAGAATTAGCATTATGATTAGAATTAGGATTATTGTGGTTAGGGATAGGGTTCATGTATTAGAATTAGGATCTAGACTTATAGTTTGCATTATCGGATAATATTTAGGATGAACTATAATCATAGATATGAACTATAATCATAAATATAAAACAAATCATAATTCTATCTCTAAGCTTTCATTCTAATTCTAACATTAACTCTCATCCTAACACCATATATTATATATCCTTTAAAAAATAGTACAAATATAAATATTTGAAACCTAAATATAATTCTAACTAGAAAACTATAATCCTAGGTAAACCCTAACATTAGTCATAATCATTATACTAATCTTAAGCTTAGCCATCATGAGAACCCTAAACAGAACAAAATTCTAAACCATAACCTTGCCATAATCTTAACTTTGTTTGATCTTGAGATGAACATATAGTCCATAATGAGAATACAATCCCCTAGTGTCACAAAATAAGTGTACATAAAAATTGATCTAGCTACTTGAATATAGAAAAGGGAAACAATTTTGAGGCAAACAGCCCTAAAACAAACAACACATTAGAAGTTACATTCTTAGTCCCCCTACCAATTTCTTCATACTTTCTTTCCATAATCTTAATTATCCTCATTTTTATCTCATCTCATCCTTATATTTCTTAATGATTTTGTGCATTTCCTCACAAGTTTAGTAGACCAAATAAATGCATAAATAGTGTTGAATAAAAAATCTTATAGGAGGATCAAAATATATATTCCCTTTCTATAAGGTCAGTTAGGGGTCTAGGACAGAAACATATAACTGTAATTTTTTTTCAACAAGACTTTAAAAACTAAATAGAATAGGAATATAACTACTCTAGCATTCAATATAAAATATTAATGAATAAAAAAATCACTACAATATATTTCATAACGTAATTCCATTTAGGATCTAGATCATAATTTAACAAAATAATGGTTAAACTATTGGGAACTTTCACATCCTTTTCCTTAATATCAAAAACATGTTCCCTTCAACTTGCATAGACAAAACAAGTTTGTATCTAATATTAAAACCAAATTTATATAGCTGATTTATTAATATAGTCTTTTCGAGTATTATTTTATGATTAGACTTAAATTTGTTATAATGCTTAATTTTCCTTAACATTAAAGTTTACTTGAGTGTTTAACTTTATTTATTTAATTGATATGGTTTTAAAGATCTACGCATTTATATAATTGATATTTTAGATTTAAATTTTATTAAATAGTAATTTTTGTCACTTTTTGTGTTGTTTAAACATATATGTAGATTATATTTGATGGACCCACTGCCACCACCTCCCACTCACCCACCCTTGCCTCTACCCCCTCCATCTCCACTCTCACCTCCACAACCACCTCCACCACACACCATAGATGATTTGCAAGAGACCATGAGGAATAATCTTAATGACCTCATACAAGATATTCAAGCTATCAAATGTGAGGCACACCCCCCCCCCCCCCCCCCACTCCCTCACCTACTATGCTTTGCAGATAGCATACAAGGCATCATTCATGCCATACAACATCTAGATTCTGAGGTTGATTCATTTAGATTATGGAGGCAAAACATGTGTGTCCTCTATTCTAATGACTTATCATATAGACAGGTGCATAACCTCAAAATAGGTAAAGGGAATTTATAAAGATATTTTGTAAACCCTAAGATGGGTGTGGAGATTAATGAGAAGAAGCCTTGTATTTCTATTAGATGGTGCACACATCCACACATAACAGGACACTTTTGGGAAAGGTGGTGGATGGTATTTGACCATCCACCACATGCTAATCATGAGGTGCCCATGTACTTCCTTAGGAAGCTATGGGCTAAGTTTGAATTGGGTTTGAAACCCAATTATTTTGATATCAGATCATTTTGGGGGGTTGGTGGAGGGATGCTTCAGGATAGACCTAGAGAAAAGTTGAGTGATAGAATGAGAAATTGCAGGTGACCTCAGCCCCTTGTACCTCTTTATGTGCCTATTGTACCAGCTCCACACCATCATTGAGTAGTTTCATATGCTCTTACCTCTTTGAGTGCCCTTTCAAGAAATTTACTAAAATAGTGGACATAGGCAACACATGCTCATCCACTTGGACATATTTGTACTAGTTGTGGAGGCATATGCAGAGGCCCTAAGAGTGATGTTGATGCAATGCATGATGACCATTATGCTGAGGGTGCTAATTTTGATGATGACGTATATGTCACCCATGGTGATGGTAGTGATGAGATTGATGTGTCATCATTTGTTGACCTCATGCAAGGAGAGCTTGGAGATAGTCAAGAGCAATAGGTAAAATTTTAATTAAAATTGAAATATAAAGTACATAATTATTTAGTTTCTACATACATGTGTAATTATATTAACCATATTAATTTGGACTTTTGAAATAACAGAAGATGGATGATATTGTTCCTCCTAGGAGGCAGTATAATCTTTTTTCAAGACCTACAGACATTGACATCCCTCATACGGTATGCACTTTGAATTACACTATAAAAGTGTATATTCAAACTCAAATTTAATAACATGTGCTCATATGTTCTTTTTATCTGATTTTGTAGGGATTGTTTGGTGCTATATAGTTTGATGTTTGTAGAGGTCCTGATCCAATTACCACTGAGGCACAGCCTCAAATACATATGGTATGAACTTTTGATTGAAGACAAATAATTTGTACTAATTTTGTGTATGTACATTGTTATTAACCTATAATCTGCACAATTTTGACTCATGTATATATTTTATGTGTTTTGATTTTACAAACAAGAGATGGATCGTACTCATCCATACATGCCTCGATATAGTTTATTTTCAACTCCATCTTTTGATCATCATGCTAGCATACCTATTAACACATTTGTGACAATGGTGACTACTCAGGTATGATATATATACATGTTTTTATAGTGTATAAAAAATGTAGTATACAAATTATGTACTTTTTAGTTTACATACTTTGTAATTATTCATGTATATATAATTTTGACTCAACGTTTATGTATCCATAATTTTAGGACTATGTCACAATGAGTGTTGCTAAGAGTAAAGGACTTAGCCAGATGGAGGTACATACATCATTCTTTGAAGTCAATACTATGATTTATTTACATACATAGTTCATTCAATTCTCTTTATCAAATTTTAAAAATGCATGTATTGTAAATTATAGGACCTTACCACTGCTACATTTGGTAGCTTTCCCAATGTACCTCCTCCCATCACACAAGATGCTCCATCTACCTCATAGGGTGTCCCACATGATGAGACATCTCATATTACACAGGATGATCCATCTAAGTTCTCTTCACATGGAGTAAAGAGGACATTCGATTATATAGATTAGGTCTCGGTGGCACCTTTAGATTCTGTTTTTATGACACATATTTTTTATTTTGATACACTTGGTATTAGGATAGTTTACTGTATTATATGTATTTATTGACTTCATAGATCATGTTATGACATGTTAGACCATGTACTATTTTTCTACAACTTCTTATCATGCTAGTGTATGTAGTATATATTATTATGTTTCATCATGTTTTAAGTATTCAAACCATTTTCTTTGTTGTGACATATTTTATTCATGAACATATTACACATTTTGTAAGTATAAATGCTACATGAACAATAATTTTTACTATTTATAGAGCATTAGTACTGATATCAAAAAGATTATTGGATAAATATCACATCAAATTTCTGCATTGAGATTCATACAAATAAATTTGACCTACTAAATTATAAATATTTTTATCCTAAAAATTCAAATTTATAAAATTTAGGTAAAGATTGAAGTTTTTTTTATGAAATGATGGATGATACCCTTCCTTTCACACATTTTCTCATCAAGGCTATGTATGTATGTTCATATCATTATGTACATAGGAAAGTCATGTACCTAGATGGTTCCTTGTAACTTTGACTTAGATTTTCTTACATCCCAAGTAATTAAATAACCAATTGAGGTAGTTTTAATGTGTCCTAATTGCTCTAAATATATTTGAAGGTTTTGAATGGGTCCTAGGGCCACTTACAGTCCATTATGACCCCTTATGATACATTAGAACCATTAACATCCCATTTGTGTGTCCTATTATAGTTAATGTGTTCTAAGGGATCCTAATAGACCCTAAGATGTCGTAGGACCACTAAGAACCCATTCTGAACCTTTATGATATATTAAGACCACAATTTGAAATCCAAGAGGAAACATTAGGACTTATTACAACCACTTAGGAACTATTATAATGCCTTTGGACAAAGTATCATATTGTATAATGGTGAATCTATTTAGAGGGGTTATAATTGGTTCTTATGAGTCCTAATGGCCTCTAATGGATTATAAGGGTTCCTAGCAGGTCTTAAAAGGTCATGAGATCACTTAAAACACATTAGAACCCCTTAAGACACATTAAGACCCATTAGGTCATATTATAACCCTTTAGCGTGTCTTAAATGCCCCTTAAGATTATTTAAGAGGAATTAATGGATTTTAATATGTTTTAAATGGTCACAATGTGCACCCTAAATAGTATCAATGGGTTTTCAAACCACATAGGACAAATCATGATTCATTGTGAGATATTAGAACCACTTAGGACACATTACTATGTCTTGCAATGGTTAATGTGTTATAAGAGGTTTTAATGGGGTCTAATTTGTCCTAATGTGTGTGAGTGGATCCTAATGTGTCCTAATGAGACCTAATGTGTAATAATGGGTCCTAAAAATCCCTAATGTTCCCTTAGAACATATGACTCATTAAGGAACATTAGACCTCTAAATGGTGTCCTACAATGACTAATATGCTATAAAGGCCCATAATGGGTCATAATGGTTCTTAGGAGGTTGTAATTAGTCTTAAGGATTCCTAGAACCACTTAGGACCCACTAAAACTCCTTAGGAAAAAATAGGATTAAATAGGACACATTACAACCCTAAAGTGTATCCTATGATGATTAATGTGTTCTAAGGGTTCACAAAGTGTGTTAATGGTATGAATGGGTTCCAAGGAGTCATAATGGGTCCTAAGGTTTCTTATGACCACATATGACCCATCAAAACCTCTTGGAAATATAAGAATGTACTAGGACACATTAGAAAAGATTACTTTTAGGACTTATAACCCTTTTTGATTAATTACAAGCACTTATAACCCTCCCCATATCCCTCCCCCCTTCCCCCCCCCCCCCCCCCCCCCCCCCTCTCTCTCTCTCTCTCTCTCCCCCTCCCTCCTTCCCTCCCTTTCACTTAACATGGTTAACATGGTTAAACATGCATGTCAATTATCAACATAACAATAGCATACAATCAATACAATGAATAATGATCTTTAAATTATCATTTACAAGTGAAGGGTTATTAATTACAATTAATAGTAATTTGAAACTTCAAACAAACATTAATTTAAACATGCTTGAATGCAAAAGTAATGGAAAAAAATCGGAGGCCATTACTTAAATTGACAATTAATTTATAATATCAAGTGCACACCTTTAACTTTCAAATAAAAGTAAACTCCTATTTTTAAATTTGTTTGTACAACATATTTCACAATATATGTAAGAAAATGTCAATGATATATATATAGAAGTGAACTCAAAATATAAAATTGGTTCAACACATCTCTTCAAATGAGGTCTTGTAAAATAAAATTGTAAAACAAAAACACATGTTAATAATCACATAAATTAATATGAGGTATCTGAACTATGTAAATATATGTGTAATTTGTATGTACTCACTATGTGGAATTGCACAAGATGTTGATTGTTGATCCACTTTAACAATTAAATATGCATAACTTGTAATTGAGACCTAAATAAGAGGAATATATATAAGTTCTCTAATTTGGTATTGGTAGCACAAATATACATGCAAGTAAATTATATAAGTACATATATAGAAATAACACAATAAAGAAAAAACTAACATGTGTTTGATTTAAATGCAGTCATCCCACTGTACCATCTGCATCCTTGAGCTCTTTTGCAATATATCTATGATTCTCTCATGCTCATCCATTGAAATTTTCCATAATACCTTATTGGCAGGTCTACCTTTGTATCTTTCTAATTTGATATTTATTGCCACAATCAAATGAGAATAGTGTAAAATCTTCTTTTTAGATTGGTACTCTTCAAATTCTAGTAAACCATTTCTTCTTCTTAGGTATCTACGTAACTAGGTGCCAACTGCAATGATAGACCCAACTGGGTACTCAAAACCATCATTTCCTACTTGATGATATATCAATCTTATATTAGGTTCCACACATCTAGATAGCCAATACTCAGTTTGTTCATCATTATTACTAGGCACAATAATAGCATAAACATGTCCTACAAGATAATATAAAGTACAGAAACACTTTAATCATAGGAGTACATATGCAAATTATATAAATTGAAGCATGAGATTACAACAAAATCTAATTAAATTGTGCATACTAGGTTCTATAAGGTTTGAAATATGATCATAGTCTTGTGATTCAAAATTAACATTATGGCCTTCATTTACTATATCATCTTCAAAATACATGTCAAAAGGTGCTAGTGATTTTTGTTTCCAATCTTCAACCCATTCTATATTCTCGCATTCTTCCCATTCACCTGCAAGAAAAAATTGACAAAAAAAAGCAAGCTCCCTTGTCCATATAGTCCAACTGTTAGAATCTAAACTCCTAAATGAATGCCATTTAGCTGACCCACTGATTGTATCATAGTCATATCTTGAAAGGATATTTTTTTCTTCAACTAGGTAGCAGAAACATTTGATTGTAGAGTTCTCACTTGATCCCATGTATAAATATTTGTTACACCATTAAATAATCTCATGTGCATTTTTGAATTTAGCTTTTTTCTCAAATTTATTGCTCTCTAGTAAGGGCTCTCTTTACGCTTGCACTTACACCATCATGTTCTCCTTTACCATGTCCAGCCTCAAAAAAACTCCACACATGTTGGATGTTAGTTTTCCTATATGTCCTACTCAACCAATAGAACATTCTAGCATTCTTAAATTGTCCTGTACAATTATCTGACCATATCCAATGTTGTGTCATTTGAATTTGTCTCTCTTTTAAATAATCATAAAGACCTTGACACAATATTGGACAAACTTAGATGAATGGAGTTTATTATCACTCATATAAAAATGGTACTCTCAATATTTTTTGATCCTCCTCTATACTATCAGCTGCATGCTTGTAAACTATATGAACATAAATTTTTACTTGCACTAAATTGTAATATTGTGGTTGTACCTCTTCTTGCAGTGCAAGTCTGTAGTTCTCTGCAAAGTCAACAACTGAAAGTATAGTACCAATTGGAAATGTATTCTTACATATGCAAAATTTTTCATCAAGCCATCCAACATATTGAGAATGTTTAACATATTTTTGGTATGATCACACTTTTAAACTCATCCATAAATGCATGAAAACTAACTTTATCTATAACTAGATCACACCTTCTTCCAATCTTCTCATCCTTCAATTGATATTCAATAGTTTTAAATCCTTTTACCTCAACTAATTGTTCTCCAAAAGTAGTAAAAGCATTTTTATGCAAGCATTCATCTAAAAAAGAAAGATTACCGCACATATCACATGTACTAGAAAGATATGCATTGGAAAGAAAGTATTGGCATTAGGTGGCTTACAAAACAAACCTGATATGAAATCCTTTATAGTTTGAGCTGGTATTTTTATACCACATTCCTGCAACATTTCTTTAATATGCATGGTACCACGTATAGATAGAAATACATCATAATGGTAATGAAATTGAATACGAGTTTTACAACAACGTGTGATTCTTTCCTTATTAATCCTTACATACCATTGTTTACACTTTTCAAAAGATCTTTGACTAGTTACCATCTTCAAATTTTCTAAACAATTCAATTTGATTCATTTCCAAAAGGTGTTTAATATGTGGATCACATATTTTTGACCCAATTCTCAATTTAAGAACATCTCTTGAATTAGGTGATACTCTTGTATTATCATGCCAAAAATTTTCAATCAAACTTTTGATTTCACTAGTAAGTTTCATATCACATCTCGAGAGTCTACCACTAGAAGTCCATAAAATATTTTATGGATCATATTCAAAGTTAACCATTCTTTTTATAGCTCTTTCTAAAGTCTTACGATTCATGTTAAGATATCCACTTATGTTGCTAATTAATCTTTGGTCAAATGTTTATTTGTTAACTAAAGCTATTATTATTGCTCGTCATGCTACATTCTTATCTTAAGACCGACTTCTCTTTCTAATAACATCAAAGGCACTAGCAACAGTGGACACAACTTGTTTTAAAGACACATTTTTATTCTTGGGTTTTGCATACATTCCCAACCTTCTCATTACTTTTCACATTTTAGACATTTTAATTCATTGCAACATCAACTGACATTGAAACCCAAATTTCTTATTATAAAAGAAATATCTATATAATCTATTAGCATGTGTCCTAATTTGTCTCCATGAAACCAATCCCTCAAGATTATCTAGCACATCATTATGAATATGAAAATTATGTTGACACACTTTACTATCATTCTAACATGTTTCTTTAGTAGTTGGTGTTTCTATGTCTACATTCATGCAATTTTTATTTTAAATTAACACTTCATTTTCACTGTTATTTGGGATTTTAATCTCATCTTCAATTTTTCTTAGTATTTCTTTTGGGGCATGCATTTCAATTGGATTTTTTTGTGCATAATCGTTTGACAATTTATTCTCATGAAGAAAATCTAAATCATAACCTACTTCTAAAAAATCACCAATTTCATGACAAGAGAAAATTTGAGGGTTTGGAGACACGCCTGTATTAAATGCATGATTAGAATGTGCACCTGAATTTTCTTGCACTGGGTTGTCTTCTTTGACCTCTTCATCCATTGTGGTATCCTCAATGCCTTTCTCCTTTCAAACATTGTTCAAGTCTCTAATTCTTTGTCTTCTCTCTCGTTGATGTCATGCTTCACTCTCTTTATTTGCTACAATCTCCTCATCTGTCAAGACTTTTGCTTTCTTCTTTCTTTTTTGTTTTGATCCCATGTTTGCACCAATTTTGAATTTGAATTAGTAGCTTGAAAATTGTAGAACAAGACAAGAAAATAGACTAACTATGACAAAATTCGTTGTTGCAGATTGAAACTATTATTCAATCATTGAAACTTGGTTTGTGGGGTAGTTTTTGGGGCCCAATGGGTACATAATAAATGGGTACTTGATTGTTTAAAAATTGGGTACCCGATTTTTTACCCAATTTTAAAAGAATTGGGTACTTGATATTTAAATAATCAAGTACCTGATTCTTACAACAGTTGAAATGCAATCGGGCACCTAATTTTTGAATAACGAATCGGGTGCCCAATTCTTGAGAGCGAGAATTTGGTATGGCACACAACTTTTGCATGGGGTTTTGCCTTGGGGAAAGGCATGGCATATGCTTGGTCCCACCAAGCCATGTCTTTATGATCCATTTTTTTCTAAGGCATTTAATCAACAATTTTTGAGATTGTCGTAATTTTTTTATAGTCGTCCCCATTGAATTTTTTAATAAAAAAAAAAATCCATTATAAGTCTTACTGTTTTGATTCCAAAAATATAAATTTTATAGTTTTATTAGTTTATTTGCTATTTTTCCATTATTTATTAATCAAAACTAACTCTTAAATATTAAAAAGTGACATTCACTAAAACTTTCATAACTTATTTATTTTATAATTTTTCTTAACTTAATTTATATGTCATCAATATACATACAATTATTTCCAGGTTTTTTTTTTTTTTTTTTTGAAAAAAGTGAGATTTTGATCAAATTATGGTGTTTGTACATGAGAGGTTTTAAAATTTACCTTTATA
The DNA here is from genome assembly GCA_028749045.1 of Cupressus sempervirens. Lineage (NCBI taxonomy): Eukaryota > Viridiplantae > Streptophyta > Pinopsida > Cupressales > Cupressaceae > Cupressus > Cupressus sempervirens. The sequence goes on along the minus strand of CM053792.1, from coordinate 354,441,140 downwards.
GCCAATTAATAATTATAATAATAAAAGTATTCAATAAAAAATTAAGTAAAAATATTTTCATCAATTGTAAATGTATTAGGTAACTCCGTTTAAAAGGATTTGCAAAAATTTATTTGTTTGTGTCAAATTATGGTGTCCATACATGAGCGAGGTATGGTCCTGAAATAGGAATTTTGAGAAAATGGTTTTTAAAGATCCATACCAAAAAAATAATCTATCATATGGGTACAGAAATAAATTATGTATTCAAAAGCTATATTTTGAACACTAAATTTTTTATATCTGAAGTTTTTTTATATTCAATTTCTAAATGCCTCAAATCTTGACATCAATTGACAAAAAATTTCAAAAATAGGAAAAACACTTCCACATTTTGGCCAAAAATGAGACACAACTTCTTGTTCAAAATTGGGTACCCCGTTTGTTCAAAATCAAGTACCCATTTTGTATACACTTGGTAAAGAGATTTACAAAAGACTATTAGGTTTACCTTGTCAAAGGATTTGACTAATCTACCTGTTAGGATGAAATAGTAGATGATCTTTGATCTACAACTTGGTTTGTTGAATGAGATTCTTTTAAGTATTAATCACGGGTATGTGTAGGATCACGGTGTGCCAAAAAGTGGCGATGTGAAAAAAAGAGAGTTTGAAGATGCCTAAAAGTGCTTCAAAATTTGCTCTAACTTTTTTTCACCTATCTAGGAACCAAACCTAGAAGGTAAGGCTGAGCCTTATCGGATATCCAATATGATATCAGATATTTGATTTAAATCGAATATCCGACATGCAACCAGATAGAGTAATAATATTATCCCGCTATTATTATTATAATTTAATATTATTATAATTATTATTATAATAATAATAATTATTATTATAATAATTATTATTATTATTATAATAATAATTATTATTATAATATAATTGTATGATATATTATTTAATAATAATAATAATATTATTATTTAATATTATTATTATAATTATTATTATACTATAATATAATATAATTATTATTATTATATTATAATCATATAATACTATACTATAATAATAATATTATAATGTATTATATTATAATAATATAATATAATATTTAATATATTATAATATATAGTAATGTAATATAATATATATATATAAGATATAATATAATAATAAAAAGTAATATCTTATAATATAATATATAATTAAAAAAGTATAATATATTATAAATTATAATAATATTATATAATATAATATTTTATTTTATAATAAATAGTAAATTAATATAATATATATATAATATAATATAAAAATATATAAAATGTTATTGCGGCCATATCGGATATTCGATGTTATATCAAATATCTAATATAAAATCAGATACCTGATACCTACGCATTGGATTAAATAAAATCATAGACCCAAGGGCCCTCATTTTATGCGAGTTTGGGGCCAGTATTACCATTTTCGATCGAATATCAGATATTTAGGTTTTTTTTTTTTCCCAACTCATTTTTAACCTAAATTTAATAGATTTTATGATGATTTTGTTTTTTTTAGTTGAATCTAGAGTTTTTTTGACAAAAATGGTTAAAATTTAGATTTTTTTTTAATATAGATTATGTTTTGCAATTCAATAGGAATGGCTGATCAGAATGATGAAACTAAGGTAGGGAATAATATTCCTCGTAACCCACCACCAAACAATTCACTATCCCCACAAAACCATCCACCATATGATCCTCTACCTCCTCAAAACCCTCCTCGAATCGAGGATTTGATAATTGAAAATCTCACCGAGTTGAGAGGTTTGCATAGAACATATAATAATGTACCTCCACTGGCTCCTACGTTATCCATGTTAAACACCATAGTGGATAACATTAAAACCCTTACGAACCAACAAAATGCCGCTCTTCATTGGCATGATGAAATGCACCAAATGTTTAATGATGGTTTGGATTATGATGAAGTCGCGGCCCTCAACATAACCAAAGATGATTTGGCTAGCTTTTTTGCTAACCCAAAAATGGGTATACCAGTTGACCCAAAAAGAAACTAAACTATTGATTAAATGGTGCACAAATGACACCATACGTGCAAATTTTTGGGATCGTTGGTGGATGGTCTTTGATATCCCTCCACATGGAAATTTAGACATACCATTTTATTTCCTTAGAAAATTATATGCAGAATTTGTGTTGAAACTTAAAGTGAACTATTGGAGCATGAAGCCCAACATGGGCTTAGGACTAGGAGCTCCTCAGGATAGACCCTCTTCCCAGCGAAAGAAACTTGGCACTTTTTCCCCCCCCCCCCTGATATCTCCCCGCCTCCTCAAGTGTAGCATCTAGATATTATGGTAGAGGCTAGCTCTTAGACCATCAGAGCCATTCATAGGTTTAGTAGCCTAATGATATCTTAGGCTAGGTCAGTTATGCCTCCTCATGTTGATGATGTTGGTGCCAATTCATCATCGGCTAGCTCATCACACGTTTGTGTGCCTCACATTTGCATTACATGCAAGAATATTTTATTGGGTCCCATAGGTGATCTTCTTGAGTATCATTTTGTATTAGATGAGGATACACTAGATGCATGTGCAGAGGCTACAGACCCTGATGCGAGAGAGGAGGGGAATGCAGAGGCATGGACTCCTTTGGTGTTGGTATGTGTATACATTTTTTGTTATGACATATGCGATTTAAAGTTAATTTTTTATAATAGAGTAATTTTAATTTTTAAGCCATACTAACTTTTACATGTATGTGATCTTCATTCATGTTTAGTTGATGAACGAGGAGGAGCTCAGATAGATAGATGATGCTACACTCCTGGCTATTTAATTTGGCCTTGAGACATCTATGGTACATTATGTTGTGTTCGCATTTTTTTTTCTATTTGATATTGTACCATATATGGTTGCTAATCTTTCTTTTATCTTGCAGATACCACCTGCCCCGAGGGGACAAAGTGCGGGGGGTGAGCCAGCATGCACTGACAAAGGAAAGGTAATTAGATGTTTTCTAATTGATTAAATATCGATGCATTCTTGTAAAATGTTTGTGGTAATCCCATTTAATTATATTCTTTATTGTTTATAGGGTGTGGCTACTGGCGATGAGCCTATACAGATTCGACATCCTAGATCATCAGGGATTTCCATTTTCATAGAGAGCCCCATTGTATGTATAAGTATTATTTTTTTTTACTTTTCTTATTGATGTAGAGGAAAGAATGATTGTTGTTCTGTACAATTTCTGTGATTTTTTCCGTACCAATAATGATTCATGTCTTTCATATGTTCATTAAAACTTAAATAGGCTTATATGCACCTGTCCAACTAACCAAGTTGGTTAAAAAGGTTTATTTAATCGAAAAAAAACCAAATTACTACTTTCCCTCCAAAACTAATATGACCGTTTGAATTTGAAATTCAAATTTCAAACTATAGTTTTTATGCATTCCCTAACTTTCTAAACTATTCCATTGACTCAAAATTGGTCATATGGATTTATTAAATGTAGCTAAGTATGAAACTATCCTAAGACTATCCCATATGGCTCTTTTGGCCATTTTAAATCATGTTGCCCTTAGGTCCTTACTAGGACTTTTATGACTTATCTTTCAAAGTACATTATTTATTACATAATTCCATTATTGGTTTTAATATATCCCAATTAACAATCAATGATGTCTTTGATCCTCTATCTTCATCTGGTACCAAGGCTCTCTTAGATGGTTTAATAGGTGCCCCTGCACCAAACACCCCACCTTCAAAGCAACTCTTGTCCCAAGAGTTAAGGGGTACTATCTTCTTTCCTCCCATCCTTCTAGAGGGATGTTTGCAACTTTGCACCTGCAATGTATTACCCTGCATGCCTGCATACAAATCATTGGAAACAAAAAGCATTGGATCCTTGTTACCAATCATGGTAACGTTACTACCTGCTGATTGTGAATAGTCATGTTTTATCCTTGAAAAAGGTTGAATAACTTGTTGTTTGAGGTCATGCTGACCTTGTCTCTTATCCTCCATGGATATGTTCACTTCTTCATTCACTCTCATCACCAAAGGACACCATACTATTCCTATCATCACTCCTTTTGCTATCACTGTCTGCTTGTAAGAAGAATTCTGATTTTTGTCTTGAACAATCTCATCCTTCATAACCAAAAGAGATGGCTTCAGTGGCAGATCTGTCATATCATGTTTACTCTGCCTCTACTCCTGCAAGTCCACAAACTCTTTCTTGCCAAAATAAATAACTCTTTCCTCATCATGACTAGTCAAAGGATTTAGCTTAAACTTCACACCATCTTTGTGTACTATATAAACATTTGATGAGCCAAAATGAATAGTGTTTCTTGAGGCTTGCCAAGGCCTTCCAAGGATTACATGGTAGCATGTCATTAGAATGACATCACATATAACTTGATCTTTATATTCTCCTATAGAGAAATCCACTATTGCTTGCTCCCTTACAACAATATTTTGTGCATCACTGACCCAAGATGCCCTATATGGTCTATCAATAGGATACTTCTTCAATCCTAGTTTATTTACCATTTCATAAGATACTAAATCATCAAAGGAACTAGAGTCTATTATCATCTTACAAATCTTACCATGGCTCATGCAATTTGTCCTAAAAATGGATGGTCTAGTCTCCTTTTGCTATTGCATTTGTGGTCCTCTTCTCACCATCAAAGATTCTCCTTCAAGTTTAGGGTCTGCATTATTGTACTTCTTTTCTTCCTCTTCTCCTTGGGTCAAGGTGACTCTCCTCTCCTCCTTCCTGAAATCCACACCTTTCTTAGGGCACTTGTAGGATTGGTTGCCTACTCCTCCACATGTGATGCATTTACCTGTGAAAACACTATTACCTCTTCCACATCCAAATCTTCCTCCCCTGAAACTTCCTCTTGTCTCAGATGTAATCTCTTTTCCTTTATCTTTGTCTTGATTGTTTGAAGTGTCAAAATGACTTCTTACACCTCTTCCTCTCATTTTTCCACCTCCTCTATGATTTTCTTGCCTCTCATTCTTTCTTTTCAACTTCTCCTCTACCAGGATTGCCAACTGAAAACATTCTCCAAGTGTCCTTGGTACATTCAATCCTATTTCATCTTGAATATTGTACTTGAGGCCATTAATGTATCTAGCCACCTTCTCATATTCATCTTCCAGTCCTCCCCTAATACTCAGGGTATGGAATTTCTCAATATAGGACATGACATCCATATCCCTCTGTTTCAAATTGTTCCTTCTTATCTTTATTTGGATTGCTAAATCAGATGGCAAGAATTGATTTCTCACCATGGTCTTCATTCTCTCCCAATCTAAAATCTTATTCAATCCCCTTTTGATGCAGAGTCTACAGAAACTACCTTCCACAAGCCAATAAATGGCTATCACAATCCAACTTAGGATTCTAGGACTTCTCACAAGTCCTCTTACCCACTCCGGGTATACTCAACCTCCAAGCCAAACAAGGCAATCCCACTTCAAAAGCCTCACCAACTATCACCAAAAATGGAGACAATCATGGACATACTGTTCCAACCCAAAATCATCAATTTTTTTGGCTCCACCAAACTCTCAACACACCTTTGCACTTATAGACCTACAAACCTTGTAGCCTTCCAATTAGCTTCTTTGCACTTTTCTCCTAGTATCCCTTAATAGCATAGGGACTTCTCCATAGGTCCAAACACCCTTCTTGGCACCTACTAAGAATCCAAAAGCTTTTTGGCTGATCTTGCTCTAGCACCCTCCAAACTACTTCATGGTACCTAGGCCTAGATGATCAAGTTAGGCTAGGGCTTCAAGGAAGAATGGGCAAGGTGGGTTCCCAAGACCCAAAACACTTAAGGAAATCTCCAACACACTCAATACATCCAACTCCATCACTCAAACTGATCAAAAGTTCCTGCAACCATGATTGTCACCAATTACCTTGCAAAAACTAGTCAAGCACATGGGCTTGCTTGACCTAGGGCTGACTTAGAAAAATAGTTGCCCTTCTCTCTAGGCCTCCAACCTCTAGAATTATGTTGCCTAGTCTCCTAACTTTCATATCCCTTATTTTTAGAGGGTGCCACCATGGGAATGCAAGTTAGGGATGCATTTGTGGAAGGGTCTAGGAAACAAGGCTTTTCAGACCACCTTCTACTAAAATGCAGATAACTTTTAAACCCCAAATCCTTTTTGAGTCAAACCAAAACAAAAATTTTCCTAACTCACCCTTGCAACTATTTCATACACTTAGCAATCATAAAAGTTCCATATGGATCCGTACCAGTGTAATAGCCAAGTGATTACCAGTAAATTTCTAGAAAATTGAAGTTTTTATTGTTTTTCTCCAAACCACTGTACACTCTAATCTCCCCCTTTCAAATGAGATCACATATGACATATATAAAGGTCTACATGACCTTTGGAACAACCATATAGGCGTTCTCAACCATAAAACAAACAAACAACCACTTTTTGCTAATATTGTTTAGACTCTAAATACCCTATTCTAAGGCCTTTTGGTCCCATGGAGTCACTTGGTTTATAACCACACCAAAATTCTCGTGGGCCTTACATGTGCCTTTATTAAAAAACATAGACCAACTTGTAAAATATGGACCAAACCTTTATTCCAACTTCCTAATCTACTTGAATCCTCACTTTCATGGAGTGGCAAGGTGTCCGGCAACATAGATACTTGTTCCCCCCTGCCACATAGGTTAGGTGCCCTGCACCGCCTTTCCTCTCTCTCATTCTAAACACTAGTCCACCAAGTGAGTGTTGTTCCTCTCAATCTTTCTTTTGAGGCACTACTTTTACCTTCTTATCTGCCTCTATGTCTTCAAGATCAAAGTAGTTCTCAAGGGCCTCTATCCATCCTAGCACTTCTTCACTATCCATTTTACCCTAGTATATTGGGAAATCAATATGGTTCTTCCCACCATTACCTTGTACTACCTTAATGATTCTCATAAATCTCCTTTCTTCAGGATCATCTGTTGTCTCATGCTCTTGCCTTGCATTACCAACCTCTTCTTCTTCATGGTTCTATCCATGATTTCTGCCTCTAACCTCTTCTCCTATAGGTTCTTGCCTTTCATTTTCTAAGGATTATATCCTTGCTATAAGCTTCAGCCTCTCTCTTCTCATCTTTCTTTCTTCCCTCACTCTAGATGCTTCAAGTTCTCTCCTCTCTCTTTTCTCTCTTGCCAACTCTTCTCTCAATTCTTCAAGTTCTCTAGCCATTTGATTTTTAGGAGGCATTTTCACAACTAGTTTTCTTCCTTTCCAAGGGCCAACTCAGTGATTCTCTTTCTTTCCTCACCAAGAAATATCTACACACCACTTATGTACCTTTCAACTCTGGGACACACAAGGAGGAATTAGACACTCCAAGGCTTCAACAAAGGGACCAGCACACTAAGGATGACAAAGACTCCTATGATGACAAAACCTAGAACTTATCTACTCCCAAAAGACCTTGTTGATGCTCTAATACCATTTGATGTAGAGGATGGAGGATCTAACCAAAAACTTGCAAATTCAAGCACAATATGGACCCAATCCCTATGTTTCAATGGTGTTCCCAAATGCACACAATGCCACCAAAGACTCCAAACTTGGATTTACATTCACCAAGTGTTCCCTCCACCTCTACACACCTTAAAAAAATTCATCCAACATGTTTCTAAGGTTTCCAAACCCAAAAATCTTCAGTAGATACAAAAGAGACCAGTTTTGCCCTTTACTAGGCAATATTCTTCTTTAGATCAGCAAACCCTGTTTTCTTGATTTTTCTCCCAAACTTTCCAAAACACCAAGAAAATAAAATATCTTTTCAGATACCCTTTTTTGAATTTTATAACATATCCAAAAATCAGATATCACTCCTTTCGAAAGATTGTACGGAATAGGGCAGTTTGTCTTAGAATTAGGCCTAATTAGACCACTTTTACAAAGCGAGTACCCTTCAAACTTGAAATCTGACTTAATCCTTTTTTTTAGTCTCTATTAATGATATAAATCAAAGGATTTTCAAGATTATAGGTCTTGGTCACACTCCTAAACACCCAAACTTCAAAACCCTCCTTAAAATGGCTTAAAAACTAGGGCCTGCTTGTTCAAACCCTAAAACTCAATTCTAGAACTTCTCCTTCAGCATTCACCATGAATTTACATATCTAAGATGATATTACCACTCATTCCAATATTAGAAAGTACTTACAGAAAAAAGGATTCTTCAAGTTGCTCTTGAAAACCAAGCACTTTCATTCAATTTTCTGAGACAGTCTGTACAAATCTGACCCTCCAGGCCATACAATCACAATTTATAAGTTTCAAGGGATGGTTAGTAACCCCCTCAACCACCTCCAATTGGTTTCATTTTTTAACTCTTCATAAAATTTAAATTATGGAGTTTCCCTCCAAAAAACACATAACCGTTACTATTCAAATTTCTAACTATTAAACTATGCTTTTAATGGGGTTATTGAATGTTTTGACTTTTCTAATGACAAGATATGATCATGAAAGCCTAAATGAACCTATCAAATGACTCATCTACCATATGAAATCCTAAAATCCTATCTCATGCCCAATTACAACTTTTTTCCACATATGAGTCCAACATTATAACTTTGTATGCTTTCATGAGCCATAATTGGTGCAAGGATTGCCCAATTGACTTCAAGAGATGCTCCATGACCTCTATAATGCCTTGGATCTTCAATGTTCCCCTAATGAGCATGGGATGCTCTTGCATCACTTATCTTCATAAGTAAATTCAAAACTAATTTTCGTGATATTAACAACTACTATTTTGTATCTCATAGGAGACTCCTAGTGCACATGAGGTCTGACGGGACAGTTATGTAGATTTGATGACGCGGCCACTCACTCCTGAGGAGGAGCCTACAATAGTAAGTTGTAGTTTGAATTCATGATTAAATATGTTATAAATTTAGCATGCTATGAATTATAATGTTATAGTTTAAATTGTCGATTCATCTAACAAAGGTATTTGAACATATATAGCCCACAATCAGAGAGGTACCAACATTGCCAAGGGCATACGAGAGGACTCCTGACCGACACAAGAGGTCGATGAGAGAGGTATTTATTATGAAATATTTATAGTATTAATCTCTATTATGGAAAAGATCATTATGCATTTGATTAATTCAATGTTAGATACATAGAATCATATAAATTTAGTAGTCTAACTTTGGGTTTTCCTTTTTTGTTTATGTAGGAGGAATCTGATCCACCTAGTGCAGCAAAGAGGCTGCATTTTGATCATCCACCAGCACCCTAGGATAGTATAGTTTTCATAGGATCCATCATGAGACATTTTGAGATGTCATATGTCACATTGTATATAGAAACATTGATATTATACACATTCTGATGGCATGATCAGCCACATTTTGTATATGGATCTATGTATTTTGATATATATTTGAGTACTTTGTCTATGGATACATGATCTTTGATATATATTTGTGTAAAAAAATTTCTATGGATACATGTATTTTGATATATATTTTTTTCATTTATGTGCACAATGATATACATATTAATTTAGTATCTAGTATTGTTCAATTTATCGTGGATCATGTATCATGCCCTAAATTTTACTAGTAAAAACACAACAATTTTTTATTTTTTTCGTAGCTTATGAAGTCGCATAAGAAATTACATATTGTAAAACAAGGTTATCATTGAATAGGAGTTCAAGACTCATGTAAATAGTGTCATCTGGTTGTAACATTTTAGTCGCAGGTGGTTTTCAAATAGATTGGATGACAGTCTAGTTCAACTTAGCATCACGAGTCAAAAGAGAAAGTTCAAGATACAACACTCATAAATTAGTGAGGTAATTCATATCCTAACAAGCCTCTGATACTAATATTCTATTAGGGTCTGCCGGTTGTATCATATGGACTAGGTCATGATTCTAGCATGTAAGGGAAGGGGATCAGAATTACTTATTATCCTCATTACCAATGTACACACATTCATTAATCATTACAATATATATTAATGTGACAATTACTATATGGTGTGGAAGTGTAGTACATCTTAATCGATTAAACACACATATCTAGAGAATTTAGATTTAGTACTCATCACATGAGCACCCTTAGTCAAATAAGAAAATGTGCACTTATCTACCACACTATATCGGATCTAACCATTGGAAATTAGAAAAGATATGCCCCAAAGGTAGCTTCGAAGTAAACATGATGGAGAAGGGGCCACTTGCATTGATAGTATCCATCATTCAACACATTAGTTACACAACTTATGGAATAAACAATTTGTTTTATGTGCCAAATGTATATCATGTGCTTGCATCCATATCTTACTGGTCATAGGTCCTCTCGAAGATTGGACCAATACTTAGTCATTTTCTCCCTCTTTACTCTATTTAGTCATCCTTATGCATTCTATCAACATTGCTTCCTCACCAAACTAGCACTCACTACAATTTCCTAAACAAAAAAATTACTATTTCAATACATAAATTAAACTCACTCTAACAAAAGACAATTACTAACTATCTAGCTCATCAACTACTAACTAATCTAGCTACATTTCCATACTTTTACATTTACTATTTTAATTACTATAATTACTATACTATTACATTTACTTTTTACATTATTACATTTAATTATTCACCATAAGCTCACTTTCTCACTATCAATATTATTATTATCAAAGCATGTTAAGATTCAAAGTAGTTTCATAGTAGGAATTAGTAAGCACATCAAATGAGGAACTCTTAGTAAGTCTAAGGGCCAATTCAAAGTACTTAACTCAATAATAATTCACAATCTGTATTTAAACACATCCTACTACACCATTGTATTGAGTGTGTAAATTTAAATTTGTTAGATGAATTGTTTATGGAAGGATTAGGTACAAGCGTATAAATAAGGTTTGTATATAACATACCTTGTTGTTCTAACATATATGTGTTCATCATTTCATGCAACTAACATAGTAAAATGTGGTGTACATGAATCATATTATCATTAATTATACATAGGGTACATGAGCTGACAAGCTACCTCTAATGACATGCCTATTGACCCTTATTACATACTAGCTAACTAATGCTTTATTCCTACACTACATTTTCAAATTGGTATATATATTCTATCGACTTTGATATTCTACTAATATCTTCAATTGAATCCACAACATTCATTATCTAACTAACATTCCCTCAAGCCAAATATAAAATTCACTTGACATTAAATCCAACATCTACACAGGTTCATCATGCATTTAGTTCTATCTAGTAACTCTTATCTATCAATGTGCTTTATTGACTAGATAAAACTAGATTTGAGTTATTATTTTAATCCACCATCCATCCTTATCCTTGATTCTCCAATCCCATCATCTCGACAACTTACTTCATATTAACCCTATTATATGTACATCCAACTATCCTAATTTACAGTCTTAACACTAATTTAATTAAACCCTTCGTACTTAACATCATGTTCAATTATATATGCATTCATGTCAACTTATTTATTTCATTTAATTTATTTTCCTATATTGAGCTTTTCCATTACCATATGGTTTAATTTTTACATGTTTCTAAATGAGCCCCTTGATGTAAACATTACCCTTAAACTAAGGTCAAATACACTAAATGTCATTATCCTCTATTGAAGACTTGAAACGATTAAATAATTATCTGATAAAAATAAAAACAAATCTAAAGGGTGAATCTCCTATCTATCTTAAATCCTCATCATTCCCTAACTCTTACAAAGGCCACATTTCTTCCTACATATGGTCCCCACAAGGTCCCACGTGGGTCATGTGTAGAATTTTGACTAATCCAAGCCTTAGGACATCTTCTTCCCATCCCTCCAATCAACAATCCTAATGTGAAAAAGTCATATTAAATGTCAACTTGACATTCTCCTAAGTACAAATCCCTTGGGATTTCTATCCCACTCCCTCTTAATTTCAAATCGACTACCTATGCTTGGGAACATGTGACCACTGCTGCAAGAAATTTCAAGTCGACTACCTATGCTTGGGAACATGTGACCACTACTGCAAGGAGGGGACGACTAGTGCATAAGACAAGGATGTGACATAAACCTTTTCTCCTATGCACCCAAGTATATTAATGGGGATGAAACCCCTTTTCAAGGAGGCAAGCTCAAGGATAAAAGTTTTGACATGACATGTCAAAATGAATGTCAGATTTAACAATATGCCTTGGGGAGTGGAGAAAACTTTTTGCATTATGATGGCTTAGGAAATGTTGGGGGCTACTATAGAAGGGCGGTCAAGATCAATCTTGGCTTTTATTTTATTTTTGAGTTAAATATTTAAATTTGTCATATTCTCTAACATGCACACTAATATGCCTTTATTTATTTAATTACTAATTTATTATTTGAGTGTTGGATGTGACTTAGAGGTCACAAGATTGTAATGTGTACCATTCTATCACTTAGGAAATATATTAGTCTAGGACACTCATTACTCTCTATATGCTATTATTATTTTTATTTTTATTGGATAGAAGTCTAGAATCTAGGAATATTCTTTAATATTTTATTGCTCTATATTAAGGAAGGGATTTATTTGCCTTGACCATACATTTTCTAGAGAGGAAAATGCATGCCTACAGCAATGTATCTCATAGATTTTATTATGTCTTCTCTTACAACAAACTTCATTTTGTTATATCATGAAATTAATTTGATGATTTCCTTGCTTAGAATTGCATTAAGCTTGGTAATTAAAATCAATGTTATCCATGCATGTGATATGAACATAAAATTTTCCTTTCAAATTATTGAGTGCACAACAAGATTGTAAGCAATCTACTAAGTTTTAAATTTATACAATCAATGGTATCACATAACATCTATGGATTGTTATTATCAACTAGTCATTTACAATACCACAAGGAGAAAACTTTCTTTCACATTTTCAAATGATAACAATGATGTCAAAGCAAATCTGTGACTCATACCAATGCTTTCATAACAATATAAACTCCAAATGAAACATGCATATATACAACCTTATCAATTATTTCCTCTACACGTACATTAGGTAACAATGATACAATCTCCTTCCATCACAATGATGCAACATAAGGGACTTTTCAAAATCATAAGGAACATGAACATTGAAAGATATGGACAATGAGTAGCATGAACATTGTCCAACATGATCGTTGAGAACATGAACAAGCTGGTGAATCCTCCTTCACAAATGAGGGCACAATGTCAAATTTCCTCATCCAACATCAATCTACAAGATGATCATTTCAAGCCATTTCCATTGCTCCCTTGGACACAAATCTGCATATGCAACACAATAAAATAACAAGGACCATGGGTGCTTTCCACCCAACCATAGGCGTCAAAGAGACCACCCCCATGCTAGGGAACAAGGCTCAAACTGGGATACACATACAATCTTTCAATGCATAAACATTACATTTCAAACTTGAACAATTCCCCCCCAAGGCTATTTCACAATGGCTTTACAGATGGAACCATAAACATAGGGTGAAGGTGTGTTCTAAAATGGAGACTTGCCATACCAAACTATATCTGCAATAAAAAATTTTCATGCCCTCTCGAGGCTATCATAATTCAACAAATTTCATGCCCTCTTAGGGATATCATAAATCAACAATTTAATGCCCTCAGGGCCTCCACATTTCCTCCCCCAAACCCACTACCATCAGCTATAACTCCTCAAACTTCCTTTCTACACCATACTTTCCTTATCACCCCCAACAAGATATGAAATGTTATGGCATACAATGGAGCCCATACTCCAAGGTTCTCAATACATTTTTTGAACCCAACATAAGCCCTTCACCCTGGACTTCTCTTCCCTTCCCACAAGGGTGAGTGTAAGTCCCATGCCCATAACAATACTCAAGCACAAAATAAGAAAACAAAACCACGTAGAAATAAAACAAGAAATTTTCAAGAGCACATCACATTTTCACAACACAATATCAACACCCATAATACAACAAGGAAATAGATGAAATCCAAACCTCATACTCACAATACTCCACACAATACAACAAGATGCACAATGGTGTCACACTAATCTACATGGAATAAACACCATTCAAACACTCACATGAATGCTACTCCACAATGCAATGCAATGCATACTCCATTGATAAACTCCACACATGCATATTTTCTTAACCATGCTAAAAGAAAGAAATGGAAAAGAAGAAAGTTTGAGATACCAACCTTGGTCCAAGCTAGGGTAAGGATAGTTGTAGTAGAGCTCCCCTAATCTCCCTCCAAAACCTAATTGTCTCTAAAATTAGAGAGTGGGCAAACACCCCACTAGTTTGGCCAAGACCCTCTAATAAAGCCTTCCCACTAACTTATTTTAGCAAAAACACTAAACCACTACTTCTTACAAACTTGTCTCCTCTAATGGTTCATTTATAGCCCTCATGAGCTCTGAGTTATGACCCTCGAAGGATCAACCTCAAAATGCACTTAGAGCACCTTGGAGACTCCTCGGTATGGGGTGGCCGCAAATGATGGATGGTCTTCGTGGCCAAAACAATGGTGTGACAAGGGTTCACCTGCCCATCCGAACCTAATGGCACTGACGATTCGATGCCAAGATCAGCGGTTTCAAAGTTTTGTTGTGGTGCACCTATGAACTAAGGCAGACTGCAAGTTTTGGCATCAAGCGAGATCACTATACTGAATCCAAATAGAATGTGATCTCTCAAAAAAGAGATAGGTTATTTTAGGCCTCAGTATCACTTTCCTATAGCATTTGATAGTTCATCGATAGCCCTCATGAGCTCTAAGTTATGACCCTCAAAAGATCGACCTCAAAATGCACTTAGAGCACCTTGGAGACTCCTTAGTATGGGGTGGCCACAAATGATGGATGGTCTCCATGGCCAGAACAAGGGTGCGACTAGGGTTCACCTGCCTATCCAGAGCTAATGACACTGGCGATTTGTTAGTACCCGATGTGGTCACAAATATAAAACTTCAAGTTCAAAGTTTTTGAACCACTTTGAACTGAAGTTCAAGGTAGTTCAAAGTAGTTCAATGCTTCAAAGGTCCAAAATGGTTTAGTACTTTGAACATGCAGATTTAGAGGAAGGATTTTGACTCAATGACTTCAAGTCCAATGATCTAATACAGAGGTATAAAGAACATTGAGTTCAGATTTAGACCACATAGGAAGATTCACAGACTCATAATTTAGTCCAAGGGCTTGGTAATCTCAGTATTATGGATGACTTTGGTGGTCTCCAAATGAAACAGTTAGCTTTGCTCAATATTTTGAGTTAAATTGATACAAAATGACTTCGTATATGCATGAATTCCACACTATCCTGAACATGGATGGATAAAGAAGTGTTCATTTTCATTTGGAAACAAAATAGCATGTTCAATAAATTGCATGTGGCATGGATTATTAGCTGAGTGGTATCATTGCCACCATGTGCTAGACGAAGACATCAAGATCATTGAGGAAGGTTTAAAGCTTCTGAATGCATAAACTCACAAAGAACCTAAGTCATTGGTCAAAAAGTATTAAATACAAACATAATGGCAAGGGAGAAGTCGTGTCTGGTTGACACACTGCAAGGAAATTATTCATTATGAAAAATATAATTAAATCAATTCCATCATTCAAAATTTCACATTATGATAATGGTGATCGGGCTTCATCGATTCTCAACAACTGAAGATATTATTGAAGAGTTAATTATCAATGCTCATTGTGGCAAGGAAGCTATTGTGAATGAAATGAAGAGATTATAAAATATATTGAGCATCAAAAAAATATCGAGCTCGAGCTCGATGATGGAAAGATGGTGCTCGATGACTAAAGTGCAAATTTGAGCACTTTGGAAGCTAATGGAATTAAATTAATCATAGAGTAAACCCGACTATAGAAAGGTATTATTTGAGTTCACTTCCTTGGTGGCAAGGTATCGTATGCTTCAAGGATATTATATAAACCACCATCATAAAATGATCCAAATTTAATTGAGAATCAGATTTAATCTATATTGGTGCCAATCATAATAAGAAAGGAGATTCGAAGGGTAAATCTTCAACAGTGATGGCTTCTGGTTACTCCAGTTTGGTTCGCCAGGAAGGGGATATTGAGAGGAAATCTTTTTCATGTCAATTCACGCCTTTGATCAGCTTGTCCCTCCATAGCTTATAGGAACAGACATGACTTTGGTTATGGCAATCATGCTTGCAAGTTCAAAATGTATGAATCCCATGAAAATACAACTTGGTGCACTTGGATTGGGCATCTACAACATGATGGCAAGATTTGCACTAAGAGTTGCAGGAGAGGTGGAGCAGAAGCTGATTGATAACTACTATGAAGCGAACCTGATGAGCACGTGGATTACTTGACACCACAGAGGCAGTATAATCTAAAGAATCCTCCATCACACGCAGAGCTACCATGGCCTCCCATGCGTACCAGAAGTCTTGCAACTCTGAAGCGCAGAGATACTGCAAGAGTTTGATAAAACATGACATCATTGTTGTGAGCTAAAGTAAAATCCATTGGAATTAATTGGAGGAGCACGGGTATACCATTTAGAGATCCGAGAACTCAAAAAGCCGCTGCACAAATAGCTCTAATAGGAAGCACAATCAAATTTGAGAAGCAACAAAATGTTGAAAAATCATGGCTTTCAGACTGAGAGCGGCAACGTAATCATTGGGTGGATCTTTGGTACAAGAAAGCCCGAGTTACAACCATAGAAAGAACATCAAATCAGTTCTAAGCAAAGATGGATCAAAGGAACTAGCTTTGGAGAAAGAAGCCGTTGGAAAAGACAACTCCCACAGTGGATCAAGCATATATGTTATCAGCACAAAGAAGCCGTGAAGAACAGGATCTGAAGTCAGCTATGTCTGAGCATTCTGATGAAACAATAAATTAGTTATTGCTCTCAAATAATGTGAAAGATCTACGTGAAAGGTTATTTGCCACTCTTGCTAAAAGAAACACTAAAAATGACCTTGTTAAACACATGCAAAAGTTGTTAAAGAAGCAGTATCAGGCTAAAAAAAGAGGTAGAGAGGACACAGTTTCTCTAAAACAAGAACTTGATGCTACACTCCGGCAGAAAGCTGAAGCTAAAGATCATGTTTTACATCTTAATGGAGCATTAAAAGAATGCATGCGACAACTTCATCATGTTCGAGGAGAACAAGAACAACTGCATTTAATTATAGAAATAATAGAGCCTGGTGTGGCACATTTGTTATTTTGAAAAGATATACTCTGAATTATCAAGCAAAAGAGATGAATAATGTATGGGAGGCTTGTGGGAAATCTAATGAACCCGATAATCTGTGTAGTGATGGCCCAAAGCTATTACAAGAATTGGAGCGTAAACGGTGGAGTACAAGAAAAAGAAAAGCCATAGCATATAGTTATGAAGACTTTTGTGATGCATATGGAAATGCTCGAAAATGTGGAAAATAGGTAGGAGATAGCGGCATCTTAACCTCCTTTAAGGCTCGGCTACTTATTAACTTGTGCTCATTACAAGAAATTGACACATCATTTATATAATAAAAGTGAATAATATCGTGGCCACATCATCAGTCTATCTGCTATGCAAGGGTGCCTCAATATTTTTACCATTTGTAGATGCTATAACTACCAAAGCGTTAATTTCCACATGTCATTAGTAAGGAGTCATTGAGTCTCTTGGATTCTATTAAAACACCATGCTATGCTAAAAAGGTAATACCAAGAATCAGTTATGAAGTTGAAAAGCCATGGGAAAAGAAAGGTTAAATAAGCCAATAGAAAAGGAAATAAAGGGTTCCACTTTTTCTTCCGGCAGCTATAGACTGTGTGCTGTCAGTAGGGGGAGATTTTTCAGTTCTAAGGGAAAGAATAAATACTTTGGAGTTGTAACAGAACAGAGCTTTATTTGCTAGACTTTGTGTTAGTGATTAAAGAGGATTTTGATTTTGAAATGTAATGTAGGAGAGATGGTTTTCATTTTTTTGATGCATGTGTAATAAGATCTATGTAGTCTTTTACATCTTAAAGAAGGGAGGTTTGAAAGATATCTGCAAATTAGAACTTTGAGTTTATGTAGTTTTCTTTCCACTGATGGTTATGTTGCTGTAATTTTCAATTTTCTTTAAGTGCATCAGATGTGCTATTTTTTGAACGCATTTGATATGAGGATCTTCTAGAAGCTTTGATTCGTCTTTTCTCTGGAAAATGGAAATTGTTCTTTAACCTTTGTCCTTTGTAATGCAGTGTATGGCAGATTAACTTTGTGTAATTTGTTTTATTCTATTTCCTTTCTTTTTAGTTCTTAGGTTTTGCATCTACTCTGTGTTTACAGATAGATGTTTGATATCCTTTCGTGCTTTCTGGTAAAAGCACCCGCATTTAACTCATTGAACATCTTGTATAGGGAGCTATACCCGATAAAAATTTAGAGGAAGGTTATCAACCCCATGATAACCTCTCCAACTGTTGGTGCCGATTAGTCTTCTCATTTGGGCATTTAGGGTTATATTTGTGTATATTTTCTTGGAGGACAATCTGTTCACTAACAAATTTTTGGTGACTCTGCTGGGGACTTTTGAAGTGAAGATTTAAGTGCCTAACATTTGCTTCTTTAGTTTTATAATTATCTTCGTGTGCAAGAGATTGGAGACTCTATGCGAAGATCATGTCGAACATGGAAGTCATGAGAAAACAAAGGCCAAATCCTTCTCTCTTAGAGCTTTGTCAATTTGATGATAAAGTCTTACATGATTTTATGGACAGTTTCAGAAAAAAGTATTTCCAAAGGTATTCAAAAAAATCTGAGTTTTGAAGATGATACTAGTTCTTGGCTGCTATGGAAAGGCCTCTATGGAAGATTTCATAAGCTGAAACACTTGCAAAACCTCGAAGAAGAAGTGGCTTGATTAAAGGAGAATTTGAAAGAAAATGATGATGGACCTCCTATTATTTCAGTCTCACCCATGTATCTCAATCTCCTGGTCATGAGTGAACAAGAAGTATAGCCAGAGTTACTCTAGCCTCATGTTGATCTAGTTTCAACAGATGAAAATATATATGGAGCAAGGGTAAGCAATAATGATGAATTCTTAACTCAAGATTTTTCTTCATCCCATGTAGAAATTTTTTCAGTAAAAGAACACGGTGATCATTCTTTGCTTCATGATTCTGTTGGAATGTTGTCTAGTGATGCTTTACCTATAAATGAATCTTTTAATGTCATGAGAAATCATGAAAACATTGGCTCTTTGAATGAGAATGATGGAAGAGATCATGTCCTTGAAACTTTTCCTTCTAAAGATTTTGTAGCACAAAGCCCTGTAGATGATGCTGATTTTAATGGAGGTATATTCAAATCTTTTTCTCCACACCTTCAGAGTTTCAATTTTAACTATGTTGATAGTCTCCCTATTTCAGAAGCTCCTATTTATGAGGAACTAGACAACTTGCCTCCAGATTTTCAATCTTTCACCTTTGATATTGATCATCTTTCTTTGAAAAGCCTTCTTGATGAAAGAATCTAGAATAACATACAATCTGAAAATGAACTTCCTATCATTATAAATAATGAAGATGACTCCTTGTGCTTGCAAACCAGTGATGAGTCCTTGCAAAGATTTTTTCCATTTGATGATGAAATATGTAACTATGACAAGGTGAAAGTGCATGAAAAGAAGTTTATTTTCCATGATAAAGATACTTAAATTAATAATCAGTTTGAAAATTGCCCAGCTAAAGCATGGAGAGGAATGTCACTTGATCAGCAAGAGGAAATCATTGCCAAATTCTTGTTATATCTTCAGCCGAAAGATTTCTCTCAAAATAGTCCTTTTGATGGTGACTCATTCTTTCATAAAGACACCTTTGCTGAATTTCTTGTTGAGATAGAAAAATATGAAGTTGGCCTTCAATATAGCAGTGATTCGGCATATGTGTTAAAGAATGCAATTCTTAATGAAGAAGAGGAGGTCATAAACACATTTTTTTCATCACTCAATCAGGGGTAATTCTTCAATAATATCTCAAGTACCTATTTTTATCAATTTTAGAATGAAACATTTCTTGATTTCTTTCCTCTTCATCCATCTATGCATAGTGTTACTTATTGGGATTGTGGAAGAAATGCTGAAAAGTTGGATGACATTTTGGGAAGAGAAAAGAATAGAATTCATGGCCCATTTGATGTTAGCTGGTTCCTTGAAAGAAATAGAGAAAACATATATCCAAGGATTGATCGTATGTTGAGGGAGGCATCATTATGGCTGCAAGATGATCATGACCATACACTAGAGTTCAATCTGCATGACAATGTTCTTGAGGATTGCATATCATCTTTTGGTGAGGATTTTTCATATCATGTTTTTCAGCTTGAGGTGGAATCAAATTTTGCTAGCATGAAGGATCCATTTTTAGGTGAAGGAGAATACTATGATGAATTGTGGCTATTCAAAAAAGAAGGTTGGATCAGCATATGCATGCACGCAGTTAGTTTGAAGTTTGACATTGAAAGAGCTGTCAACACGCTATGGTTTGGAGCTATTCCAATGAGACATGACTTGCTACTCCGGAAAGGATGCTACTTCTCCCAGCCGGTAAATGGATTTGCATGATTCCTTTTCTCTCTTCCAGTTCCCTTGGTAGGTTCTTTTCCTACCTTTGTAAATATTGTAAATAAATTTTTGTTGTGCATAGTGTAGTTTGGAATAATGTGTGAGCCTCGTGCTTGTTGGTAGTTTAGGTGTTTGTTGTTGGTTTTGTTTGGTGGTTTTGCCCTGCTCCCCTCCACCCTCTGTACAAGCAGATTTCGGTCTTCTCTTATTGACTCTATTTGCCCAATGGATAAGGCACTCTTCTTTCCTAGAGATTGCTAGAGTTCTTTGATTTTGCATCAAAATTAGTCCCGTAGTTAGAGCCCCTATTAGTACCCGATGTGGTCACAAATTTAAAACTTCAAGTTCAAATTTTTTGAAGCACTTTGAACTAAAGTTCAAGGTAGTTCAAAGTAGTTCGATGCCTCAAAGGTCCAAAATGGTTTAGTACTTTGAACATGCAGATTCAGAGGAAGGATTCCGACTCAATGACTTCAAGTTCGATGATCCAATGCAGAGGTATAAAGACCATTGAGTTCAGATTTAGTCCACATAGGAAGATTCACAAACTCATAATTCAGTTCATCGGCTTGGTAATCTCAGTATTATGGATGACTTTGGTGGTCTCCAATTGAAACAATCAGCTTTGCTCAATATTTTGAGTTAAATTGATACAAAATGACTTAGTATATTCATGAATTCCACACTATCCTAAACATGGATGGATAAAGAAGTGTTCATTTTCATTTGGAAACAAAATAGCATGTTCAATAAATTGCATGTGGCATGGATTATTAGCTGAGTGGTATCATTGCCACCATGTGCTAGACGAAGACATCAAGATCATTGAGGAAGGTTTAAAGCTTTTGAATGCATAAACTCACAAAGAACCTAAGTCATTGGTCAGAAAGTATTAAATACAAACATAATGGCAAGGGAGAAGTCATGTCTAGTTGACACACTGTAGGGAAATTCTTCATTATGAAAAACATAATTAACTCAATTCCATCATTCAAATTTTCACATTATGATAATGGTGATCGGGCTTCATCGATTCTCAACAACTGAAGATATTATTGAAGAGTTAATTATCAATGCTCATTGTGGCAAGGAAGCTATTGTGAATGAAATGAAGAGATTATAAAATATATTGAGAATCAACAAAATATCAAGGTCAAGCTCGATGATGGAAAGATGGTGCTCGATGACTGAAGTGCAAATTTGAGCACTCGAGAAGCTAATGGAATTAAATCAATCATAGAGTAAACCCGACTATAGAAAGGTATTATTTGAGTTCACTTCCTTGGTGGCATGGTATGGTATGCTTCAAGGATATTATATAAACCAACATCATAAAATGATCCAAATTTAATTGAGAATCGGATTTAATTTATATTGGCACCAATCATAATAAGAAAGGAGAGTCGAAGGGTAAATCTTCAATAGTGATGACTTTCGATTACTCTAGTTTGGTTTTCCATGAAGGGGATATTAAGAGGAAATATTTTTCATGTCAATCCACACCTTTGATTAGCTTGTCCCTCCATAGCTTATAGGAATAGACATGACTTTGGTTATGGAAATTATGCTTGCAAGTTCAAAAGGTATGAATCCCATGAAAATACAACTTGGTGCACTTGGACTGGGCATCTAGAACACAATGGTGAGATTTGCACTAAGAGTTGTGGGAGAGGTGGAGCAGAAGCTGATTGATAACTGCTATGAAGCAAAACTAATGAGTACATGGATTGCTTGACACCATAGATGCAGTATAATCTGAAGAATCCTCCATCATACGCAGAGCTGCTATGGCCTCCCATGCATACTAGAGGTCTTGCAACTCTGAAGCGCAGAGATACTGTAGGCGTTTGATAAAACATGACATCATTGTTGTGAGCTAGAGTAAAAGCCATTGGAATTAATTAGAGGAGCATGGGTATACCATTTAGAGATCTGAAGAACTCAAAAAGCTGCTGCACAAATAGCTCTAATAGGTAGCACAGTCAGCTATGAGAAGCAACAACATGTTGAAAAATCATGGCTTTCAGACTGAGAGTGGCAACGTAATCATTGGGTAGATTTTTGGTACAAGCAAGCCCGAGTTACAACCATAGAAAGAACATCAAATCAGTTCTAAGCAAAGATGGATCAAAGGAACTAGCTTTGGAGAAAGAAGCTGTTGGGAAATTCAACTCCCACAGTGGATCAAGCATATCTGTTATCAGCACAAAGAAGCCATGAAGAACAGGATCTGAAGTCAGCTATGTCTGAGCATTCTGATGAAACAATAAATTAGTTATTGCTCTCAAATAATGTGAAAGATCTACGTGAAAGGTTAGTTGCCACTCTTGCTAAAAGCAACACTAAAAATGACCTTATTAAACATATGCAAAAGTTTTTAAAGAAGTAGTATCAGGCTAAAAAAAGAGGTAGAGAGGACATAGTTTCTCTAAAACAAGAACTTGATGCTACACTCCAGCAGAAAGCTGCAGCTGAAAATCATGTTTTACATCTTAATGGAGCATTAAAAGAATGCATGTGACAACTTCATCATATTCGAGGAGAACAAGAACAATGGCATTTAATTATAGAAATAATGGAGCTTGGTGTGGCACATTTGTTGTTTTCAAAAGATATACTCTGAATTATCAAGCAAAAGAGATGAATAATGTATGGGAGGCTTGTGGGAAATCTAATGAACCCGATAATCTGTGTAGTGATGGCCCAAAGCTATTACAAGAATTGGAACATAAACAGTGGAGTACAAGACAAAGAAAAGCCACAGCATAGAGTTATGAAGACTTTTGGGATGCATATGGAAATGCTCAAAAATGTGGAAAATCGGCAGGATATAGAGGCATCTTAACCTCCTTTAAGGCTCGGCTACTTATTAACTTGTGCTCATTACAAGAAATTGACACATCATTTATATAATAAAAGTGAATAATACCATGGCCACATCATCAGTCTATCTGCTATGCAGGGGTGCCTCAATATTTTTACCATTTGTAGATGCTATAACTACCAAAGTGTTAATTTCCACATGTCATTAGTAAGGAGTCATTGAGTCTCTTGGATTCTATTAAAACACCATGCTATGCTAGAAAGGTAATACCAAGAATCAGTTATGAAGTTGAAAAGCCATGGGAAAAGAAAGGTTAAATAAGCCAATGGAAAAGGAAATAAAGGGTTCCACTTTTTCTTCCGGCAGCTACAGACTGTATGCTGTCAGCAGGGGGAGATTTTTTAGTTCTGAGGGAAAGCATACAGACTTTGGAGCTGTAGTAGAATAGAGCTTTATTTGCTAGACTTTGTGTTAGTGATTAAAGAGGATTTTGATTTTGAAATGTAATGTAGGAGAGATGGTTTTCATTATTTTGATGCATGTTTAATAGGATCTGTGTAGTCTTTTACATCTTAAAGAAGGGAGGTTTGAAAGATATCTTCAAATTAGAACTTTGAGTCTATGTAGTTTTCTTTCCACTGATGGTTATGTTGTTGTAATTTTTAGTTTTCTTTAAGTGCATTAGATGTTCTATTTTCTGAACGCATTTGATATCAGGATCTTCTGGAAGCTGTGATTCATCTTTTCTTTGGAAAATGGAAATTGTTCTTTAACCTTTGTCATTTGTAATGCAGTGTACGGTAGATTAACTTTGTGTAATCTGGTTTATTTTGTTTCCTTTCTTTTTAGTTCTTATGTTTCGCATCTACTCTATGTTTACAGGTAGATGTTTGATATCCTTTCGTGCTTTTTGGTAAAAGAACCCACATTTAACCCATTGAACATCTTGTACAGGGAGCTGTACCCGATAAAAATTCAGAGGAAGGTTATCAACCCCATGATAACCTCTCCAACTGTTGGTGCCGATTAGTCTTCTAATTTCGGAATTTAGGGTTATATTTGTGTATATTTTCTTGGAGGACAATCTGTTCACTAACACGATTCGATGACAAGATCAGCGGTTTCAAAGTTATGTTGTGGTGCACCTGTGAACTGAGGCACACTATGAGTTTTGGCATCGAGCGAGATCGTTGTGTTGAATCCAAATGGAATGTGATCTCTCAAAAATTAGATAGGTTATTTTATGCCTCAGTATCACCGTCCTATAGCATTTGACAATTCATCGATAGCCTTCACAAGCTCTGAGTTATGACCCTCGAAAGGTCAACCTCAAAATGCACTTAGAGCACCTTGGAGACTCCTCGGTACGGGGTGGCCGCAAATGATGGATGGTCTCCATGGCTAGAAAAAGGGTGTGACTAGGGTTCACCTACCCATCTAGAGCTAATGGCACTGACGATTCGATGCCAAGATTAGCGGTTTCAAAGTTACGCTGTGGTGCACCTATGAACTAAGGCACACTACGAGTTTTGGCATCGAGAAAGATTGCTGTGCCAAATCGAAACAGAATGTGATCTCTCAAAGATGAGATAGGTTATTTTAGGCCTCAACATCAGCGTCCTATAGCATTCAATAGTTTATTGATATCCCTCACAAGCTCCGAGTTATGACCCTTAGAAGATTGACCTCAAAACACACTTAGAGAACCTTGGGGACTCCTCGGTATGGGGTGGCCATGGACGATAGAGGGTCTTCGTGGTTGGAACAAGGGTGTCACTATGGTTCACCCACCCACTCGGAGCTAATGGCACTGACTTGTAGCCGTTAGGAGTTTGATTTTGAAAAGTTGTCAAGAAAGGTTGACCCCTTTGACTTGTATCATGAAAGGTTGCTTTGTGCCTTTCTTGATTGTTTGAAGACTACTCCATGTGTCACTATCTTTCTTGGAAAAAAAATTTCTTTTGAACATCAAGCTTGCAATATTATCAATTATTGTCAAACTTTTTCAACCAAGTCAAAATTTCAAGTGCAAATATTTGTTTGCATTTTTTGCTAAGGGGAGTTTCATAAATTGACTTTGATTTTCTATGTCTCTAGTGCTTGAACATGCTTAAAATGGCTCTTTGGTCTTAGAGCTATTGGTATTTTCTAACTTCATGGTCTATGATATGCATACTAAGAATTTCTTTCACTAAATGGTTTCCTTGATCTATTGACTACACTTAAATTTGTTCACTTGTCATCTCTCTTTCTTTATCTACATT
Organism: Cupressus sempervirens; assembly: GCA_028749045.1. Taxonomy (NCBI): domain Eukaryota; kingdom Viridiplantae; phylum Streptophyta; class Pinopsida; order Cupressales; family Cupressaceae; genus Cupressus; species Cupressus sempervirens. The sequence goes on along the minus strand of CM053792.1, from coordinate 354,415,359 downwards.
ACTATTTGGGATATTTTCGGAGCTCTTGACTTGAGTCACTAGTGTTGTAACCTACTTGGACAATTTTTTTGACAAGTCACTCATTCATTTCTACCTCTCTTTGACATGTGAACACTCTACCTCTCTAGTTTGGACATCAAGTTATCTTGTGTCACCTTATTAGCTTCCTCTAGTCTCATTCATGCTTTATTGTCTATCTACCACTATGGTATTCAAAGCTTGTGCTACCAAACCTCAACCAAATCTAGATGATCATGATATCCTCCATGCTACTAAAGAGTTTCAAGATCTATATGTTCAATACAAAGAGCTAAAAGAGACAAATAATCTTTCTTACCTTCATCTCTCTAAGCACATGATAGAAATCAATTCTAAACTTGAGAAAAGGTTAGAGGAGAATATTGCATTCTTAAATTAATCTCCCTTAAGACCTTTACATAAACACGGGTCATCTTCTTCAAGTTCTACATATTCTACGCCAAGACATCAAATATCTTCATCTTCTAGATCTAAAGACCTCTTTAGAGAACAAGCAAGTGATACCTCCTTTGAGCCTATGCCAAACTTTCATTATGGACCTATCTTTGACCAAGATAGTGATGAAGACATGGATAACATCTTGCAAACACTTCTTGGTAATGAATCCATCACATTACTAGACAACTCTAGACCTTATGAACCCAAAATCAAACCTCCATGGTGGAGAAATTATCATTATTGCCACTTTCATGGAAGAAAATTTCATAAAACTAAAGATTCCATAGTGTTGAAACATAAAATCCAAGATCTCATTTAAGATGGGATTGTTGATACCTCTAATGACTCATGTGTCACAAGATCATGCTAATGAACCTATGTCAAGTGATGATTTCCTTGACACCTTCACTTCTTATAACACTAATGAACCTCCTAAAGTGTCAAAGCTTTCAAAAATGCCTCCACCAAAGAAAGAACCTAATTCTTTCCATATAGACCATGTGTACCCTCAAGGGCTACAACTAAAAGAAAATCAAGCTAACCTTCACTTGTCTGCAAACCTTTTCCATGCTACTAAGACTAAAGGTCCTCAACATTCATGCAATACTATGATTACTATGCCCACTTTAGCTAATCTTGCATTATTGCTTTAAGATTCTATCATGCACACCTCATATTTTCCCTTGTCCTTAGAAGGTGCTCCATATCAAGATGACTCTCAAAAAGAAAAATATATAAATAAAGATCAAGATCAAACACCTTTTCATCTCATCCAAAATTTCACCTTTCGATATCCTGTGTGTTACCCACCTCCTACATATGATGAGGATACCATTTCCACTGCCTCCATTGAGCTTACTGAAACTTATGGGAAAAGTGATCTTTCTATGCTATATAAAGAAAGATGTCAAGATCAAAGTGTCCCCTCATGTTCCACTTCTCCATATCCACTTCAAAACTATGCTCAAGATTAAAACACTCCTATCAAAGGTCTTTCTCCTATAAAAGGTACTCATGAGTCTATTGATGACTTTGGTCATGCTACTCACTCTAAAGATGTTGAAATCCCTAGTCACTATCCCTTTTCATTTCGTAATTATATCCTTGGTCCTTATCCATCTAATCTAAAGTCTTCAAACCTTCTCCTACACTTTCTACTTCTAGCTCTCCTAATGTACCTCAAGATGAACAAGACATTCATCCTAGAAAATAACCGTCCACTCAACCATCTAAACCAGTCATATCAGCCTTATTCATCCATAAGTCCCAAATCTTTTGGAAGCAATTTGGATGTTCAACACAAGAAATACAATAATACATTAAAAAATAGAGATCATTATGTCTCATCTAATCAACATGTGAATGGACATAATGAAAATATATTGAAGATACCACAAAGGTTCACTATTCAAAAAGTGAAATCAAAGAAAATATGGGTTCCTAAACCCATTATTGAAGAAATGTTTTATAAAGTATCCAAAGGAAAATCTAAAGCCTAATGGATTCCAAAGTCTCTCTTGAAAGACTTTAATATTGAACATAAATCTAAGTTGACATTCAATATTCCAAAGGCTTCCACTCCATTTTCTTCAAAACATCTTTCTCAAAAGCTTACAAATATTCCACTCAATCTTTTTCTAACATTGTCCTACCAGCTCATACAATTAAACCTTGATCCATTTCCTCCATGATTCCTCCAGCATTCAGAAACCCTCCAAGGTTTGTATAAATGTTGATCTTCCCCACTTTGTCACCTACCCTTATGCAATGTTTTCAAAGCTACACTTACCTACTATCCATACTCATAAAATTCTTCCAAGGAATGAACTCTTATCCTACTATCATCTCACTTCCTTCACCCTATCAACATCATTGAGCATAATTATCTATGGTCTTGGCTTATCATAACTTATCTTTCCTTTAGGAACACTATCTAACTTGAAAATAGTTGACCTATTTCTTAAAATTTAAAAAAAAATAGAAAAGAAGATAAAAAAAGTGCCTTGGTGAAAACCATTATCTTATCCATGAGATTCCCTATTTTACTTTCTCATTCACTGATAGCCTTCATATCCAACGTCATATCATATCATTATGCATATGCTATCTTGCTTATTGGCTTTAATTGCTTATCCTACATGTTATCTTCTTTCATGGATTTCATGGCTTATCCCAAATGTGCTTCATACAACTTTTCAATATGAAATTCTTTCAAAACATTATACAATATTATGACTCTTTATGCTTTCAAATGCTATGATTGGTTGCAAAATGCAAGAAATCAAGTATTCTAATTGTTCATCCGTACTTTCTAGATTTTTTTTATTTGATTAGTTTGTTAAAAATAGTTTTAATAATCATAATGTTAGGTTTATGTCAAATAAGGAAAAAACCAAATTTGTAATAAGATATCTGCAAGCAATTACCTTTCATATAGTTATAAATGCTCTTAAAATTGTCCTTATAGCCTTGTATCACATGCAAATATGATTTGCAAGAACTTGTTCAATATCTTCCTCTTATAATTCCTTACAAAGAACCTACCAAAATACAAAAACCATATACAAAAAAAGTACACATTTTACATCATAATACATCATAAATTTTACAAATTCTCCCCAATACCACCCCCCTCTAACTCTTCATGATGTACCTACATTCCAATATCATAAAAAAATTAGTAACTTATTGTATTTTAAAACAAGATAATCATCAATTTATTAAACCATTATAAAAAAAATAACATAAGAAGTATATATACCTAGTCAACTATTCCAATAGGGTCCTCTCTTTGTTTTAGGGTTTCCAATAGGGCTTCATGATCAGCATTAGCAATAGTAAAAAGTTCTTTTACTTTTGGTCTTCCTTGATGCTTTAATAACTTTACATTTTTTTCTATAATAAGATGCGAATATATGAGAATTACTTTGTGCTTCTGATAGTCTTCGAATGCAGGAATTTTATTCCTTCTAAGCATGTATGTCCACAACCATGTTCCAGCAACAACCACTAAACTAGTAGGATATGTGAATCCATCATTATCTATGATCGGTTGTGCAAGTTTTTGTTTGTCTCTTACACAACATGCTAACCAATAATTGGATTTCTCATCATTCCCCTCTGGTGCAACCAATGCAAAGACATGTCCTGGCTGAAGTAGATCTGATAGATGGTTATGCTCAAGTGAACTTTCTATGTCATCATTTTTTATAGAGGGTATGATAGACAATGGAGTAAGATAATGTGGAGCCCATGTGTCCACCCACTCACTTGACTCATAGTGATCCCAATCACACTGAAAATAAGTACAACAAAAACAAGCGAGTTGTCATGTCCAAATGGTCCATGTACTAGAATCAGAGCTCCGAAATGAATGCATTTTTTATGAGTCTCTCACTGTAGCACAATCTGATCTATCACCTATGGACCCTTCCTCAACCAACCAAAAAAAATTTCATACCACTAAATCAAGAGTCCCCCCTTGTGATAATGCTAAACTACACTAATCAACAATGCTACAAGCATCAAGAAGCTCTGTTGTTGAAATCTTTAGTTGCTCCTTAACTAGAGCTCTCTTCACACATGCCCCTACTCCATCATGTTCCCCTTTTCCATGGCCAGACTCAAAAAAACTCTAAATATGAGGCACCCCTCTCTCTACGTCCATCCTACACAACCAATAAAACATGCGAGCATTCTTGAATTGACCTGTACAGTTATCTGACCAAATGATATGTCTATCCATAGCAATTGCATGCTCATGTAAGAAATCAAAAAAATCTCAAAATAATGTTGCACAAAGTCATGAGAGTGAGATCTATCATCACTCATAAAAAAAATGATACTCTCTAATAATCTTTTGATTATCTTCCGCACTATCAGGGGCATGTCTATATGTTATGTGAACAGAAACTATAATCTGAATGGAGTTGTAATACTAAGATTGTGTCTCATTTTGAGGTTGCAATGTGTTGTTCTTAGAAAAATCAACAATTGATATAATAGTGCCAATGGTAAAAGTCTCCTTACATGTTCTAAATTGTTGATCGAACCACTGAGACCTGTGACTATGTTTTGCATACTTGTAAAAAAGATTTGCCTTAAAATTTGAAATAAAATTAGCCACACTGATATCTTTTCCAACCAATTTACATCTAGAGCTCTCACTTCCACTCTTCAATGTGTATTTCACCATTTCATATACCCTTTTTTTTAGTATTGTCTTTCCAAGATCTTGTTCGCACCCCTCATGGAAACACGTGTCAAACTTGGATAAGCCACCACATTCTAAACACTTCTCATTTAAGTAAGAATTTCTATAAAAGGAACAACCATAAGCTCTATGACATAAGAGTTGATCTAGCAAGTCTCTTGATGATTTTGGAAGCCCACTAGCCTTGCAATCCTCCAACATTTCTTTACTATGCAAAGTAGAACGGATGGAGCGTAATAGTTCATGGTGCATAGAAAACTCAACATGATATTTGCAACAACATGTATTTTGAATTTTGAGTGGCACACAATAAAATAGTTTCAAAGATTCAAAAGCTCTTTGTGATATATGAAGACTTGGATGACTCTCTCTAAATTATTTGAACAACATAGTTTGACTTACCTCTAAATGGTGTTTAGGATGTGGTGTGTGGTCTCTGATGCCAATTCTCAACTTTAAGACATCTTTAGCATTGGGTGATACAAGTGTGAGTTAGAGTGCCAAAATTGTGTAATTTCTTCCTTCACATCGTCGAATAGATTCTTATCAAAACATGGAAGTCTCCCACCAAATGCCCATGTTTCATTTTGAAGAGGATCATCAATTTTCTCTCATCAACTAAGTGCTCTTCTCAAACTAGTTTGATTTAGGTTCAAATCAATACAAGTTTGTCTCATATATCTACCCTTTCTCAAATGATGACTTACCAAAGAGGTTGTAATAACCCTTTGAGCAGCTCTATTATCCTTCTCTCTGCTATTTTTCCCAATGCTATTGAGAGCAATGAAAAGATTCTTCACGATAATGACATTTCTTTCCAACTTTTTATTGACATGAATCTTCAATTTGGAAAGCATAGGTCTCATCTTTTGCATCTTTAATAAGTGCATGAAAAGTTGACATTGCTCTACCACTGTCTTATTGCCGAAAAATATCTGATATAGTCTTGAAGCCCATAACCGAATGGTTCTTTCTGATTTTTTTCCTTTCCAAAATAGTAATAACCATTTCATCAATTTAAATTATCCATTTTCATGTTTTAGAACCTTCATGTCGATAAGAGATATGTAAGGTTCTTGTGCATTAGGTTCCTGTGCATTGTCATCTTCGACATGGTCAATTATGCAATTTGGATTATGACTTGGTGGCATTTCTTCTTCAAAATTTTCATTCTCCAAATTTTCAATTTTGACATTATCATTTTCAATAGGTACATTTTCATTTCCCAACTGTACATATTCATTATCTGACTCTATGATTTCACCTTCGATTAATTCATCGTCAACTTGACTGATATTTAGCATACCTTGTCTTTTTCTTCAGTGTTCCATTTTGTCCCTTTTCCTATATGCCGCAATGTCTTCATTGGATATCTTCCTTTTGTGTTTATCCTTTCGACGACTGCTACTCCCCATTCAGATGACAAATTCGAACACCTAAGGTTATATTTTCGATTTTTTTTTTGATTGGTTGGGCTCCAAAACGTGACTTTTTGTAGAACCCATAAAAAAAGAAGTGAAAAAGTGATGTTGTCGGGTCTGTAGAGACAGGGAAATATTGAGAATTGGTGCTAGTAAAATCGGATATCTGATTTTGTAAAGTGAATATTTGGGAGAAAAACTTGCTATAATTTCCCTCCTTTGCCATAATTATATTAATATTATAAAAATCATTGGAGGGAAACCGACTTTGGTTTATTACTAAGCTAATAGTATAGTAGTATTAATATATAATAGTATTAATATTATTACTATAGATATAATAGTGTAAATATTTAGTGTTTATTTATATTATTATTATTATTATGCTACAATATAGTATTAATATATATATTATTATTATAGCTATAATAGCATTATTATTATTACTATAGATATAATAATATTAATATTTATTAGTATTAATATATAGTAATATTAATATATAGTATTAATATAGCTATAGTATCAATATTATTATTATACCCATAATAGTATTAATATTATTACTATAGATATAATAGTGTAAATATTTAGTGTTTATTTATATTATTATTATTATTATGCTACAATATAGTATTAATATATATATTATTATTATAGCTAGAATAGTATTATTATTATAGCTATAATAGTATTATTATTATTACTATAGATATAATAATATTAATATTTACTGTTTATTTATATTACTATTATTATTATCACAAAATAGTACAAATAGTATATATATATCCTTTCATTTTTTAACCCATATACATACGAACAATTCGAATATGTCCCTAGGGGTCCTAGGAGCCCTAAGGACATATGTCATCATTTAATGGATCAAAGGGGGTCATAGGTCACCTATGACCCCCATGATCCATATGAATGATACGAATATGTCCTTAGGGGTCCGAGGACCCCTAGGGACATATGTCGTCGTTTAATGGGTCAAAGGGGGTCATCGGTCACCCTATAACACCCTTTGACCCATATGAACAATTCGAATATGTCCCTAAGGGTCTTAGGACTCCTAGGGACATATGTCATCATTTAATGCGTCAAAGGGGGTCATAAGGCACCCTATGGCCCCCTTTGGCCCATATGAATGATTCGAATATGTCGTTAAGGGTCCTAAGACTCCTAAGGACATATGTCATCATTTAATGGGTCAAAGGGATTCATAGGTCACCCTATGACCCCCTTTGACCCATATGAACAATTTGAATATGTCCCTAGGGCTCCTAGGACCCATAGGGACATATGTCATCATTTAATGGGTCAAAGGGTGTCATAGGTCACCCTATGACCCCCTTTGGCCCATATGCACGATTCAAATATGTCCCTAGGGGTCCTAGGACCCCTAGGGACATGTCGTCGTTTAATGGGTCAAAAGGGGTCATAAGTCATCTTATGACCCCCTTTGACCAATATGAACGATTCGAATATGTCCTTAGGGGTTCTATGACACCTAGGCACATATGTCATAATTTAATGGGTCAAAGGGAGTCATAAGTCACCCTATGACCCCCTTTGACCCATAGGAACGATTCAAATATGTCCCTAGGGGTCCTGGGACCCCTAGGGACATATGTCATCGTTTAATGGGTCACAAGGGGTCATAGGTCACCCTATTGCCCCCTTTGACCCATATGAACGATTCAAATATGTCCTTAGGGGTCTTAGAACCTCTAGGGACGAACCCGTAAGGACATATATCATCATTTAATCGGTCACAAGGGGTCATAGCTCACCTTATGACTCCCTTTGACCCATATGAACGATTAAAATGAGTCCTTAGGGATCCTAGAACCCCTAGGGACATATGACATCATAAACTACTATGCGTACCTTCTGAGCTCGATAGACTCTGTCTGATGACTGATATGACATTTGTGTAACATCAAAGACAACACTCAATTAACCAATTGTATCCAACAATCTCCCTCTTTGGCATTAATGGCAACACAACATGTCATAACAGAATAAAATTTGAAAACAAGTCTTTATCTTATAGTGCAGCACAATATGTCAACATAATACTTCTCCCTCTTATATAGAAACTTCTCCCTCTTTTACTAATCTCCCTCAAAAAGATATGACAGTTTTATTCTCCCTTTACAAATGCTTACAAATTTTAGAATAGATATTACAATTTTACTCTCCCTCGTTGACAACACATGCCAAAGACAATACAACACATTAAAAGCTCTTCTCATATGCCAAAAGTACTCTCAACTGGAATACAATGTACCTTATGTACATATTCATATGCAATGACTTCAATACTCTGCTGCATCAACTTGATAGATTTTCAACTTGTCATAGGTTGATGCATCACTTAAAAATTTATTTTAGTGAACTTCAGATAGGGGAGTGACCCCTAACTTACCTCTGAGATACAAGAATGTATCCTTAGGTAATGTCTTTGTGAATATGTCAGCAATTTGTTCCTTTGTATGCACATATTCCAGTCTGATCTCCTTGTCCTGCACCAATTCTCTGACAAAATGATATTTTATTGCTATGTGCTTGGTTTTGGAATGCATCACTGGATTCTTAGATATATTGATTGCACTAGTATTGTCACAGAACATAACAACTGGTTCTTTGATTTCCATCTTCATTCCTTGTAATAACTACTTAAACCAAACAATGCTGGAATAGTTTACTGCTGCAACAACATACTCTGCCTCTGCTGTAGATTGGGATGTACAATTTTGCTTTTTGCTTGTCCAAGAAACCAATCTCTTTCCAAGAAAGAATGCTCCTCCACTTGTGCTTTTCCTGTCATCAAGATTCCCTGCCCAATCAGCATTAGTAAAAACTTTCAGATCCAAATTACCTCCAAATTTGTACCATAGTCCATAATCTTCAGTTCCTTTCAAATATCTCATTATTCGTTTAATTTCCATTAGGTGAGTTTCTCTTGGTTTTGTTGAAAATCTTGCAACAATACCAACTGCAAGAGCAATATCTAGCCTGGTATGAACTACATACTGTAACTTTCCAATCATAGATCTATACAATGTTTGGTCTACTTCTTTGGATTCATCATCTTTGGTAAGTTTCAATCCAGTACAGATAGGCATTCCAACAGGTTTGCAGTCCTCCATACCAAACTTTTTCAATATCTCCTTGATGTATTTTGATTGAGTAATGAAGATGCCATTCTTATTTTGTTGAATTTGAAGACCAACAAATAATTTTATTTCACCAAACATAGACATTTCAAATTCTTTGTTCATTTGTTCTGAAAATTCTTTGCAAAGATCATCATTCCCTGTGAAAACAGTATCATCTACAAATATTTCTGCCAAGACAATCTTATTATCTGGTCCTTCCTTTATATACAAGCTACTATTATCATTAGTTCTTTGAAAACCAATCTGAATAAGATAGTTATGCAATATTTCATACCATGCTCTAGGGGCTTGTTTCAGACCATACAGTGCCTTGTGTAATTTACAGACCATGTTCCTTTTATCTGGATCAACAAAACCTTCAAGTTGTTCAATGTAAACCTCTTCATGCAGTATTCCATTGAGGAATGCTGACTTGAAATCCATCTGATAAACTTTGAATCCTATGTGAGCAGCATATGCAAGTAAGGTTCGGACTCCTTCCAATCTTGCAACAAGAGCAAAAGTTTTCCCATAATCTATGCATTCTTCTTGAGAGTATCCTTTGCATACCAATCTAGCTTTGTTTCTGGATACCTTACCATCTTCAGTCAACTTCTTTCTGAATACCCACTTGGTTCCTATTATATTCTTATCTTTAGGCCTGGGTACAAGAGTCCATGTCTTGTTCTTCTCTATCTGTTCTATTTCCTCATTCATTGCCTCAATCCAACTATCATTTGCCAATGCGTCTTTAATACTTCTAGGTTCAAAATCAGCAAGTAAACAAGTATTTTTCAACTTACTTCTTGTCAGGATTCCTTCATATTTGTCTCCAATGATTTGATCTGGTGTATGATGTCTTCTGACATATTTAGTTAATATAGGTTCTTTACCTCTTGAATGAGTTTCATTGATATCTTCTTGTGCTTCAATTTCATATTCAGGCTGTTCTGGCTTGGTTGCTTCAGACTCGGTAGACACTTGCTCGGTAGTGTTTGAATATTGCTGTGGCTCGGTTTGAACTATTTGCAACTCGGTTACTAAAGACTCAGGAGTTGAGGATTCTTGAGTGAATGGTATACGTGGTATAGTATCAGGTTCAATGTAAACAAATCTCTTGTAGTCTTCAGGTATCTTTTTGCTTTCTTCTTCTGTTTTTTTTGCAAACTCATCAACTTTCACATGTGCACTTTCTATGACTTTGTGAGTGGATAGATTTAAACATCTATATGCTTTGCTTTTGCAAGAATAACCCAAAAATATTCCTTCATCACCTTTTACATCAAATTTTCCTTTTCTAGATTCTTTCAAAATATAACATTTGCTTCCAAATACTTTCAGAAAACTTACATTGGGTTTGTAGCCATACCATAATTCATAGGGAGTCTTGAATGAGTCCTTCTTCAACTGTACTTGATTTAAGGTATGAACTGCAGTGTTGATAGCTTCCTTCCAGTATTTGATAGCAATGTTTTTTTCTATCATCAGGGTTCTTGCACAATCCATAATGGATTTATTTCTTCTTTCAGCTATTCCAATTTGTTTTGGAGTTCCTGGTGCTGAAACCTGTCTTTTAATACCTCTTTCAATGCAGAAGTTATTGAATTCATGTGAAATGAATTCACCACCTCTATTCGACCTTAAACATTTCAGCCTTTTCCCTGTTTCTTTTTCAACTCTTGCCAAATACCATTTGAATTTCTCAAATGCTTCTGATTTATTCCTTAGATACATGACAGTCATCATTCTTGAATAGTCATCAACAAAAAGAATGAAAAACTTTTCTCCAGTATAGCTTTCTATTCCAATGGGTCCACATAAATCAGTATGCACAATTTCTAATATATCTTCAAACTGATAGTTTTTACCTTTAAAACTAGTTTTTCCCATTTTAGCAATCTGACAATTCTTACATAGACCAACCTCAGGTTTCTTAATGTTAGGAATGCCTCTTACTTTTTTGAATTTGCTTATTTTTACCAAATTATCAAAATTGACATGACACAACCTTTTATGCCATAAACAACTCTCTTCAATTTGAGCAATAAAAGATGAGCATTCACCAAGTTTTAGATAGAACAAGTTACCTTTAGTTTGGGTGCCAGATCCTATCATTTTTTCTTGCTCATTCAACAGTCTCGCCTTTCCATGCATGAATTCTACCTTGAATCCAGTATTTAGTAACTGTGCAACACTTAGCAGATTATGTTTGAGACCTTCAACCCAGTAGGCATTATTACATATAAGTTCTTTGGATAGACAGATTCTTCCTCTTCCTTTTATGAAACGAGGTTCATTATTACCAAACCTCACACTGCCACCATCATAGTCTTCAAACTGATCAAACTTAGTTTTATCACCAGTCATATGATGTGATCAACCACTATCTATAATCCATGTATCATTCTTACTTACATGAGAGATAAGAGCCATTTTATCTTCGTCATCACTATCAGAGTCATCTTTAACAGAAATATAAACAATTTCATCCTCACTATTATCAGAATCCTTAGAATTTTCAGCCATGAAACATGATTTCTTACCTTTGTTCTTGGATGATTTAAAGTCTTTCTTGCCATTCCATTTGTGATCTTTCTTTTCATCATTGTTTTGCTTGTTTGGGCACCTTGCTGCAATATGACCAATTTCATCACAAGAAAAACAGATTAGAGGAACTTTACCTTTGTATTTTCCTCTGCCTCTAGAATATTTCTTAAATAGTAGAGCTTCAATCACTTCAAGATCACTGTCTAAACTTTGGCTTGATTCATTTTCACTTTCTGACTATGATTCTATCTTCTTTTTTCTTTTCTCTTTGACTGAGAGCTTGGCTTGAAATGCTGATTTAATGTTTTTGGAGGTTGGAACATAGTTGTCAAAGTTATCTAGTTCAAATGTAGTTAGTCTTCCGACTATGGCCTCAAGATTTATCTTATGATTTGCTTCACACCTTCTTTCCTATATTGCAGAGACTCTGATTGCATAAATGGGAAGCAAGGTTCTGAGAACTTTGCTTACAACTGTTTCTCCTTTGATGTCACCTCCAGCTGCCTTGATTGCACTTACACATGCTTTAACTCTTTCAACATGCTTTGCAATGTTTTCATCCTCTCTCATCCTCATTTGATCAAATTGTCCTCTTAGACTTTCTGCTTTTTCTCTTCTCACATTATCATCCCCTCCATGGATCTCCTTTAGCTTGTTCCACATGTCAAAGGCAGTTTTGCAGTCCTTAATGTCATCAAATTCTTCATAGTTGAGAGCAGATGTTATGTCTATCATCATATTTTGTGAGTCTTCTTTTCAGCAATATCATTAACTGACAATGTGCCAGAAGGTTCTTCATATTTTTCTTCAAGGTATTTCAGTCTAGTATCACCAACAGTAGCTAGATGAAGTTTCATCAATTCTTGCCATGCTGAGAAGTTATCTCTATTAAGTTTTGAAATTTCTCTTTTGTAAGACATCTTAATCTTTGGCTTAGAACCTTGAAATCCTTTCCTGCAAGCACCAAAAAGCTCTGATACCAATTGTTGGAAATGAGACTGCAGTAACTGAGAGGGGGAGGGGGTGAATCAGTTACCACAAAAACATTTCACAGTCTCTTAGATGTCTAAAATCTTGATCTTAGTTACAGATTACTAAAACTTGATAATGCAGCAAATACTAATAATTATTAAGAACTGATAACCAAAACAATTCAGCAATCATGAACATTAGAGACACCAGATTTAACGTAGAAATCCAATATGGGAAAAACCACTAATGTAACTAGTTACTGTTTTTCACTCTTCTTAAGTGAGCCCTATTAGGAGCCAACCCTATTAAAAGTTACAAAACACACTGTTAGGTGTGACCCTGTTAGAGGATTTAATCACCCTGTTAGGAGTGGCCTTGCTAGAGGTCTTTAGAACAATTCAACTGAACTGTCACCTTGTTAGAGGATTTACAATAAGGCTGTTAAACCCACTCTGTTAAGAGATTTGAAATCATGGCTATAATTGTTAGAAAGTAACAATGAATGATCTGAATATAATGCAACTTATCTTTGCTGATACAGATCTCTATTCTGCTTCACTAGATCCTCTTTGATCACATAAAAGCTTTGTAGCTCCACAAGGATATCTGATCCTTCAAAAATTTGCTTGCAACTTCACAATTTGCACATACATCTTATCCACACACGCACACTTGAATTCGCAACTTGATCCTTCATATATACCTTTCTGATTATCAAGTCGACCTTAAATACAAGTTAAAATTATTAATAATTATACCGTGAGTCAGGTACATTCATCACATAAATCAATTTTAGCCTTAATTCCACACTTTTCAAAAATCCTTCGCTAACCAACCTAGCTCGATAAACACTATACCATAATGATCTTTAGCATTAACCAAGTGAGGCTTGGTAAGCACTACGAATTGTGCAAAAATCCTTTGGACACCGAGTGAACTCGGTAAACATTGACTTTCCTTCGCTTACCTTCCCAACCTGGTAAACACTATCTTTTCTTCACTTACCTTCCCAGCTTGGTAAACACTAACTTTTCTTCGCTTACCTTCCCAGCTCGGTAAATACTCTGTCACAGTTTCCTTCGATCACCAAGTGAGCTCGGTAAGTACTGAACTTCCTTCGTTAACCAAGTTAGTTCGGTAGAAGCTATCTTTATAGTGTAATATACAACAACACTCGGTAGACTCTGTAAACTACTATGCTTACCTTCTAAGCTCGGTAGACTCTGTTTGATGACTGATATGATATTTGTGTAACATCAAAGACAACACTCAATTAACCAATTGTATCCAACAATAAGTCACCCTATGACCCCCTTTGACCCATATGGGTCATTCAAATATGTCACTAGGGGTCCTAGGACCCCTAGGCACATATGTCGTCGTTTAATGGGTAAAAGAACCCTTTGACCAATATGAACGATTCAAATATGTCCTTGGAGGTCCTAGGACATCTAGGAACATATGTCGTTGTTTAATGGATCAAAGGGGGTCATAGGTCACCTCATGACACCCTTTGACACATATGAATGATTCGAATATGTCCCTATGCGTCGTAGTAACTCTAGGGACATATGTCGTCATTTAATGGGTCAAAGGGTGTCATAAGGCAACCTATGACCCCCTTTGATCTATATAAACAATTCAAATATGTCCTTAGGGGTCCTACGACCTCTACGGACATATGTTATCGTTTAATAAGTCAAAGGGGGTCATAGGTCACCGTATGACCCCCTTTGACCCATATGACCCATTCGAATATGTCCCTAGGACCCCTAGGGACATATGTCATCATTTAGTGGGTAAAAGGGGGTCACAAGACACCCTATGAACCCTTTTGACCCATATGAATGATTCAAATATGTCTTTAGGAATCTCAAGACCCCTAAGGACATACGTCATCGTTTAATGGGTCAAAGGGGGTCATAGGTCACCCTATGACCACCTTTGACCCATATAGCCCATTCGAATATGTCCCTAAGACCCCTAGGGACATATGTCATCATTTAATGGGTCAAAGGGGGTCATAGAGTACCCTATGACCCCCTTTGACTCATATGAATAATTCGAATATGTCTTTAAGGGTTCTAGGACCCTTAGGGACATATGTCATCATTTAATGAGTCAAAGAGGGTCATAGGTAACCCTATGACCCCCTTTGACTCATATGGAAATATTCAAATATGTCTCTAGAGGTCTTAGGACCCGTACAAACATATGTCATCGTTTAATAGGTCAAAGGGTGCCATAGGTCACCCTATGACCCCTTTTGACCCATATGAACGACTCAAATATGTCTCTAGGGGTTATAGGACCCCTAGAGACATATGTTATCGTTTAATGAATCAAAGGGGATCATAGGGTGACCTATGAGCCACTTTAACTCATATGAACAATTTGAATATGTCCCTAGGGGTTCTGGGACCCCTAGAAACATATGTCATCGTTTAATGGGTCAAAGGGGGTCATACATCACCTATGACCCCCCTGTCTCATATGAACAATTCTAATATGTCCCTAGGGGTCCTAGGACCCCGAGAGACATATTCGAATCGTTCATATGGGTCAAAGGAGGTCATAGGTCACCCTATGACCCCCTTTGACCCATATGACCCATTCAAATATGTTTTTAGAGGTTCGAGGACCCATAGCGACATATGTCATCGTTTAATGGGTCAAAGAGGGTCATAGGTCACCCTATGACCCCCTTTGACCCATATTACCCATTCGAATATGTTCTTAGGGGTTCTAAGACCCCTAGCGACATATGTCATCATTTAATGGGTCAAAGAAAGTCATAGGTCACCCTATGATCCCCTTTGACCCATATACACAATTCGAATATGTCCCTAGGGGTCCTAGGACCCCTAGCGACATATGTCTTCATTTAATGGGTCAAAGGGGGTCATATGTCACCCTATGACTGCCTTTGAAAAATATGAAAGATTTGAATATGTGCTTAGGGGTCCTATGACCCCTAGGGACATATGTTATAGTTTAATGGCTCAAAGGGAGTCATAGGTCACCCTATGACCCCCTTTGACCCATAAGAACGATTCGAATATGTCCCTAGGGGTCTTAAGACCCTTAGAAACATATGTCGTTGTTTAATGGGTCACAAGAGGTCACAGGTCACCCTATGACCTCCTTTGACCCATATGAACGATTCAAATATGTCCTTAGGGGTCCTAGAACCCCTAGGGATGTATGTCGTCATTTAATGGGTTCAAGACCCATATGTCCCATTCGAATATGTCCCTAGGGTTCCTAGGACCCCTAGGGACATATGTCATCATTTAATGGGTCAAATGGGGTAATAGGCCACCGTATGACCCTTTTTGACCCAGATAAATAATTTAAATATGTCATTAGGGGTCCCAGGACCCGTAGGGACATATGTCATTGTTTATTGGGTCAAAGGTGGTCATAAGTCACCCTATGACTCCCTTTGACCCATATGAAAGATTCAAATATGTCCCTATGGGTCCTAAGACCCCTGGAGACATATGTCATCGTTGAATAGGTCAAAGGGTGTCATAAGGCACCCTATAAACCTTTTTGACCCATATGAACGATTCAAATATGTCTCTAGGGGTCGTAGGACCTGTAGGGACATATGTTGTCGTTTAATGGGTCAAAGGGGGTCATAGGTCACCCTATGACCCCCTTTGACCCATATCGTCCATTCGAATATGTCCATAGGACCCTTAAAGACATATGTCATCATTTAATGAGTCAAATGGGGTCATAAGGCACCTTATGACCCCTTTTGACCCATAAGAACGATTCAAATATGTCCTTAAGGGTCCCAAGACCCTTAGGGACATATGTCATTATTTAATGGGTCAAATCGGGTCATAGGTCACCCTATGACCCCCTTTGACCCATATGCATGATTTGAATATGTTCCTAGGAGTCAGACAGATGTCGTCATTTAATGGGTCAAAGGGGGTCATAAGTCACTCTATGACCCCTTTTGACCCATATGGCCCATTCAAATATGTCCCTAGGGGTCCTAGGACCCCTAAGGACTTATGTCATCATTTAATGGGTGAAAGGGGGTCATAAGTCACCCTATGACTCCATTTGACCCATATGAATGATTCGAATATGTACCTAGGGGTCCTAGGACTCATAAAGACATATTTTGTCATTTAATAGGTGACCCCCTTTGACTCATATGACTCATTCAAATATGTTCATAGGGGTTCAAAGATCCATAGCGACATATGTCATCGTTTAATACGTCAAAAAGGTTCATAGGTCACCCTACGACCCTGTTTGACCCATATTAACATTCGAATATGTCCCTAGGGGTTCTAGGACCCCTAGAGACATATGTTATCATTTAATGAGTCAAAGAGAGTCATAGGTCACCCTATGACACCCCTTGACCCATATTACCCTTTCGAATATGTCCCTAGGGGTTCTAGGACCCCTATGGGCATATGTCATCATTTAATGTGTCAAAGGGACCTATGACCCCTTTTGACCCATATTAACCATTCGAATATGTCTCTAGGGGTCCTAGGACCCCAAGGGACATATGTCATCATTTAATGGGTCAAAAGGGGTCATAGGTCACCCTATGGTCCCCTTTGACCCATATGAATGATTTGAATATGTCGTTAGGGGTCCTAGGACCCCTAGGGACATATATTGTCATTTAATGAGTCAAAGGGGGTCATAGGTCACCCTATGACCCCTTTTAACCCACATGAACAATTCAAATATGATCCTATGGATCCTAAGACCCATAGGGACATATGTCATTGTTTAATGGATCAAAGGGGGTCATAAAACACCCTATGACCGCCTTTGACCCATATGAATGATTCGAATATGTCATTATTTAATGAGTCAAAGAGAGTCATAAGTCACCCTATGACCCCCTTTGACCCATATGAAGGATTCAAATATGTCCTTAGGGGTCCTATGACCCCTAGAGACATATGTCATCATTTAATGGGTCAAAAGGAGTCATAGGTCACCCTATGACCCCCTTTGACCCATAGGAATGATTTGAATATGTCCTTAGGACCCCTAAGAACATATGCTATCGTTTCATAAGTCACACCCATATGAATGATTCGTATATGTCCTTATGGGTCCTAGAACCCCTAGGGACATATGTCATCGTTTAATATGTCAAAAGAGGTCATAAGTCACCCTATGACCCGCTTTGACCCATATTACCAATTCAAATATGTCTCCAGGGGTCCTAAGACCCCTAGGGACATATATCGTCATTTAATGGGTCAATGAGTGTTATAGGTCACCTTATGACACCCTTTGACCTATATGAATGATTCAAATATGTCCCTAGGGACATATGTCATTGTTTAATGGGTCAAAGGGGGTCATAGGTCACCCTATGACCCTCTTTGACCCATATGAATGATTCAAATATGTCCCTATGGGTCCTACGACCTGTAGGGACATATGTCATAGTTTAATGGGTCAAAGGGTGTCATAAGGCACCTTATGACCCCATTTGACCCATATGAATGATTCCAATATGTCCTTAGGGGTCGTAGGACCCCTAGAAACATATGTCATCGTTTAATGGATCAAAGGGGGTCATAGGTCACCCTATGACCCCCTTTGACCCATATGACCCTTTCAAATATGTCCCTAGGACCCCTAGGGACATATGTCATCATTTAATTGGTCAAAGGGGGACCCATATGACCCTTTCTAATATGTCCCTAGGACCCCTAGGGACATATGTCATCATTTAATGGGTCAAAGGGGGTCATAGGGTGCCCTATGACCCCCTTTGACCCATATGAATGATTTGAATATGTCCTTAGGGGTTTAAGGACCCTTAGGGACATTTGTCATCATTTAATGAGTCAAAGAGGGTCATAGGGTGACCTATGACCCCCTTTGACTCATATGAACGATTCGAATATGTCTCTACTGGTCCTATGACCCGTAGGGACATATGTCATCGTTTAACGGGTCAAAGGGTGTCATAGATCACCCTTTAAACGTCTTTGACCCATATGAACGATTTGAATATGTCCTTATGGGTTATAGGACCCCTAGAGACATATGTCATCTTTTAAAAGATCAAAAGGGTCATACGTCACCCTATGACCCCCTTTGACTGATATGAATAATTCGAATATGTCCCTTTGGGTTCTAGGACCCCTAGCGACACATGTTATCGTTTAATGGGTCACTTATGACCCCCTTTTCCCATATGAACAATTCAAATATGTCCCTAGGGGTCCTAAGACCCCGAGAGAGATATTCAAACCGTTCATATGGGTCAAAGGCAGTCATAGGTCACCCTATGAGCTCTTTTGACCCATATGACCCATTCGAATATGTTCCTAGGGGTCCAAAGACCTATAACGGCATATGTCATTGTTTAATGGGTGAAAGAGGGTCATAGGTCACCATATGACCCCTTTTGACTCATATTACTCATTCGAATATGTCTTTAGGGGTTCTAAGACCCCTAGCGACATATGTCATCATTCAATGGGTCAAAGATAGTAATAAGTCACACTATGACCCCCTTTGACCCATATACATGATTTGAATATATTCCTAGGGGTCTTAGGACCCCTAGGGACATATTTCATTGTTTAATGGGTCAAAGGGGGTCATATGTCACCATATGACCCCCTTTGACAAATATGAACGATTTGAATATGTGCTTAAGGGTCCTATGACCCATAGGGACATATGTCATCGTTTAATGGGTCAAAGGGAGTCATAGGTCACCCTATGACTCCCTTTGACCCATAGGAATGATTCAAATATGTCCCTAGGGGTCCTAGGACCCCTAGAAACATATGTCATCATTTAATAGGTCACAAGAGATCATAGGTCACCTTATAACCCCCTTTGACCCATATGAACGATTTGAATATGTCCTTAGGGGTCCTAGAACTCCTAGAGACATATGTTGTCGTTTAATGGGTCAAAGGAGGTTATAGGTCATCCTATGACCCCCTTTGATCCATATGTCCCATTCGAATATGTTCCTAGGGTTCCTAGGACCCCTAGGGACATATGTCATCATTTAATGGGTCAAAGGGGGTAATAGGTCACTCTATGACTCCCTTTGACCCATATGAATGATTCAAATATGTCGCTAGGGGTCCTAGGACCCCTAAGGACATATGTCATCATTTACTTGGTCAAAGGTAGTCATACGTCACCCTATGACCCCCTTTGACCCATATGAAAGATTCAAATATGTCCATATGGGTCCTAAGAGCCCTAGGGACATATGTCATCGTTTAATGGGTCAAAGGGTGTCATAAGATACCCTATAAACCCCTTTCACCCATATGAATGATTCGAATATGTCCCTAAAGGTCATAAGAACCCTAGGGACATATTTTGTCATTTAATGGGACAAAGGGGGTCATAGGTCACCCTATGACCCCTTTTGACTCATATCGTCCATTTGAATATGTCCCTAGAATCCTTAGGGACATATGTCATCATTTAATGGGTCAAAAGGGGTAATAAGGCACCCTATGACCCCTTTTGACTCATAAAAATGATTTAAATATGTCCTTAGGGGTCCCAGGACCCCTAGGGACATATGTCATCGTTTAATGGGTCAAAGGGGGTTATAAGGTGACCTATGACCCTCGTTGGCCCATATGCATGATTTGAATATGTCCCTAGGGGTCCTAAGACCCCTAGGGATAGATGTCATCATTTGATGGGTCAAAGGGGGTCATAAGTCACCCTATGACCCCCTTTGACCCATATGGCCTATTCGAATATGTCCCTAGGGGTGTTAGGACCCCTAAGAACATATGTCATCATTTAATGGGTGAAAGGGGGTTATAAGTCACCCTATGACCCCCTTTGACTCATATGAACGATTCAAATATGTCTCTAGGGGTCCTAGGACCCCTAGAGACATATGTCATCTTTTAATGGGTCAAAGGGGGGTGACCCCCTTTGACCCATATGACCCATTCAAATATGTTCTGAGGGGTCCGAGAACCCCGATCAACATATGTCGTCATTTAATGGGTCAAAATGCGCCATAAGTCACCCTACGACCTCGTTTGACCCATATTACCCATTCAAATATGTCCTCAGGGGTTCTAAGACCCCTAGAGACATATGTCATCATTTAATAAGTCAAAGAGAGTCATAGGTCACCCTATGAATCCCTTTGACCCATATTACCCTTTCGAATATGTTCATAGGGGTCCTAGGACCCCTATGGGCATATGTCATCAATTAATGGGTCAAAGGGACCTATGACCCCCTTTGACTCATATTACCCATTCGAATATGTCCCTAAGGGTCCTAGGACCCTAGGGACATATATCGTCGTTTAATGGGTTAAAGGGGGTCATAGGTCACCTTATGACCCCCTTTGACACATATGAATGATTTGAATATGTCCTTAGGGGTCCTAGGACCCCTAGAGACATATGTTATCGTTTCATGGGTCAAAGGGGGTCATAGGTCACCTTATGACCCCTTTTGACCCATATGAACGATTCGAATATGTCCCTATGTATCCTAAGACCCTTAGGGATATATGTCATTGTTTAATTGGTCAAAAGGGGTCATACGACACCCTATGACCACCTTTGACCCATATGAACGATTCAAGTATGTCTTTAGGTGTCCTAGGACCCCTAGGGTCATATGTCGTCGTTTAGTGGGTCAGAGGGAGTCATAACTCACCCTATGACCCTCTTTGACGCATATGAACGATTCGAATATGTCCTTATGGGTCCTATGACCCTTAGGGACATATGTCATCGTTTAATGGGTCAAAAGGAGTCATAGGTCACCCTATGACCCCCTTTGACCCATAGAAATGATTCTAATATGTCCTTAAGACCCATAGAGACATATGTCATCGTTTAATGGGTCACAAGGGGTCATAGGTCACCTTATAACCCCCTTTGACCCATATGAATGATTCGAATATGTCCTTAAGTGTCCTAGAACCCCTAGGGACATATGTCATCATTTAATGTGTCAAAGGGGGTCATAAGTCACTCTATGACCCCCTTTGATCCATATGGCCCATTCGAATATGTCCCTAGGGGTCCTAGGACCCCTAGGGACATATGTCATTGTTTAATGGGTCAAAGGGGGTCATAGGTCACCCTATGAACCCCTTTGACCCATATGAACGATTCAAATATGTCCTTAGGGTTCCTTGGACCCCTAGGGACGTATGTTGTCATTTAATGGGTCAAAGGAGGTCATAGGTCACCCTATGACCCCCTTTGACCCATATGAATGATTCAATTATGTCCCTATGGGTCCTAGGACCCCTAGGGACATATGTCATCGTTTAATGGGTCAAAGGCTGTCCTAAGGCACGCTATGACCCTCTTTGACCCATATGAATGATTTGAATATGTCTGTAGGGTTCCTAGGGCCCCTAGAGACATATGTCATCGTTTAATGGGTCAAAGGGGGTCATAGGTCACCCTATGACCCCCTTTGACCCATATGGCCCATTCAAATATGTCCCTAAGACCCCTAGGGACATACGTCGTCGTTTAATGGGTCAAAGGGGGTCATAGGGCACCCTATGGCCCCCTTTGACCCATATGAATGATTTGAATATGTCCGTAGGGGTCCCAAGACCCCTAGAGACATATGTCATCGTTTAATAGGTCAAAGGGGGTCATAGGTCACCCTATGACCCCCTTTGACCCATATGAATGATTCAAATATATCTCTAGGGGTCATAGGACCCCTAGAGACATATGTCATCGTTTAATGGGTCAAAGGGTGTCATAGGTCACCCTATGATCCCCTTTGACTCATATGAACGATTCGAATATGTCCTTAGGGGTTATAGGACTCCCAGAGACATATGTCGTTATTTAATGGGTCAAAGAGTGTCATAGGTCACCCTATGACCCCCTTTAACTCATATGAACAATTCGAAAATGTCTCGAGGAGTTCTAGGACCCCTAGAGACATATGTTGTCGTTTAATGGGTCAAAGGGGGTCATAAGTCACCTATGACCCCCTTGACCCATATGAACAATTTTAATTGTTCATATGGATCAATGGGGGTCATAGGTGACTTTATGACCCCCTTTGACCCATATGACCCATTAGAATATGTTCTTAGGGACCGAGGACCCTTAACGATATATCTCATCGTTTAATGGGTCAAATAGGGTCATAGGTCACCCTATGACCCCCTTTGACCCATATTACTCATTCGAATATGTCCTTAGGGTTTCTAGGACCCCTAGAGACATATGTCGTTGTTTAATGGGTCAAAGAGAGTCATAGGTCACTCTATGACCCCCTTTGACGCATACCCATTTGAATATTTCCCTAGGGGTCCTAGGACCCCTAGGGACATATGTCATCATTTAATGGGTCAACGGGGCCTATGATTCCCTTTGACCCATATTACCCATTTGAATATGTCCCTAAGGGTCCTAAGACCCCTAGAGACATATGTCATCATTTAATGGTTCAAACCCTATGACCCCTTTTGACCCATATGAACAATGTCTCTATGGGTCCTAGGACCCTGAGGGACATATTTGAATCATTCATATGGGTCAAAAGGAGTCATAGATCACCGTATGACCCCCTTTGACCCATATTAACCATTGTAATATGTCCCTAGGGGTCCT
Source organism: Cupressus sempervirens (assembly GCA_028749045.1). NCBI lineage: Eukaryota > Viridiplantae > Streptophyta > Pinopsida > Cupressales > Cupressaceae > Cupressus > Cupressus sempervirens. The sequence continues at coordinate 354,391,946 of CM053792.1, read as the reverse complement.
AGGACCCCGAAGGACATATATTGTCGTTTAATGCGTCAAAGGGGGTCAATGGTTTACCTATGACCCCCGTTGACTCATATATATTAATAATATACATATCTATTAATAACATACATATTAATATAATAATATATAATTATATGTATATATTACGTTATTATATTTAGACAAAATAATAATATTATAAATTATATTTATAGATTGTAATAATATTAACATAATATATTATTATATATTGCTAGATTATATATATATATATATATATATACGTCTTTACATAGTAATATAAGTGAAATAATTTATAAATCATAAGCTATGACATTTAAACCCAATTTTCTCTTCAAAATGGGTTTGGATTTGAAATTTCCCACCCGCAACATATCGGATATTGGATTTCAAATCGGATATCCAATTAGGCTTGGTATTTACCAAGCCTACTCGGTCAACCCAAAAGACGTGTTTGAAGAGGGTTTTAGTGATACTCAGACTTCGGGTAGCCGTTTGACAATGTTATTTTGATCAAAATTGAATAAAACGAAAAGAATTTTTTAATATCGCTCTCTAGATTTCATCAATATAATTTTTGTCAAATTCTTAGTTCGATAAGTATTTATTAGTTAATTATCAATGAAGGTTATTGTAAAGTGCTAGTTGACATACTGATTGAAAAATAGCTATAAGTTTCAAACGGTATAAAAAATTTTAAATCTAAAAGTTGCGTCACATTCTATACTTTGGCTAGTATAAGAAAAAATAAATAAAATTTAAATTTGGTAAAATTTTCTATTAGTTAGGATGGTTAGACACAAGACTTTTTTTTTCGAAAAAGTTTTGGTAGAAAATTCATATTTAATTATTTATTTGGAATAAAAATATCAAAAAATATGCGTCACATCCAGAAATGAGTCTACTTTTCATATCTATAATTATATTAAAAAAATATTATGATTTGATTTTGATTAAGGTGGTCAGACATACACCTACTTTTTATTTTCGCCCTGAAATTGTCTTAGTACTGCATTAAAATTCAAACTTTTGACCAATTAATTATTTTTTTCTCCTAATAAGGCCTAGTATTTTAGAAACTAAATTCAATTTCTTACAGATTATTTTCTTACAAATTTTTTATATAAAGTCCATAACCACTTCAAAATTATGTGTCAAGTTGACATAAACTTGATTTGCTGATTTTTCACTGCCACTTAAGGCCATAGTTTGGTACACCATGATCCTGCACATACCTTCACCTTGTTGTGATAGATATGTGTTTGCTACTCCTTGTACTTCTATAGCCTTTTCAATTCACTCTTTCCTACTCTTCTTTGATGATTATATTGATTTCTTGCTCATACTCATATTTCAGATATGATACAATACATTACAAATATATCAATCCAATTATACAATGTACAAAGTCAACCACAATACAAGTTGACACAAATATTACAAAGTTGGCCCACATGAAGACATTTGGGTTCTGAAGACTGACTCAATGAGGTTTTGATACTTAACATCTATTGTCAATGCTTGGCATCATCATGCACTTGGTAGATGTAGAAGCTCGATCCATACTGATCACTTCCAAGTATTCTTGAACTCAATCTGTACTGGTGACTTGGTAGATATTGTGAAACTTGTCTTATAAATTGAATCACTTTTTTACCATGACATGACTCATTAAACATTCTCACCTCAAGCTCGGTATAAACTGAGTCACTTGGTTAACATTGAATAGCTCAATTAACATTGGACTCACACAACATACACTATGAACTAGGTGAACACTACACAACTCAGCTTCTATTGGTAAACTCAGCATCCACTAAGATGCACAATCTACATTACCGATCTTTATTATAACTATGTCTACTTAGTAACCACTAAGATTTGTCCAAAGGACTTGGTAGCAACCATAGAACTTCGCGACAACTAAAATACTTGGCAAACACTAATAGTTGTACAATAAGCTTAGTAACTATATACAATCTAAATAAGTGTGTGTCACTAATAACAAATTTGACTAATATGTCAACACTTGTGGTGGTCATTTTGGTGGAAATTCATTAGTTAAAAAATTACTATGAATGGAATATTATTGGCATATAATGGAAGAATATTATTTTTCCTTTGTCAAAAAATTTGTGTAGTGTCACCAATATGGTAATTTTATTCATGCTCCTACCATTGTACTTTGTACTCAATTAGAATCTTGTCATTTTAGTGTTTGGGGTCTCAATCTTATTGGTATGATATATCTTTCTTTGCAAAGACATACCTACATTTTAAGTACCATATATTACTTTACTAAATGGGTTGAAGTTTTTCCTCTTTGATTAGTATATAAAACTTTATGGGTGATTCCATTCTTCAGAATATTATTTCTCAATTTGGTATTCCTTTAACTATAATTTCTTTTTATAATGGAACATCTTTTAAAATTAAGGATGTTAAGAAATTTATGGAGAAATATTTTATTCATCAGTAATTTCCTATGCCTTGTAATCCTCAATCTAATGGTCAAGCTGAAGCATTTAACAAAGTCATTGAGAAAATCTTACAAAAAATAGTGAATAAGCGTGGGAAAGATTGGCATACGTAACTAAAATATGCTTTATGGGCATATATACGTAGAGTATATAATGTTATTGGTACTTCTTATAACTTGGTATATGGTGTAGATGTTGACATGTCGTTGGAATGAGAATTTCCTTCTCTTTGTGTCTCCTCTCATGGAATTGCTGATAATGACACATTTAGGGAACAACATTTACATTAATTTGAAATGTTGGATGAAAAATGAATTAATGCATTAGAACATTTAAGAGCTTACCATAAGTCTCATCAAAAGTTCTTTAATAGTAAATTACTTGAACACTTATTTAACGTCAGTGATCTTATTCTTTATGAAAATCAATAGAATGTTAATGTGTTACTAGATAAAAAGAAAAAAAAAATTAATCCTAATTGGTTAGGATTTTTTGTGGTTACTAAAGTCTATGGCTCTAGTGCATAAAATATTTCTAATATGGATGGTGTACCTCTCAATAAACCTATTAAAGTTATAGATCTTTATTGTTAATATGCCTAACTTATTTTCTTTATGCTAGGTTTTTATCTCCTAAGGGTATGTGTAGGATCATGGTGTGCCAAAAAGTGGCGATCTGAAAAATATCTAGTTCCGAAATGCCTCAAACCATTTCAAAATTTATTCCAACCTTTTTCCCACCCACCCTGATACTAAATGAAAACAATTAATATCTTTATAAGGTCTACTATATCTTTTGATACCAACCCTATATGTTAAACTTTAAAAACATCCTAAAAATGTGTTTTTGGCTTATTTTTATGTGATTCTTATTTCAAACATGTAGCTAATGACTTTTTTTAATACAAAATTTGACAAAATGAAAAATGTTTCTTAAGAATGTTCTTATCTTTCCATAAATATAAGGTTTGTCAAATTATGAGTTTAGTAAGTAATTATTACTTATTTTCTAATGGAGTTATGTATAAAGTGATGACTAATACACTACTTGAAAAATAACTATAACTTTTAAATGGTGCAACATTTTTTAAATTCAAAAGATGTATCACATTATATGTTTCTTCCACTATAAGAAAAAATATGAAAAATTAAATTTTGTAGAGTTTTGAATTAGTTAAAGTGGTCAGACACGAGAGTTTTTTAATTTCAAAATAACTAAAGTAAAAAATTAATTATTAATCATTTATTTAAAATAAAAATACCCAAAAATATGTGTCACATCTAGGCATGAGTCTGCTACTTATATCTTGAATATTATTAAAATATATTATCATTTAATTTTAATTAAGGTGGTCAAACATATGCTTACTTTTTATTTTTGTTCTAAAATTTTTGTAATATTGCATTAAAATTAAAAATTTTGACCAATAAATTTTTACTTTTTTGACATAAGTCCTAGTAGTTTAGAAACTAGATTCAATTTCCTATAGATTATTTTCTCTCAACTTTTTGATATAAATTAAATAACAAGTAGCAAATTGCACATCAAGTTGACATAACCCTGATTTTCTAATTTTTTATTGCCACTTAAGAGCATAGTTTGGTTGACCATGATCCTACACATACCCCTAATAGAATTTTTTTTTTATTAATCTCTAATATCTAAAATCTCAAAATATTAATTTAGAAATATGTGTATTTTCTTAAGAATTTTTATTTTTTATCCATATAATTACAAACATTGATCATACAAATAATTGTTTCTTATATATATATATATATATATATATATATATATATATATATATATATATATATATATATATATATATATATATATATATATATATATATATATATATATATATATATATATAGGTTATCTATCTATCTCTCTCAATATTCCACTAGGTGTTGGCTCCCTGATCTCACTTGTACATGATGTGAAGAAGATTGTCTTTGGGATATATTGCTATGATTATTTATCCTAGAGGAACTATTCTCCATCATGCATTCTCATATCACTCCTAGCTTTGTCTTCATCTCTACTATCCTAGTGTCATCTCTAGAGTTATATATGCAAAAGCTTCAATATGTCTACCTGGATCTCTCTAGCCTCTAATCTCATGAAGGTGAGTAGATGTTTCTCTCAAAGCTATAGTTAGGTCCTTTGGTATCTCACCCAAAACCTTTATCTACTCTCTCCCTATCTTTGCAATGATAGAATCTTGTCAGTATTATACTTTCTTTAATTAAAGTAAAATTCTAAATTCTATAAATCAAAAGCTACCTGGCATTACCTTGGATAACTCTAAATCTCTCACTAGTAATGAAGGTGGGGACATGCACCAACTTCTCTCTTCATGCTCTCGGTGACTAGGCCATCAGAGTGGGGTGTCACTCTGGGATTGTGGGTATCATTATCACAATGGTAGGGCACACATAATAAAAGAAGGCTCCTCACTCATTGCGTGATCTAGTGAGGAATCTCGTCCTATATCTCCTCTATAGTAGCCTCCCCTACTAGTAGCTCCTATATCTCCTTATCCTCCATGTCCTAACCCTCTCCCATGCACTCATCATAATCTTTGATGACTTATCTCCAAGATTTGTAGAAAAGACTAGGATCTCTTGTGGGAAAATGAGTCTCACTCCATCTTTGACACAATACTTGATGTACTCCTCTATATAACCTACATATAGGTATATTATAGCGGGACCATCCTCTCCATCCTCAGAATCACTAAAAGGTGTGCATATTGTGGCACTACTCCCTATACACCATGTCATAAACCAAACTATCTCACTAACTAGTCAAAATAGTATGACATGATCACATGACTCTATCATCCTTCTAGGAATATCCTTCTCTATGAAAACCTCATCTAGTGTTTAGTATTTGGCCACTCCACCATCTAGAGGTATGGTCTCCATAACACATCACATTGTACCTATGATCAAATATCACTCTCTAGTATATTACATCTCTGAATTTCCATAAATCAATAAGGGAATATGGATATGCTCTTGGAAGGCTCTAATCTAGTTCTATATGAATTCTTTCTAGCCTAATGCATTTAAAATGCTCAAACAAGCATACCTATCAGAGTGTACATACTATCAAGCTATCTCTCTAGTACATATCAAGCTTTCTCAAATCTAATTATAGAATAGTTAGCATACTCCTAGACCATGCAAACACTATCTGATCTCTCTCCATTGTTCATATTACATGCATAAAAGGTGAGAAAAAAAGTGTCCCCTTACCATTACAGGTCACCATGAAGCTCAATACACAACATATCCATCATCTCACTAAAGGAGTATGACCTAGGATGATATCATGAAGATTTATCTAAATTCCTCTGGTTCTCAATAATGATCTCTAAACAATGTAATACTCCTCATCCTCAAATATCATCTTTACACTCCTCTCAGAATGATACATCTCTAGAAGCCCTCCAATCAAAAGGTAGAGTATGTGGTAAAAATTCTCTAATGTCACAATGATCTCTCCAATTGAAAATAGAATGAATCTAGGTATCCTCATCCCATCACTCTAGATCAATGCTAAGATCATGCATCACTGGAACCTATGGTATTGAATTTGGCTTTCTGGGTAGAGACCCACATCCTTTAGTAACCAAATTTCCTTCATGCTCTATATGAATCACATTGCATATGACTTTTCATGCTCCTGAAGTGACATCGATACCTGCATAGCACATCATATTCAACATTAATTATATCATGGGTATGTATAGGATCATGGTGTGCCAAAATGTGACAATGTGAAAAAAGTGCAATTTGAAAATTTCTAAAAGCATTTCAAAATCTACTCTTTTAACTTTTTCCATCCATCCTAATACTAGGCTAAAAAGTTTGGGCCAAGTCTTTTCAAGTATCTGATCCGTAATTGGGTATCTGATTTCATATCAGATACTTGATATGGTATCGGGTATCCAATATGAAATAAGATACCTAAAACATATGACATAGATGTTTAAAAAAATTTGAGAACTATTTTGCATTACATTTTTTTGAGTTTTACTATTGTGCTCCATTCAGGTGTCAGATTTTGAAATGGGTATTGGATAAAGGTAAGTTTTTTTTTTTGTATTTTTTATTATTTGAATGAGTGTTATTATAAATTAGTTATTTTAAATATAATTTGTTAAAAATTAGGTTTTTTAATAGAAATTGTTGAAATTTAGGTTGTTGTTTTTAATAGACATTATGTTTTGCAAATTAATAGGTATGGATGACCCAAATGATGATACTGAGCCAAGAAACAATTTTCCTCATAACCCTCCCCCAAAAAATCTAGTACCTCCTCAAAACTATCCACCAAATGATCCCCTACCCCCTCAAAACCCTACTTGAATTGAAGATGTTATAATTGAAAATCTCGCTGAATTGAGCATTTTACATACCACATATAACACTATACTTGCATTGGATCCCATGTTATCCATGTTAAACACCATAATCGATAATATTGAAATACTTACTAATGAACACAATGCTACTCTTCACTGGCATGAGGAAATGCATGCCATGTTTGATGATCAGTTGGACTATGATGAGGTTGCAGCCATAACTATAACTAAAGATGATATAGTTAACCTTTTTGCAAATCCAAAAATAAGTAAAAAAGTAGAACACACAAAGCCCAAATTATCAAATAAATGGTGCATAAATGAGGCTATGTGTGTGAACTTTTGGGATCATTGGTTGATGGTTTTTGACATCCCTCCACACAACAATTTAGAGGTGTCATTCTATTTGATTAAAAAATTGTATACCAAATTTCTATTGCACCTCAAGGTGAAATATTGGAGCATAAGTCCCAACATGGGTGTAGGAGAAGGAGCTCCTTAGAATAGACCCTTTTCCCAGTGGAAGAAAGGTAGCACTTTTTCCCCCCCTATTGATGTCTTTCCCCCTCCTCTAGTGCAACATCCTAATATAATTTCATATGCTAGCTCCCAAACTATTAGAGCCATCCATAGAGTGAGTAGCCTATTGATATTCCAAGCTAGGTGAGTGTTGGCTCCACATATTGATGATGCTAGTGTGAGTTGGCCCCATACTTGCATAACATGCAAGAATATTTGTCTAGGTCCCATAGGTGATCTTCCTAAGTATTAGTTTGTATTTGAGGAGGATATACTAGATGTATGTACAAAGGCTACACACCCTGATGTGAGAGAGGAGGGGCATTGAGAGGCATGGAATCCTTCTATGTCGGTACATATATACATTGTTTTGTAGGACATATGTGATTTAAATTTATGCAAGGAAACTTGCAACAAAGAATATAACCATTTCCACATAACCCATAATAGATCTAAAATAAACACAGAATTAAAATCCATATGCAAGAGAATAGACAACATACCCACAAAATTGTGACACAAGATATACCTTGGGAAACCATCATTAAGAGAAAAATCCAACCTCCAAAAGCATCCATCAACATGTATTATTAAAAAAAAAACACTATTACAATACAACTATGGAAACCTTCAAAGCCATGGCCACTACCAAGAAATCCATATGAACAAGCATGAAGCCACACATACCATGCCATGCTTCCAACCTTCACAAATGCTCACTTAGCTAACTTGTCAAGCCTTATCTCACTCAACTCTTTCCATTTTGCCCTTCTCACTCTTACACCAACAACTACCCTTATAGTTGCTCATATAGTAGCAAGTCCCACAAAACCACCAAATGGTATTATATAAACTATGAACTAAAATCATGTGCTACCTAACCCATTGACCCCACATTTGATATTGGAAATTTAATTCTTTTCCTTAATATTAAATAATTACATGAAATATTATCACAATCTTACAATACAACTCATCAATTATATCCCATGGGAATCTTTACGTGTTGCATGTCCATCTAGGTGAAACATTACATAATAAAATAAAATAATACAATATAACAATATTATGCAATGTGTGCAACACCCATTATCTCAAAATTCTCCACTTGTTGTATACATTGCATAGAGTCAATCCATAGCCACATAAATGAACAAGTGAAAAATCCCTCCTAGCACATCCACCATCATGGATCAAAGTACACTAAGTGTTCCATCCTGGTACCTACACAAAAGAATCAAGTACCCAACATCTCAAACATAAATGATCTCACCTCCTATTATGCCACTACCACTAGACATACATAGAAGCCATCCAAAGAGAAAGCCACCCAACCTGTCACATTAGAAGATTATTAAATTTTGTACGAACTAAAATTCCAAGCACAAAAACTTGATCCAAAGGTAATCACATGTATTCATAGTTGTCAAAATATCCATAGCTGAAATAACACACACAACAAAGTGCCAAACCCATTCAACGATCCATACCTCCAAAGGTATACCAAGTGAATCTCACATCATCAACATATCCAATTTATAACCTGCAATCACAAGCCTCAAGAGAAATACCTACCACATATATACCAAAAAGCTCCCATTGCAAAAGATAATGTCAAATCTATAACCAATCCACTCACAACATCTCAAAGAAGTGAATCCATGTAGTATCAAGGACATCCACAATACATAAACCAATAACCTATAAGAACAACTCTTGTAACAAGTCTCCAATAGTCCCCCAAGCTCTCCACAACCAATAGAGGAAAGAGATAAAGGAATAACCATATCATCTCTCACATGACATACATGAGCACAAACTAGATTTCACAATCTCTAAGCAATCTCAAATCCAATGTAAGTGAAACCAAACATCTAGGAAGATAACCAAGACCAAATAAAAACCATGCAAATTATAACTTGTATCATGTCCTTCTACAAAAAACTCTAGATGTAAACTATGCAAGTATGATCTCCTCCATAAAACCCAAACAAGAAGCCTCAACAACACCCAAACCATACCATATAACTAATCATAAATGTAAGCCTCTCACAAGAGATCAAACTCATAAACCATTCCTAATCCAAGGAATATGCCCAACATAAAACCATCTCCCAAATTCAACCAACATAAAAAAATATGCAAATGGAGATAAACAATGATAAACCATCTCTCAAATGAACCCTCTAGAACTAACTCATGTACCATAGCTCAAGATTCATATCCATGAAAGACAAGCATAAATATAATGTACTTGAGAAAAACAATGGGCTATACCTCTCAAGTAGCAAACTGCTAAGTAGACCAAGAGTGGGGAATGAGAATGATCATCAAGATATCCAAGTCTCCAACCAAGATTCATCTAAGAAAAATCTCCTCTCAAGCCCATATCAGGTGACTGCCCCTTAGGCTTCCTGTTAAAACCATTAGCCATTCGAACAAATACTTCTCTAATCCAAGAGAAATCAACATCACCACTATCTCTAAGTATCCATGAGTACTTGTAACCAATCAATCCATGCCAACTCCAAATACAACATAGAAATATCATGAAGTATCCAATTTATGATCAATGTACTCAATACCAAGAAACTAAACCAAGATCAATGTCAAAGTTTCAACCATGGGCTTAGGAACATAAACATGACAACATGATCTAACCATCTCAAAAAAAAAAACATGCTCCATATGAACATACTATAACATGTCACAACTCTAAATGCATATCAAGATTGTACTATGACACAATAATAAAACCATCCTCATGCCAACGATAGCATGTCAAATGAAAGCATAAACCACACCTTTACCAAGAACCTTGTGAGTCCTCTAGATGAAACCATCTCCACACACCATGAAGATAACCAAGAACCCCTTTATTCCTCAAGATATAACTATCTTCACAAACCATGAAGATAACAAGTACACCATGGAAATGTCAAAGACACTTCTATAGCAAGAGGATCTAAGAAAAACTTCCAACTTTTGCAAACACTCTATAAATATATCAATGCCAACAACTCCCACTCAAACATGGTACCAAGTCACCTATGCCATCATAAAATCCATCTCCTACATGAAGATCCTCTAGGTCTACACTCACACACACCAAAGTGTCAGAACATAGTGAAACCAAGATCCCAAATTTAGAAGATACAAACCAAACTAGGAACTAATCCTACACTATCACCCCATCATTGTCACAAGCTCCCACTTAACCATGTATCCAAGCTATCCATGGCATCATGATAAAAAATCGTCCTCTAACCATGAGAATCAACCAAGGCATCAAACCATAAAAGGAAAATAAATCTTAGCCCCATAACCTTGTGTCCAAAGATATAAACCCATTAATAGCCCTCAATACATACCTCTAGAGCTTCTTGATTGAGTCCATCTCATATTAAGTCTCACTCTTCACTAGATCCTTCTTCTCAACCGTGTTCTTGGAAAAATCCTTCACTATATTCCCATAATTTTTTTGTCTTTGTAAAAATTTAAACCCTCATCAAGTATTTCTATGACATGGACAATGAACTTCACATTTACATGATGTGACACCCCCTCAATCTTAACCCTACCATCTTTCCAAGACTCTACCATGAGATTGGTAATCACTGAATCATACCCATGAAGCTTGGTGATGTAGTTTGCAATGCCACCCTTTTGAAGTTTCTCCCAGACCTTGGTTCTATGTTTTCGTTTGTCTACCTCTCCCAATAGTTATCTTCTACTTCATTCTCCCACCATCTTGATAAATTGAGTAATACCATTTTTCAAAAATACAATCCTCTCCTCTCCTTCCTCTAACCTCTATTTGTTTAGTCAAAAACTACCTTTTTTTTTAGTTCTAGTGAAATGGTAAAGAAAATAAGAAACCCATAAAGCATGGCGATTAGACACTGAATGTGTCATCTGCCAACTCCTCCCATATTTTCCATAAATGCATTGGCTTTTGCACATATTTGCATTAGTTCCCATAATTAACTAGGGATTTCACTTGTATCCCCATGGATCCTCTCCTGATCGATTAGGCCTTTTGTGACTCAGAATATTCCCTCTAGTGTTCCATATCATCATTGTTTCTTTCTTGTTAGACTCCCTGTACTTGTGGCTGACATGAACATTCTCAAATTTTCCAAGTTCTATATGGATTTCTTCCACTATTTGCAATGGTATAGGCAAGTTGGAGAACTCTTTTAATGTGTCTAATGATATTGTATGAGTGCCTCTCCAGCCATAGGTTTTTGACTCCCACCTCCAGAGCCAGTTTAATAGTGTGGATAGTAGCACTAGCTTTTGTATAGTGGTTTGTCTAATTTACCAAGGGATAGTATAGAGTAGCAATAGCCACACCATGGATATTTTTAATGAAGCCCCTATATCCTGAAGGACCAGGGTTACCTCTAGCTACTCCATCAAAATTGTCTTTATGCCATCCTTTGGGGTGGAGCTTCCACTTCACCTCCTATCTTTTCAATCTCATGTCCTTTTCCCTTTCCTTAATCTTACCTCCTTCATTAATATCTCCACCCCTCCTTATAATAAAATTTTCTCTCATAGTGTTGTTGATTTTATCTGCAAGCACATAAGTAGGAGCCTCCCTATCTCTAAAAATTTGATTGTTTCTCTCCTTCCAAACTCCACAATAGAAGTGGGGAAAAATCATAAGATAATACTATGTGATTTTGTGCCTTTGTACATGCTATGCCATTGACAAAAGAAGTCCAAAAAATTTCCTAGCTTGCACTAGCTTACCTCATAGTTCTTGGTGAGATATTCCTAGACCTCCATTGAATAAGGGCAATGGATGAAAATATGATTACTGTGTCCAAGTGGTCCCTAAAAAGAATACATCTATTAGGGATATACTAACCTCTTTATTCCAAATTTTCCAGAGTAAGAATTTTATCTTGAAGTAGTAGCTAGAAGAAAATATAAATTTTAGGGGTAAGGCCAGGCAACCAGGCCTTAGCTGAAAGAGGTTTCTCCTTCAAGCTCCAAAGGGTTCTACCATGAGGCTACCAAGTATGATCCACTAGGATTACCCTCCTGTATTAGTTCATCCTTATTATTATTCAAAAACAAAGAAATCAACATCACCATTATCGGTTTAATATCATTCAAAATGAAAGATAGGTCTCTCCATCCCTAGTCCATTCTATAGTCTCTTACTTTCATTCTGAACAACCTTATACAAGTATTGGCCCAACTATCATATGTAGGGTTATTAATGAGAGGACCCTAAATTAGCCATTTATCATCCAAGAAGAGGATGTTTTCTCAATTTCCCACTTTCCATGTGGCCTTAGAGTTAGCTAAAGTTCTTGCCTTTAAGATTCCATTCCAACTAACCGAACCATTTAGGATGTCAGAGTCATTGAGAAAAAACCTTAAAGATGGCCTGCTAATATAATTCTCCACCAAAATGTCCCTCCATTCCCTAATACTATTGAATATTTACCATACCTACTTAGCTAGAGGTACATTATTGAGATGCCTAAGTTTTCTGATTCCCAGCCCTCCATAGCACTTGGGGAGACATACATTATCCCAAGCCACTACAAGCTATCTTTTATGTTCCTCTAGGCTAGACCAAAAAAAATTTCTTTGGTTCTTTTCCATTTTGTTAGCATGTTTTACAGGGATCCCAAAGAGACTCAAGGCATACATTGGACTATTCTAAAGAGTGGACTTCACCAAAGGACATTTTCTAGCTTGGTTGTGGATGGTACCTTTCCAACCTGATAACTTCTTATAAAACCTATCAATAATCCCATTCTAGAAAGAGTTTGGTGGCTTTGTACCCAATGGAAGTCCAAGATAGCTCAAAGGTAGGTTTCCCACCCCACACCCAAGAATGCCAGTAATCTTCCTTTGTCTATAAACATGGGTGTTGATAAAGAAAATTGAGCTTTTTTCTTAATTAATTAGCTGGCTAGTTCCCCTAGTATACAAATCCAGTAATCTCTTCATCGATTTGGCCTCTTGAATTGAAGTTTCTCCTCCCATAATAATATCATCCACAAACTATTGATGATCGAAAGAAACATGCCCTGAAGAGGGTTTTATTCCTTTCAAGATCCCTTCCTATCTTTTTCTCCGAACCAATCTCCCTATACACTTAGCCATGATAATGAAAAGGATGGGAGATAGGGGATCTCCCTGCCTTAAGCCTCTTGATGTTTTGAAGAAATCAGATGGAGCCCCATTAATCATGATAGCAAGTGAAGAGGTAGAAGCAAGTTGGGAGATAATTTTACATACCTAATGATCAAAGCCAAAGGCCTAGAGAATTTAACAAAGGAATGTCTAATCCACCTAGTCATAAGCTTTGGAGAGACCTAGTTTGAGGAGAAGGCCCTCCCTCTTCCTAGCCTCCAGCAATTGAATGACTTCATCAATGATCATAATAGACTCTAGGATCTATCTGTTAGGGAAAAAGCCCATTTTCTATGGGGAAATGATCGAAGGAAGAACTTTAAGGATTCTGGTTGTCAGAACTTTTGAAATGATCTTGTAAAAAGAATTGCAGAGACTAATGGGCTTGAATTAGTCTATAGTATCTACCCCAAGGATTTTAGGAATAAGGACTAGAAAGGTAGAGTTGAGCTCTTTTAGAAGATTCTTGGCTCCAAAAAATTCCTGTCTCACCTTGACAAAATCCACCTTAAGCATCTCTCAATAAACCTAAAAGAAGAATGTAGGAAATCAATCTAGCCCTAGGGCTTTATCAGCTGAGAGAGAAAATAGAGCTTGTTTTATTTCCTAATAATTTGGTATCACCCTCAACATAGAATTATAGTGAGGTTGAATCAATAGGGGAAGAGATGAAATAATTTCCTGCTAGTCCTCTATAGATAACATAGGATCCCATGAAAGAAGTGAAGAGAAAAAATTAACAACCTTAGCAAAAATATCACTATCATTAGACAAAAGAGATTGGCCCTTCTTGATACCTGTAATCTTGTTGTTTTCTCTATGCTTAAGAGTGGAAAGGTGGAAAAACCTGGTATTTTGATCACCCTCTTTAAGCTAGTTAATTATAAATCTTTATTTCTAGGAGTTCCCTTCTCTACAAATAATGTTATAGAGATCAAAGAGAATTGACATTTCTATGTTCCTATTATGATCAAATGTATATCCTTCTTGTTGTATTGTATCCTAAATAATATGAAGTTGATTAGACTTATCCTTTGCTTGGAAAATATGACCAAACTCTTTCTTGTTCCAAACTTCAATATTACATTTTACATTTCTCAATTTCTTTGAAACCCTAAACATTGCAGTCCCTTCCACCTCAATGTTCCACCAAGAGGAGATCCTAGATAACAAGTCTAGGTGGGATATTGAAATATTTTCAAAAAAAAAAGGAAAATTTTTCCTGGCTACAAGAGGGGCTATCAGAAGGGAAATAGGGGAATGATCAAGCCCAACTCTAGGAAGAAGCAAGAGCTTGCAAGAGAAAGAGTTCAACCAATCTAGTGATATGAGAGCTCTATCAAGCTAGACCTAGATACAATCACTCCCTACTCACCCATTGGACCAAGTGAAAACTCCACCAAAAAGATCAACATTCAAGAGAGCCAAACTATTTATGAAATTTGAGATATCCAAATTGCTATCCAAGTCTAGGGCCAAACCCCCTAATTTTTCCTCATCAAAAAGTGGATTATTGAAATCTCCCATTATTATTCCTTTCTTAAGGTTTCCATTCTAAATTAAAGTACAAATCTTGGTCCAATAATCCTTCCTCTCCTACTTAGAATTAGGAGCATACACATTTAAAAGAAACCAAGAGTCTTTGTTATTAATAAGTAGTACTTTACATAATAGTGAATTACCTTCATTATAAATGGTAGTTACTAGGAAATGCTTATTATTGTAGAGTCTGAGTTGTCCTCTTGATGCTCCCTCATAACTTGTGGCTTCTCCATCCATGCTATTACCAAAGGAAATCTTACTCACTATATCCTTCTTCATTTTAGTTTCTTTGATCAACAAAGAATCAAGTCTATGATCCTTAATCACCTTTCTTACTACCTCCTATTTATGGGCTCCATTTAACCCTATTATATTCTAGGATATTATCTTTATTTCTTTTTAACAAAGCACTCCTTGATGGTTCTTTGGCTTCCATTAGCCAAATTCCTTCTAGCCTCTTCTTGAATGGTTTGACTTAAACTTTTTCTACCTAGTGTCTTTGGTTTGACCCCCACATTAGCTTCAAATCAACTCTTGGTCATTAGTGGTGACACCAAAGAAGGATCTCTACTTTTGTTCTTCTTAACCTTGGTACAAATCCCCTTATTTTAATGTGAGAAAATCTCAAGCCATTCCTCCATTCTTGAAATTTGTCCAAGGGAAGAATTTCTAACCAAATCCAAAATCCTAGTTCCCAAATTAATGGATGTTGAATGATCCCCAAGAGGTGATGAGGGAACCTCCTTGGTACCCTGAGACACTTGAGTTTCTAGCACTATATCCTCTTCATCTCTTGATAATTTCTCCTTCCCCATCCCTCCTAGGGAAGAATTTTGATGGATTACTTGAAGGGAAGATTCACAATGACCCCCTTTTTTTACACTCATTGGTCCTCCCTCCTTCACTTTGATTTGGGGATCTAAGACCTTCACATCTTTTATTGGGATCTCCA
Source organism: Cupressus sempervirens (assembly GCA_028749045.1). NCBI lineage: Eukaryota > Viridiplantae > Streptophyta > Pinopsida > Cupressales > Cupressaceae > Cupressus > Cupressus sempervirens. The sequence continues at coordinate 354,375,907 of CM053792.1, read as the reverse complement.
CCACTTTGGTTTGAGAATCAACCAAATCTTAAGCCTTCACATATTTTTCCACTTCTTTGATCTCAAAACCATCCCAATCAAAAACCTTCACTTCTTTTATAGGGATTTCCATAATCACCTCCTGATTCTTAGGGCAACTGGTCTCATGACCCTTGATGGTCTTCTACTTCCAAACCATTTTCCTTTCCTTTCTGAATTTGGAAGAAGATTTTTTCCTATTGTTTTCCTCTTTAGCCTTAGCGAATTGATTGGCCTTATGGCCTATTTTCAAACAATGAAAGCAGGAAAAAGGAAAACTCTAATAGTCTAGCTTCTAATCATGTATTCCTAGTTTAGAATGGAAGCTCACTACTTCTAGCATATCCACCCCCTCTCCAACTCCAATATAGATATGAGCATAGGTTAACCTTCTTCTAGATGTTGTTATTGGGTCTATGAAGAGAAGTGCACTAAAAGAACTAGCCACTCCCATGAACACATCCTTATTCTAGAACTCTAGCAAAAGCTCTAGAAGTCTAACCCAAACTAGGGCTTGCACAAAAAAAAATCATTCAAGTCTAGCTTTAATGTCCACTTCTAGAGGACCAAATTCAAGCATTCTATTACCCAAGGCCCTTCACACAATATATTTGAAAGGTCCTTGTTTCAAGAAAATTTGAAATATAGAAAACCTTTGGCCATCACAATGACTATGACTTGACCTTTAAGGTTCCATTTCTTCTACATGAAAGATCTAACAATGTCTATATTTGGCCTTTTCCCAATGAACTTACCCACCATGGTAGAAGCCATAGAAGCAATGCTATGGTCAACAAGCTCATCTAGAATAGCAATTGCACAAGTGACTTTTCTAGCCCCAGGGAGCACTTGAACAACTAGAAAGAAGACTTATTAGTTGGTTTAACTCCAAATAGTGAAGACCATTTTGCAATCTTTACCCCAGGAAAGCCTACCTTGGAGACCAGAGGTGATTTGTTCGAAGCCTTTCTAGGGGCACATATTTCCTTGTCTCCATTCTCTATTGATTCTCTAACCTTTGAATTTTCCTGACATTCTTCATCCCCTCCCTATGATCCATTACCATATCATGATTTTGATCCTGGCCAACTAGAGGAATCCTACCCAAATTAGGTTTCAAATTTTAAAAAGCCACACTTCCCCCTCTACTTCCACTCACCATAATTTTTTATTGTATGCCAGGGTGTTTGATATAGTATCATTTATTTGTTATTTTCCTTGTTTTCATAAATAAACTCAAAACTAATTTTCATGATATTAACAACTAGTATTTTGTATCTCATAGGAAACACCTAGTATATAGGAGGATGGACACCAGAGTTTTTTTTTCTTTGATGATGCAACCATTATATCCAAAGGAGGAGTCAATAAAGGTAAGTTGTAGTTTTAATTCTTGATTATATGTTAAATTTAGTATGCTATGAATTATAATATTATAGTTTAAGTTGTAGACTCATTTGAAAAATATACTTGAACATATATAGGCTATAATCAATGACGTTCAAGCATTGTCAACGACATATGAGAGGACTCCTAACCAGTACAAGAGGTTGATGAGAGAGGTATTTATGATGAAATCTTAATACTATAAATCGTCATTAAAAAAGGATCATTATGCATTTGTGTAATTCAATGTTAGATACATAGAATCATGTAGATTTAGTAATCAAACTTTGGGTTTTCCTTTTTTTTTTAAAATGTAGGAGGCATCTAATCCACCTAGTGCAATGGAGAGGTTGCATTTTGATCATCCACCCATAGCATAGGATAGTATAGTTGGCATAGGATGCATCATGATACATTTAAAGATGGCATATGCCATATTGTATACATAAACATTGATATTATACACATTCCAATGCCATGATCAACCACATTTTGTATATGGATCTATGTATTTTGATATATATTTGTGTAATTTGTCTATGGATACATGAACTTTGATATATATCTGTGTAATTTATCTATGGATACATGTATTTTGATATATATATATTTTTCATTTATGCACACAATGATATACATATTAATTTGGTATAGTATTGTTCAATTTATCATGCATCATGAGTCTTATTCTTGTTTATGGAATATCATTCATTTTAATCATGTTTTTTATATTCAGTTCAAACACAATAATTTGTGAATACAATTTTAACAACCTTTACTATCAAATTTTGATGAAATTTTTAGTTTGAAATGATATCATATATGTTTGATTTGAAATGATCTTTGCAGTCCCTTAAGATGTCACTATGCTTCATCCACCCAAATGCACTTAGAGCACCTTGGATACTTTTTGGTATGGGGTGGCTGCAAATGATGGAGGTTCTCGATAGAAAAAAGAAGAGTGTCACTAGGGTTCACCTGCCCATATAGAGCTAATAACACTAACAATTTTATGCCAAGATTAGTGGTTTCAAAGTTATGTAGTGATGCACCTATGAATTGAAGCGCACTGTTATTTTTGACATTGAGCAAGATCAATGTACCAAATCCAAATAGAATGTGATCTCTTAAAAATGAGATAGGTTATTTTAGACCTTGACATGATTGTCTTGTAGCATTTCAAATTTCATCGATATCCCCTAGAAGCTTCAAGTTATGATCCTCATAAGGTTGACCTCAAAATGCACTTAGAGCACCTTAGAGACTCTTTAGTACAAGGTGGACGTGAATGATGGAGGCTCTGCATGACCAGATCAAGGGTGTCACTAAGGTTCACTAGCCCATCTAGAGCTAATGGCATTGATGATTCGATGCCAAGATCAGTGGTTTCAAAGTTATGTAGTGATGCACCTATGAACTAAGGAACACTACAAGTTTTGGCATCAAGTGAGATCATTTTGTCAAATCCAAACAAAATGTGATCTCTTAAAAGTGAGATAGGTTATTGTATGCCTTGGTATGACCATCCTATATCATTTATTGTTTCACTGATAGACCCCATGAGCTCTGAGTTATGACCCTCAAAAGATCAACCTCGACATGCACTTAGAGCACCTTGGAGACTCTTTGGTATGGGGTGGTCACAAATGATGGAGACTCTTTGCATCTTGAACAAGGATGCCACTAGGATTCACCCACCCATTTGGATCTATTAATGTTGACTATTTGATGCCAAGATCATGTGGTGATTGATTAGGGAGTACTGTACATACTTCATAATTATTTGAGGTCTATTGGTGAATAGATTTTTCTTTAAATAAAAAGAAATGAATGAAAAATTATATGCCCAAATCCACAAGACAAATAAAATTTCCCAATAGTTGAGGAATTTTAACCTCTACAATTCCTCTCTAAATTTTGGTAAGGTTCAGCCTCCTTATTAGATCTTCAATCAAAACTACCTTTCAAATGAGAATTAATTTTAACTAGAAAGTATTAAAGCCTCTTGTTTATTCTTAGATAGGGGGGTGATTAGATAAACAACAATTCAATAAAAAAAAATACACTGAAAGAAGAGAATACATAGTTTTTCTATTAATTACTTCTCAAAAAAATTCAAAAATGGATACCCGTCTAACATAAAGAGAAATATCCAACATCATTGAAATTCCAATGATTCAATATCGATTCAATACTAAATCAATAAAGAAAATAGACCCAAAGCATAACATCTTTGAACATTCAAACATTTCCCATTTCAAAAGGAAAACACTATTGAAATATATTACTAGAAACTAAAAACATTTACAAAGGTATAAACTTAGATAAAAAATGGTCATAGTATGATAACCATCAAAAACTGCCAACCCTTAACACTACTAAGTTTCAAACTTAAATAGAAAGCTATTTGAGAATCTCTCTAAAAACCAGATTCTCAGAGAGTTAAAAGTAGTTATGAAAAGCAACATAAAGGGTATGGAAACCCAAAGTTTAACTTTTAAAAATCATAAACTAAAAGTCTTGAAAGCAATTTAAAAGAAAACACTAATCATCCATCGATTGGTTAAGAAGTTCCTCTTCCTCCTCATCTTTAGCATCACCTTGTCCACATGCTAGCTTCCATGTCTTGAATGCGTTCATAAATTTAGTCATGAAAGTTGTATTTGGGCTATTGATGCTCTGTAGATGGTTCTTCTAGATTTCTTTGTCTAGTTTCATCATATTCATGGTATGTAGGTAACTAGGGAGTTGTAGAGTGCACATTCCTAACATTACTTTGCTTTTGGCTACCTTGGAAAAGTCAAATATTGTGAGATCATTTTTATCCTTTATAGATTTCATGCATTCTTCATGTTGTTTGATCATGATCTCCACATCAAAACCTCATTCTTTAAGATAGATAGAAAAAGCTAAGCCAATGGATTGAGAGTCTCTAGTTACATGCTCAAGCAATGTTTAGAATTATTTTTAACATGATTGCATCCTAGAGACTGTAGAAGTGTAATTGGATACCCTCCAAGATATATATTTCCTCAAAACTTGAATTATTCTTGCATCCACATGTTGTAATGAGTTCTCCTTGAGAAACTTTTCTGGTCCAAAATATTCCACTTCTACCAATTGGGTCACCATGGCTGAGAATTTCTTGACTTCTCCTTTCCAAGTCTCAGATTGAACATGAGATTTATAAAGTGTGACTCTAGCTAGAGAAACAATCTCATGCAAATTTCTCATGAGTTTAGTGACTTGGTTTGTTACTAGGTTGATCCAACTAAAAACTATAGATGTCATCATTTTTTGTTTCTTTAAATCTTCTAATACTTGTTGATTTTCAAGGGCACTAGAATCATAGGCAAGTTATGATTGATTTTTGGGCACTAAACTCTGACCTTTTAATGAACTTACTTCCATTACATTGTTCTCAGGTTTTAGCTTCTTCTTTTCAATCCCATCTTTCTACTACTTTAGCAAAATTTTATTTGCAGACATCTCTACCTAGTTTTCTTTCACTTCATGGGTCATCACCCCCAAATATATGTGTTTAATTTCAAAGTTTCGTAGGTCCAAATTATCAGCCCCCTCCTTTTGGTTGTAGGTGGCTACCTCAAATATACTTTTCCTTGTTGCATTATCAAAGGTTATCATGGTTTTGGTTTTATTCCTCTTAGGCTTGGGGACCTTGTTGGCCTATATTTTCTCACAATGCCATCAACTGGGAAAGAAATTCTAACCACACACCTAGGCATATGCACCGAGTTGTGGTGCTAAAAAGATGACAAGTATTTTTTTTTTTCTAATTTTCAATAGTGTGTACGCACTATAGCACATACACACTATTCTGTGACCAAAAAGTTATATGATGGGCTGCAGACCCGCGGCCCATCATTTTTATTTTGTTTTTTGGCTCTCCAACAGCACGTACGCGGGTTTGACAATGAAATTTCACCACCATTTGCCAAAATGCCTCCTCACCGATGAAATCCAAGACAACGAGCACACCCACGACGATGAGGTAAGTGATATAAACTTAACTTTGCATTGTTTTATATGTTTTCCATATTGTTTTATTGGTTTTTGATATTCTTTTGGAGGGTTTTTACAAATTTCATTTAGATTTGTTTATTTAGTTGAATTTCAATTGATTTTTTATCAGGAAATGTCCATAATCAACCGAAAAATCCACAAAACCCTCAAGAACCTCAAAATCAAAACCCTCCTCAAGAAGAATAACAAATTCCACAACCCGAACCAATTGCAAGACCTCCACCAGGCACAAAAGAAAATATAATAAATGAAATAGAGAGAGGAAAAACTGAATTAGAAAGACTCATTGCTTGGTTGAAAGAATCCAGAAAAACCAATTCAATGAGGGCTCAATTGGCATCATCCCTCGAATCCATTAACACTCAAATAGTCTTAGTTAGTGGTTAGTTAGATATTTGGCAGGCTAAGAGGGATGAACAAAAAATATTTTATGCCAATAAATTGTCATATGAAGATGTTAAAAAAAAAGAAATACCAAAAGGTAGTAGATGTGCATTATTTAGAAAACCCGGTGAGAAAAATACTATTAGAGAGGGTACTAAATTATTCCCCATCCATTGGTGCATACACGATGCTATTAGAAATAATTTTTGGGATAGATGGTGGATGGTTTTTGATGCCCCTCCTTGCAAAAATCACGAGGTCCCCATGTAATTTTTGAAGAAATTATATTGTGAGTTTGTCCTTGGGGAGATCCCCAATTATTTTGATATGTTAGACTCCCAGGGTAGAGTTGGGGGTTCATCATTTGAGAGGCTAGGACCATGTCGTGACCTTGATGTAGTTAGGGCACCTGTGGTCCATCCACAAAACGAGCATGTGATCATTCCTTTAGCTATGAAGGAACATGTAGAGGCCAGCACTCTAGGGACCATTAATGCTTTGACACTCTCCCTCTCCCACCACCTACTCTCTCTACCTCTCTCACCCCCTCTCCTCTCCCATCCCCGACTCTTTAGATCTCTCACACACACTCTTATCCCCCCTATCTCTCTCCCTCTCCCTCTCCTACCACCTAATTTCTCTCCCCGATCCCCTACTCTCTCTCTTCTCTCCCATCCCCTACTTTGTCTCTCTTACAAACATTCCCATTCCCCCTCTCTCTCCCTCTCCCACTGCCTACTTTCTCTCCCCCATCGTCATACTCTCTCTACCACCCCCTACTCTCTCTCACACTCACACTACTACTACCTACTATCTCTCTCTCTCTCTCTCTCTCTCTCTCTCAAGTTCTCTCTCTCCCTCTTTACTCTCTCTCTCCCCCATCTTGTACAAGCTCTCTCTGCCTCTCTCACTCTCTCTCCCATCACCTACTTTCTCTCCCCCATCCCCTGCTCTCTCTCTAGTCTCCCATCCCGTACTCTCTCAAACTCTCACACTCTCCCCCATCCCATACTCTCTCTCTCTCCTCTCCCATCCCCTACTCTATCTCTCTTAAACATACACCCCCATCCCCCCCTCTCTTTTCCCTCTCCCACTGCCTACTTTCTCTCCCCCATCGTCATACTCTCTCTGCCACCCCCTACTTTCTCAAAACACATCACTCCCCATCCTCCCTACTCTCTCTCCCATCCCCTCCCTCTCTCTCTTCCTACTCTCTCCCATCCTTTACTCTCTCTCACTCTCCCTCTCCCACCACCTACTCTCTCTACCTCTCTCAACCCCTCTCCTCTCCCATCCCCAGCTCTTTAGATCTCTTAGACACACTCTTATATCCCCTATCTTTCTCCCTCTCCCTCTCTTACCACCTAATTTCTCTCCCCCATCCCCTACTCTCTCTCTTCTCTCCCACCCCCTACTTTGTCTCTCTTACACACATTCCCATTCCCCCTCTCTCTCCCTCTCCCACCACCTACTTTCTCTCCCCCATCGTCGTACTCTCTCTACCACCCCCTACTCTCTCTCACACTCACACTACTACTGCCTACTATCTCTCTCTCTCTCAAGTTCTCTCTCTCCCTCTCTACTCTCTCTCTCCCCCATCTTGTACAAGCTCTCTCTGTCTCTCCCACTCTCTCTCCCATCGCCTACTTTCTCTCCCCCATCCCCTGCTCTCTCTCTCATCTCCCATCCCCTACTCTCTCTCTCTCCTCTCCCATCCCCTACTCTCTCACACTCTCACTCTCTCCCATCCCCTACTCTCTCTCTCCTCTCCCATCCCCTACTCTCTCACACTCTCACTCTCTCCCATCCCCTACTCTATCTCTCTTACACATACACCCCCATCCCCCCTCTCTCTTTCCCTCTCCCACTGCCTACTTTCTCTCCCCCATTGTCGTACTCTCTCTCTCTGCCACCCCCTACTCTCACACTCTCACACTCTCTCCCATCCCTTGCTCTATCTCTCTTACACACACACTATCATCGCCCCTCTCTCTTTTCCTCTCCCATCACCTACTTTCTCTCCCCTATAGTCATACTCTCTCTCTGCCACCCCCTACTTTCACACTTTCACACTCTCTCCCATCCCCTACTCTCTCATTTTCATAGATACACACACTCTTATCCCCCCACTCTTCTTCTTCTCTCCCATCCCCTACTCTCTACATCTGTCACACACACTCTCATCCCCCCTATTTCTCTCCCTCTCCTATCGCCTACTGTCTATCTCTCTCAAGTTCTCTCTCTCTCTCTCTCTCTCTCTCTCTCTCTCTCTCTCTCTCTCTCTCTCTCTCTCTCTCTCTCTCTCTCTCCCTCTCCCATCCCTTACTCTCACTCTCTCTCCCATCCCCTACTACTTTCTCTCAAACTCACACTCTCTCCCATCCTTTACTCTATCTCTCTTATAAATAAATACACATTCCTATTCCCCCCCTCTCTCTCTCTCTCGCAATCCTTCTCCCACTGCCTACTCTCTCCCATCCCCTACTCTATCTCTCTTAAATGCTTCCATTCCACCTCTCTCTCCCTCCCACTCCCTCTCCCATTGCCTTCTCTCTCTCTCTCTCTCTCTGCTACCCTCTAGTCTCTCTTAAATTTTCACACTCTCTCCTATCCCCTACTCTCTCTCTCTCTCTCTCTCTCTCTCTCTCTCTCTCTCTCTCTCTCTCTCTCTCTTACACATATTTCTATTCCCCCCTATCACCCCCTCTCCCACTCCCTCTCCCACTGCCTACTCTCTCTTCCATCCTCTACTCTCTCTTGAGCTACTTTGTCTTCCCCCTCTCCCATTCCATACTCTCTCTCTTTCACACACATGCACTCCCATCCTCTCTCTCGAGTTCTTCCTCTCCCACTTCATCTCCCATTGCCTACTCTCTCTCTCCCCCATCCCCTACTCTTAATCTCTCTCTCCCAACCTGTACTCTCTCTCACACTTCCTCTCTCTCCCATCCCCTACTTTAAATCTCTTTCCCCCATCCTGCAGTCTCTCTTTTCCACCCCTACTCTCTCTCACACTTCCTCTCTTTGCCACCCCTACTCTCTCTCTCTATCACATCCTATACTCTCTTTGCCATGCCTGCTCTTTCTCACTTTCTCTCTCCCATCCTCTACTCTCTCCCCTCTCCTATCCCCTACTTTCTCTCTATCTCTTTCATGCACACACATAGCCATTCCCCTATCCCCCCCCACCTAGTTCTCTTTTGCAACTTACATCTTAATAGTGCATGCGCACTATAGTGTGTGGGCCCTATAGTGCGCACACGCTATTTAGAACTAAGGTTTAAATAGCGCGTGTGTGCTATAGGGTGCACACACTATTTAAACCTTAATCAAACCTAAGCCTAAGGCTTGGTTTTTCCTTGGAGATCCAACCCAAAGGTTTGGATTTGATGAATAGGCCTGAGATGTGTTTTCCAGCAAACATACAAAAAATGATTATTTTTTCTTCTGTGCTCCCCTTCAAGATTTCTTGTGGTTGGGTATCGATAAGATCAGGTTACATAGCATTATAGGTCTCTGTGTTAGCTATCTAACCATATAATTTATTTTTAATTTGAACTATTTCAAGCCTTTCATCTATAATTTCTTTTGAATTTATGTTCATTTTTTGTTAAAAACCACCACGTACTAATTGGGCTATAAATTTTAGCTCGTTCATCAAATTTTGTAACAACTTAGTTTTTTAGAAACTAGACTCCATTCTACACACTTTGAATTTTTTTTTTTTTGATTTTTGATTAGTTTTCAATTATTTCTAGGGGGAGCACATAGATATTTCACATTTTTGGGATGTGTCTAGTTAAAAAATTCATTTAAAAAAAAATACACATTATTAAATTACCTGAAAAATCTGGGATAAACTACATAGTGTTAAGTAACTTTTGACTAGAGCGATTAAAAAATTTCAAAAAAAAAGTTAAAATTTTAGGGGGACCACACTTTTTACTATGTTATGTTTTTTTGGAATAAATAGTACCACTTTTGTGGCCCCCTTTTTTGAGGACCTAAAACTAAACCATTTTGAAAAAAAATTAGTAGTTTAGAAACTAGATTCAAAGGACTACGACTTTTTTTTTGGTCATATATGAGAATTTTGAGTGTAACTATCTTCAAATTCTTGTTGAAGTTGAAAATTTGTAGATTTCAAGAAAAAGGTGTCCACTTATACCCCCCTTTTGGCACCACAAGTTTGTGCACTTACCCAACTCTTTCTATTTACTAAAGCCATAAGCTAGTTAGGAGTGGTAGCATCCCATTGTAATTCAATACCATTTTTAGGAGTGCCTGCAACTTGCATCCTTAAAGGGGATGAACGTACAATCATTTAGACTATCTATCTATTATCGATGAGGTCATCATTTTTGGTCTTTATCCAATTCATCATCTACCTGAATCACCTGGTAGAGCTTTACTGGCACTAAAATTTTAGCTTTCCTTTTAGAATGAGCTTTTTGAACAAGAGGGGGATTATGAATCTTCTTTTCAAAGCTCCTCAATGACCTTTTGCTACCTGAAATTGTAAGACCAATATTAGAAATAGGGTTAATCTAATCATTAACACATTTTTCCTTTTTCATTCTCAACCAAGAATTTTCTTTTCAATTACATTTGTTATTCTTTCAATAATATTATCTTCTTCCTTAGAATTCTAATCTATAGCAACTATGTTATAATTTGCTGGTTCAATTTCTTGGGGAGCTAGAATACATGTTCTTTCTTCTTCTATGTTTTTAATATCTACAACCAAATTCAATTGAAAAAGATGGATTTGTGTAATTGTGAACCTAGATAACCCCCTTCTTCTCACTTACAACTCATCTATACAATCTTCCCAAAAATCCTCCACATTAGGGACATGTACGGTCCTTGCATGAGTTTCAAATAGGCTATAGATAATTCTTTTGTTGTCAAAATTTGGTCTAGCCTAATAGAAGAAAAAACCGAATTTAACCAAGTTAGAACTTATACACATTGCATCTTCCATGCTTCAACATGTTAATTTTCCTAGATTAAGTGGGAAAATAAATCACAAGCCTCTTCAGCTGAGAATTTATTTATTGCAGCAACTAATTCTTGAGCTACCTCTACCAGGACAAAGGAATCAAGGGAAAATATGGGAAGGCATATAGGTTCTTCATCAAAACCTCCTACTCTTAGATAAGTAAACCTTGGGAATTGTATGTTCAAACTACCAAAAGATTGAATGAGTTTTTCAGACTCAAGGGATAATCTATGGTGCAAGGGGCTTTTCATATCAAAACACAACTTTCCAGAAAAGACATCATGAACCTTCCTAAAATCCTCCAAGACTTTATATTTGTGTAATGAGGGACAATAATTATATATAATAGTGTTCTCAGTCTAGGGTTCATGTGGCAAGCACTATAATTCTTGAGTGGTAGATAGAATATACATTAAATAAGATGACATGAAAATTTCTTTTTTCAAATTTAGAGCACCCTTCAACTAATCTCTGAGAGAGCTAGCTATTAACTACACCTAGTATAGAAATTGTGCACCCTTTAACACAATTTGGATATAAAAGTACATCCACTCTTAAAAAGTAGAGACATCAAGAGACCCACAAATTCTATGCAGTAAAACCATTATATCTTAGACTTGAGTGGTCATTTGGTTTTTCTTCAAGGCTTTGGGTAAGCTAGAACCACCTTTATAGAAATACTTAGTCCAACTCTTCGCTATGGTGTTCCTATAAACATTTTCTTTTTTAGAAAATCTAGCCACACACAACACAAGAGTAAGGTCAGTATATTGTTGCTCTTTTAGGTGAAATAATTTGGATATAGTCTCTCTATTGACATTTAGCAAAATAGTTCCATCCTCCTTTAATATATTCCCTTTAGACATGTTATACATATGGATACACTCTTGAATTAGTTTTGGGAAAGGATAACCTAGTGGGAAAGTGGAGTTTGTGAGGAGGTTAATGTCCAACACATTAGTGGAGAAAGGTTTACAAGCCTTTCACACAATCTTTCTGCAAAACCTCCCAAATCTACTCCTAAAGAGTTTGTATCAGCTATTGTGGTTGATCTACATTGTAAACTATGAGTATTCCCCAATAGGTGAAGTGTAGACTTCATGATTTAGGAGCTTTACTTGAATTTGAGAGCAAAGGAATAACCACAAATATGCTTTGCTCAATAGGTGGGAGAAAAATAACTAGAAAACATAAGGATTACCTGAAGAGTGATGACCATTACAAATATGGAAGAAGGATTGCTTTCTCTAATTTTCCTCTAACTAATTATTTCACACAAGAAAAGAAACTTAATGTCCTTATTTTAAAGAAGAAACCTTCTTTAGATGCATCTCAAAAAAGAAGAAATGACCATTAATTATATGGAGGACAAAAATAATTTTGGCATGCTGCAAGGGAAAGGTGATGGGACAAATTAGGTACTGACATTAAGCTGAGAGACTAGTATTTCGAATAATTACTCCTCTTCACATGTGTCAAATCTTTATTTCTACACTCTTAAATCAAGGTTCTAATGTGATCATTGATGATGACCTTACTTTTACCATTAATTTTGTGTGCTTAACACTAGGTTATGACATCATCCATGATCATGTCACAAGTGATGAGGCATCTAGTTGTCATGTGCCTTCCACACCATGTGCATATGCAACATATTAATTGGGCCCACCAAGGAATATTATTTTGAGAAATAAATGAAGTGTTGAACTCATGAACTAATTCATTTGGTACAAAGAGTTCAATGTGGATTAGTGCTCTTTAAACTTGGTACAAGGGGTAAAAAGGGTTCAAGGAGTACAATAAAACTGACAACTTCTACCAAGTAGCTTTCAAACTTTTGATAAGATGGTGCTTTTAGGAAAAATCATTCTAGATCAAGGTTTTCTAAAGAAGGACTTGGTCATCAATTAGCTCAAGGAAAGAATGAATCTAAAGGATGAGGATTGATAAGGATGAAAATGCTATTATACCTCATTTTACATTTGACTCTTCATAGAACTAATGGTTCAAACTAAAAAACCTTTGAAAACAAGAGTGAACCAAAGATAAAGAAAAATAAAATGGAAACTCTAAAAAAATGAAGAAATAAGGCCAACATGTAATTATTAATTATAACCCTAAAGTAGTAAAAATACTTGTATAAAAGATCTTAGGGTTAGTGATTTTCATAGTGTAGGTGATGCAAAAATTGCTTCTTGTGGCGATATTGAGCTATAAGGGGTTACATATTATAATTAGGTTGTAATCACTGGACCATAATAATATTGGACATGTTGTTTGGTGGATGTAGCCCAAGGATCGGGTGAACCATGTTAAGTCTTAGTGTCTTGTGTTTTCTTTTGTGAAATCTATTATTTTCTATTATTGTTTATATTTGCATGTATTTATTATTTCTATCCATAATTTTATCCTATCAAGTGGTATTAGAGTGAGTTTTTTTTTTTGTAGTTATCCTCTGCAAGAAAGTCTCATGGTTGAGAGGGAGTGATGGTAGAGGAGGGTAAGCTGAAGGTTAACAAGTTTAATGGGTAGAACTATCAGTTATGGAAAATGAAAATGGAGGACTATCTTTATCAGAAGGATTTATGGAAGCTGTTGGAAGGAAAAACCAAGAACTAAGGAACTATGAAAAATGAGTACTAGGAGATGTTACAAAGAAAGGCACTTGGAAGCATTTGATTATGCTTGGCACCATCAATGACATTTAATATTATAAAAGAAAAGATGATGAAAAAGTTGATGGAGACCCTAGTGAAATTCTAGGAAAAGCCCTCTGCTTCAAATAAGGTATTTCTCATGAAGTGTTTGTTTAATATGAAAATGGCAGAAGCTAGATCTGTTGTAGATCATTTAAAGGAGCTTATTAATATTACTATTCAATTATCTTCTCTAGAACTATTAATTTTGATGAATAAATTAGGGCTCTCTTTTATTTTGTGTTCTTTTCTTAAAATCTAGAATGGCTTGGTAATGGCTGTGAATAATTCTTTTTCTAGATCTAATACCCTAAAATATATTGATGTGATCAGTGTTATTTTGAGTGAGGAAACTTGTAGGAAAACCTGAGGTGGATCTACATCAGGGAGTGCTTTGAACACACAAAGTAGAGGTAAAATGACTAAGGGAAAAAATAATTTTGAAAATCATGGAAAATCAAGAGAAAAGTCAAAGGGGAAGAGGTCTCAATTTAGAGGACTAAGACATTGCTAGTATTGTAGGAAACCAAGGCTTAAAAAGAAATTTTTTTGAGTCAAAAGAACAATGAAGGAGATAAAACAGAAGGGAACAAGGAGGAAAATATGATAAGTAACAAATCTGAAGACAAGTTTTTTCTTCTTTCTTTAGAAAGTATTGATGATTCATGAGTTTAGATTCTTGTGTTTCATTTCATGGTACACCTCATAGAGGTTATTTCATTGATTATGTCAAAGAGGATTTTGGGCTTGTTTATTTGGGGGATAATGAACCCTACAAGATTGTTGGAAAGAGAAAATTTAAGATTAAGTTGTAGAATGAGAATCTTTGGCTACTACATGAGGTAAGGCATGTTCCAAGGTTGAGTAGGAATTTAATTTAAGTAGGACAACTCATTGATGAGGGTTGTGTAGTTACTTTTAATGATAAAAATTGGAAGGTTTCAAAAGGTTCCCTTGTAGTAGAAAAAGATGTGAAAGTAGGCAGCTTTTATCTTTGTATAGGTCCTATTGTTCCTTCTACTCTGATTGTTTCAGAATAAAATGAATGTTCAAGAATAGTTATTGCAATTGAGCAGGGATAACAAATAGTTGTTGTAGTTTCCGATAGAACATTGTGGCACAACAGACTTGGGCACATGAGTGAGAAAGGTATGGAAGTATTTTATTCAAAGCAAGTTTTACCAAGTATGAAATGTGTTAATATGGATTTCTATGAAAGTTGTGTGTATGGAAAACAAAAGAGAGTGAGTTTTGTGAAAACTGGGAAGGAAAAAAAAAGTGAGAGATTAGAGCTTGTGCATACATATGTATGGGGACTAACTCAGGTATCTTCCCTTAGTGTCTCATTATTATTTTACATTTAGTGATGATGCATCTAGAAAATTATATGTTTATTTCCTTAGACAAAAATCTAATGTATTTCAAACTTTTAAGAAATAGAAATGCTTGGTTGAAAATGAGACTCATAAGAAACTAAAATGTCTTAGATCCAATAATGGTGGTGAGTATTGTAGTCATAAATTTGAATATTATTGCTTTGCTATTGGTATTCATAGACAGAAAACTGTTCCAAGGACTCCATAAGAAAATGGAGTGGCTAAATGCATGAACAAGACTATAATGGATTGTGGAAGAAGCATGAAGTTCCATGCAAGTTTTCCATTAAACATGTGGGAGGAGGCTATTAATACTATTGTATACTTGATTAATAGAGGTCCCTCTACTCCTTTGGGTTGTGGTATTCCAAAGGAAGCATGGGTTGGTAAGAAGGTGAATTATTCTTTTCTTAAAACATTTAGCTATGAAGCATTTTCTCATATAGATTCTGAAAATAGAACCAAGCTAGAAGATAAGTGAAAGAAATGTGTATTTTTTTGGATATGGCATTAACAAATTTGGTTATAAGCTTTGGGATTTTGAAAATCGTAAAATTGTGCGAAGCAAAGATGGCATATTCAATGTGAAAGTGTTGTATAAAGATCTGTTGCAGCAACATGAGAAGAAAGAAAATGATTATGTAGTGTTGGATGATACTCCAAAAGATAATTTTCTAGTAGTTCCTCATGATGTGCAACAACCACAACAACAAATACCACACACCCCAATGAATGCTACATAGTCAACAAGGCTAAATAGACCTCTAGAAATATTTTCTCCTTCTTTGTATTCTATTTTACTTACTAATGCTGGTGAACTTTAATTTATGATGAAGCTAGGTAGGTGGATACTAAGATTTAGTGGTATTCTACAATGAAAGAAGAAATGGACTCTTTGCTAAAAAATAAGACATGGGATTGATGCAAGTTACCTACATGTAAAATGGATTTATAGAATAAATGAGTTTATAGGTTGAAATAAGAGGATGGAGGTAAGAAATTTTTTAAGCTAGGTTAGTTGTAAAAGGATTTGCACAAAAAAAAGGCATTGAATTTGATGAGATGTTTTCTCTTGTTCTTAAAATGACTTCTATTCCGACTGTTTTAAGTATTGTGTCTATTGAAGATTTCTATTTGGAGCAGCTTGATGTTAAGACAACTTATCTTCACGGTGATTTGGATGAAGAGATTTATACAGCATAGTCATAGGAATTTGAGTTCAAAGGTAAGGAGAACTTAGTGTGCAGATTGAAGAAAAGCTTATATGGCTTAAGGCGAGCACTTTAGAAATGGTATTTAAAATTTGACAATTTTATGCATGAGCATGGATATAGTAGGTGTCATTCAAATCATTGTGTTTATTTTAAGAGGTTGGATGATTACAACTACATTATTTTATGTTTATATATTGATGATATGCTTGTAGCTGGGTCTAACATGGATCACATTAAGGGGCTAAAACACCAGTTAGCACATGCATTTGCTATGAAGGATTTGATGGCAAAAAAATAAATCCTTGGTATGAAGATTTGCAAAGATAGAAAGAACAAAAAATTGAAATTGTCTCATGCTAATTATATTGTGAAGATGTTGCAATGTTTCTCTATGGAGAATGTTAAAGTTGTTAGTACAGCTTTACCTCATCATTTGAAGTTGACTAAGGAGATATGTCCCAAGACACAAGAAGAGGAGGATAAGAAGTCTAAGGTACATTATGCTTTAGCTATAGGAAGATTGATGTATGCTATGGTATGTACAAGGCTAGAGATTGAACATGTAGTTTGAGTCATTAGCAAGCATATGAGTCATCCATGAATTGAGTATTGGAATGTAGTAAAATGGATTATTAGATATTTGAGAGGTACAACCAATAAGTGTTTACACTTTGGAGGCTCTACTACTAATTTATAAGGATATGATGACTTAGATTTGGTAGGGAATATTAATAATAGGTGGATTACTATAAGTTATTTATTTATTGTTGGTGGGGCAGCAATGAGATAGGTTTCTAGGTTACACAACATGAATGCTTTATCCACTATATAGGTAGCCAAGGATATGATATGGCTTCAATTCTTTTGGAAGAATTGGGACACCCACAGAGAGATAATTATTTGTTTATAGATAGCTAGAGTGTCATTCATCTTGTAAAGAATTTAGCATTATAGAAAAAATAAAACACATTCAGTTGTGGTACCATTTCATTCAGTCAATTTCAAATGATGGACAAGATAGATATCGATGATAATCCAGCTAATATGCTTACAAAGGTAGTGATAAGGGAGAATCTAAACTCCTCTTCAGCTTTGGATGGTCTTCTAGACCAGACAAAATAAAAGAGTAGAAGGGTCTAGGGTGGTTTGATCCAGTGGGAGCCTCATGGAGTAGTGGTATAGTCATAGGATCAGTTTGCAAGTGGGAGATTATTGTCTAGTGTGGAGCTTGATTAGTTTGGAAGTGGGAGATTGTTAGTTTGTGCTGATTGATCAAGGAAGTACTATACATACTTCATACTATTTTATCAAGATTTAGGGCTGACATGTAATTATTAATTATAACCCTAAAGCGGTAAAAATAATTCAATAAAAGATCTTAGGGTTAGGAATTTTTATAGTGTGAGTGATGCAAAAATTACTTCTTGTAGTGGTATTGAGTTGTAAGGGATTACAAATTGTAATCTGGTTGTAATCACTGGATCGTAATAATATTGGACTTGTTGTTTGGTGGACGTAGCCCAAGGATTGGGTGAACCATGTAAAATATTGGTGTGTTATGTTCTCTTCTCTGAGATTTAGTAGTTTTTGTTATTGTTTATAGTTTTAGGTAATTGTTATTTTTGTTAGTGGTTTTATCCTAACAGATCAACAGCTTCAAAGTTATGTAGTGATGCACCTTTGAACTAAGGTGCACTACAAGTTTTGGCATCGAGTGAGATCACTACGCCAAATCTAAATATAATGTGATCTCTCAAAAATAAGATAGGTTATTGTAGGCATTAGCATGACCATCCTCTAGAATTCAACATTTCCTAGATAACTCCCATGAGCTCTAAGTCATGACCCTTGGAAGATTAACCTCAAAATGCACCTAGAGCACCTTAGAGACTCTTTGTGGCTAGAAAAAAGGTGTCATTAAGGTTTACTCGACCATCTAGAGCTAATGACATTGATAATTTGATTCCAAGATCAGTGGTTTCAAAGTTACATAGTGATGCACCTGTGTATTGAGCTACACTACATTTTTTGGCGTTAAGCAAGATCACTATGCCTAATACAAATAGAATGTGATCTTTCAAAATGAGATAGGCTATTTTATGCCTTAACATGATTTTCCTATGGCATTCAAATTTTCATTGATAGCCTCCATGAGCTTCAAGTTGTGACCCTCAGAAGATAGACCTAGAAATGCACTTAGAGCACCTTGAAGACTCTTCAGTATGGGGTGAACATGGATGATGGAGGTTGTCCACAACCTAGAAAAGGGTGTCAATAGGGTTCACCTACCCATCCAAAGATAATGAAACTAATGATTTGATGCCAAAATCAGTAGTTTCAAAGTTAAGTAGTGATGCACCTATGAATTGAGGTACACTGCAAGTTTTGGCATCGAGCGAGATCATTGTATCGAATTCAAAAAAAATGTGATCTCTTAAAAATGAGATAGGTTATTGTAGGTCCTAGCATGAACATCCTATAGAATTCAATTTTTCATTGATGCCCCCTACAAGCTCCAATTTATGACCCTCATAAGATCAACCTCAAAATGCACTTAGAGCACATTGGAGATTCTTTAGTATGGGGTGGCTGCAAACAATGGAGGCTCTCCACAGCTAGAACAAGGGTATCACTAGGGTTTACCCACCCATTTAGAGCTAATGAAATTGATAATTTCATGCCAAGTTTAGTCATTTCAAAGTTATGCAGTGATGCACCTATGAACTGAGGCACACTGCAAGTTTTGGCATTGAGCGAGATTGTTGTACTAAATCCAAATGGAGTGTGATCTCTCAAAAATGAGATAGGTTATTATAGGCTTCAACATGACTTTCATATAGAATTTGACATTTCATCAATATCCCCCATGAGATCCAAGTTATGACCCTCATAATATTGACCTCGAAATGCACTTAGAGCACCTTGGATACTCTTCGATACAAGGTGGTTGCGAATGATGGAGGCTCTCTACAATTGGAAAAAGGGTGTCACTAGGGTTCACCCACCCATCTAGAGCTAATGATGTTGATGATCCAATTCCAAGATTAGTGGTTTTAAAGTTACACAGTGATGCACCTACAAACTGAGGCACACTACAAGTTTTGGCATTAAGCGAGATCGCTATGCCGAATCCAAATGAAATGTGTTCTCTAGAAAATGAGATAGGTTATTGTATGCCTTGGAATGAAGATGGAGGCTCTCTATGGCTAGAAGAAGAGTGTCAATAGGGTTAGTATTAAGTAAAAACATTATTTTTGACCTCTCAAGTTTTTGGCATTGAGCACAGTGCAAATTTGGTGTTAGTATGTATTAAAATCATCATTTGTTAGGTCCCTCCACATAAATTACATTAAGTAAAAACATCTTTGTTCCTTACATTAAATAAACAAGTTTACATTTTCAATATCTCAAGTGTTTCATTATTATTACATCAATAAACAACTATAAAAAATCATAGTGTCATAAATAGTAGTGTAAAAAATCACAATGCTAAAAATACTAGTGTCAAAAATAGAATAGATTTTTCTTCATTCTGCTCCTTATTTAGTTTTTAATCTTCATCCATGGCTACTCTTAATGATTTTAAAAAATTCTAATATCATAAAAAATATTAGTAACTTATTGTATTCAATAAGATAATCATCAGTTTACTTAATCATTATGAATAAAAAAACATAAGAATTAAATATACCTAGTCAAGTGTTCCTATAGGGTCCTCTCTCTATTTTAGGATCTCCAATAGGGCTTCATGATCAGAATTAGTAATAGTAAAAAGTTCTTTTACGTTTGGTCTTCCTTGATGCTTCAAAAACATTACATTTGTTTCTATAATAATATGTGAATATATGAGAATTGTTTTGTGCTTTTGATAACATTTGAATGCAGGAATTCTATTCCTTATAGGCATGTATGTCCACAACCATGTTCTAGCAACAACAACTAAACTAGTAGGATATGTGAATCCATCATCATATGTGAGTGGTTGTGCAAGCTTTTGTTTACTTCTTACATAATTTCCTACCCAATAATTTGATTTCTCATCAATCCTCTATGGTACAACCAATGTGAAGATATGTCCTAGCTAAAGAAGATCTGATAGATGGTTATTCTCAAGTGAAATTTTCATGTAATCATTTTTGATAGAGGGTATGATAGAAAGTGTAGTAAGCTAATATGGAGCCCATATGTACACCGACTCACTCTACTCACAATTATTCCAATCACATTGAAAACAATTAGGACAAAATCAAGCTAGTTGTCATGTCCAAATGGTCCATATACTAGAATTAGAGCTCCAGAATGAATGAATTTTTGGTGAGTCTCTAACTATAGCAAAATATAATCTATCACTTATGGACCCATCATCAACCAACCAAAAGAACTTGTATACTACTAAATCAAGAGTCCCCCCCTATGATAATGTTGAACTACACCAATCAACAATGCCATGAGCATCAAGAAGATCTACTCCTAAAATCTTCAATTGCTTCTTAACTGGAGCTCTCTTCACACATGCCCCTACTCCATCATGCTCCCCTTTGCTATGGCTGGACTCAAAACAAATCCAAATATGATGCACCCCCTCTCTATATACATCCTACCCTACTAATAAAACATGCAAGCATTCTTCAATTGACCTATGCAATTATATGACCAAATGATATGTCTATCCATAGCAATGGCATGCTCCTATAAGAAATCAAAAAAATTCTTGAAACTATATTGCATAGACTTGTGAGAGTGAGATCTATCATCACTCATGTAAAAATGGTACTCTCTAATAATCTTCTAATTATCTTCCACACTATTAGGGGCACGTATTTATGTTATTTGGACAAAAATAGCAATATAAATGTAGTTGTAATATTGAGATTGTGTCTCATTTTGAGGCTACAATGTGTAGTTCTCTCCAAAGTCAACAAATGATATAATAGTCCTAATTAAATGTATAAATGATAATATCATTTCAATTGCATGGGATGATGGAGGAAAATAAAAAGGGGAAGGTGGATAAGGACAAAGAGGAAACTAGGGCAATTGATGAGGATACATCCTTGTAGGGGGATAGCTCAAGTAAAAAAAGGAGAGTGGAAAAGAGGAAGAGGGAAGAGAAATCTTCTTAGGATGATTTTCAATCAAAGACTGATGAGGTTGAGGCCAAGGAAGAGATGGAGTTAAAGAAATTGGAGCTAGCTAAAGAACTTGTACCCTAATCATTTCTCCTAGTTTATGCTTGTTCCTTGGCATTTGGCCTTTTGGTTTTCCTTTTGTCTATTGGTCGAGTTAGGCATGTTGACTGGTTGCTAGTCTTGAACTTTTAGTCTTTTTATGTTGATTAGTGGTGGGTTTTAGGAACCTTTATAAAAATCCTATTTCACCTAATAATAAGAACTGAGATAATAGTGTCAATGGAAAAAGTCTCCTTACACATTCTAAATTGTTGATCCAACCATTGAAACTTGTGACTATGCCTTGCATACTTGTAGAAAATATTTGTCTTGAAATCTAAAATAAAACTAGCCACACTAATTTCTTTTGAAACCAATTCACATCTAGGGCCCTCACCCCCACTCTTCAATGTGTATTTCACCATTTCATATACCATTTTTTTTACTATTGTGCTCCTAATATCTTGTTTGCACCATTTCATATACCATTTTTTTTTTCATGGAAAAATGTATCAAACTTGGATAGGCCACCACATTCTTAAAACTTCTCATTTAAGCAAGAATTTCTATAAAAGAAACAACCATCAACTCTACGATATAAAAAGTGATCTAGCAAGTCTCTTGATGATTTTGGAAGCCCACTAGCACCACAATTCTCCAACATTTCTTTACTATGCAAAGAAGAATGGATGGAGCATAATAGTTCATGGTGCATAGAAAACTTGACATGATATTTGCAACATGTATTTCAAATTTTGTGTGGCACACAATAAAATGGCTTCAAAAATTCAAAAGCCCTTTGTGATATATGCAATCTTGGATGACTCTCTCTATTTTTTTTGAAAAACATAGTTTGACTTACCTCCAAATAATGTTTAGGATGTGGCATGTGGTCTTTGATTGCAATTCTCAACTTTAATACATCTTTAGCATTGGGTGATACTCTTGAGCTAGAGTGCCAAAATTGTGTAATTTCTTCCTTCACATCATTTGATAGCTTCTTATCAAAATGTGGAAGTCTCCCACCAAAAGCCAATTTTTCATTTTGAAGAGGATCATCAATTCTCTCTCATCTACTAAGTTCTCTTCTCAAATTAGTATGATTTAGGTTCAATTCAATACAAGTCTGTCTCATATATATACCCTTTGTCAAATGATGACTTACCAAAGAGGTTGTAATAACCCTTTCAGTAGCTCTCTTATCCTTCTCCCTGCTATTTTTCCCAATGCTATTGAGAGCACTAAAAAGATTCTTCACACTAATGGCATTTCTTTCCAATTTTTTACTGACATAAATTTTCAATTAAGAAAGCATAGGTCTCATCTTTTTCATCTTTAATAAGTGCATAAAAATTTGACATTGCTCCACTATTGTCTTGTTATCGAAAAACATCTTATGTAGTCTTGAAGCCCATAACATAATGGTTCTTTGTGATTTTTCCCTTCCAAATTGGTAATAATTGTTTCATCAATTTCAATTATCCATTTTGGTGTTATATAACCTTCACATGGATTATAATTAGGAGATATGTAATGTTCCTATGCATTTTCATTTTCAACATGGTCAATCATGCAATTTACATTATGAACTGGTAAATTTCCATCCTCCAAATTTTCATTCACTAAATTTTCAATCCTCACATTATCATTATCAATTGATACATTTTCATTCCCCAACTATGCATATTCATTATCTGACTCTATGATTTCACCTTTGATCAATACATCATCAACTTGATTCACATTTAACATACCTTATTTCTTCCTCTAGTGATTTACCTTGTCCCTGTATGCTGCAATGTCTTCATTCGATACCTTCTTTTTGCATTTATCCTTTCGATGACTACTACTCCCCATTCAGACAACAATATCAGACACCTAAGCATATATTATAGCAATATTTTCAATTGTATGGGCCCCAAGAAATCATATTTCTTTAAACCTCTAAAAATGGACCCTAAAAAACAACATTGTTGGGTCTGCAATGAGAGAATATTTTGGAAAAATGATGCCAATATTTCAAGTGACTGATCCCATATCTTGTATCTGATCCAAGATCAGATACCCAATACGATATCAGGTACCTGTTACCTCTGATTTTAATGCCAAGGATTTAAATTTGAAAGTGTGGCTCGTGCAACAGTTAGTCTCGAATTAGTATTTTAATGTTACGACCTGCAAGTTTCTGGCCGTCAGATCTAAGCGGTACCGACGGTTGGCGCCATCGCGCTATAAAGGAAATGCACGATATTTATTATAGCGTGATGATGCCCTGATGACACATTGCAGGGCTGGGTCCGGTGTTCTGCGGGTCAAAAAGGGTTCTTCGACGCCCTTGGCGCTATGTCGCTATTGCATATCGGCCGAAAAATCTCCCTAAAGACATAGCGCCCGGCGGAAATATTCACAGTGGAAAGTTTCAATGACCGGCAGAATTAGGTGTTGTGGCGACAAATCAGAAGGAACCACGTGTGCCAGGTCAGAGTTTCTATTGGCACGGCTAACACAGTCGAGGCTTACAATCACCACCGTCGGATCAGCTCGGATCAACAGTAAGCGCCATCGCGCTATGGAGGAGTTGCGCGAGGGTTATGATAGCAACATCACGCCTTGGTGACACGTGTCAGGTGGGGCCGTGTCTCAAGGTGATGCCAGGTGTATCGACATGGAGGGCGAAAGCACAAGGTACGATGAGTCCTCACGATCGTCGGATTGGATCGCATCAACGGATGGCACCATCTCGCTATGGCGGAGATGCACGGATTTTAGCATGGCGACATAGCGACCATCCACCATGTGGATCGACAGGACCAAGTCTCACCAAGGATTGCCAGGTGTCATCCAGAGTGCAATGCAGTTGCAGACATGGCGCCGAGTGGGATGGGTCCGATCGTAGATCGCAGAGTACGGCAGGTCAAAAGTTTCATGGCAGCGGGCAAACAAGTTTCACGGCCTGGAGGTTTCAAAAAATGGCGAGGCACCATGGCGCCAACGGAAAACCCATGCGTTTTCCAATGGCGACATAGCGCCCAAATAGAAAGTTCACCGTGGCAAGGAATGATCAGACGGATAGGTCCCAGCGGGTACCGTACAAGCGCAGTCAACGTGAGGAATCGAATGGGGACACATGTAAATCTCAAAGCATGCTATCAGTGGGCACTATGGCACTATGGGAATTTGGTCTTGATTTTCGCATAACAACATGGCACCTAGCTGACACGTGGTCGCTCTACGGATCAGGTCTTGGGTTGCCAGCTAGTATTTCGTCAAACTAATAGGGAAGTGCCATGTGTATGAGTCAGTACATAGCGTACAACGGGCCCAGTAGTCTCAGCACAAATGGTGAGTCTTCACGATCCTCAGATCCGCAGGGATCTACGATTGGCATTGTCTCGCTATTGAGAACTGCCTGGGAGTTAACGTCGGTGACATAGCGCCCGTGCGCCATGTGTCCTGGAGGGGCCACATTTCATGCCGCCGGTGCAGTCAGATTTAAGTAACCAATAGACCAACAAGGAAATGCCATGTATCAGTGAGCTCGGTGAATCAATAGAGAAGGAGGGTCGCGAGAGGTCAGGTTTTGTGACCGTCAGATCTACGGAGATCAGCGGCGGGCGCTAACTCGCCATGGAGAAGTCGCGCAAGTTTTATGATAGTGAGTTAGCGCCTGTGTGCCGCATGTCCTCGTGGGCTCGAATTTGGAAGCGCAGTAAGTAAGACAGTCGGTGGTTGGCAATCATTGCAATCGTCACAGTCGACATGGCAGTTAACGTAAGGTTACGACAAGATGATGAAAGGTGGCGCAGTCAGGTTGAAACCCTTAGGCGCTATGGCGCTATCGAGATCTTCAAAGACTTTTTCGATAGTGACATAGTGCCTAGTCACACGGAAAGGGTGGTAAGTGCCCAGTCAAATGTAAGAGACTGCCAGGGTGGCGAGATCAAAGGTGTGATTGGCCTGCATGGCCCAGTTGGCTCGTCGAGCTTGTTTGACTGATCGATTCTAATGGGTGCACAAATCATGAATGATGAGAAATCTGGGTTTTGCCACAATCTAATAGTGGGACTAATTGCTACCAACTCGGAATGAATGCCAAGCATAGGAAGACATCCCATCCATCCGGTCGATCCATCTACCATGTCAAGGAATGTTGTGGCGTCGTTCCTGTCTTCTCCAGGCTCTTTCTCAGAGGGATATCAGATTTCTTGGTATGCAGGCCATGTTCAATCAGATCTTTGATTGGATTCTCAGGATGGAAATTTAATGCCAGTAGATGAGAACTAAATGTAATGCAGAAACCTTCAGTTATGCCTAATCTATAAAGGCAATTTGGTGATCTGTTCTTAGGGTCGACTCTTCCTAATTTTCTCTGTTGTTGCTTGTAGACTTGTGGTGTAAAAATCCCTTTGTCTCTGAGCTAGATAGACATCCTGTATCATCTCTTTCAGCCATCAACATGTATGTGTATCATTTTTCCTCTCATTGATGTATTGTTGAGATCAGTGGTCTACATACTGTATCTATCTTTGGCCTATTGAATAATATACAAGTGAAATATTCTATTCCTGGTGTTATTCAGTTGGTCTCCTGATCTGTATGTGGCTATTGGTTGATATAAGTCTGAATGAATGTATGACCTTGAATGTTACCCTAGTTTCATAGTGCATAATGGGCAAAAATGAGTCTGAACACTCTGTTTTGGTGCATCACCGCCTTAGATTAGACTAGGTAGATTTTCTTTAATGCTCTCTTTCTCCCTTTCCCTTCTGAGAATAGATAGGTGCACCCTGACAGTAAGAGGAAGCCAGCCTTCTCCGGAGACTCAACCTCGTAGTTCAAGTCCCAAAGCTTGGAGGTTGTTTCCATGTTTCACTAGGTTGTCCTCGCGCATAGGCCTTGGACAAGGGTGCAAACCTAAGTGACAACAATTTTTGGCACACCCGGTGGGGCTCATATCAGAAGATTTTAGGTCTACTGGTGTCAAGAAGAAAGAATTCTAGAGTTAAATGCTGAAGAAGTAGTGCTGGCTTCAATTTTTAAGCCTTCAAGAGGCTGATTCTTCAAGTACTTGGTGACTCTGAACATCAAAAAAAGTCTGGTTCTAGACCAAGTTTGTAGTGATTCATGCCCAAGACTGAAACAAGGGCGTCTTCTAGAGGTAAATTTCAATATCAAGAGCTTTCTCTTTCAAATCCTAGGAGAAGAAGGACTAGAACTTCATTATCACCAGTTAGGGGTAGAATAACAGTTGATATACCTGTAAGATCTGTCTCTACTCCCCCTACTGTTCGAACTCAGCCTAGATTACCATCAACACTCATCAATAGAACACTTGTTTATATGGCACAACCAAGAGTTCATGCTTTTGCCACCTTTAATGGTAGAAGTCCTCTATTGTTAGCCCAAAGACACGATATACCAGTATCTGCACTAAAAAGTATACCTGATTTTACTGGTGAAACTTCTATTTCCCCTTTAGAGCATATCCAAGAGGTAGCAAATGTCTACAATATTCATGGTATTATAGAAGATGATGTTGCCGTCAGAATTCTAGCCTCATCTTTAAAAGGAAAAGCATTACAGTGGTATAGAGGCTTAGCTCATGGTTCCATAATTGATTGGGATGGACTAGGAGCAGGATTATGCAAACATTTTGAGGATAAGAGTGACCATTTGTCACTACTAGAGCAGCTAACTACAATAAAAAGAGCCCCCCATCAATGTATGACTGATTTTAATTACAGATTCCAAAAGACATGGGATAGAATACCTACTATAGTGAAACCTACCCCTGGTAATGCCTTCTTGCATTACCTTAGAGCTTTCAACAGTGACATTTCCACTACAATCCAAACTATGGGAGGAGATACATTATCGAATGCTTATGAGACAGCTATAAAAGCTGAGAACATCCTAATACAAGGAGGAAAGTTGGCTCCAAGGCCTCCTATGCCTTTCTTTCTTGATGTTCCCAACCACCAACCAGTGATAGCCCCCCTTCCAACAATTTCTACATCACAAGCCCTTACTCTAGTTCCCCAAGCTTCCACATCCTCAAATGGAATAGATGAACTCAAGGAAATGCTCCAAGGTCTAGTGCTGAATATAGATAAAAGAGAGAGGACTCTGGATAAAAAATTGCAAGAGTAGGGGAAGGAGTTGAAGGACCAAGGGAAGAGATTAGAGGATAGTTTTTCTCTGATACAAAAGATGAGTAACAAGGTGGTGGCCTTAGAAAGGTAGCAAGCACAAAGTGGCAAGCCCCCCCAATTACAACATCAGGCTCCAAGTGGTGGTAGGCCTCCTAATCATTGGAATAGCTCTTTTGATCAGAATAGGCAAAATAGTCATGCTGCTGCTTCAAGCTCAAATCAGAATAGAGCTTTAGTTCCTCAAAATAACTTAGCCCAAGATCAAGACTTCTGTCCTTCATGTAACTATTCTTATGCCTACTGCCTATGTCAGAAGGCAGAATCTTATTTGGCCCTAACTGTCCAGGAGTCCACAGTAAAGCAATCATACAAGGAAGATCATCCCAAGGAGGCCTCATATATTCAGAGGCAGGGTGATTGCTCTTTTATGAATCACCAGATGGAGGAGCATTGTAATGTAAACCAGGATTCCGTTGCTCATAACACAAGAAACAAGAAGAGAGCTATGGAACATACTGCCCCCCTTTCTCCTAAGAAGGCCTCAACTTCGAGTGTTATACCTCATACACAAAAAGCAAATGAGCAGACAAACACTTCACAACAACAAAGGCAAGGTCCAAGAAAGGAGGATGCAAGTGATCCCTATGTTGCTCCATCTCAGCCTCTCATGGGTACAGCTCCCAAAGTTTCCACCAAAATTCCTAATGCACCCTTGAGTGTGGTAGAGCAAATGAAGAAAAACAATGTAAGCATTTCCATGTGGGATGCTATTGCCACCATACCAATGCAGAAAAGGATGCTGCAGCAAGAATTGGAAAAGATTGAACCCAAAGATCAGTCATCTACCATGGAGAGTGACACTAGTTTAGTACAACCAGCAGGTGATGTGGAGACAAATAAAAAGGTTAGACCTCCTCCATTCTATGTTTCTCTGATTATAGGGGGCAAGTTAGTCCATAATTGCATGATAGACTCGGGGGCTAGTAGCTCAATAATGCCTAAGTGTGTTGCTGATGCTTTAGGAATGAAATATGAGCCCATTATTAGGGATATGTTACAACTAGATGGGAGTACTGTCAAAACTGTAGGCATCCTTAGGAATGTGGAAATGGCCCTACATGCATGCCCTGGTTGTACTATGATTCAAGACATATCTGTTGCTGAAGTCAAGCCCTATTTTGCCATCTGTCTTTCAAGAGACTTCACTGCCCAAATAGGTGGATTCATATCTGCTGATTGGTCTTATATGTCATTTAAGACCAGATATGGGGCCAATGCTTCAATTAGAGCAGAACCTCAAGCCCTTCATCACACTGAACCCTACACCCCCAACTTCATTAATATGAATTGCCCTATTCTAGAGATGGATGAAAATGACATAGTAAATGAGCCTGTCACCTCCATAACAGAGATTCCTGATTTCTTCTTAGATGAGTGGGAAAATACATGTCAGTTTGAGCCTATGTCGAAAACTCTTGAGACAGGCCTTAGTACATATTGCATAATAGAGAAGGAGGCTCAAGTTCCTAAGCTTGTTGGAGCTAATGATGACATAAGTGGAATATGGAGTATGTACTTTGATGGCTCAAGGAATAGAAATGGATCAAGGGCTGGTGTTATGTTGATCTCTCCTGCACAAATAAGATACTACTTCTCTTTTAGGCTCCAATTTAGTTGTACCAATAATGTGGCCGAGTATGAATCTTTGATCCAAGGTCTCCTACTTGCCCAAAAGAGGGGAATTCAAGCCTTGAAAGTATATGGAGACAGTGAGCTGGTAGTGAACCAAGTGAGAAATCAGAATATCACCAAAAATGGCTTGCTTAAGTCCTAAAAACACAGAGTCTGGGATTTACTTGAGGGTTTCCAAGCATTTAATATCCAGAGCATTCCTAGGAAAGAAAACAAATATGCTGATAGACTTGCAGCAGTGGGTGCATCTTATGATGTGCCAGGGAATCTTGAGGAAGAGAAGTAACAAATAAGGGTGGTAGTAAGGCCCGTTGTTCCTGATAATAATACTCATTGGCAAGTGTTTGAGTCTGATGAGCAGATTGTGAGTTTCTTGCAGAATGAAGTAGAATTTTCAGAAAGAAATCAGTCAAGACTACAAGATTAGTATGGTGACCAAATCATTCACCTCAGTTCCAACAAGTTGCCCAAGGATCTCATTACCTTGGAAAGTGTCTTTAATCCTGATGATCAGACAAGAGGCAAAGGAATAAATCTAGCTACAGAAAAGGATGATCATGCCCCAGTTACTATTGCGGATGGAAAATCTCTTAACATGGGGAAGGTATGTTCTAAAGTGGAGCAAGAAAATTTCATTCATCTATGTCAAGAATTTAATGATGTGTTTGCTTGGACATATGATGACTTAAGGGGGTTTGACCCTAGTTTGTTTCAGCATACCATAGATTTAGTTGATAGGGTCAAACTAGTAAGGCAAAAATAGAGGCCAGTGAATCCGAAGATTGAACCCTTAATGAGGAAGGAACTATCCAAGTTGATTGAAGCTAACATAATTTTTCCTATCAAACACTCATCATGGGTGGCTAACCTTGTCCCTATAAGGAAGAAGAATGGAGAAATCAGATTGTGTGCGGACTTTAGGGATCTTAATCA
The DNA here is from genome assembly GCA_028749045.1 of Cupressus sempervirens. Lineage (NCBI taxonomy): Eukaryota > Viridiplantae > Streptophyta > Pinopsida > Cupressales > Cupressaceae > Cupressus > Cupressus sempervirens. Next base: position 354,345,842 of record CM053792.1, on the reverse strand, counting down.
GGCTTCCCTTAAGGATCACCATCCTCTCCCTTCTATGGAGCAAATTCTGTCCAAGGTCAGTGGGTCAAGGAGGTTCTCTTTTCTTGATGGATTTTCTGGTTATAACCAAGTGTTGGTTAAAGAATCTGACAGATATAAGATAACATTTACTACTAAATGGGGCACCTATGCTTATTGCAAGATTCCATTTGGACTAACAAATGCAGGTGCCACATTCCAAAAGGCAATGGAGGTGGCTTTCAAAAGATTAATCACCAGGTTTGTCTTAGTATACCTTGATGATATAACTGTATATTCCAAGAACGTAGAAGATCATCTTGATCATTTGAGACAGGTATTTATAAGATGTAGAGAGTTTGGGGTTTCCCTCAACCCAGCCAAGTGTGTCTTTGCTACAAGCCAAGGAAAATTACTGGGACACATTGTATCTAAGGATGCGTTGACCATTGATCCAGAAAGAACAAAAGTAATACTTGCCCTTCCTCTCCCTAAACACAAGAAGGGGCTACAAAGTATCCTTGGTAGGATAAATTTTGTAAGAAGGTTTATACCTAATCTTGCCATCATGGTGAAACCCCTCACAACCATGCTTAAGAAAGATATGGTCTTCTCATAGACCAAGGAGGGGAAGGAGAGTTTTGAAGAAATCAAGGTAGCCATAGCCTCGGGCCCCACTCTCATGAACCCAAATTTTGAGAAAGATTTCATCCTCTACACTTTAGGTGGTGAGTCAAGTGTTTCTGCTGTCTTGACTCAGACAAATGATAAGAATGAGGAGCAGCCCAAAGCCTTCTTTAGTGAAGGACTCAAGGAATATGAAGATAAGTATAGCTTTGTTGAGAAGAAAGCCCTTGCAGTCATTAGAGCCTTGAAGAAATTTAGACACCTCTTATCCCACAATAGGATCCATTTGTTGGTGCCCCATGCGAGTGTAAAAGACTTCCTGTTAAGCAAGGACATCAGTGAAAAGAGAGCTGGATGGATCACTAGGGTAATGGAATATGATGTTGATATTCAGATTACCAAATTGGTAAGAGGGAGAGGATTATGCAAAGAAATGTTATCAGGTCAGGATTCAAATGAAGGGACTGCTATGGTAATTGCAGAGCAGCAGGAGGAGAGAAATGTTAATGCCCCAAGGAGCTGGATGGATGACATGAGGAACTTTTTATCAAGGAATGGATACCCTCAGGGATTGGATAGAGCTAAAAGAAGACAATATAGACTGTAGTCCATTCCCTATGTTGTGATTGATGATATCCTATTCAGGAGGGATTTTAATGGGACCCTGTCGAGATGTATTGAAGAGGATCAGGTTGAGAGGATGATTAAAGAACTTCATGATGGCCCTGATGGTGGCCACTTCTCTGCAACAACAACCGCCATGAAGATCATGAGGGTTGGATATTATTGGCCATCTCTGTTCCATGATTGTTATAGGTATGTGAGAAAATGTGAGAAATGTGCTTTTTTATCAAGCAAACAGAGACTTGCAGCTCTTCCTCTTCATCCTATTCAGGTGGATCAGCCCTTCACCCAGTGGGGGTTGGATTTTATAGGCCCCATTAATCCTCCATCTAGTGTAGGTCATAAATGGATCTTGGCTGCTACCAATTATTTCACTAGGTGGACAGAGGCAGTTGCCTTGAAGGATGCTACAGAGCCATCAGTTGTTGAATTCCTTGATGGAATTGTATCTAGGTTTGGTGCTCCTTCTACTATCATCTCAGATAATGCCAAATCTTTTGTTGGAACCCAGATTTGTGCATGGGGAATGAGTCACAATATCTATCTGAGCACATCATCAAATTACTACCCCCAAGGTAACGGTTTAGCTGAATCTTCCAACAAAAATCTGATCAGAATCATAAGGAGAATGATAGAAGACAATCAGAGGGTCTGGCATAAAAAATTAAGGACTGCTCTATGGGCTGTTAGGATAACACCCAAGAGATCTATTGGGAATTCACCTTTTATGCTGGTATATGGTAGGGAGGCCAGAGTTCCAATCTCGTTGGAATTCCCATCCTTGGAGTTGGCTCATCAGCTGGAATTGGTTGAAAATAGTTCCATGTCAGTGAGAATGGCAGAATTGATTGAACTAGAAGAAAAGAAAAACAAAGCTATGCAAACCCTGGAGATACACCAACAGCAGATGAAGAAGAGTTTTGATAAGAAGGCAAGGGCCAGAATCTTCAGAGAGGGAGATTTAGTTCTCAAGTGGGACTCAGATAGAGAAAAACTAGGAAGGCACTCCAAATTTGATCCACTATGGAGTGGCCCTTATCTGATCTCCAGTTGCAAACAGGCCAATGCATTCCAGCTAAGCAGACCAAATGGTGAAATTCTGCCCATTCCAGTCAATGGGATCCATCTAAAGCCCTATTTCTGAAAAGGTTGTGAACCCATGTACATAGTTAGTTTAGTTGCTTCCTATTGTTCCTGTTTTACAATAAGTGCGCGTGCACATGGCTCACTTCTTGAGTCGCCAGTTCTTGAAGTTTTGACAAGTCTTAGGTTGCTCAGGAGGTCCTGTTTTTGTTTCCAAGTCGCAGAGACAGAGCCATAGTTCAACGGTTTTTAATGTTTTGATTTCCTCATTAAGGGTTAGGGTTTCTTGTAGCTCTTGGTTCTGTACCTTCTAGGCCCTCTTTTCTGACTCCATGGCCCAATAGATCATTCTCAGGCACTGATCATGCATTGAGCAAGCTCATGCCCCCTGCGAGTCGCCAGAAGTGTTACTTCTGGTTTTACTGCCAAGAATTTAAATTTGAAAGTGTGGCTTGTGCAATGGTTAGTCTCGAATTAGTATTTTAATGTTATGACCTGCAAGTTTTTGGCCGTCAGATATAAGCGGTACCGATGGTTAGCGCCATCACGCTATAAAGGAAATGCACGATATTTATTATAGCGCGATGATGCCCTGACGACACGTTGCAGGGGTGGGTCTGGTGTTCCGCGGGTTAGAAAAGGTTCTTCGACGCCCTTGGCGCTATGTCGCTATCGCATATCGGTCAAAAAATCTCCCTAGCGACATAGCGCCCGGTCGAAATATTCATAGCGGAAAGTTTCAACAACAGGCAGAATCAAGTGTTGCGGCGACAAATCAGAAGGAACCACGTGTGCCAGGTCAAAGTTTTTGTTAGCACGGCTAACACAGTCGGGGCTTACGATCACCATCGTCAGATAAGCTTGGATCAATGGTAAGCGCCATCGCACTATGGAGGAGTTGCACGAGGGTTATGACAGTGACATCGCGCCCTAGTGACACGTGTCAGGTGGGGCCGTGTCTCAAGGCAATGCCAGGTGTATCGACACAGAGGGCGGAAGCACAAGGTATGACGAGTCCTCACGATCGTCGGATTGGGTCGCATCAACGGATGGTGCCATCTCACTATGGCGGAGATGCATGAATTTTATCATGGCAACATAGCGACCATCCGCCACGTGGATCGACAGGACCAAGTCTCACCAAGGATTGCCAAGTGTCATCCAGAGTGCGGTGCAGTTGCAAACATGGCGCCGAGTGGGATGGGTCCGGTCGCAGATCGCAGAGTACGGTAGTTAGAAGTTTCATGGCGGTGGGCAAACAAGTTTCACGGCCTGGAGGTTTCAAAAAATGGCAAGACGCCATGGCACCAACGAAAAACCCATGCGTTTTTCGATGGCGACATAGCGCCCAAATGGAAAGTTCATCGTGGCAAGGAATGATCAGATGGATAGGTCCCAGTGGGTACTGTGCAAGCGCAGTCGATGTGGAAAATTGGATGGGGACACATGTAAATCTCAGAGCATGCTGTCAGTGGGCACTATGGTGCTATGGGAATTTGGTCTCAATTTTTGCATAGCGACATGGCACCTAGCTGACACGTTGTCGCTCTACGGATCAGGTCTTGGGTTGCCAGCTAGTGTTTCATCAAACTAATAGGGAAGTGCCATGTGTATGAGTCAGTGCACAACGTATAGTGGGCCCAGTAGTCTCAGCACGAATGGCGAGTCTTCACGATTATCAGATTCACAGGGATCTACGACTAGTGCTGTCTCGCTATCGAGAACTGCCCGGGAGTTAACATCGGCGACATAGCGCCCGTGCGCCACGTGTCCTGGCAGGGCCACATTTCATGTCGTCGGTGCAATCAGATTTAAGTAACCAACAGACCAACAAGGAGACGCCACGTATCAGTAGGCTCAGCGAATCAATAGAGAAGGAGGGTCGCGGGAGGTCAGGTTTTGTGATCGTCAGATCTACGGAGATCAGCGACAGGCGCTATCTCGCCATGGAGAAGCCGTGCGAGTTTTATGATAGCGAGTTAGCACCCGTGCGCCGCGTGTCCTCGTGGGCCTGGATTTGGAAGCGCAGTAAGTAAGACGGTTAGCGGTTGGCAGTCATTGCAATTGTTGCAGTCGACATGGCGGTTAACATAAGGTTACGGCAAGATGATGAAATGTGGCGCAGTCAGGTTGAAACCCTTAGGCGCTATGGCGCTATCGAGATCTTCGAAGACTTTTTTGATAGCGACATAGTGCCCAGTTGCACGAAAAGGGTGGTAAGCGCCCAGTCAAATGTAAGAGACTGCCAGGGTGGCGAGATCGAAGGTGCGATTGGCCTGCATGGCCCAATTGGCTCGTCGAGCCTGTTTGACTGATCGATTCTGATGGGTGCACAAATCATGAATGATGAGAAATTTGGGTTTTGCCACAATCTGATAGTGGGATTAATTGCTACCAACTCAGAATGAATGCCAAGTGCAGGAAGACATCCCATCCATCCTGTCGATCCATCTACCATGTCAAGGAATGTTGTGGCACCATTCCTGTCTTCTCTAGGCTCTTTCTCAGAGGGATATCAGATTTCTTGGTATGCAGGCCATGTTCAATCAGATTTTTGATTGGATTCTTAGGATGGAAAGTTAATGCCAGTAGGTGAGAAGTGAATGTAATGCAGAAACCTTTAGTTATGCCTAATCTATAAAGGAAATTTGGTGATCTGTTCTTAGGGTAGACTCTTCCTGATTTTCTCTACTGCTACTTGCAGACTTGCGGTGTAAAAATCCCTTTGTCTCTGAGCTAGATAGACATCCTGTATCATCTCTTTCAGCCATCAACGTGTATGTGTATTGTTTTGCCTCTCATTGATGTATTTTTGAGATCAGTGGTCTGCATACTGTATCTATCTTTGGCATATTGAATAATATACAAGTGAAACCTTTTGTTCCTGGTGTTATTCAGTTGGTCTCCTGATCTGTATGTGGCTGTTGGTTGATATAAGTCTAAATGAATGTATGACCTTGAATGTTACCCTAGTTCCATAGTGCATATATGGGCAGAAATGAGTCTAAACACTCTGTTTTGGTGCATCACCGCCTTAGATTAGACTAGGTAGATTTTCTTTAATGCTCTCCTTTTCCCTTTTCCTTCTGAGAATAGATAGGTGCACCTTGACAGTAAGAGGAAGCCAGCCTTCTCTGGAGACTCAACCTCGCAGTTCAAGTCCCACAGCTTGGAGGTTTTTTCCATGTTTCACTAGGTTGTCCTCGCGCATAGGGCTTGGACAAGGGTGCAAACCTAAGTGACAACAGTACCCAATATGGACACCCAAAATTTGGAGGGAATTGAAAATTTGGCAAGTGTGGGCAATGTGAAGAAAATTGTGTATTATTATATATTAATATTTTATTAAATATAATTTATAGTAATATATATGTATATGTATATTATTATTATATTTAATTGTCATATGTTATGATTATTATTCTACTTCATATATAGTCATATATTATAATTATGTACCTAAGGGTCATATGGTCCTATTTGATTTGATCAAATAGGTCGAAAGGGGTCATAGGACTACATGTGAGCCCTTTCAACACATTTAATGACAACATATGTCCCTAGGAATCCTAGGACCCCTAGGAACCTATTTCATTTGATCGAATGGGTCCAAAGGAGTCATAGAACAACCTAAGACCCCTTTCAACGCATTTCATGACAATATATGTCTCTAGGGGTCTAACCACTCATAGGGACCTATTTTTCTTTTGATCAAATAGGTTGAATCAACACATTTCATGACAACATATATCCCTAGGGGTCCTAGGACTCCCAAGGACCTATTTTGTTTGATTGAATGGGTAGAAAGGGGTCATAGGACAACCTATAACCCCTTTCAATGCATTTCATGACAACATATGTCACTTGGGGTCCTAGGACCCTCAGCGACCTATTTTATTTGATTGAATGGGTCAAAACAGGTCATAGGACAACCTATGACCCCTTTTGATACATTTATCCTAAGAAGCCTAGGGACCCATTTTGTTTGATCAAATGGGTCAAAAGGGGTCATAGGACAACTTATGACCTCTTTCGATGCATTTCATGATAACATATGTCTGTAAGGGTCCTAAGACCCTGAGGGGCCTATTTTGTTTGATTGAATGGGTAAAAAGGGACCATAGGACACCCTATAACCTCTTTCAATGCATTTCATGGAAATATATGTCCCTAGGGGTCCTAGGACCCACATGGACCCATTTTGTTTGATAGAACGGGTCAAAAGGGGTTATAGGACAATCAATGACCCCTTTCAATGCATTTCATGACAACATATGTCCTTAGGGGTTTGAAAACTCCTAGTGAACAATTTCATTTGATCGAATGGGTTGAATCGACATATTTCATGACACATATATTCCTAGGGATCCTAGGACTCCTAGGGATCTATTTGATTTGATCAAATGAGTAGAAAGGGGTCATAGGACAACTTATGATCCCTTTCAATGCATTTCATGACAACATATGTCCCTTGGGGTCCTAGGACCCCTAATAACCTATTTTGTTTGATTGAATGGGTCCAAAGGGGTCATAGGACAACCTATGACCCCTTTTGATGCATTTGTCCTAAGAAGCCTAGGGACCCATTTCGTTTGATCGAATGAGTCAAAAGGGGTCATAGGACAACTTATGACCCCTTTCAATGCATTTCATGACAACATATGTCCCTAAGGGTCCTAGGACCCTAAAGGACCTATTTTTTTGTATTGAATGGGTTGAAAGGGGTTAGAGGACAACCTATGACCCCTTTCAATGCATTTCATGACAATATATGTCCCTAGGGGTCCTAGCACCCACAAGGACCTATTACATTTGATAGAATGGGTCAAAAGGGATTATAGGACAACCTATGACCCCTTTTGACACATTGTATGACAACATATGTCCCTAGGGATCCTAGGAGCCCGAGTTACCTTTTTTTTTTTTATTGAATGGGTTGAAAGGGATCATTAGACAACCTATGACCCCTTTCAATGAATTTCATGGCAACATATGTACCTAGGGATAGGATCCTTAGGGAGCTATTTTGTTTAATCAAATGGGTCGAAAGGGGTAATAAGACAACCTATGACCCCTTTCAACACATTTCATGACAACATATATCCCTAGGGGTCCTAGGAGCCCTAGAGACCTATTTCATTTGATTGAATGGGTTGAAAGGGGTCATATGACTACCTATGACCCCTTTCAATGTATTTCTTAACAACATACATCCCTAGTGGTCCCAAAACCTCCAAAGACCTATTTGATTTGATTGAATGGGTTAAAATGGGTCATAAGATAACCTATGACCCCTTTTGACCCATTTCATGACAACATATGTCCAGAGGGATTGCAGGACCCCTAGGGACCTATTTCCTTTGATTGAATGGGTCAAAAGGGGTCATAGGACAACCTATGACCCCTTTCAACACATTTCATGACAACATATGTCCCTAGGGGTCCTAGAACCCCTAGGGATATATTTCATTTGATCGAATGGGTCAAAAGGGGTCATAAGACAACTTATGACCCATTTTCATGTATTTCATGACAACATATGTTCGTAAGGGTCTTAGGATCCATACAGACCTATTTTGTTTGATCGAATCTATTGAAAGGGGTCATAAGACTACCTATGACCCCTTTCAACACATTTCATGATAACATATGTCCCTACGGGTTGTAGGGTTTAATCGAATGGGTCAAAAGGGGTCATAGGCTACCTATGATCCCTTTCAATGAATTTTATGACAACATATGTCCCTAGTAGGGACCTATTTCATTTCATTGAATGGATTGAAATGGATCATAAGACAACCTATGACCCCTTTTGACGCATTTCATGACAATATATGTCCCCAGGAGTCCTAGGACCCCTAGGGACCTATTTTGTTTGATCGTATGGGTCAAAAGGGGTCATAGAACTACTTATGACCCCTTTCAACACATTTCATGATAATATTATATTTACCAATAATAATATAATACTATATATTTTAATATAGTAATAATATATTACTAGACTATATAATAGTAATAATCATATATATTAGTATAGGATATTTAATATTAATAATAATCACATATATTACTATATTATATTTAATAATTATAATTATATATGTCACTATATTATATTTAATCATAATAATGATATATATTACTATATATAATAATAATAATAATATAATACTACTATATATGATAATAATAATGATCTCCACACTTCCCAAATTGTAGTTTCCCTCCAAAATCTAGGCTATGAATCTTTGGGAAAAATTTTGGTTGCCACTTTTCGAGTACCCAATTTCACATCAGGTACCTGATCTAGTATCGAGTACATGATTAGGCTTGGTATTCACAAAACCTATTTGGTCAACTCAAAGAATGTGTTTGAGATAGGTTTCAATGACATTTAGACTTTGAGTAGCCATTTGACAATATTTTTTTTGTCAAAATTCAATGAAATGAAAAGGGTTTTTTATAACACTCTCAAGATTCCATTGACATAATTGTTGTCAAATTCCAAGTTCAATAAGTATTTGTTAGTTAATTTTTAATGAAGATGTTTGTAAACTATTAATTGACATATTGATTGAAAAATAGCTATAACTTTCAAATGGTATAACATTTTTGAAATCCAAAAGTTGCATCATGTTCTATGATTTTCCTAATATAAGTAAAAAAAAATTAATTAGTTATGTAAAGTTTTCAATTAGTTAAGGTGGGCAGGCACAAAAGTTTTTTTATTCTAGAAAAGTTAGAGTAGAAAATTCATATTTAATTATTTATTTGGAATAAAAATACCCATAAATATGCATCACATCTAGGAATGAATCTTATTTTTTTATCTATAATTATATTAAAAAATATTATCATTTGATTTTGATTAAGCTAGTTAGACATACACTTACTTTTTATTTTTGCCTTGAATTTTTTGTAGTACTACACTAAAATCCAAAATTTTGATAAATCAAATAATTTTTTCTCTAGATAAGGCCTAGTAATTTAGATATAAATCCCATAAATACTTTAAAATTATGTGTTAGGTTAACATAACCCTAATTTATTGGTTTTTCATTGCCACTTAAGGCCATAGTTTGGTTGACCATGATCCTACACATACCCTCATATTCGGAGTCAATATGATTATGTTGGGTAAGGGTAAACTTCCCCTCATCAGGACCAAATTCCTCTAATTTAGGGTTGACATCCCCTAATTAGGTCCAACAACCCTTGATTCAAGGTTAATCTCCCTTAGATCAAGGCCAATCTTCCTCATCATTGTCAACCTGGTTAGTTAGCATCAACCTCCTACCCAAAATTTACATCAAATTCATTTGAAAACTCAAATAAATCCATAAAAATACTCAAATTAAATTACTCAAACACTTAGTTTAGGAAGCAAGTCTCTAACTATGACAAACTCTCAAAACCTCCATCCTTGTGGGTTCAACCTCCTTCTTCATTTTGAGTACTCTTTCACTTCTTCAAACTATGAATGTAACAAATTAATGGTAATAACCCTATTGATAATGATTTTTCTACCTCCAAAAGAGTTGAATATCATGATTAAATTATCTTTCTTTTAAATCTAGAAAAGAGATTTTTTGGTGACTTCTTCACTAATTTTGAATGTCTTTTTACTTAAATTATCATTACTTGTTCTTAGGGTTAGCTCTATCATCATTTTTTACCTTTCTAAAAAGAGGAAGTTGAAATAGGAGTGGGGGCATATGGGCACCTATGAACCTCCTAGAATCATCCTTAGTAAGATCTAGGTAATTTTGGCATTCCACTAGAATACATATTCTACATGTTGTGGATACTAAACTTCTTGTAGGATCGTGTGGCACTTTGGCATTGCTATATCATTTTTTCTTTAAAAAGTTTTGTTTACATTAGCTTACATATTCATGTAGGTGTCATATCTATAGCTAAACTAGGGGCTAAATGAACCATCCTAAATTTTAATCACTTCAAGTTATGACCATTTATAACCAAATCAAAATAAGGGAATGTATAAAATTATAGTTAAATCTCTCACCTATCCTCCTCTTAAATGGATCTAGGTAGGAACTAATAAGTCCTACTCAACATTCGCTCTCTATAATGACAAACTTGAGGTAGGATCTATTCATCTAGGTCCTCCCCTTTCATTTCTCTTTAAATTTAACATAAAGCCTTTACACATCAAAATGGTATAATTTCCTTGGAATCTAGACTTGATCTATGGATTCTAGGACTTATTTTTGAGTCTTGAGAAAATCCTAGGGAATGTTGAACCTAATTATTATGGGTGTAGTGCACCACTAGTCAATTAGGAAAATATTGCACCCATGATGGGCCAATCAGGGGTACATTTCACCCGTAATTTAGTCCCATATTGAATCCTAATAATTAAAAATATAATTGGGGGTTGATACAGAATTAGGTCTTTGATCCCAGTCAGCCTATGGAAGGAAATAAATTTGGATCCTATTAAAAAAACCCTCAATTTATTTATTTCATAGAATACAAGGTTACATAATATGCATGTAGACTATCAAGCAAGAAAGCATACTTACAATCAAGAAAGCATTCTCATGTGGACAACCTATTGCTAACATCCCAATTTTTCTTATCACATTTATAAAATGGAAGCAAGGGGACTTAGAAAACATCCTTTGAAGAAAGAGAGTTATATATCTTCCTTCTCACATTCAATTCAAGAATTCATGATTCCACCATGGATTAGTGAACACATATCATGAGTATCACCTCAAGTACTTTAGCCTTGAAGGCTTGGTCTATTTTCTATGTTATCCTCAGATATATGCATTACTATATCATCCGCATTCAAGTACAGTACTTCTTACTAGGTTTTGGATCTAAGAATTTGGATCCTTGAATTTGCATATTCCAAGCTTATACACAAGCATCACGTGTACATTACACAAATCAGCTCTCCATCAAGGTGGAAACTACCAAAATGGGGGGTTGAGAAAGACAAACCACTATATAGCCACCCAACTCCATAATTTAGATATCAGAAGATATCCCAAAAGAAAAGAAATTATAGATTGGAGCACCCTTTTTGTCATTTAGTAGAACAAAAAAAACAAAATCAATGCCAAACACCTTTCCTTGATACACTAGTTGTCCCATGATGCACCACTTCATCCTTGGAAGGTCATCAAAAGATTTTTGGGTTTCATTCGTCTCTCAATTTCAAGTCTAGTTTTGATTTCACTCCCTCCTAAAAGAAAGATAATACTAAGATATTAAGGCTCAAAATCTCAAAGATAAGTTCCTTTCTAACCTCTGTCAATTTAGCACTTTCATTTAAAGTACTTGTCTACTTTACTTTTTGTATCTTTCTTGGATTTAGAAGTAACTAGTTAAAATCTCAAGGACAAGTGTCACTATTTGTCTTCCTCCATAATAATTAGATCTTAGCTTGAGTTGGTGATCCTTTGTCCATTGGATTGAGTTAACTTTCTAACTCTTACCACCTATGAGGGTTGACTCAAAACAATCTATTTCCTTAGGCTCCATCCTTTTGAGGTGTGCTTGGTTTTGTGATGAACTTACAATTACTTTCTTGATTCATATTTCCCTTGACACACTTATCAACAAGAAAACTAGAGGTCAAAATTGTAGGATTTAATGTGTTTTAGTCATTTTGGAATATTTTGGATAAATTTAGATACCTTATCATAGATAAGATTACATTTGACAATAATAAGAGGACCTATGGTGATAGATCTATTCTGTGAACTCTCTACTATGGAGAAAAGCCAATAGCTTTTATTCAGGATACCTTAAAAAGAAACTGACTTAAAAGAATTTTGAAGTCTTTGTTTATAACATAAAAAATGGATAACTTTTTAGTTGGAAATAATTACAAATCATTTTTAATATTCCTCCATCTCAATTGAAAACTTCTACTAAGCTAAGGGATTTTTACAATATTAAAAACTTGCTAAAGTTGTGTGAGCATAATATCATTAGGATTAATTGGTATTAATGACCAAATTTTACATTAATTTCCCTTACCAAGACCAAGTATATCTATAGGACTGTCGCTGACTCAAGTGAAATGCTAAACTACTTTAACTCTACTTGAAACATTGATCTAGTCCCTCCTTCTTGGACTAAACTACATTCAAATCTCTCACCTAAATATGTTACCTTTAAGGAAGCTAAATGGGAAACCAATCATTTGAACCTATTATAAATATTAAAAATTCTTGATGTGTATCTTTTAATAACAACTTTTCTTCTAAAATGTGGGGATTCTTTGGTATGCATATTAATATAAACTTTAGAATTCATCATTCAATTTATGGAAATATATTTTTCCTTAATAAATCTTGTAAATTATTTTAGTCTAATCTTATAGTTAATTTTCTATGACACATTAGTAAGTTAAGGAAAAATTATATTTTTAGTAAATTTTATCACTTTGGTGAGTCTCTATAGGGACTCATATATCATTGCATTTCTATTAAGCTCTCATTGTTAAACAAAATGAAATAATTATGATATTCTTATCAGGATCTAACTATGTAGTTTTTGAGTCAGACTCTTTCGCCCATGTATCATGGGTAGTGTTCCACTCATTGGAATACTTAGCACTCATTGGATCTAGGTGACACTCACAAAGGTGAAGCACTGGGACTTCTAGGGAAGTCATCCATCCAAGTACTACTCAAGCTCAAGCACACTTATTATCTATGAAGTTTCCTCCATGGTTAAACTAACTCTTCTTGTAACCCCATTTAAAAAACCTTCACCAAGTTTTTTTCCTCATGAACCATTTATTATAAAGCTACTTAAGCCCATCAATTGATAAGTAGGAGTTATTTTCCACATTAAGTCAAATTATGATATTACTATCAAGATTTAACTATCTAGTTTTTGAGTCAAACACATTGACCCATGTATCATGAGTAGTGACTTATACATGAATCCATATCTCATGAGAATAAATGGAATAATTAGTACTCATTAGATCTAGGTGATGCTCACAAAATTGAAGCACTGGGACTTCCCAAGAGGCCACCCATCGTAGTACTACTCCAGCTTGAGTGCATTCAACTATGAATTTTCCTCAATGGTTAAACCCACTCTTCTTACTACCAAATTCACAAGACCTTCACTAAGTTTTGTGTCTCATGAACCATTGATTAGAAATCCCCTTAAGCTCATCAATTGATAAGTAGGAGGTATTTTTTCTAGATTAGATCAAATTACGATATTTCAATTAGGATTTAACTATGTAGTTTTTGAGTCAAACTCATTGACCCATTTATCATGTGTATTGATTCACACATGAATCCATCTCTCATGAGAACAAATAGAACACTTAGCACTCACTAGATATAGGTGATATTCATAGAGGTGAAGCACCAAGACTTCCCAGGAGGTCACCCATCCTAATCCTACTCCATCTCAAGTGCACTTAACTACAAAGTTTCTTCCATGGTTAAACCCACTCAGCTTGCATCCCCATTTGAAAAAACTTCACCAAGTGTTCTACCTCATGAACCATTCATTTAAGATCACCTAAAGCTCATTAATTGATAAGTAGGAGGTATTTTCAAGAGCAGGTCAAATTATGATATTGCTATCAAGATTTAATTGTGTAGTTTTTCATTCAAACTCATTGACCAATGTATCATGAGTATTGATTCACACATGAATCCAACTCTCATGAGAATATATAGAACACTTAGGTCTCATTAGATCTAGGTGATCCTCATAGAGGTGAAGCACCAAGACTTCCTTGGAGGTCACCCATCCCATTACTACTCCATCTCGAGAGTGCTTAACTATGAAGTTTCTTCCATGGTTAAAACCACTCTTCTCACAAACCCATTTGAGAAACCTTCACCAAGTGTTGTGCCTCATGAACCATTCATTAGAAAGCCCCTTAACCTCATCAGAGAAGATAAATTTTTGAAGTTGTTCAATGAAGGAGCAATTAAGATACAAAAGAAAGAGGTTTCCTTTGAATACACTACCACTAAAATAGTAATGGATGATTTTGACATGACCATGAGATAGTTTGTAGAGGAGTTAAAAGAGAAAAGAAATAGAGAAAGGTAGAATAACATTAATCCTCACTAGAAAGTGTAAATTGCACCAGTTGCTACATTGAACCACCAGGAGGTAGTTTACTTCCTAGAGTAGTAGAGATGGAAAGTATCAAAGTGGTCAGATGATCTTGGGAGGTGTACTTGGTTGTGATTAGAATGTGATGTTATATAAATTTATCTTTCCTTATTCACGATCCAGTGATAGATTTATTTATGTATATGTAATTCATAGTATCTAGCTTCTATAGGAAACAATAATCGTATTACAAACTCCTATAGTTTTTTTTTTTCAACGTATACTAAATAGAAAAATAAAGGCTTGACAAAATAAAAACAAATTTTACATACTTTACATTGAAATACCTTCATTATTGTTACAGACTTGTGAATTCAATTTATATTTCCTAATAATGTAATAGTTTTCATTAAAAAAATAATTCAATACTATGATTTAAGGATTTAAAAATAGAACTTAATATTAATAATTTTATTTTTAATATAGAAATTTAATATTAAATGTCTTTATTATTTTTATTATCAATAATTAATTTTACTTATTATTTTAAAATTGTGATAAAAACAATGTTGATAGATCTAATAATTAGAACAGGACCAAAAGAGAATAGCTACATTTTGTTTAATATATTATATTTACTTATTGTGCATGAAATTTAATTATTAGAACTCCTTCATTTTAGATATTATTGTAAAATTATGATAAAATATAATGTACAAGAAAATTTGATTATAAAATCGTTACCATTTTTAAGTTTAGTTATTGTACTAAGAATATTAATTTATTTGAATTTGTAGATGACTATGACCTTATTTTAATTACTTAAGATAAGATGAGAAAAATAATTTAAAGTTAGTTAATTATTAGTACTTGTCGTAGACTAAGTACTCTTGTGATACATTTTGCATTTCATGTGTTAACTCGTGATTAAAAGTTTTCCTTTATAATAGTTTAAACTTGTCATTTTTAAATTTAATTATAAAATCAATACATTGTTTATAGTTCGATGTAAGCTTTTTAACTTAATAATTTGTATAAAATGTTTTTCTATAACTTAATTGGAGGAATCATTTTAACTCTTATATGGATAGAATTTCATGGATTGTAAAACGTGATAGTTTTTTAGAGTTATATTTTTAATAATGGCATTTATACCATTTTAACTCGGATTGCAATACATGATAATTTGATACTTTATAAAAAAATTAATATTATAGTTTACAATTTTATTTTATTTAATTAAAAATATTATATATACTTATATTATACAATCTTTTAAGAAATACTATTATATATATTATTATTATAAAAAATACTATATAATATTTTTTCAATTTAAATATTCTAATAAAAATTAAATTCCCAATCACTATGAGCTCATTCTTGTTTGGCAGATTTTCTCCCTAAATTGTTTTAGAGTGTCGATAATACCTTGGTAAAATACACGGATCAAGACAGGAAAATCAATATTACCTAGGTTAACGATTTCATAGCGACGGATATCTCAATTTAACTTTCAAGGGTCTGCAGAACCAATAAGGCAGATGATTGGATGTAGTACAACTTAATGTCTGCCCTCTATAATAAGCAGAGGATTGGATATGTTAGACGCACTTTTTGCCTGCAATTCTTCAAATTTCTCAATGGCCACGATGTTTCCTCTCTTATGTGGGTTTCTGGTTTTGATAGGAAGTGCGACTGGGTCACCAACTGATGGTTTCACTCAGCAGACATTAACTGACGCAAACATTGAGCTACAAAAACCATATGATAAAAACCTCTCCGAGCGTTACAGTTTCACCGATGGCGTCCATGACATGTGGGTTTACAGCTCTGACAAACCTCATAATCCCAACAGCACCACCAGGCCCAGGACAGAAATTCGCATAGTCGTTAGTCATTTATTTTCTATTCCTACAATTTACATAATATGCCCCAATATTCAATTGTGTTTGTTTAATTTATATTAGGTGGTGTATTGCAGGGAAAGGACTATAAAAGTGGGATATGGCAATTCGAGGGCGAAGGGTATGTTCCGAGAGGGACGGATGGAGTTTGTGTGATGCAGATTCATGGCTACGTTGTACACGCCACTGTCATAATGTTGGATGCTGTGGCTGGAGATCTCAAGCGATACCATGCCGAAGTTGTGTCACCAGATATTTATGACCGTTGGTTTCATCTGAATATGATTCATGATACAGATCTGAGAATCGTGACTGTGTTTGTGGATGGAGAGGAGAGGATAACTGTTAATGTGACAGGGGGTGATAGTTATTATTTCAAGTGTGGAGTGTATGCTCAGAAGGACATGTCATCTTGCATGGAATCTCGCTGGAAAAATATCAAACTCTGGAGCAAATAAATTATGGCCGTGAGTATCGTCCATTGTTGGTAGTGGCTTTTTATTTAGGATCGTATTTGTGTTGTGTAGTAAAATATTCACCATTACTCTCAGGAATTTCAACTTACACGAAAATGACTTTTTGAACCAGTATATGGTATGCTGCAATAGTTTTACAATTTATTTTGTTTATCGAAACATATCTGAAGATGATAAACTACTAGTTTATTTATAGAGACAAAAAGACAATGAACTTTTATCTCATTATTATTACCAATTCTAGTAGCAATAGAGATGCCAATTAGGGTGGAGTCAATGCTATCACATTCATGGTGATCGATCCTATGAACAGTTAGATTATTCCTAGAGACACCACCATTGTTTATTAGGTATTTTAATTATAATAGATGATTTATTTGAACGTAAAAATTGAATTATCTACTTATAATCATTTTCAATTAAGTTTGATCTAGATTTCTACGATGACCGTCTACTTTGATCATCTTTATTTAATTCACAATTGTATCATTAATAGTTATATATGAGATAAACAAATATTTTTAAAATATTTCTATTTGGAAAAATGAGATTGTCGTTCTAAGAAAGGATATGGTCTACTTAACAAAAGCTCTTGGTTAGATAGTTAAAAAATAACCTCACTTAATAATTTCTAGATAATTTTAAAGATAATTTTAAAAACTCATCTTAAAATAAAGAAAAACTATTATTACAATTTTTTTTATATAATTATATTTAAAATAATTCATAATTAATTTTTAAATATTTTAACTAAAAGATTGATTTCCAAGAATCTAATTTTCAAAGAAAAACATAAACAAGGCATTTACTCAATAAATTTTAGACTTTGAATTTTGATTCATTAAAAATACTTCAAATCAGGTTTTGCCCTAAGGCTAAACTTTACAATTTTAAGTTTCTCGTAAATACTCTAGGATTAGTCTTCTATGAATAAAGAAGATGTAAGATTATAAGATGGAACTATTGTCCCTCTATGTCATTGAGATCAATTGTATCCATACTATTTAATGATAAATTATAATATATTTGGGTGTAGGTGAAAAAGAAGCAAACCTATTCAAAGTATACGTCTTTAAAAAAGTGACACCCATATTATCTTTAATTATAAATAAAATGTATATTATGTAAATTTAGAGTTATTTAACAATTTAGGCTTTTAAGATCTAAATCATACTAGAGATTAGCAATATTTCCTAAAAAGAGTGTTAATTTTAAATATTAAAAAAAATGCATTTTCCCTTTCACAACATAAATTTGTAGTGTATAAATGTAACTTTATGCTTGTCTATATTGATTGATTGATTGTACCCTTTAAAAGAAAACTCAAGAGCATCTTTAATATCCCCTCTTTAAAATAAAAATTTTTATCAAGAAGGATGCTTCTTGGAGGTGTAAGCTTTAATTGTGGGATTGTATTCATGAAATCTAGATATCATAGAATTATATTCCATTTTTAAAACCTAAACATAATGTTGCAACTATAAGCTAAATGTTTAACCTTAGTTATTATTTGACACTACATAGCTACAACATAATTGAAGATCAATCTTTAATATATCATATATGAATCTAGAAGAAAGAAGGAGGAGGAGCAAATAGAAGATGCTTTGGTTGAAAATATGGCTAAATGGAAATATGATCCAAATGTGCTAAAGAGACAAGCTCTAGATGTCCCACTTAAGGAAGTGACACCAAGATGGACCAATGTTGTGAAAATAGAGAGGGACGTCAGAGAGAAAACACTAAAGAATGTCATGCCAAATTTCACAAAAGAAGAAATCAAGGAGGCCATGACAAAGAATGAAAACATGCATACTCCTAGATTCAAAATTATGTCCAATAACATAGAAGAGGTTGTTTAGTACACAAAAAACTTGTGGGAAACCATTTTTCAAGAAGAGTAAGATAGAAAAATATGTAGAGCCAGATGTATAGACTATAGAAGAGTCAGATACACAAATAATGGCAACTACAGTGATTTCCTCTCTACCCACTACTCCAAGTCAAACCATTTCTTCATCTAATACATAGAAGACAAACAAGGAGAAAGAAAGTTTTTCATCCACCCAAGTAGAAACTAAGTAGTAGACTCTAGCTACCACTAGGAAAGACTTAATTAACTAAGCAAAAATTAGAAAAGGAGGAATCAATTGACAAAGAAAGTAAGGAAGAAACTAGGAATCAACTGAGTGGAGAAGAGAAGAAGGATGAATATAAATTCAAAGAAGTCATAATTTCACCAAGTGTCAAAGGAAAAGAGAAGGAAAAGATTCCTAAAGATAGAGATTGTGATTCCCAATTGGGATCAATCCAATCTCTTTGTTAAATAGATGAAGACTTTGAGTGAAATATGGAGGAAGAGAGCACATTAGAAGAAATGTTCTTCAAAATATCAAGAACATATTTTTGGATGTAATGAAAGTTAAAATAAACAATGAAGAGCCTATCATTGAACAATTGATTGACATTCTACATAAATTCAATGAGCATATAGATGGTCAAGATAAACTTTTGTAAAGGATAGAAAGAAAATTTGAAAATAAAGTTTTGGATAATGTAGCAAAGAAGATTGTCATTGATCAAGTAGTGTTGTCTACTATCATTGGTATATTAGAGGGAGATGTAAATAATGTTGTCACTTTATTTACAAAATTACATAATACTTCACTTATGTTTTTGATAGATTTATAGGAAAAATTATTGAGGGAGGAAGCCATAATTATGGAAATAGTGTCAGATATTCAAAGTATGATACTTGTTCACATGGATGTGATGAAGAAACATCTTACACATGCAAAGAAACTAGTTCATGACAAAAACCTTTTAGTTGTAGATGTCACAATGTGATGGAGTTATCATCTAAACATCAGATTGAACTATAGATTTTGAAGGTATTGAAAGAAAATTGGAATAAAACTATGTATTTGATTTTGAAAGTGCATAATGAATTTGTCACTAATTTTGACATAACTTTCTAATTATATGTTTATGGCATTTTTAATAAAAACAAGGGGGGGAAATATAGTAGATAATATATAAGAGGGAAAATATAAACAGGAATTTGTACAAGGGAAATGTGTGTGTGTGTGTGTGTGTGTGTGTGTGTGTGTGTGTGTGTGTGTGTGTGTGTGTGTGTGTGTGTGTGTGTGTGCGTGCGCGCGCGCCTAAAGCAGATGGGAAGATGTGAAGAATAAAAAAATAATAATGAAAAACCCTAAATTCAATTCAATTGTGACTGAGCCATGGTTTTCAATTCAAACCATGTTCTTTTTTATGAAGAGATTTTGGATTGTTGATAGAACTACCAAGATAAATTCTTTTTTCACTAATGCCAAAGGGGGATATTGTTGAACCTATGGAAAGAATTATTGTCAATTACTGACCAAACACTTAAGTCATCTAGGAAGGTCCATTAATACAAAGACCAAACTTTCCATAACACAACATGTTTTAGTGTAGCCTAGGTAGATCGAGGATATCTAGTGTAAACCAAGCTCAGAGTATAAACCACCAAATTTTTAGTGTTAATCAAGTTCATAGTTTTAGCTGAATTCTTAGTCTGAACCAAGAAACCAAAACTAATTATTATCACCCGAGTGCCAGATTGTTAACCAAGCATTAGAAAAGTGCACAATATCGACTGAGCAGCAACATATGGATGACTTGAAGGTATAATTTAAGTATTGTAAAAACATATAATGTTTGAGTCAACTTGGAATGAAGATATTATTTGATGGATATATAAGCAAGGAAAATTATTTGTCTAAAGATGTAAGAAGTGAATATGGAATACAAAAGGAAAATAGAGAAGATTGAAGAAGGAGGCTACAAAGTAGTATAAAGGGTAGAACTAAGACTTATCTATCATAGCCAGGTGATTATATTATTCAAAGGATCTAAATAGAGTTGCAAAGATAAGATCAACCTACTTATCCATCCTAATAGGTGCATTAGGAAATTCCTATAACTCGGTGGACCTAATAGTCCTTCCTACTCCTAAAAGAGTAGATTGCCAGAAGTGATCAATTGTAAGCCCTAATAGGCCAACTTTATGAATGTAGTAGTGAAACATTGTGGTTGTCATCCCCACCATAGTTTTACCTTCTCCTTGGAGGGTATTTAGGTTAACAAATATTATGTCAAATTGTTAATGGTGCTGATTTCTTTTTTTATACTCATGCATGACACTAGATTAGATAATCTAATGAAGTAAAGCAAAAACATTGTAAGTAAAAGGTTTAAGTGGTTCTTGATTCATCCTCCCCCTCTTAGTAACCTATTTGTCATTACATTTCCAATAGTAGATACAGTCACATTGAATCCAATTACATGAGATTAAACTTCATAGGAAGACCTAGAGATTGGAGAAGTAAAAGAATGACATGCTATCAATCTCACATTTATCAATCTCACATGGCTGGTCAATTAAGAACAAATTGTAGGTGTTGAGAATCAACACCCAAGGAGGAAGACATAAAAGGAAAATGAAAAGTCAATGTTGATAACATTAATGATCAAATGGGTAAGACATGGAGAATGAAGCTAGAAGAGAGTGGATCATCAAACTCTATAGTCGATGGCACCATATCAAATAGATTAGGTGAAATATCTATGTCAAATGAAAAATTGTCAAGAATTATGTGAAATACAGTAGAAATCTTATATCTCATTTTGGTTCCTAGTAAATAGTTGTACAAAGTCCATATATGCATAATGTATGATGCATAAGAAAAACCCATGAAGTTTTGGATGTTTTTTATTAAGAAGGAAGGGATTCCCAGCCCCTTGAAACATGATACAATAGAAAATCCTCACAAAAGATCAACAAACAAAAGCTTAGCTAAGGTAATAAGCTCCTAAAGTTGAGCCCTAGGCCTTTGAAAGTAACACAAATCCTTGCAGGGTTTTTAGAAGGATGCCCAACCATAAAGGATTTTCCTAAGGATTCCAAAATTGTGAAGCTTGCAAAAACCACTATAAATTCTCAACCAAAAATAACTACTAACTAGAAAGTTCCCTTTAAAATTGATAACATGCCTCACCACCACAACAAAGAAACTAGAAATAAAAATACCCATAAATATAAAAAAGATGTCATTTAATAACAGTCCAAAAAGAGACCAAACCAAAAGGGAGAAAAAACTCAAAATGGAACAACATATAGAGACAAACCAAAATAGCTATATCACCTCAAAATAGACAAGATGTTCTCTACCTCTATTAGATCTCCTTCCCAAACATTCATCCAACAACCAAATTGCTAAATGTCGTTAACCAACACACCTCTAGAGAATCAACAACCAAGAAGTAGTCATAAAAATAAAATGCCTCGCAACTGTGAGAGTATAGAGCTCCACCACAAAAAGAAAGTAGCCAATAATGATAAAAGAGAATCCAATAAATGTCTTTAGGGCACAACTGGATTATTCTCCAAGATGGATAAAGCATCTGCAAGAGCAAGTAGAAAACTCCAAAGGCCAAAGCCCCAAAATTTTAAAAAGAATCATGAGAGAAAGACAAAGAACCCCCCAAAACATCCAATGCCAGATGAAAATAAACATACCAAAAGACACAACCAACATCACTAATAGAATGGAAGAAAGAGCAATGGGGGACCTAGCTAGACAAAAAAGTAGTAAGATCCTAAACATTCCTCCAAGACAACATGGAAATAATAGCCAATAGTGAAGGGAATGAAAGGATCCTTCTAGAGATGGCCTAGAACCAATAATAGAGGGATCAAAAATAGCATAAATGTCACCAAAAGGTAGGTATGGGCAAGATCACGGTGTGCCAAAATGTGAAAATGTGAAAAAAGTGGACTTTGCAAATGTCTAAAAGTGTTCCAAAATTTGCTCTACCTTTTCTCCACCCATTTTGATACTAAGGCTAAAAGGTTTGGGCCAAGTATTTTTAGGTATCGAATCTGTCAAGTCTTCTTGGACCAATATATGAAAAATATTACAATCTATTTTATATACGCTATTATATTTCCATAATCCATATCATTGATGTTTAGTTTTCTGGATCTAATTGTGTTCAACTTTCTACCATGAATATTTGAGATCACATTCCTTTATTCATATGTCAATTTTTTCTAATCCTTATTCTGTATTTAATCTTGAGGATGGATCCTAGACTATGACATATAAAGTTTATGGTATTGATGTGAACACAATTTTTAGGTCTTTTATATGAGTTAAATTGATAAATTAATAAATTAATAAGACATAAAATCACAATCAGAAGCTTTTCCTAAAGAAAAAACGATTTGAGTTTATTGAAAATTAGGGTTTTTACACAAACTAATTTATCAATTCCACTCCAAGTTTGAAAAAAAAAGAAAGAAAAATTATCTTGTCCTTCAATTTTAAATTTTTTAAAAGTAATTACAACTTATCTCTTTCTCTAAAATCTTATTACATCATCAAGTAAATATTTATTCTTATGAAAATGAAAACAAGTTACCTTTCATAATCTCATGTCATTATTTGATTTTAGAATATGAGTCTTTCAATTAAAACTTTTTAAACTAAGACTCAAGATCTAGAAGATGTCTACTCCACCAAATTTACTTAAGATATAATTTTAATTTATTTCCTTACAATGTTAGATACTTGCATTGAATAAAACTTAATTCTTAATAAACTTATTATAAACTACGCATCAAATTCACTCACCAACCAAAGATACATTAACATTTGAAACGTATTTTAAATATTTGAAATATAAACTTAACTACACTATTAACACAGTTATTGAAACAAACTACTTTTCAAGCATTTTACAATTAATTTAATATAAAAACGTCCAGCACGTCGATATAAAAATAAAATGTCGATTCGTAGACTTAGAATGTTCACATTGTCTGTTTCCCGTTACCTCTGTAAAAGACACACAAATGACGGGGGCTACGCTGTATTTTATAGCTGCTTAGTTTATAATCGTAATTTACAAAGGAAACGATACATTGTAGTATCCAATTGATTGTTGTATCTATTCATAAGATCTATTTTGGCCTTCAAATATCCTACAGTCACGTGCATCTCATATGATACATATGTACATTCTTAATCTTAGATTGGAGTAATGATGATTTTGCCATAGATTTTGTGTGGGCTTTTGATATTTTGGGTTGCGCATGGATCAGCAGACCCAACTGAAGGATTTACTCCAATGAACTTGACTGCTAAAAATTTAGTGATACAAAAGCCATATGATAAGGAGCTTTATGAGCGCTACAATGTCACAGATGGCGTCCATGACATGTGTGGTTATAACGATGATAAAACACATGATCCCAACAGCAACACCAAGTTGAGGATGGAAGTCCGCATCAAGGTTCTGTTAGAAATAGTCAAAAGACCATGTGAATAAAGTCCACCTCATAATCTGTTATAACTACATTCCATTGCATTGCACAGCTGTTGCATATATTGCTAACAGATATGGATGCTGTCCTCCAGAATAGGTCATACAGCTTTATCTCCTTATCTTCTAGAAAGATCTTTTATTAATGCCCTCATATCATAAGGCTCTCTATAAATAGAAGCCATTGCATACATTTGTAACAATCAGTTTTATGAATAAAATATGTTTTTAGTTCAGTGTTTATTTCTGATTTTCATTGCCTAGTATATTAGATCTCTTATTTTTATCATGGTATCAGACCAAGGTTTAGCCAAGTTCAACTGGAGATTTATTTAGAAATTCAGCTAGAAATATTGCTAGAGAGTTTTGCTGCAGGCAAATAGTTTGCTGAAAATGGTTTGTTTGCAGGGCTGAATTTTTTTTTTGGAGTGATATTTGGTTGCAGGGTTGTTATGCTGCTGGAGTATTGCTAGATTGGTTTGAACTTGATCTTTTTGCTAACATGAGTTCTTCAAATGAAGTTTTGCCTATCTTTGATGGAAGTGGTTTTGCAGATTGGAAGATTGCAGTCAAGAATGCTCTAAGAGAGAAGGCTTTCTGGAGGATAGTAAATAAAGAAATTGGGGAACCTCAACAAACTGATAAAGAAAAGGAGTTCTGAAAATGTAAGTTGGAGCAAGCTAGAGGTATTATTGGTAAAGCTTTGAGCCCCAATCTAAATAGAAGATTTGTTGATATTGATAACCCAATAGAGCTGTGGGAGACTTTAGAAAAAGATTATAAAGATGCAGACATGGCTAGCACGTTTAGTATAGAAGAAAAATTGATGAATTTAGATCCATCTTATTTTGAAAAAATGTCTGATTACTTCAATGAAGTTACTTTTTTAAATACTCAACTAAAAAAAAAAGGTGCTGAATATGCAAAAAAGGATTTTTAGTTGATTGCAATGGATGAAAGTAAGCTTCCCCAGCCATATAAAGTTTTTAAGGAATCAAGGAAAAGGGTTCTTCAACTAAATCCCAATACCCCCCAGCAAACTTTTGATCAATTTTGCAAATCTGTTTTAGATGAAGAAGTTCAGCTTATTAAAGAAGGGCATATTAAGAAGAATCATGCATATACAGCCAAAAGTAAATTCTTTAGAAATAATGGAAAAAAAATTGGAAAGGAAATAATAAATTTCAAAATCATGAAGGTTCTAATCATTTTTTTAGAAATGATGGTGCAGAAAAGCAAGCTGGAAGAAAGCCTTTTATTTGCAGGTATTGTGGAGGTGAGAATCACATGGAGAAGTTTTGTTTGAAAAAGAGGGACAATGATAGGTAGCAATATAATCCCAAGCAAAAAAGGTTTAAGGATGGAAAGAAGGATAATCATAGTTTCGTTGCTATCTCTTTAAAAAGGCAAGAGAAATCAAATGAGGAGGTAATTGCTACACCAAAAAGTAAATCTAGTGTTAAAGGGGGATACTTTGCTTTAGATTCTAATAAAGAATGGATTTTAGATTCGGGGGCATCATCTCACATGACTGGGGATAGATCTTTGTTTATTGATTTTTATGAAGGGAAGAATTCAGATGAAGAAATTTCTATTGGTAATAAAATGAAACTTCCAGTTTTAGGAATAGGAACTGTTAATGTAACACATGGGTCTTTGAAAAATGTTTTATTGGTTAAAGGATTGGGGGTGAATCTTATTTCAGTATACAAAATAGTTCAAGCTGGATATGAGTTTGTTGTCAATGTTGATCAAGTTATTGTTAGAGATAGAAAAGACCCAAGCAATATAATTACTATTGGTAGAGTTGATCATGAAGAGAGTTTATTTAAATTTGTGGGGTTTCTTGATGATAAATATACACTCTCTCATTCTTTTATTGCTCAGACTGATTATATGTCACAACTTTGGCATGCTAGACTTGGACATTTAAATTATAGAAAATTACAAGATATGGTTAGAATTGATATGGTTAGAGGATTAACAAAAATTTCAGCTTCTGAAGGTGTGTGTGAAGGTTGTGTGTTAGGGAAACATCATCGAGATCTTTTTGATTCAGGTAAAGCATGGAGAGCTAATCATCCATTGTAACTTATTCATAGTGATTTATGTGAACCAGGATATCCTTCACTTTCAGGTGCTAGGTACCTTCTCACTTTTATTGATGATTATAGCAAGAGAGTATGGGTTTATTTTCTTGAAAGGAAAAAAGAAGTGTTTGAAGTATTTCAAAAGTTTAAGGCATTAGTTGAAAATCAAAGTGAAAAAATAATTAAATGTTTAAGAATAGATAATGGGGGTGAATATTGCAATTATGCTTTTGAGTCATTTTGTGAAAATTATGGTATTAAGGTGCAAAGAAAAGTTCTTTATACTCCTCAACAAAATGGGGTGGCTGAACAAATGAATAGAACTCTTTTAGAACTGGCTCATTGTTTGTTGTATTTTAAAAGTTTGCATAATAAATTTTGGGGTTTGGCTATTTCTTGTGCTATACATATTATAAATAGAATCTCCACCAAAGCTCTTACAAATATCACCCCTGAAGAAGTATGGAGTGGTAAGAAACCTCACATTGGATATTTTAAAGTATTTGGGTGTATTGCTTGGGCACACATTTCTGATGCACAAAGGGAAAAGTTAGAACCAAAGAGTCACAAGTGTTTTTTTATGAGTTATAGTGAAGAATCAAAGGCTTATAGGTTATATGATTTGACAACAAACAAGGTCTTTGTTAGTAGAGATGTGAAGTTTGATGAGCATTCACAACTTACAGCCACTCCTTCTCACTCTACAACAACAAATGCTTCTCATTTTTCAGATATTTTAGGAGGAAATGGAGACTACATTGATGAGGATGAGTTGTGCACTTCTACAAATGATGAAAATACTAGTGAAAACAACACAACTAATAATTAGACATTTTCTGCAAGTAGTAATGATGAAGAAGATAACCTTTTAGCTGGACAAAAGACAAGGAGTGTTGAAGAAATATATAGGCAAGGATCAAAGATCCAAGGGAGGAATGGTAGTGCTCTCATGGCCAAAGTATTAAAAGCAAATGACCCAAGATCATATGAGGAAGCTAGAGGAAAGAAAGAATGGGAGCAAGCTATGGAAGAAGAATATGATGCTTTGGTAAAAAATAAAATTTGGGAACTTTCCAAAGGTAAGAATTTCATTGGTTGAAAATGGGTTTATAAAACAAAATTTAAATTAGATGGTGCTATAGAAAAATTTAAAGCTAGATTGGTTGCTAAGGGATTTAATCAAAAAGAGGGTGTTGATTATGAAGAAACTTTTGCTCCTGTCATTAAAATGAATATAGTTAGAATTATTCTTTCTTTGGCTACAAGTCTTGGGTGGCATATTCATCAAATGGATGTAAAAAATGCTTTCTTAAATGGAGATTTATATGAAGAAATATATATGGATCAGCCACCAGGTTTTGTAGATCAGCAATATCCTAATCTTGTTTGTAGATTAAAGAAGTCACTTTATGGGCTTAAACAAGCACCAAGAGCATGGAATGAGAAGATTGATAGGTATTTTCAGCTTCATGGGTTTCAAAAATGCAAATCAGATCCAAATGTTTATGTGAAGAGAGTGCAAAATGAAAGTATTCTTGTTGCAGTTTATGTGGATGATTTACTCATAGTTGGACCAAATATTGAGTTAATTAGTGATTTCAAATCAGATCTTAAAGGGGCATTTCATATGAGTGATTTGGGTGAACTGAATTATTTTCTTGGCTTGCAAATTGGTAGACTTCATGATGGGTTATTTATCTCTCAAGCAAAATATGCTTTGGATCTTTTAGATAAATTTAACATGCTTAAATGTAAGCCAGCCCCTACTCCTTTTCAATCTGGAATTAAGCTTACTAAAGAATGTATTTCCAAGAAGGTGGATGCTACTTTATATAGACAGCTTGTTGGTAGCTTGGTTTATCTAACACAGTCTAGATGAGACATTTGTTTTGAAGTCAATTTGGTATCTAGATTTATGTAGGAACCAAAAGAAACACATTGGTTGGCTGCCAAAAGAATTTTATGATACATTCATGGCACCTTTTACAATGGTATTCATTATAGTCACAAGTCTTCAATTTTTTTGACTGGCTTCACAGATTTAGACTGGGGAGGTGACATAGATGATAGGAAATCTATTGGTGGTTATATTTTTCAGCTTGGGTCAGGTCCAATTACATGGAGTAGCAAAAAACAAACTACTACATCATTGTCCTCATGTGAAGTAGAATATAGAGCAACAAAAGAAGCTGGAAAGGAAGTAGTTTGGATTCGCAACCTTTTATTTGAGCTTGGTTTTGCACAAAGTTCAGCTACTCCTTTGTATTGTGATAATCAAAGTGCTATCCAAGTTGCAAATAATCATATTTTTCATGCTAAAACAAAACACATTGAGATTGATGTTCACTATATTCGGGATCTTGTTCAAGCAAATTTTGTTAATCTTCTCTTTTGTCCAAGTGAAGACCAAGCAGCAGATATATTTACTAAGAGTATGCTTGAGGCCAAATTTCTGAAACTACGAGGCATGCTTGGCATGATTGAGGTGAACATTAAGGGGGGATAGTCATGTCATGTTACCCTCTCTTAATTTTTTTGTAAATAGGTACCTAACAAGGCTGAATGTCAGGACCTATCCTATCTATATTTTTTATTGTAATTTCTCCCACAGATTATCATTAGTGGTAGAAATTAAGGGAGGATGTTAGAAATAGTCAAAAGACCATGTGAATAAAATCCACCTCATAATCTATTATAACTGCATTCCATTGCATTGCACCGTTGTTGCATATATTGCTAACAGATATGGATGTTGTCCTCCAGAATAGGTCATACAACTTTATCTCCTTATCTTCTAGAAAGATCTTTTATTAATACCCTCATATCATAAGGCTCTCTATAAATAGAGGCCATTGCATACATTTTTAGCAATCAATTTTATGAATAAAATATGTTCTTAGTTCAGTGTTTATTTCTAATTTCCATTGCCTAGTATATTAGATCTCTTATTTTTATCAGGTTCGATTTCTGATCAAAGATTTCCCTATAATTGAATAGAAAGGGTATATATATATATATATATATATATATATGGTTTTATTAATTGTGTGTTGTTTTGTAGGGATACAGCTACACAGCAGGAGTGCAGCAATTCGAGGGGGATATTTATGTTCCATGTGGTACGTCGGGAACATGCATCATGCAAGTTTTTGGGGCATCCAAAATGGGACATGCAACAACTTTACAACATTACAATCATTCTGTTGTGGTTTCTGATGCGTATGATCAGTGGATTCATTTGAATGTTATTCATGATTCGGATGAACGAAAAGTTTATGTGTTTATTGACGGGCAGGAGAGGTTTTTTGTTGAGGATAGGAGACGTGTAGGCCATTATTTTAAATGTGGCATCCATACTCAGGATAATTCCACCCATTTCATGGAGTCTCACTGGAAAAATATTAAAATCTGGGCCAAATGATAATTACTTTCTGAAATTCTAAATGACGAGCCACTCTTAAACATCATATTAAACTTGGACTAAAAATTCTTAATTTAGAATCAAGTTTCGGTGTATGATGCATACTTAAGTGATTTAATAAAATGAAAGATCAAGGATTCTAGCATTAAAGATTCACAATTGACTTTTAAATGATGATTGTTTCTCAAATTGTTAAAAAATGGTGCTAAATAAATTTATAACAAAACCCAGTATAATGGGTTTTTTTGAATCAATGCTCAATGTTATTATCATATGTGAAGCTATTTGGATTGTCTAATTATAATTGCCCAACCATTTCTGTAAGAGTTGTTTTCGTTCTCTCTCGTTTGTCTCTACTAGTTACAATGCATTCATGTGATAGCTAAAAACATAAGACATCTAGTTTATAAATAAAGTAAAATAATTGTTTTCATAAATAAAGTAAAATAATTAAGATGAAAGATAATATATCAAATACAAAATTAAAAACTTTCTAGCTTTCAAAATTTGTCAATGGATTCGTAAGATACTTCACAATAAATTCTCACACCTTCTTAACCTTGACTTTTAGACAATTTAGTTGTTGTTCAACTAGAGTTGCATCCAAGCATGAGTAATAAAGAATAACAAATAATTGTTTGAGAGTTTGGAGTTTTTTTTATAAATGTTTGGTTTAAAATGGAAAAGATATAGCATGAGAACGTCATATAATGAAAAAAATAGGTTCATTTATATAAGAAATTTACTACTGCTGCTGCTATTGTTATTGTTGTTACTGTTGTTATTATGAGAAACATAATTATAAATTGGTACCATCATAAAATAATAGTTCATATTTCAACATAGTCAAACTAACCTTCAATACAATATCAACATGTTGTTCGGCCACTTGATAGAGAGTCAACATCAATAGTTGTAAAATCAAGTATCTTAAATGGAGACTAGGGAGTCTCCAAAAGATTTTGTCTCCTTTATTGTTCAATTGAATAAACAATAGAGAACAAAAATTACTAGTTTTTAATGAAATTATTGTATGTTTCAATTATTTATAGAAACATGATAGCATTAAAATAATTATGCATTTCAATTACTTATAGAAACATAATCACAATAAATACATTTACAATTGAGTTTCTTAACATTGGGAAAAACTAATTGGATTGATTGGTGGATGGTTATTAGATCATATTTACCATATTTTATGTCCATGTGTGGAAGGAAATTCATATTTGTTAGTGAACAAATTGTCTTCTAAAGAAATACATACAAATTTACCCTAAGACACACAAATAAGAAGACTCAATCATCACTAACAGTTGGGTCACTTTGCTATTGAAAAGCACAAGCTCCCTCTAAATCTATCTAGAAATAGCTTCCTATGTAGGATTTACAATGAATCAACTACACTATAAATAATAATGCTTTTAACCTAAACATAAGAAAGTTTTAGAAACATCTATTCATAAACATGACATAGAGGTAATTTATCCAATCATTACATTACAAAAATAATGCAGAGAGAAAGGTAGCTTGTTCTTTCCCAATACACGAAAAACTAGAGCACTCAGTCCAAAAGATGATCGTGATGACAATCAAATGTAATAGATACACATTCAGAGAAAATCAATCACTCAGAAAACAAGCATTTAAACTCAAAGTTTTAATATACTAATATTTACCCCTCTCTGAACACAACAAAATGACAAAAATTTTGTTGTTACTATATCTGAAAATAAATATCCCCTTTCCCTCCATTACAATCAGAATAAAAACAAAGCAGAAAACTGGAACCCTATGTTTGCCTTTCCATCTCTCATTTATCTTGTTACTTTTGGTAATAGTTGATCAGTTGTGACAACTGATTCTTACAAATGCCAACCCTTTACCTTTCGTTCCTCGACATATAGATAATATTTTGACTTTTAATAAGCCTCCAACCTTATATAATCAGGATGAGGACATTATAAAATGATCCACTTCCTCTTTTACAATTTTGGAAAATAATCTTTAAAGTGGAGAGTAATATAACTAAATGGGGACAGCTATCAATCAAAGTGATAACTCACATACTCAATGTCCCTTTTCGGTTTGGTCACTAGACTGTTTCAGAATTCGTGACCACCTGTCATTTCTTGACACATCAAAATATATTAAAAACTAATTGTCTTAGCAATACCACAGGCCCGATAAGCTGCATATGAGGAAAACAGACTCAAATGGTATACACATTATGATTGCACAAACTAAGGGCCCGTTTGGTTGCTGGAATATCATTTCAGAATTAGCATTCGAAATCCTTGATTTGGGATTCTGGAACTCCAAATCTAGATTATGGTTTTGAGAATTTGATTTGGGACTGTTTGGTTCACCAAGAATTCGTTATCAGAATACGCATTCCTCCGTTTGGTTGCACATTTTTGGATTTGGAATTGGAATACCAATGTGAAGAAGAATTTTTTTTTTCATAATTTTTTAAAGATGAATGAAACCTGTTTTTTTATACATCATTTTAGCATGATTTAAAATGTGATTAAAATTTACCTTACACATTATATGATTTTAAAGCCATTTAATTTATTGTCATTAATATTGTGGTAGACATGGAAAATATGCACTTCAAAAAAAGATAACTACATTAATATATAAATTGTCATGACATTACAAAATAAACATGCGAGGTTCATAGTTGCATAAGGTTCCAATAGACAAAGCCAAATAAGAGGCCAATAATTAAACATAATGACATTACAAAATAAACATGTTGAGGTAACTCATGTAGTAAGGTCATTGTCGCATAAGGTTCCAAAATACAAGGCCAAATAAGAGGCCAATAATTACGCATAGAAGGTAGCATAAAAATATTAATTCAACCTCCCGTGTCTCACACATTTTACACTTCTGTCCTTCAACGTACATTTCAAATTTGGTTGTTGAAGCAATGCCAGTTGTGGCCACCTCTCGCATCTTACACATTTTCCACTCATTTTCTTCATTATGTGTTGTTGTAGAGTAGACCTCATCAACCCACTTGAAGTATCTACAACCATCATTCCCCTAATACAAAATATAAATTAGTTCATAGAGATTTACATGTCATTAATTTGAAACATACAAAATATAACAAGTCATTAATAACATTTTTACTCTTGGAACAACTCCAAAACTGACGCCCAGGATTTTTCTTCGTGTGCGACACTTTTAATATGCACGGCCCAGCACCACATGGACAATCATGATTTGACATAACTCTCAAAGCCATGAATCCTGTAAAGAATGGATCTTGTATCAACAAAGAATAAATCTTGTATAATCTCAATTGATAGTGGATATATGAAAAAAAAAGCCTATTCATTTGTGATAATCAACTTTTAAATAAAACCAGTCAACAGCTTCAAGACATCATTGTCATGATTGCCCCCCATTGTAATTAGATCAATAAAGATAGCATAAATGTTCATGAATAACAATTTTAAACCTGTAGAATCAAAAATGAAATTTTAAATTCTGAATTTAAACTGATATTGTAAGTATGTGATTGGCTGCTATACTTACAAAAATACCATCAACTACATGTATACAGCCAACCATTTTCATGGATAAATTTATACAGCCAGTCATTTTCAGAATGCATTAATATTCACATAAAGTACATGGATTGAAAAGATTCCTATAGAAATTTATACAACTAGTCATTTTCATGGATAAATGTATACAACCATCCATTTTCAGAATGCATTAATAGTTGTAAAAATTGTGTTTTCAGCCTTCATCAAAGACATTTGATATAGAAAACGAGTAGCATCTAAATTTTAGACTAATATTAAAGTAATTGCATTCACATAAAGATAAGAGATAAAAAACAAGTAGCATATAACTTTCAGATTTATATTAATGGCTATACTTTACCAAAAAATACTACAACTTGATAAAAAAAAATTACTACAATTTAAGAGTAGACTAAGCATTGACTTATTGGCTCTAGCTAAATGAACTGAAACTATGTAACAAATAAAGTAGAGAGAGAACTAAAAATGACTTCTGTAACACTAATCTATAGCTAACAATCATTATCAGTCTATTAAATGATTTTCTGCTCACAATATGGAATCAAACTAATATATCTACAACCAAATCCATTTATAAACAAAGTATAAAATCTAATTATACTACATAATCTAATCCATCCATTCCAGTGAAGACTATTTGTTGTTTTTATTCCATTTACATCATCCATTTGCAGTCATGCATAAGTAGCCTTATAACCATTCTGAATAAGAAATCAAAAGGCAAACTCCAGAACACGTCAAATCCCTAAATAGATCTTGATTTTTGAAGGACTGCTCATAAATACACATATACAAAGTGATAGAAAGATACATTTATCCATTCCTAAAACTACAATACTAGTAAAACTGATACGAAGTAAGCATCTGTAGGAGTTGTTAGAAGAGCTAGAAGAGAAATTGAACTAAGTCAAAATAATATAATATGAAAAAGGATTTTCCCATTTAGCTGCCAACTGTAACTAAAAGTCAACTGTAAGTTAGTAAAAATAAGATGAAGGATATTTGAGAAGGTCATATGTCATTTCATAAATAGCACTGATAGCAATGTATGGAGTGTAGATACAAAATATGTATGCACAGATAGCATATGAATATATTCAAATAGTATGACTATTCAAATCATTAAATCTGAACAATGTTAATAGAAATATATGTTCTATATTTAGATCCAAAACTTCTGACAAATGATTGCCAAAAATCTGAAACCTTGCTCATATCCACCAAAATAAGCAACAATAAAAGTGAACTCAAAGTATGTGAACAAAAATAATTAAAGGAACTAAATCCCTAGAAACTTTATTCAAAAATATTCCGCTCTCTCCTCTTGGTTCATTATCAAGAACCCTTTGGCTTTATCGGGATCAGCTACAAAGGTGTCAAATGCTCTAATCAAAGTAGTAAGACCAAGTTCACCAGTCACTTTTAGTGCATCATAGACATCTTGTAAATCTTTTAGCTTATGTTCTTCACCCAATTCTATAACTTGAGGCTTAAGGAGGGTCTCATTTAGCTTATCAATTGACTAAGACATCCCATCCATAGAACTAGCCATACTTGCCTTCTTCCTCTTCGGCTTCCTTGATGAAGTTGCTGATCGGGTATGTTTTCCACTTGCCACACTACATTGATTTGACATAGGAATATCCATATCTTCATCATCCAAATCAACAGCAGCTCGAATAGGTGTATGCATATCTTCATAATCATCATCAAGATCCACAGTCTCATCCATAGTGTGCCCTTCTTTTGTTTCTTGTGTTGTTGCAGCAGTAGCACCCGCAGCCATGTCATTCCCCACAATTGAGGCTAAGTTGTTATAGTACTGAAATGATTACCTCTTAAATACTTTGGCATTTTAAAACTCTTTCCTTTGCATGTTGGCATAAAGACTGAATTACTTATTTGGCTATCACTGCTAATAACTTAAATAAGTACCAAAAAAATTGAACGTGCATGTTACCTTCAACAACTCTTCCCAAACACTATTATCGGCATCCATTGATTGTGTTGCCTCGTTCCAAGCAAACCCACTAGTATTTCTCAGCTCCTTCATTATTCTGTAGCCTTGCTTCCAAGTTTTCAACTTGTTCTTAAAATTGTCCTTAGACAAGTTCATGTTCAAATTTGCATTGAACTTTCGTTCAATGGTCGTCCACGCTTCTTTTTTAAATCCTCCTGAGAGTGACTTGTTCATGAAGCAAGTCTAAAAACTTACGCTCCATTAGTGGCTTCCAGAACACTTTCTTGCTAGAAGGTGTTTGAGCAACTTGATTCATAGAAGGTGTTTCAGCGACATGAACATTGTCATTGTCCATGCTCATCAACAATGTTGTATATGACATCAACAATACTAGAGAAAATGGAACAAAGACATGAAAATAGCATGAACTAAAACAATGGAACAAAGACATCAACAATGTTGAACCATGTTTAATCTATTCACAAACAATCGCAATGAAAATAGTATGAGCTGAAACAATGTTTTATTTGTTCAGATACAAAAGAAAGGCATAAAATGCTTGCTCATATGGAAATAATGCCCAAATCAATCCTCAACTAAGTAAAAACAAAACATACAAATCTTGCAGCCTACAGCCTCCTACATAAAAGTGAATGCCTCAAAATACAATGAAATAAGAAA
Source organism: Cupressus sempervirens (assembly GCA_028749045.1). Lineage (NCBI taxonomy): Eukaryota > Viridiplantae > Streptophyta > Pinopsida > Cupressales > Cupressaceae > Cupressus > Cupressus sempervirens. The sequence continues at coordinate 354,309,958 of CM053792.1, read as the reverse complement.
AATAGTACTATGCAAGCAATTCAATAAATCATAAAGTATACTTGCCAAAATAATGGAAAGAAACAAACTATTCAAGTCTATGAATATGAAAAATGGCTATGATATAAAATGGATTGTGAACTTGCTGGTCCAGTTGACAAAAATAGTTAAAAACAAGATCAAAACTGGTGACTTGTCTTTCAGCATTCTATCTCCTCCTCTCAACTCAAAGGATTTATTTTTTATTTTGATGTCTTCAGCTGTACTTAGGAAAAAAATTTATCCAAATGGACAATAAGAATCATCTATTAACAACATGATTTGCAAGGCATTTCCTAAGTATCATTACAAAACTTGCTGTCATATTCAATGCAATGAAGGTCTACAGATGTTAAATACAAAAGCAACATACAAATAATGGTTACTAGAATTAAAAACAAAAATATTAATTATAAAATGATCCACAAGTGCACAGATTATGAAAATGGATGAAGGTGACAGTATCAAACAGTTTGATGGGAATACATTATGAAGTTAAATAACAGTGGCATACGAAGATCATACACAACAACATGAGCAGACAATAATTATAAGAAATCAACGATTTTACCTAGAAATAATGATATAATGCTCAAGGTCACTAGAGGTACTTGTTTAAAATGTCATAGATAGATATGGTTGTATGCTTCAAGCGGCATAGAATAAATAACAACACTTCAAGAATTATTTTTTTATACAAATAAAATGGTAAACCAGATTATCCATTATGGTTGTTCACTAACACACGCAAAGAAAACTGTCTAGGTTAAAGGATAGAAACAATTATAAAGTTGTTAAACCTTGGTCACGAATACAAAGCAATGATCAATGACATACACATCAGATTATATATGGAAGCCAATATCACAAATAGGGGGCATTTCAATGATTCACACATTATTGGCATTTAGATTCCTTTTCACAATTTCAAAGACAAGCTCATTCCATGTGTCAGCTAGAACAGGCATACACCAATGTAAGCAATCATGAGGTGGGGGCTGCCATTTGGACCTCGCTGAGTTATAATGACATTCAAAATTTAGAATTCATTTGTCCAAAAATTCAAATAAATTCATATGTCCAAAAAACTACTTTATGATTAAGTGAAGATAAATTCAGTCAAATACAATAGGGATTGATTCAGTCAAATACAATTGGAAACCCAAGGAATAATACAAAGAAAGATGTAATATCCCAACAAAGAGGAGGATAGCTGATTTTTTTAACAAGATGCACATAAAGAAAGTGGAGTTTACAGCTAATCATAAATAGTATGCCTTGACAACTAAGATCGAGATCTGTAATCATCCCACATCCTTTTTGCTATTCCATCCCTAAACTTCCTCCAATCCTCTCTATCATGCTAAGTCATCCCATATGTCTCAAGTATAGGTACATGTATCCCCTCACGATCATCTTCCTCATCAACCTCTACTTCGGAAGGAATGCCATCTTTAATGGTAATGAAGTTGTGCAATATGCAACACGCCAAAACTATCTTTGTTTGGGTCATGATTTGATATGAAGTCGCATGCCTCAAGATAGGAAAACGTTGCTTCAAAATGCCAAATGTGCATTCTATTACATTCCTAAGTGATGAGTGGCGGTGGTTAAACAACTCTTTAGGACTGTTTATGGGGTTTTCTCTTGAGAACTCTTTTAGGTGGTAACATGTGCATCGATAAGGCACAAGAAATCCAGGCACATTGGGATATCTAGCATCAACCAAATAATATTTACCTACATACAATAAAAGTATATTAAAATATAACTTTATAACAACTATAACATGCATCACTATATAAACATATTTGACATACCTGGGGGAACTACTAATGGATCAGCTCTTGACAAAGCTGATGCTAGAACATGACTATCTGCTGCTGATCCTTCCCATCCAGCAAGAATGTATTGAAACTTATAATCAAATGAAAAGACACCCATTACATTCTATGACAAGTTTCCCTTTCTATCACGATATGGAGCTTGAATGTCAACATCAACAGTGACTGGAATATGTGTTCCATCAATTACTCCCACACAATCCTACAGTATGCAAATTTATAATCAAACAAACATGCAATAATAGGATTTAGAGTCTAGAAATCAAATTGTACAAACATGATATCTACCTTGAAGTACAGATCAAAACGATCATTGCTACTAATTTCTAGAGGAGTGGTTGGATCAGGTGGCAAAGGATAATCACCATGGAGTGCCAAGATTGTCGTCAAAACCTTGTGGAAGTATCGACTGATTGTCTCTCCTAAGTGACCAAAGTTATGGGCAATCTTACGATTCCTCAAATTATGGCCAAGGGTGTGCAAGAACATCACTAGTTGTTCTTCCAATGTCAAATGCACCGTAGTTGTGATGCTACCTTTTTCCCTAAGAATAGTTGCTAGGTGAAAAAATGCTCCTCTACTCATTCGAATTTGATCATGACAATCAGTCTCATTTGAATAGACAATGCGTTTATAAAAGGGAATCTTGCCTCGTTTGCGCTTACATATTGATCTTCTACCTTCTTTCACAAACGCTGCTATAGATGTAGCAAAGGTAGCCAGAGCAACTACAAGAGCACAAATGACTCTTCTCTTCCTAGCAATGTGACCTAGAATGTTTTTGTCTTTCATTAAATCTATCATCAACTTAAAATCATTGTAGAGACGGATTTTATTAGATCAATGAAATTAGTAAAATACAAATAATCCTATGATGAAATTTTTTTGAGAGTTAAAATACTTTACACATATTTTAACATATTTTAGACATGTTTTAGTTGAATGTTTGATTGAAAAATATGCTTCAATAGATGTGCAACCATATACATTGACTAAAGAAGTATTACATTCATACATATGCTAAAAATATCTATAGGCAACCGCAATCATATAAGATTATATTATCTTGAAATGAATTCAGTAGAATGCTGGCCAATAGACAAAATAAAGAATTTTGAATTTTTGAATTTCTCTCACATCTGTTTCAAAACTTTGCACATTGTTACAAGATGTAATACCTTCAAAGAAATACCGTAGAGTCCGGGAATAGACAAAAGTCAAGATTATGGCTTTTTGCCTATATGAAAAGCATTTGAAATTTAGAGTCAATCAAGCTTCATATTTATCTGTTATGATTTTAGATGTGATCTGATTGGCAGGAGGGTTGATGAAATCATGATAGCAGAGCTTTTAAAAAATTGGTAATTGATCACAAGTTATTGCTTTGTCACATTTGCTATTTCGTATTCCATAGTTTCTCAAAAATGATTTTGGATATTTCAGCATTCTTCACACTATAAGCCTAGAGGAGCAGAAAAATATAGAGCAGAAGCAGACTGAAAACTTACTTCCAAGGTCAAAGTTTTAATTTTAAACTCCTAAAGGTGAATTCAAAATTTATAATCTAATAGGTTTTACATAGTAAATCTAGAAAACATGGGGCTAGCCCTGAAATATTATATTGTGATTGAGGTTCTAAAATAATTAGCAGGTGCAATTTTTTGTGATGTTAAGATATGCTATATTATTAAATTCATTAGCAGGAGGGTTGTTGAAAATTCAAGTCATAGTAGTTCACATCAAAAATCTTAAAATCGATATCAAGTACTTGCTGTGTTGTTTCCCAAGTCTCTCAAAAAAAAAATTTGAATTAGTTTACTGAAAACTTGAAGATCCAGAAAAATATAGAGCACAAGAAAATCGAAAAATTACTCTCGAAGTCAAATTTTACACCTGACGAGGGGGTTTTAAGGGGTTTCTGAAATTTAGACTCTAGTAAGGCTTTAAGGAAGAAAATCAAAGGGCCACCTCTAATATATTTGCGATTAATAACACAGCTTGCCATTTTAGACCAGCGTAACATTTTTTTAACATAAAGCCCAATTGTCTTTTTATATTAGACTTATATATATAATATGTTCATATTACTCTGGGTGTGCTCTAATTGGCACGAAATATCATTTAGTTTTAATTCCTATATTCTTACAAATATTTTTTTAGTTTTTGTTTTCTTTAGTTTCTTGAGGGGTTTTCTCATTTCAAACTTCAAACTGAATTCTATTCACATTTTGGACACTCCATGTTGTGTAAGTGAAATGCTACCATGGTTGAGATCACTTGTTCAAGCACTAATATAAAGACATTTTATTTAACCTTTCACATTATTTTAAACAGATCCCTCTATCAGAGCCTCTTTTTCTTTATTATTTTTGTCTTGAATATGTTCCAGAGCAATTCAAAACAAAAGAAATATGTAAGAAGAGATTTTCAGCCAGCATGATTCAGAGGAATAAAATTGAGACTATTTGCCATTGCAATGGCAATATTATATAAAATATTTTGCGTTGGTCACTCTCAGCTGGGACCTAAGCATGGGAACAACTATTTTACTTGGATATTTATTTCATTTAAGTCTATAGGGTGTAAGCTTTAAATCATTGGACTAAGCAACTGCGTATGATCAGATTGGAGCATTTAAAGGGGGTTGAACCACTTGAAAGTGATCGCACAAGCTAGACATGAACATTTATAAGAATGGTGATCACTTCAATCTTGGTTGAGCATGGTCATATTTCTAGGGAGCCTTTTGAAGTTACAAACCAGAATAATCAAATTTACAAGGTCACTTAACTTCAACTTGGAGGTGGGAGCTGCCTAGGCATAAAGATTGATAAATATTCATGGCAAACTGAATTCTTGTGAAGAAACAAGGCATGGAGGATAAATTCCTGTGAGAGATGCTTACATCCACCAACCAAGCACAATCCAGGGCACTAAACAAGGCAATCTACAAAGCAGTCATAAGCATTTTTCTTGTTCTCAAAAAACATTTAACCCAAATATTACTGCATAGTAGAATTGGACTTGAAGTCTACAACCACCATGAACATCAACAGATCCAAGCAAAGATTCCCATAAATTGAAAGCAACACAAGTACAAGACACTAACAAGTAACAACTATTACAGATTGATAGCAGAACCTGGACATCAAAAGCACAATTCAGGGGTTAGGTCCATGACAATTTCAACTTTCTATCACTTTTTCTTCTCCTAACTCAAAGCACTTAGTTAAAGCTCATATATGTTATTCATATTGATAAATGCAATAAACTGTAATTAGTGCAGACACTTACACAATGACACTTTATAATTCAAAACACACTTAAGAGCCCTTGTCTCAACAATTTGATCTTTGCTACAAGTTAACAATGTTTTGGCAAGAGTGGAAGAAAATATAAGAAGCATAATAGAGTTGACAGAGAACGCAAATGATATTGCTACTATGAATAGAGTTCTGATAGTAAAAGCATATCTTGTCACTGTTTTCAAATCAGAGGAGCATAAAACAATTAGACTCAATAAAGTACACAATGACATTAATTGCATAAATTTACTCCTATTGAGACTTTTCTTGGCACCTTTGTCCCATCTTAGTGGGTTGCATATATTCTTGTTTAGGTAAATAAAATATAATACGTGGCTACAGTAACCATAATAAAGTTACTATCTATCAGGTCTGAAGCTTTAAAATTCTCAATAAAATATAATAAGTATGATTTTACTAAACAAGTATGCATTCATTTAGCCCAATAGATTACTTGTCAAGTGCATTTAGCTATAGCAATAGAAGTGATGGTATTACATTTCAAAAGTTCAAACCTGTATATGAATATGAACATGGACTTGCTACTACTCTCAGGAATATTCTATGATGTGTGGAATGTCATGGTCTAATTAAACTTAAACGTGGGAGGCCCTAGAAGATGTCGCTACTACCACTAAGATGAGAACATATGAATTTGTGTATAAGAAGCAGGCTAAACAGATGAACTGGGTAATGAGTTATTTGAGCTATATCAATCAATTGCATTTGTGGTTAAATGTACCTCTTACTCAGAGATACTGAATGAATTTAAGAGGGAAGGTGTCAAAGTGTTTGACATAATGCTGATGAAGTCTTGATAGCTAGCTGTTTCACTAATCAGGAGCAAATTGGTTACATAATTTAGATATGCAGGCAGTCATCAAATCGTGTGGACATAACTGAGATAGGTATATACATGAGCAACATTAATATTTGGGAGCAAGATACATATGATGGACAGGCTTCTCATTTAAAATTGAATCTCGGCTAAGGGTCCATTTAATACCAAAAGTAAGCACATAACAAAGAAAGGGCCCAGTCATAGGTGGGTAGTATTGATCATGCACCAATCTATTTTAACACCGAAATTATTGGGAGCATAGATAGAAGGTGTTTGCATCTCTTTTGGGGTAGGAAGCTATTAAAGCTGAGCATGGGACGAAGTTGATAGTCAATTATTTAAAGCTGCAAAACTAAATACTTGGCTCACTGAGTGACTGGTTTGGCAGGTGTCTCTAGGCCCCACAATAAACAACAATCACAGGCCGAACAAGTGCCAAATATAGATGTTAGCTATGCCTATTCTATCAACCATCAGTACGTTAGCCTTTCAAGCATCAGATAATAGAAAAAACAAAAAAAGAGACAGATACCATCATCCCCAAATGCTGCCAAGATCATATGTTTGCAGTAACAATCATGAAAAGATTGCATAAGCCATTACTGTATCTTCTTCCTTTACAAGTGTAATGAAGCAATCAAAACTAATGAAATTTTCAATAACAAAAGGCCGGTCATATATTAAATACACGGATTTAGTTTGGGGATTTTACCAAATGGAGATGTATCGGCAGCGAAGCTATAATGAAGCATATAAACATCATCAAAATGAATTGTACTGTTTACCATAAATAAAAATATGCACATACAAGCAATCTATGCAGGGAAACAAAGAGGGTTTCTCAAAATACCTGTGTATGGAAATAAGTGTGCAATGCTATGTTCAGAACTTTTATGGACGACTCTTAAAATATCTGCAAATACCCAGAATTCGTTAGCCAGGCAGAGAGGAAAGAAACTTCTACATCTTGCACAGAGGAAATCAGAACATATAATACTGTGTAACACAGAATAACTGAACCACCACCAAAAATTACTAAAGAATGTTACATTTACAGTAAGCTTGAAATAGGCTAGCTAACACATGACTATCTTTCCCCAAAACGTGAGAACAAAATGAATATTAAATCAAACACACATTTTATGGACGACCCCATCAAAGTAAAATTGTACACTGATACTCATTATCACAATAAAATCCAGAGAATAAATGGAGAAATATATGTCACTGTGTTGGGCTCGTGGTATTTGAAAAACACCATAACCCATTATCAATGACAAATGATTTCATTCGGCTGCTTGGCAAACTTAGAACAATAGCATGCGAGAAAGTCGAGTTGGGGTTTGGATGACATTGTTAGCAGAGGGCCACAAATGAAAGTTCAAAGACGGCTACACCCTAAACAAGACATCGAAAAACCCTCAAATGCATACTTGTATACAGAAACTCCAGACACGACAAAGATTTATGAGCAGAGAAATGTCTGATAACAACTAAAATAGGGTTGAGCCAAAGAGCGAGAAATCAAATAGGTCAGGCGGACCTCAAAAAAAACTCAATTTTCATAAATTTGTAATTCACGCTTTCGCCAAATTGGAATTAAAATCAGAATTAAACTAATTCCACCTATTTTGGTGGAATACGAAATCCAGGGTTTGGGGGTTAAATGGGCACACGAAATTCCATTTTTTTGCAATTCCCATTCCGATTTGACGGACCCAAACAACGGATATATATTTTTTTGGAATTCCAAATACCAATTCCATCCTAATTCCGGCAACCAAACGGGCCCTAAGAGTTTTTCTTTGGACTTCAAAATTCGAGGATTCGTTGATACTGCATTTGGCTCTGTGATCAAAGGCCACCGTGAGAGCTTTATGCCCCTTATCAAGCTCGGGCATACTGTCCAATACTTCACATACAACACCGATATTCCCATATATGAGGCTCGATAAAAATTGACCAATTTGGTCACAGTGGGCCCCTGTTCCTTCGGCCCTTGCTGTTGATCGCGAGCCTTCAAATTTCCTTAACAAAACAGGGTAATTGCGGATGTGTCGGGTCTATTAGGCTGGTGCCATTTGTTATGTTATAGACATCAGCTAAAAGTTGGACATATCTCATTCTTTTGATATGTGTGGTAGTGATAATGCCCATGCTGCATGGTTGAGTAATAGCCAACCTTGTGAGGCTGTTATCTCAGTCCCGCAAGTATCATCCCTACTCCACGGTCTTGGCATCCCGTCAATCGGTGCCACCTGTCATGATGGGTGTTTCACGGAGCGATCCCTCTTGTCGTGTTCCAATGACTTTGCATGTTCAAGTGCCTCAACTCGGGTATATGTGCTCAGGTTGTGTTCTTTACATCTGGGCATGAATGGCTTTTGAAATCTTCAAATCTTCCACCGTGGTCTCAATGTCTTGGGTCCAATCCACATTGATCGCTGAGTGTCCCTTCATGAACCCAGTTGGTCACTTTACATGATGACATCGGGTTTGACTAAAAATTTGGAAGAAGACATTATTGTTTGCGGTCTCCAGAGTTATGAAGTTGTTGGAGAACACATGACTCAACCAAACGCCACGGGTTACATGGTTCCTGTGCATGGCTCCTCTTCTACAATGCTTGAGGCTCGGTTTTGAACCATGGTCACCATGATTAGCCCCCAGTTCTGACTTTCACTTACGTTTTCACCATAACCGGTTAACTATCATGAGAAACCATTTGCATTTGTTTAGTTTGACAAGCCAAACAACATTCCTACCTCATCCACGGTGCTCAAATTGGTTACTGCTATTTCATCAAAATATGGGACATATGATTTTAACATATGTTGTTCCCATCATCGAGTTTCGTTCCATAATCTGTCTGAATGAATTATAGTTCGAGTCTAGTTTTCTCCGAGTATGCACAAGATCCTTTGAATCTTTTACACATACAAATTCCTGCATGGTTCGATCAAGATTTGGGAACACATGGGCTTTCATTATGTTGCGGGGAAACATGTGACCTCTCTTAGCTTCTGAGTATTAGCGTTAATACCGAACTGGATTAGATCCTTGTTAATGTAGTCTAAAATTTTATATGCCTTCGAGCTGAAATAAATGAACCACCACGAGCCCATTGGAAACACTTCGAATATACTGACTAGTTATTATGACCCCAATGAATCCTTATTAACCATTTCTTGAGTGATAAACGATGTTGTACCCTTTTGAGCTGCTACCGGTGGATTGAACATCTGAACCTGGATCTGGAACTCAGGAGCACCTGAAAGCATCTGCGTAAATTAATGGAGAGAATCTGGACAAAGAATCGGCAATTGAGTTCAACCTTGAATTGGAGCACTTGATTCGAACTAGATTGAACTTCAAGATGACTTAGCATAAATCATTTAAACCTGCTTCAACAAATAGAACCACTTTGAACTTAGTTCAAAGAGATTCAAGATCCTACATCGAAAGTTTCATTGCTAGATTTTATACGGTTATCAACAATATTTTTGTTCAAGAACTGATAATCAAGATAGAACTAAATTATTTTCCTATAATTCTCAAGATCTTAAGGGACATTGACTTGATGAATCATTTTGAGGTTGGGGCAGAAGAGTAAGCTTTCCCAAGTTGGTTTACAGACTCCATGAGATAGAATATAATGACTATGAGGTTGTTTGTGAGGAGTTTCATTACAAATATGAGTACTCATATGTAATCATATGCAACCATGATGATTTTCTTTTTTATGCATGAGTATTCATTTAGATTTATGATTAGTTTCATTTCAAGTTATAGGTACCCATACAAATTAATTTTGGATGGTTAAACTCATGTACATAGAAGAATGGTGTTGCGTGTAACTTATGTATATGAAGGAATGAGGTTTTAATTGTCATTTTACAAAAAAATTAAGGAGGGGATAATGGAGCTAGGATAAGGGGATGTGGAGGAGATTAATTAAATTTATTTATGGTAGATTTGGTACATGTTTTTCTTACTTCTACTCCCATAAGGGTATGTTATTTTATCCTAATATGTTCATTCATAATAGGACCTTTTTATAGTAGGATTTATTAGGGGTTTGGAATGAGTTAAGTTATACAATGTTCCAAGTAATTGTATAAATTTATGTGTAATTTAGTTGGAGATGTGTTTTTTATGTAACCTAGTATTATAATACCCCAACGATCTAGGACAAGAATACTTGCAAAAGTAATTTTAGAATTTATAAAATAAGAATTATGTTTTACTATTAATACCCTCTATGTGAACCCTAACCTTAAAGACATCTTCATCTCAAGATCGATAGCCCTCTTGACAATCCTTAGCTACCCAGTTACTTCTCCATCTTTTATGATGTGCCCCCTTTAAGATCCTTCCTAGAAGAGACATTATCTATCTAGGCCTTTATTACATATGCATATGTTAACATCTACAAAATATTCTAGCCTTATACCATATTAAGATCACTCTTTTCCCAAAGGGACTCACTTGAGCCTAAGCTATCAAGATCACTCTCTTCCCAAAAGGAACCTCTTGATCTTAAGAATTAACCATATTATATAATATACATATCATTCTCTTAGTACTCCATATCTACATATCCATATATACATACATACATACATATATATGGGTTTATAGGTATACATGTTATGTATTATGTAATGGTTTTAAAAAAAAGTCTTCTTAATTAAATTAATTATATTAAACTATTCCTTCTCCATTCTTTTCCTTTCATGATTAGGCCTTCCTTATACCTTATATTAAAATATAGTTAAAAATTTATATGTTTTTACTGTATTACTTATTTATTGATGTTTTGATATCATTTTGTAGTTATAATTATTTCATTATTATGTACTTATTTATTAGATCTTTGTTTGCAAAGGGGTCATGACAAGTACCTTGGTGATTCTCCAAGATTAATAGAGTTCTATTGTTTGGAGGTTGACTTTCATTGTCTCGGGAAGAATATTTTGTTATCTTTTATAGTACAGATTGTGGTCATCGAAGTATGACATGAATTATACATTCTTATTCATTATGAAGTGTATTATGTTTTAGGGTTTTTCCCCTTGATTGAGAATTTGTGTAGCAATGATATTGGCTAAAGGGCTACAAACCTCATTTTACAAATCTAGATAAAATACACACACACACACACACAACGCATAGTTATTCATTATAATCTAAATAAATATGTGATAATTTACTCTAAAAGTATACTTTGTTCATGAATAGTATTGAATGATATCCTTGAGTGAGGGTGTATGAAAGATATAAATTCAATAACAAAATATATTGATTACATGGAGGAATGATTGTATGTATAATCATCATATGTAGGAACTCATATTGCACTAATATACCTCATTTAAATTATTTGGTAGACATAAATAAATGGTAAATGACTCATTAATTATAATTGGATGTGAATAGTTAATATTTTTTTCCCAAATATGACACGATGATGATATTATATTGAAAGATAAAAACTAGATAGTAGTAAACAAATTAGGTGTATGAAATTTATAGTAACATGGTTTATGCATAATGTTATTCTTGGTTGTATTAATAAATGGATGTATTATTATCTTCATATTAAATGGTCAACCAAATTATTTTTTACCTTTCTAGGGTATTCATACTTTTCTATAATTAAAAGTTCCTTAAATAATTAAATATTCTGACTAGATTTTAGGTTGACTAAAGAAAGAAAATAAGGAAAAGGTTCACATAATATATAAAGATAAGAAAATAATAGAGATTGATTTTATATTTAATAATTTTATAAATAAATTTAGGTCCCTATAGAAACCTTACTTCACCCATGAAATAGACCCAAATAAGTAGTAAAATTCCTCCCAATCTTTGTGCTTTCTCACAACCCTGCCTTAGTATAGAGTACTTGTAAAAAATTAAAGAGACATAGATTAAAAATATTTAAAAACATAGTAACCTAAGGGAAAACAAAAAATCATGAAAATAGAACATACAACCCTACAACCAAGTTAAGCATGAACCATTCCAACTAGTATTGATACATAGAAAGACCATATAATAGGTATTGGAGTTTTACATTAATTTAGGTTATTCTTCAGATTAATAAATCATAATTATTTTATAGTTGTGTATACGGGAAAATGATAATTAATGGTAGATCACCACTCTTAGATTCTTCACTTAAAAACAAGGACACGAATATCCCAAAATGTAGACTCCTTTTAGATAAAAACTAGATTATCGCTACCCAAATAGATGTAGGGGTGATAAAAAAGATTCACATCTAAGAATTTTTATTTTCTATTTAATGTAAGGAAATTTTATATGTATGTAAAGAAAGAAGAGAAAATACTTGCATAATGTTAAATGTCATGCCTGAACACTACTACTGTTTTTCCGCTTAATAGGATTTAGTGGTTAAAAGTTTATTTCTGTTGTTATGTTCGTATTATCTGTACAACATGGTTTTATATTCTCCTTGGAACATGTGTTTTATATCAGAATATATAGTAGTCTCTAGATTATCAAGTTTGATATCTCTGATGTTACGTTATTGTTGTGAATGCACAATATTTTATTGGTTTGATATTAGAAATATTGTATTTCAATTCAATTTGAATTTACAGCTAAAAGACATTTATATTTAATTGCGATGTTATGCTTCAGTTTGTGTTTTACTGATGCATAAATGATAAATGATTTCTTTGCTTCAAATACATATGTTTTTTTACAAACTTACATAGTTTTCATTTCAGAGCATTTAGTCATTTGTAGAGAATATGGAGAATATAACCCTAATTTAATTCACTTGTGATTTGTGATATTAGTAAGGTTATTTATTTTATTTTATTTAATATGTTATGTAATTCCAATTTGATTGATTATCCTAACTTAATATCTTTGTGTTTATAAGGACTAGAATATCCTTATGGTTCTAAGGTATATAAATATAATACCTATAGTATATGATTATCTATTTGTTGTGGTTTCAGAATGAGGGATTTTAGTGGTAAAAACCCTTATGAGTTTCGAATGCATTTTTAAAGGAGTTAATGTTTTGTTCCTGCCAAATACATGGTGTTGGAATAGGGTTGCCATATCCATGGTTCTCTATAGAAGGTTACGTTCATTGAATGCATTTCATAGTGGGGTTTTCAATGGCATTGAAGGTTTCATCGCCATACTTTTTCAAGCTTGGATCTATGGTAACGATGCTGCTAATTTGGCATTTTTGTTCTGAGAATGTATACCACTTGTTTTTGAATGTTGTAAAGTTGACAAAATGTAGGGGGTGTAATTGGAAAGAGATTCTTTCATATGGGGATTGAGCAAGGTTTTATTGCGTACAATATGAATTATTATTGCCTTTTCTGCCATCATTTCTTACCTCTATTATGAGCTTGTTGGTTGGTGTTGATTTTGGGAGTGTGGTTTGGAGTTGTGTATTTGACGTTTCAACACCGAGCTGTAAAGCAGAGCTGGTGTGAGCATTCTTCATTTTGTGAATTCCAAGTAGGAGAAATCTATTACCTTCTCACTCTCTCTTTATAATTACATTTCATCTTGTTTGTAAATGCATGGTTCTCAGTTTAGATGTAGAAGAATCTGTCATTCTAGCGTGGGTATAGACATTGTTGAAGCTCTATGTTATTGTACAGCTCTATGTGTACCCATACTTAAATGGGAGGCTTGGTGATATGTTTTGGATATGCTGATAGATTATATGGAGTTACTGTATTTATAAATTTTTTTTGTTTATCACTATCTTGACCGAGGGTTAAGTTTTAATTCTAAAGGGATGTCTATGAAATTCGAGGCATAGTCATTTTGTCAAACAGTTTGCGTAAAGTATAAGACACGACATAGAGATGTTAGATTTGGCAAATTCAGAATATCTTAGCTTTCAAACATTTTATTGTCATAGTTCATACTTCTGATGGTTAATAGTATAGTATCAATTTTGGTTGCATTAACTAATAGATTGTTGACAGTCGGTAGTGAGGATTTGTCGTTGTCATTTTGTTAAACAGTTTGTATATACTACGAGTTCTTGGGTTTTTTATAAATAGTCCAATCTCACTCGATATGTGATGTTTTAAATATAGATTTATAGTTTATCATTGGAATAGGGAAACTTGTGATAGTTTGCAAAGAACTATCGATTTAAAAAAAGTTTGAACTTGCTGTCAAAATAGCATATGTTCAATGTTTCTCTGTTCTTGAATCTTGAGCTGCCAGCCGAACATTATCTATATCAAATAAGATATAAAATGGTTTATGATCATATATGACTGTCGTATGAAAATGGGAAAACCTTAAGTTGATTGTGATTATTCGAGAACAAATGATAATATGTTGATAATCGATTTACTTTGATATAATAGTAGATTTTGTTTAATTGAATACTAACAATTCTTTGGTTACTTTTATTTTATTCTTTTATACACAGTAGATTGGATAGTATTGTAAAAAAACAAAAAAAACAATAAATAAATTAGTTATTAAGAAAACAGCAGGTATTGTTGAATAATGGAGTTGTAACTATAAAAAAAAGAACATCCTTACATTTGGAAAATATGGTCTTAGTTGACAGTTATATAGAACACTATAGTAAAAGTTTTTATAAACTTAGAAATTTAATTATGATTAGAAAAAGAAGTCATATTGATTTGAATGTATAGCCAAAAACGTATGACAACATTGTTATTGGTCAATTGTTCAAACAATGATGGGATTTGAATTTGTAAGAAAAATGTCAATGGTGTTAGAATGTTGTATTACAATTCAGTCATAATGTTGAAACAAAAAGGAATTTATTTATATTAAATGTTGTACTATGTTTTATTAAGAATCAGAGTTGTTTTCCGGATTTTATTGAAATGGAAAGTTGATTTCATTTTAAGTTTCCATTATGAAATATGTTGATGAAATTCATTTTCAAAACAAAGGTATCTTCTGTACTTCATCTTACTATTTAGCTATTTCAAAGGATAAGTAAAGATTGTCATGACAGTAGGGATAAGTAGTATAGTACTAAGATCAGTAAATATCATTAAGTTAAGATGTCAGTTTAATTGTATTTACAGGTTCTATTATTATAATATTTATTTCTATTGTTGTAGTAGTCTAAATTTACCTTGGAAATAGGAAATGTTAAGATATGCTCAAATAGATTAAAGGATGTAGTATCATGTTGAAAACTGAATTATATCTGTAGCATGAACATTCTTAGAAAATCTGTTTGATGTGTGTTTTAAGATTAGTTGTGATGAACGTATATCGGGGTGGCTGAATTTGGTTTATCCTATTTAGTTAATTAATTCAGTGATAATTATAAAATGAATTGGGTGGGTTAATTACATATGAAAGATAAGTTGACCTTACCTATGACTTAAACCTATATGGTTAAGTACGGAGAACAAGGCATATCTCTATTATGTCGATGACAAGTATAGTAGAGAAACCTGTTATATGTTGACTATGAGCATACCATACATGGATGCAGTATCTTAGTGCCATAACGATGACAACTCAGTATATATATGTTTCATTTACATGTTATTCTTAGTGCGAGTTTAATTTTGCAATAACGAGTAAAGGTTTACTTCTTGCATATTAATTTTGGAACTGCACTATGTAAAAGTGAATTAGATATCTGGATTATGGTTTTGTATATGATTGGTCTAACATGCATGTAGGTGGATTACGCTTTTCAACTCAGTGTGTACTAAGCCCTCTTTTGTTTTTTGTTGCATTTTGTGTGATTCCAGGTGCTTCGAGATTACAAGTAGCTAAAGATGTTTATTGAATTTCTTCTTGAATCATTATTTATTTGCTTGTAGGGTCCATATTTTGGACATAAGCATTTAAGGATGAGATTGTACTTCATTATTTTTCTGAACACAATGTGTATTAGAATCTTTATGGAATCATATTTGGATGATAATTACTTGTATTTTGAGGTTTTTAGATTGAGAGTGATTCAATCTGTGTTATTGTACTTATATTAAGTGGAAATAAAAAAATTGCATTCTTTGTTCTTGTTATTGGATTCAAATTTTGGTTCTATTAGTGGAAGTGCTACATTTTGGTATCAGAGCAGGGTTAGTATAACCAGGACTCTTGGGTTATAGGGTTTAACCCATCATCGATGCATATTTATAGTTTATTGTTTGTAGGTTGCTATCATGCCTCCCATCACTAAAGGAACTCGAGGACATGGTATTTCGAAGGATAACCTTGCTAGTAGATGCCGAGGCAGGGGCAGGGGCCATGGTAGAGGTCCTAAGCACCAGAATTTTGCTGGGAATGATCAGTTTGATCAAAATTCTAGGGTTGGAAACAACCAAAATTATCAGGTAGATCAAGCTGTGGTACTTCAGAGGATACTGGAACATCTCGATAATATTGAGGCTAATAACTAGATTCTTGGTGGGGGAGTGAATGATAGAAGACCTCTTGTGCAAGGTATTAACCTTCTTGTCGAGGAAGATCCAGTGGCAAGAGCTCAACTCAAGGATCTTTCCAAGATGAAAGGACCGTTATTCTATAGTACAGAATAGGGTACAGTGGCAGAAGCTTGGTTGCTGAACATTGAGCGATGCTTTTTCTTACACCGTTACATGAGTAACGTAAAGGTAAGATGGACAGTTATGCATTTGAGAGGATTTGGTTCCTTGTGGTGGGAGTAGGAGTTGGAGAAGCTGGGCATTGATATCTCTCTAGTTACTTGGGAGCTCTTTGTACAATGATTCAAGGAGAGGTTTATGTCTGAATATTGGCGTCAGGCCCGTGCAGAGGAGTTCTTTTAGATTGTGTAGTCTGGCTCTATAGTGGAAGCTTATGAATGTAGGTTCTACGAGCTTAAGAAGTTTTCTGGTGGGCTGAAAATGATAAGGCCATGATACAACACTTCATCAGAGGACTTTTTCCCAAGATTTGGGAGGAAGTGAGAACTTTTCGACCTATGACTATGTAGAAAGCTTTGGAGCGAGCAAAGCTGATTGAGATGAAGTCTAGATATCATGGGGCTTCATACAAAACCAGCATGAATCCACCTACTCCGGATGTCAATAGGAATCAAAAGCCTCCACAAGGCTATTCGAAATCAGGATTTTCAGGTGGGAAATTCGAGAAGAGAAAGTTCAGTAAGAACTCCAAGGGTTCAGAATAGCCTAAATCATCTCAACCACCTCAGAGTGTATAGAGTAATAAGCCATTTCCTAATCCTTCTAGTCAAAAAATGGGATTTAGGAAATCTATTGAGTGTTTTCATTGTGGACAGTTGGGTCATTACCATTCTCAGTGCCCTAACTGGAACAAGCTGAAGGTTGGACCTAAGCCAGCTAGGTCTGAAGTGACAATTGGTGATTCTACCAGGAACCACCGTATCTTTGCAACCCTAGATCAGAAGCAAGCCGAACACCAGAATACGGTTATTGAAGCTCAGGGTAATAGTCTAGGTATGAAAGTATCTATTTTATTTGACTCTAGAGCTACAGACTCATTTATTTCTTCTGCTTTAGTTTCAAATAGTGGAATTCATGTGGTTAGGGCAAGGGACAGATGGTAGGTGGAGTTAGCATCAAGATCCAAGGTGAATGTTGATATTGTTGCTCCTAACTGTAAAATTCATATGAAAACTTTCACTACTTCAGCGAACCTTAGGGTTATACCTTTAGGATCGTATGACATAGTTTTGGGTATGGATTGGTTAGAACAGCATCTAGCCATTTTGGATTGCAAGGATAAGTCAATCAGTTGTGTAGATGATCTTGGATTAGCTAGAGTTATTCTGGGAATCAAGAGACCCATCTCTTTGCGGACAATTTCTGCCAAGCAATTGGCAAGGTGTGCTCGAAAGGGTTGTAGTTTGTTTGCCATATCGATAGACGACTTAAATGATTCCATGGATAAAGTTTCTTCTCACGATCATCCAGTCTTGTAGAATTTTTCGGATGTATTTGTTGAAGAGATTTCAAGAATACCTCTGGGAAGAGAAATTGATTTTTGGATCGATTTAGTGCCAGGAACAGAACCAATTTCCAAGACTCCTTACAGAATGACAGCTCAAGAGCTGGTTGAACTTAAATTTTAGTTGGAGGAGCTTTTGGAGAAAGGTTTGATTCGTCCTAGTGTATCACCTTGGGGTGCTCCGATAATCTTTGTCAAGAAGAAAGATGGTTCTTTAAGACTTTGCATAGACTATAGACAGTTGAACAAGGTCACTGTTAAGAACAGGTATCCTTTGCCTAGAATTGATGACTTGTTTGACCAGGTCAAGGGTGCCTAAGTTTTTTCAAAGATTGATCTAAAATCTAGGTATCATCAACTTAGAATCCAAGAAGTTGACATTCATAAGACAACTTTTCGCACCAAGTATGGACACTACAAATTCATAGTAGTACCTTTTGGGTTGACAAATGCACCTTCTATCTTCATGAGCCTAATGAATAGTGTGTTTAGAACTTACCTTGATAAGTTCGTAGTGGTATTTCTAGATGACATTTTAGTGTATTCTAACTCTGTTGAGGAGCACGAGCAGCATTTAGGGCAAGTTTTGGAATGCCTTCGTAGGAACAGACTGTATGCCAATCCTGAGAAGTGTGAATTCTTCAGATCGAAGATTTTCTACTTAGGACATATCATTTCAGGTGATGGAATTTTTGTAGATTCATCCAAGATTCAGGCTATTGTTGATTGGCCAGCACCTACAAATGTGTCTGAGGTTCGAAGTTTCATGGGTTTAGCAAGCTATTACCGTAGATTTGTATCAAAATTATCCAAAATAGCGCATCCTATCACATCCCTTCAGAGAAAATTTGAGAAATTTGTGTGGATAGAGGAGTGCAAGGTAGCATTTCAAAAACTTAAGGAATGTTTGACCAGTGCACCAGTCCTGGCAGTTCCAGATTCTACTAAGGAGTTCGTGGTTTGCACTGATGCATCTTTGGATTGCATAGGATCAGTGTTGTTGCAAGATGGATGTGTTATTGCTTATGAATATAGAAAGCTAAAGAGTCATGAGGTGAATTACCCTACTCATGATCTTGAACTTGCTGCAATTATGCATAATTTGACTAAGTGGCAGCATTTCCTTCTGGGTCAACGTTTTGAGTGACATTCTGACCATCGAAGCCTTTAGTATCTTTTCACACAACTAGACCTCAACGCTAGGCAGGGAAGATGGATGGAGTTCCTATGTGGATACAACTTTGAGATTAAGTATGTGCAAGGGAAGTAGAACATGGTTGCTGATGCACTTAGCAGAAGGCGACATGAATTACCTTCTTTGATCTTAACAATGGATCTTAGGGATAAGATTCTTTAGAATTTTTTCACAAATCATTGGTTTCAGGATGTTATGGCTGTTATTGACAGAGGTAGCATCTTAGAAGGGCATTTTGAGGGGTATTCAGGGAATTTTGAAGGTTTTCTGCTATATAGAGGGAGTGTGTACGTTCCTGAGTTGGGTGATTTGAGAAATCTAGTTATGTTGGAGGCTCACAAAGCACCATATTCAGCTCATCCGGGTGTCAAGAAAATTCTTACTGACCTTAAGCAACATTATTATTGGCCTGGAATGAAGAGAGACATAGCAGATTTTGTGGCTCGATCTTTGGAGTGTCAACGAGTTAAAGCTGAACATCAACACCCTGCGAAACTATTGCAGCCACATAGTATTCCAGAATGGAAATAGGACACCATTTCTATAGATTTTATAATTGGATTGCCTATTATAGATTGTAGGCATGATGCTATTATGGTGGTAGTAGACCAATTTTTGAAGGTTCCTCATTTTATTTTGATTAGATCATCCTATAATGCAGCAATGGTTGCCAAAGTATATATGGAACGGATAGTTAAGTTATACGGAATTTCTAAAAACATTATTTTCGATAAGGATCCAGTGTTTACTTCATCTCTTTTGAGATCCATGTAGTGAGAGTTAGGTACTCAGCTGAATTTTAGTTCAGCTTATCACCCAGAGACAGACGGGCAAACTGAACATGTCAACCAGATTCTGGAAGACATGCTTAGGATGTACATAATGGACAGATAGAATAAGTGGGAGGAATATCTTCATTTGGTAGAATTTGGGTTTAATAATGGATATCACAGTTCCATAGGTATGGCACCATTCTAAGCATTGTATGGTAGACTTTGTAGGACACCTCTCAGTTGGGACAATTTGGAAGACAAGATTCTTTTAGGACCTGATATGTTGCAAGATTTGGAGCAGCAAGTGAAAAGGATCTGAGAACACCTTATTACTGCTCGGGATAGACAAAAGAAATATGTTGATAAGCATAGAATTGACCATCAATTCTTGGTTGGTGATAAAGTGTTTCTTTGGGTAAGGCCGCATAAGAGTCCAATTCGGTATGGAAAGGGATCCAAGTTAGCACCAAGATTTGTAGGTCTGTTTGAAATTTTGGAACAGATTGGACCTGTTGCCTAAAAACTTGCCTTGCCACCGAGTCTTTCATGCATTCATAATGTATTTCATGTTTTTGTATTGTGTAAGTATATACCTGACATTGCTCACGTACTTGATTGGAAACATTTGCAGATTACAGATGGGAAAATTATGCTGGAACCAGTGCAGATCATGCAAAGCAGAACTTTGAGTTTAAGAGGAAGAGAAATAAGGTAGGTAAAGGTCCTATGGGACCCCAATGATGAAACATCTACTACCTAGGAGGACACTGTAATGATGAGAATAGCTCATCCATACTTGTTTGCTGACTTCCAGGAGAAAGTCGAATCCTAGTGGGGGAGGGTGTCATGCCTGACCACTACTACTATTTTTTCACTTAATAGGATTTAGTGGTTAAAAGTTTCTTTTTGTTGTTCTATTCATATTATCTGTAGAACTTGGTTTTATATTGTCCTTGGAACATGTCTTTTATATCAGAATTTATTGTAGTCTCTAGATTATCAAGTTTGATATCTCTGATGTTATGTTATTGTTGTGAATGCACAGTATTTTATTGGATTGATATTAGAAATATTGTATTTCAGTTCGATTTGAATTAACAGCTAAAAGACATTTATATTTAATTGTGATGTTATGCTTCAGTTTGTGTTTTACTGATGCATAAATGATAAATGATCTGTTTGCTTCAAATACATTTTTTTTTTACAGAATTACATAGTTTTGATTTCAAAGCATTCAATCATTTGTAGAGAATATGGAGAATATAACCCTAATTTAATTTACTTGTGATTTATGATATTAGTAAGGTTATTTTTAAATTTTTTTTTAATATATTATGTAACTCAAATTTGATTGATTATCCTAACTTAATATCTTTGTATTTATAAGGACTAGAATATCCTTATGGTTCTAAGGTATATAAATATAATACCTATAGTATATGATTATCTGTTTGTCGTGGTTTCAGAATGAGGGATTTTAGTGGTAAAAACCCTTATGAGTTTCAAATGCATTTTTAAAGGAGTTAATGTTTTGTTCCTACCAAATACATGGCGTTGGAAGAGGGCTGTTGTATCCATTGTTCTCTACAGAAGGTTATGTTCATTGAATGCATTTCATAGTGGGGTTTTCAATGGCATTGAAGGTTTCATCGCCATACTTTTTCAAGCTTGGATCTGTGGTAGGAATGCCGCTAATTTGGCATTTTTGTTCTGAGAATGTATACCACTTGTTTTCGAATGCTGTAAAGTCAGCAAAATGCAGGGGTTGTAGTTGGAAAGAGATTCTTTCATATGGGGATTGAGTAAGGTTTTATTTCGTACAACACGAATTATTATTGCCTTTTCTGCTATCATTTCTTACCTCTGTTATGAGCTTGTCGGTTGGTGTTCATTTTGGGAGTGTGGTTTAGAGTTGTGTATTTGGGGTTTCAACACCGAGCTATAAAGTAGAGCTGGTGTGAGCATTATTCATTTTGTGAATTCCAAGTAGGGGCAATTTCTTACCTTCTCACTCTCTCTTTATAATTACATTTTATCTTGTTTGTAAATGCATGGTTCTCAGTTTAGATGTAGAAGAATCCGTCATTTAAGCGTGGGTATAGAAATTCTTGAAGCTCTATGTTATTGTACAGCTCTGTTTGTATATACTGCGAGTTCTTGGGTTTTTGATAAACAGTCCAATCTCACTTGATATGTGATGTTTTAAATATAGATTTATAGTTTATCATTGGAATAGGGAAACTTGTGATTTGGTTGTGATAGTTTGCAAAGAACTATTGATTTAAAAAAAGTTTGAACTTGCTGTCAAAACAGCATACCTTCAGTGTTTCTCTGTTCTTGAATCTTGAGCTAATAGCCGAACATTATCTATATCAAATAAGATATAAAATAGTTTATGATCATATATGACTGTCTTATGAAAATGGCAAAACCTTAAGTTGACTGTGATGATTCGAGAACAAATGATAATATGCCGATAATCAATTTACTTTGATATAACAGTAGATTTTGTTTAATTGAATACTAACAATTCTTTGGTTACTTTTATTTTATTCTTTTATACACAGTAGATTGGATAGTATTGTATAAAAACAAAAAAATAAATAAATAAATTAGTTATTAAGAAAACAGCAGGTATTGTTGAATAATGGAGTTGTAAGTGTCAAAGAAAGAACATCCTTACATTTTGAAAATATGGTCTTAGTTGACAGTTATATAGAATACTGTAGTAAAAGTTTTTATAAACTTAGAAATTTGACTATGATTAGAAAAAGAAGTTATATTGATTTGAATGTATAGCCAAAAATGTATGACAACATTGTTATTGGTCAACTGTTCAAACAATGATGGGATCTGAATTTGTAAGAAAACTATCAATGGTGTTAGAATGTTGTATTACAATTCAGTCATAATGTTGAAACAAAAAGGAATTTATTTATATTAAATGTTGTACTCTATTTTATTAAGAATTAGAGTTGTTTTCCAAATTCTATTGAAATGGAAAGGTTATTTCATTTTAAGTTTCGATTATGAAATATGTTGATGAAATTCATTTTCACAATGAAGGTATCTTTTGTACTTGATCTTACTTTTTAGCTATTTCAAAGGATAAGTAAAGATTATCATGACAGCAGGGATAAGTAGTATAGTACTAAGATCAGTAAATATCATTAAGTTAAGATGTCAATTTAATTGTATTTATGCGTTCTATTATTATAATATTTATTTCTATTATTGTAGTAGTCTAAATTTACCTTGGAAATAGGCAATGTTAAGATATGTTCGAATAGATTACAGGATGTAGTATCATGTTGAAAACTGAGTTATATATGTAGCATGAACATTCTTAAAAAATCTGTTTGATGTGTGTTTTAAGATTAGCTGTGATGAACGTATATCAAGGTGGCTGAATTTGGTTTATCCTATTTAGTTAATTAATTCGGTGATAATTATAAAATGAATTGGGTAGGTTAATTACATATAAAAGATAAGTTGACCTTACCTATGACTTAAACCTATATGGTTAAGTACGGAGAACAAGGCATATCTCTATTCTGTCAATGACAAGTATAGTAGAGAAACCCGTTATATGTTGACTATGAGCATACCATACATGGATGCAGTATCTTAGTGCCATAATGATGACACCTTAATATATATATATGTTTCATTTACATGTTATTCTTAGTGCGAGTTTAATTTTGCAATAATGAGTAAAGGTTTACTTCATGCATATTAATTTTGGAACTGCACTATGTAAAAGTGAATTAGATATCTGCATTATGGTTTTGTATATGATTGGTCTAACATGCATGTAGGTGGATTACGCTTTTCAACTCAGTGTGTACTAAGCCCTCTTTTGTTTTGTATTGCATTCTGTGTGATTCTAGGTGCTTTGAGATTACAAGTAGCTAAAGATGTTTATTGAAGTTCTTCTTGAGTCATTATTTATTTGCTTGTAGGGTCCATATTTTGGACATAGGCATTTAAGGATGAGATTGTACTTCATTATTGTTCTGAACACAATGTGTATTAGAATCTTTATGGAATCATATTTGGATGATAATTACTTGTATTTTGAGGTTTTTAGATTTTGAGTGATTCAATCTATGTTATTGTACTTATATTAAGTGGAAATAAAAAAATTGCGTTCTTTGTTCTTGTTATTTGATTCAAATTTTGGTTCTGTTAGTGGAAGTGCTACATTAAAATACATGATATATGATCAAGTCTACCAAAATAAGTGCTATAGATGAGAGAAAAAGAATAGGATCCCACCTTGAGGGATAGTAGTGGTTTTTCTTTTAGATCTCAACTAACCCTATCAATTTGGACCAGAGATAGGCTAAGATATGAAATGCAAAGACATATAACTCCTCACTACAAAAATAAATTAGAACACTAGGAACATGTGTCTTTTGATATATCTATACTTAGTATAGTATAGTTTGTGGAAGCCTATACCTATAGGAGATGAAAGTGGAGATATCATATATTTGATGGATACTTTCGTTTTGTATCATCTTTTCAATATTTCCAATTCCTGGAACTTGCACGTACATACAAAAGGGATGGAATTCTTTTTGTGGAAAGGGGATTCCCATAGTAATCCCTTGTTTAGGAATCAAAATTTAAATGAATATATTAAATAATGAAGACAACATAAGTCATAGTATTCACCATTTTGTTTTATACCTTCATGTATCGATTCAAATCATCTATCTACAAATATGTCCACTTTGTTACATGTATGTTGAAATGTAGAAGTAGAGTGTAGGATGTCTTCACTTATGTAATAGATCAAATTTTCTCATGAATCATGGATTGTAGAAGAAGGAAGAATAAATTAATAGTGTATATTTTTCCTTCCTTGATGGCTAACTCATTTATTTTATATAGATAGAGCAACAAGATGTATCAAATGAAATTCTTCATTGCTTGATTGATGAAAATGCTAGCTTGCTTGAAACCCTTAAATGCACAATGTCTTGATGGATTGTTATTTTTTGTATGTGGATGGATGAAAAACTAAAGGGAGAAGACTTTATTTTATAGTGATTTAGGGTTTCAAATTTTGAGAATCCAAATCTAAAAGATATGAACATAAACAGAAATATTACATTAGGCCTGTTACCCTCAAAAAGGGCCTTCGAAGTATAGGTCACCCTTAGGTAACCTATACTAGGAGGGTACCAATTTTAAGAAAAATGTATGGGGATGAGTAAAGTCTTAAGTGGATTAGAATGATTTAGAAATATGCATGATGAAATTGATTAAAAATGTACTTGAATCTTTATTTCACCAAGATAAGGCTTAGGGTAAGAGTAAATTTTATTATTGGAGAAAAAATGGAGGAGGATGCATATAAATTGGATCCTACCTCAAAAAATTTACAAACTAAAAGATAGAGAAAATTTAAAGGAGGATGTATTAACCTTAACTATAAAAACAATTAGAAAAGGGAATTGAATTTGGTAAATGAGTGGGAAATTGTGTATAGGAACTAGAGACAACATAGAGTTTTGAGAAAAAAATGAGGAAATAAAAAGAACTTGATTTATTTGATGTATATTAAATTAAATGCAATGAGAAGACTCTAATTTAAGAGGGCTAAAAGGTCTCAAAAAGGATATAAAGTAATGACTACTTTCAAGATGATACAAGGGTAAAAGCACAAAATTGTGTTACATTTTAGGCTATCTTATTAGCACAACTAAATTTGAGTATTTCTAACTAAAAAAGCTATTTTGGTCAAATATATGGTCTAGATAGATTCATTCTAACTAGGTTAGATAAGTTCTAAAACTTTTGCAACTGGAATAATCTACTAAATGCATGTTTTATACCAATTTGGGTCCAATTACTAAAGTAATAATTTTTGAAAAGTGATGTTTCAATAACTTCCATTCTTTTTAATGGTATCTTTTTTAAAATATAAAAACACCCTTTTGTAGAGATCAAAGTCAAGAATATGCTCCTATAGATATTATAATATTTAAGTTACACATATTATATTATACTAAAAAGATATTGCAAGTTGGTATTTTGATAGTTGAGAAGATGTTGATTTGGAGAAAGAAAAAATAGTAATTCATATTAAAAAATAAAATGAAAACTATATTTTTTCACTATAATAGAGTTATTTTTTAGAATATTTAATTTCAATATTGATTTGGGTAGACTTGTTATGAGAAATATAGCCGGAGATGAAAATTGTTGATTTTAGGTGTTTTGAAATTTTAATTATTATAAAAGATAAAATATAGGTCAAAACCCAATTTCTCAATTTTAATGCACTAGTTGTATATTTCATCTATAACATATCCCTCTACCTCAAATTTCTAAACATTTATTTTATAGTCCTTTTTTAGTAAGTTTTAAGATTGGTTTGGAAAGAGGCATAAAAATGGTTTCTAATTTTATATTATACTACTAATAGTGGGTCTTTTTAAATTAATTTGTGCAATCTTTAGTTGAATCTTATAAAGGTTAAATTTATGGGTTGGCCTTTCAAAATATCTAAGCCCAAGGAGTGTAGAGAGCTCATATAAATAGTTAAATATGGGACATCTTGTTCAATGGAGATTTAATGCCTTATTTTTAGGTTATGGAAATACACAATACTACCCTCTCCATGTAATTATATAAACCATTTGACAAGGAGAATATGTTCATTTGAAGTACTAATTATTTTTATTGCTTCAAAAGTTATTGTGCTAGCTACAAGGTAGAGCATAAAATGTCAAAAAGCACAATTCTAAAGACTATAAGTCATACATGAAAAGGTTCTTGGAAAGGGGGAAAATTGGGGCTAGTTGGTAAAGAAAATGGGTAGTGAAGATTTTATCTTCTCCACCCACCATGATTTACTTAATTTTAATGTTGTGAAATACTTCACTCTAGAGGGTCATTATACTAATTTTCACAATTATCACTTCCTCATTCTTAACCACAAGTATAAAATTAATGAATTTTTTTTTTTCCTCTTTTCATTATTAGAATAGCCAAAGGTGCCTTGACTCATTTTATTTAGATATTAATTTATGCTTTTTATAAGCATAAATTTGACAAGTACCCATTCCAAAGACAATTCCGCTCTTACCCTCAATAAGATCTAAAGCAAAATTTTGAACCTACCTAAAGCTCTATTAAAATTGATCTCAATGAGAACTATCCCTTCCCTAATAAGCCTAATCTAAGAGGTAAGAAAAAGGATAAAAAAATTTAACTTTGTCATTCCCCAAATTTCTCTTAAAACTATTTCTCTTGATACAACTCATTTTGAAAGAAAAACCCCTCTGTGTAAGGCTTCACATAAAAATATATAAAAACTAGTAAAGGGGCTAAGAAAATGATCCATAAACCTAATTATAACAAGGAGGTAGATGATACTAAGAAAGTCAAAAATCTAGAAGAGATGATGTAGGACATGATTTTTGGGGAAATGAGGTCATCTCCTATGTTGAATAAAGAGTTTAAGGGAAAAAGAAATATGGAGGGAGTGGTGTTTGAAACTGATTTTTAATATGAACTAATTGAAGGAAGATCCATAAATAATTTGATGATGTTGACTATGAACAGGGAGAACATGACTCATGGGAGGAGGAAAAAGATAAATCTATGGACCTAATAGTTAATCAGAACAATCTAGATGAAGTAGCTTTTAAAACTTTTTCCCTCTATTATAGATAGAGATGAATACATGGAAAATACCCCTTGATCACCCCACCCCAATAAAAAAAATGATATCTTTTAAAAAATAAAATTAGATCCCTTATATGATCTTTAAAAAAGAGTGTTCATCTCAAGGACTTGACAACTTTGTCTATCATTAGTAAGAACATTTTAGCAATATTATCTTCTCTTTGTGTGGGTTTTGGATGGTCTTTTGAAGAAAAATATCTTCAATGTGTTACTAGTAAAACTAGGATGAGAAAGATAACAAGGTAAAGGAAATTTGATGTTCAAAGTGACGAGGAAGTGCAAGATGAAGATAACAAGGACAAGATAGGTGAGATGAGGAGTCTCTCAAGGAACTAGGAGATGATCACTAAATTTAATGATTACAAAGTTTAAAATCCTTAAGGTTTATATGCCTTTATTTTTTCTCATTATACTAGAATATGTTAGTATTACTATTATATTTAGCATGCTTCATAGTTACTATTTGTAGGATTACATTATTAAACTTACAAGCTTGGGAAAAATGAGGTATGCTCATGTTTTGTTAAAAACTCACTCTAATAGGTACTTAATGTTATTTTTGATGAAATGTTATCATGTTTAATATTAATAGTAGTGTTAGGTTAGAGTTAGATGCATATATTACTATGTTTTTTTTTTATTGATTATGGGTAGTTCAAGTTTTCAAGGGCTTATAACTATATAATGGTCTTGAACTAGGTATTCTTGTACTATGATGAGAATTTTCTATGTTATTGAACTATGATATCATGACCCATTCCTTGCCAAATTGATTAAAAATAATTAGGTAGATATAATTTTGTATTCTCAACCTACACCATAGCATTTTGAAATAATTTGTAAAACTTGTTAGATTATTTATCTTATTTATCCTCACTCGCTTGTCCTCCACCTTGTTGTGAATAAAATCATAAAAAATCTATCGACACATTTTCATAAGAAAAGTAAGGTTCTTGAACAAACTATAAGATCATGTCCTACTAAGAAAAACCACGTCATCAAATATGCAAGAAATATGGAATTCAAATAAGAAATCCCTATTTGACTATTCAACCATCCAATTACTTAAAACACAATCAAAATTATCAATTAGTTTTCCATGTTTTAATCAATATCAAATATAAACAATATTGCTTATTAATTAAGCAATTAGGATGCCAATTCTTTGATGTTGACCCAGTGTATGTCATACATCCATGACATAAAAGAAAAAAACATATGTTTGGTTTTATAATGTACCAATGGATGCATCAAATGATTAATTGCACCAATGATGTGATTTTGTACATTACACCACTTGAATATTTTTTTTAAAAAAATTGCTTCAAACATGCGTCCATCTTCATGTCTCACTCTCCATAGCCATCAACATCATACATCCACTATCTTAGATAGGAGTCTAGCCTACGCAATTGTAGCATGCCAACTTGACACAAGGAGGGAAAAGAATAACTAGGGCCAAAGGCACACGTAGCAATCCAAACCAACCTTGTAGAGTTAACACAACAGAAGCAAACACACAAAAAGGATAGCACCACAAAGAGAGAGAGAGAAAATAATAATTTTTTATTGATTCATGAAATGATTAGCATACATGCCTAGCTATAAGGCCTTCTAGTTTATGACTAGATACAATATACATTCAAGATGAAAAATCTAACATCAAATTCGTAGCTCCAACCACATATGCAACAAACTTTCTAAACTTTCACATTGTACTCTTAACTCCCTCTAATATGCCTAACCCTAAGTCTAAATACTCTATTTATACTTGCCAAAATAGCTTATAGATCATTCTAGAACATTGCATAATGGAAAGGCCGACCCAATAATGGTCTAGAAAAATACTAAGATAGGATCTTAACATAAATGTCACAAATGAAATAAATCTTGCAAGTTGGCTTGCACAAAAAAAGTAGAAATCATGTCCAAAATGCTGACACTTAGCATAAATAGAATAACTTGACACATGAAGAGTCACTCGACACATGAAGAGTGACTCAACATACACTAGGTAACTCAGCACATGAAGAGTAGCTTGGCACATGCTGCAAAGATGGGATAACATGCAAACCCGAGTGTTAACATGATGTGGGATAACTTGAAGTCATTTTAATCTACAAAATTACTGGCACTTAGCAATTGCTGCAACTCGGTAATGTCTGAAGCTCAGCAACAATTGGAAAAATGGGAAAAAATGAGTAGGATAACACATTGAGATGTTGCAACCTGAGCTAAATCCAACTCAAATTTAGAAATCCATGTAGCATCTTCAACTAGTCTATTTTTCCACTTCACCAAATATTCATAGTCATGCTTTCCTCTTGTGCTTTTGCCAACTCTTTGATCCAATATCTATTCAACTTATTCAATTTGCTTCTTAGGATAATCATCAGGTACAAAAACTTCACCATCTGACTCATGATACTTATACAAATCAACAACATTGAATATAGGAGATATATCCATGTCATCAGGTAACTCAACTTCATAAGCATTTCCACTATCAAACTTCTTCAAGATCTTACAAGGTCCAAACTTCTTCATCTTTAGCTTACTGTATGTTCCAACTAGAAATCTTCCTTTCTTTAAATGAACCATCACCTCATCATCAACATCAAAAATATGATGTCTTCTAGACTTATCAGCATTCTCCTTATACTTCTAATTACTTTGTTCCAATTTCAACTTCACTTCCTTATGCGAAGACTCCATAAAATCAACAAATTCTTGTCCTATAGCACTTGTCTTCTCTTCACCAACAATATCTCTTAAATCTGATACTTGGGTAGAAGCAACGAGTTGGGTGACAATTCTATGGAAGTCTACAGATTGAGATCATGCTCTTCTAGAAATGGGTACCTGGTTCTAAAAATGGGTACTCATTTTAGGCTCAGGCACCTAATCCAAAATATAGAAAATAGGCACCCATTTTTTTAAAAATCGGGTACCCATTTTTTATTTTCAAAAAAGGGTACCAATTTTTGAAAACATAATAGATTTCTATTTTTTTAGAAGTGGGTATCTATTTTTGAAAAGTTTTTAAGAAACGGGTACCCATTTTTTACTTTTCAAAAATGGCTACTCGTTTCTAAAAATTTTAATTTTTTTTTTTTGGAGTGATTTTACAAGCTGATTTGACTTTTTCAAAATGGGTGCCCATTTTTTGAATTTCAAATAACGAGTGCCCGTTTCTTACAATATTGGGCAAGATTTTTTTCTCCTACCTTAGATTTTGGTTTGGGATATGCTTGGTGAGGCCAAGCCTATGCCTTGGCCTCTGAAGATTTGGCTAAGGCATTGAACTGACAAATTCATGCCTTGCCATAATTTTTAGAGGGTCTTCCCAATCTTATTTTTTATGAAACAAAAACCCATTAGAGATCTCACTTTCCTAGTTTCAGAAATATAAATTTTATAGTGTTATGATTTTATTTACTATTTTTGCATTATTTTTTAATGAAAGATCGTACCTAAATGTAAAATAGTAAAGTTCACTAAAACTTTAATAACTTTTTTATTTTGTAATTTTTCTTAAATTAATTTATAAGTCACCAATCTACATACGGTTCTTTTGAGGTTGAAAATTTTGAAAAAAGTGAAATTTTGATCAAATGATGGTGTCTGTACGCGAGAGGTTTTAAAATTTACCTTTATAGCCAATTAATAATTAATAAAAAAAAAATTATTCCATTAAAAATTAAGGGAAAATATTGTCATTAATCTTAGGTGTATTAGGTAACTCCCTTTAAAAGGATTTATGAAAATTCAATTATTTGTATCAAATTATGGTGTCTGTACACGAGTGTGGTATAGTCCTGAAATACACATTTTGAAAAAATGATTTTTAAAGATCCATACCAAAAATAAAATCTATCATATGGGTACACAAATAAATTACATATTCAAAAACTAAGTTTCGAACACTAAAATTTTTATTTGTGAAGTTTTTTTATATTCAATCTCTAAATGCCTCAAATTTTGACATCAATTGACAAGAAATTTCAAAAATAAGAAAAAAGACTTCCACTTTTTGCCCAAAAGTGAGGCCCAACTTCTTGCACTTACCCACTCCTCTATGCTTCATTTTAGTAACAATCTCAAAAGGTGTCTTTTTTGTACTTCTATTCACAAAATTATTATATGCAAACTTAGCTTGTGCCAATACCATCTCCCAATTATGTGTTTCATCTCCAACTAAGCATCTCAAAAAATTACCCAAGCTTCTATTCACAACCTCTATCTATCCATCAGTCTGCAAATGGAATGTAGAACTGAACTTTAGCTCAGTACCCATCTTCTTCTACAAAATCCTCCAAAAATAGCCAACAAACTTACTGTCTCTGTCAAAAGTAATACTTTTGGGTAATCCATGCAATCTAACAACCTCTTTGAAGAAAAATTCAGCAACATTCTCAGCATCTGATGTCTTCTTACATGGTATAAAATGAGCCATTTTAGAAAATCTATCCACAACAACAAGTATAGAATCATACCCCTTTGTTGTTTTAGGCAATCCAAGAATAAAATCCATACTAATTTCACTCCAAGTTTTCTTAGGAACAATAATAGGTGTATACAAACTAGTATTCTAACGTACTCTTTTTGCAACTTGACAAACTCCACAACTCTTCACAAATTTCTAAACATCCTTATACATTTGTGGCCAATAATGCTTCTCTTTTAGCAAACTCAATGCCTTATCAATTCCAAAATGTCTAGCTAATCCACCACTATGCTTTTTCTTAATCAAATTCAACCTTATAGAACTTCTACGGATACATAGTTGAATGCCTTTGAACAACATGCCTTCTTGAATGAAATATTCATCATACTTACTAATGTGATCTATCAAATTTGGTGCTCTGGACTCTCTCCATGCCTCAAAAAAATCAGGATCAGCATCATAAAACTCTTTCATTTCATCAAAACCAAGAATTTCAACCTTCATCTCATTCAACAAAGAATGTCTTCTATTCAATGCATCGACAACTTTATTACTAACTCAAATCTTGTGCTTAGTCACAAATGTAAAACTTTGCAAATACTCAACCCACTTCATATGTCTTTGATTTAATTTATGTTGACTTCCCAAGTATTCTAAAGTTTTATGATCAATATACAACACAAACTCCTTAGGAATCAAATAATGTTTCCACTTCTTCAAGGCTTGAACAATAGCATAAAACTCTTAATCATACAAAATATACTTCCTTTTAGCATCATTCAACTTCTCACTAATGAAAGCATCAGGCTTACCTTCTTGACTTAATAAGGCTCCTATTGCACCACCACTTGCATCACACTTTATTGAAATCAGGAAAAGCTAATATAGGTAATTCAACAACCCTTTGTTTCAAAGTCTCAAAACTCTTAATAGCTACATGTGTTCACTTGAATTCCTTTTTATCTCCTCTCATTGTCTCAGTCATAGCATTGCAAACAAAGCTAAAATTCTTTATAAACTTTCTGTAAAAACTAGCCAAACCATAAAATGATCTTACCTCACCCACATTCTAAGGTGTAGGCCACTCCAAAATTACTTTAAGCTTTTTCAGATCCATCCTTAAACCATCAACTGAAATAATGAATCCCAAATACACAACCTCCTCTTGAATAAATGAACACTTTTTCTGATTAATCAGGAAATTTTCATCTTTTAATCTTTGCAATACTTGCCTAACATGCTCAAGATGTGATTCCTTAGTCTTACTGAATATTAGAATATCATCCAAATAAACAATCACAAACTTACCCAAAAATCTTTTCAGAACTTTGTTCATCAACCTCATGAAAGTACTAGGTACATTAGTCAAACTAAAAGGCATAACCAACCATTCATACAAACCATCTTTTGTCTTGAAAGCAGTCTTCCATTCATCACCTTCTCTGATTTTGATTTGATGATAGCCACTCTTCAAATCAATCTTGGTAAAATACTTTGCCCCACTCAAACAATCCATTATGTCATCCATACTCGACATAGGAAACCTCTATTTCACCATGCTCTTGTTAATAGCTCTAGAATCAATGCACATCCTCCATTCTCCATTCTTCTTGGATGCTAATATAGTAGGTACATCACATGGACTTAGGCTTTCTCTGATCAAACCTTTCTACAAAAACTCATGCACTTTTCTATCAAGTTCTTCATTCTCTATAGATGTCAATCTATATGGTGCTTTGTTTGGCAAACTAGCTCTAGGAATCATATCCATACAATGACTTATACTTCTTATTGGTGGTAAACCATCAGGAATATCTTTAGCAACAATATCCTTATACTCGTTTAGCAATTTTGTAATTTCCTCTGGTACTTGGCTACCACTATCTACTGTCATTCAGTCATTACCAGCTTCTGTTATCACTCAACCATTACTGCCAACACTCAGTCCTCTAGGAACTACAACAAAATAGACTTGATTCTTCTTCACTTCTTTTTCAAATTGTTTCCCACACACCATGCAAACTTTTATTGTAGTGCAACTAACCTCATCTAGACTTTCAATCAAAGGCAACAGTATTTTCTTCTTCCCATTCACCCAAAGAGTATATTGATTCAATCTTCCATCATGTACAACATATCTATCATATTGCCAAGGTCTACCCAACAAAATATGACAACAATCCATAGGCATAGTATCACATAGTACTTCATCAAAATAATGCTCAATCTTGAACTTTACAACACTTTGTTCACTTACCAATCTCTTATGCTCATCTTTGATCCATGAAACATGATAGGGTTTGGGATGTTTCATCCTCTATAGCTGCAACTTTGTAACCAACTCTTCTGATGCCAAATTTGTAGAACTTCTACTATCAATGATCACCTTGCAGCATTTTTCAGCTATCTTACATCTGGTCCTGAAAAGACTTCTCCTTAAAACAGGTTCCTCATCACTTCCCTTATTACATAAGGTTCTTCTCACCATCAAATTTTCTCTAGCCTCAAGTCCTCTTGGTGAACTCTCAATGTTGTCTTGAATCATAGTATTTCTATTATTTTTCCCACCTTCAGAAGATCTACATTCAAAAAATCTATGCCCTTCTTTACCACATCTAAAACAATTACCATAGAAACCACCTTTGGAACAAGAATTACCTCTTCCTTGGTATGATCCAATACCTCCTCACTATAAGCTACCACCTTTCTACTCAGTCCTATCTTTGTCATCATTCTTCCATTCAGATTTTCCTTTATCATGCACAGAACTGTCAAATCTACCACCTTCTCTATAAGACCTACCTTTGCCTCTTTGAAATCTACTACCTCTACCTCTTTGTCTTTGTTCATGCTTGATTGTCAAGATCTCCTTAGCTTTCAAGGCATATTGATATGCTTCTTCAACACTTTCCAACTTCACAAAACTTATTTTATCTTGAATTTTGGATCTCAATCCATTTATGTACCTTGCAATTTTCTCAACATCATCATCCACATCTCTATATTTGATGTCCAATCTATAGAATTCCTTGATATACTCTTTCATAGTTATGTCTTTTTGCTTTAAATTTTACATCTTTCTCAACAACAAGCTAACTTGGTAATTAGTAGGAAGGAATTTGTTCTTTACCTTACTCACCATTTTTTGCCAAGTCTTGATCTTCTCCCTTTCTCTCCTTTGTCTATTAGTTTGCAAATGTTGACACCATAGTGATGCATGACCTTTTAGCCTAGTAACTAAAATCTTCACCTTTCTATTATCAGGAGTGTTTTCATACTCAAAGAACTTCTCCATATCTAAGATGCAATCCAACACAACATTAGTATCCAACTTTCCATCATATGGAACAACTTCTACAGTAGGCTTTGAATGTGCCCTAGACAATACTCTCGGCAATCTTCTCTCATTTTGATCTTCTTCCAGTTCTAGATTAGGGTTTGGTGCTATCATTTCATCATCACTCACATCCTCAAGATGAGTTCTTCTCCTCTAGGATATCTCCACATTGGTTGCAATTTGTCTCAATTAATCTAATATAGCATTATTGACATTTCCTCTACCATGAACCATCTTTACATATCTGGTTCCTGCAAGATTGTAACCCCCTGCAAGTTATAGGTCAAATCTACAGATTTGTAACCCTACAACCAAATCTGAATCAGTGTTCTACATGATCCAATCAAGCTACAAGGATGAACCTCAAGCTCTGATACCACCTAACACAAGGAAGGCAAAGAATAACTAGGGCCAAAGGCACACCCATCAATCCAAACCAACCTTGTAGAGTTAACAAAATGGAAGTAAACACACAAAGAGGACAGCACCACAGGGAGAGAGAAAATTATTCTTTTATTGATTCATGAAATAATCAACATGCATGCCTAGCTATAAGGCCTTCTGGGTTATAGCCAAATACAATATACATTCAAGATTAAATATCTAGCATCAAATTCATATCTCCAAACACATATGTAACAAACTTTTTGAACTTTCATGTTCTACTCTTAACTCCCTCTAATCTACTTAACTCTAAGTCTAAATAATCTATTTATGCTTGCCAAAATAGCTTACAGATCATTCTAGAACATTACATAATGGAAAGGTAGACCCAATAATGGTCTAGAAAAATACCAAGACAAGATCTTAACATAAATGTCATGAACAAAATAAATCCCATAAGTTGGCTTGCACAAAAAATGCAAAAATCACATCTAAAATGCTAACACTTGGCATAAATAGGATAACTCGGCACATGAAGAGTCACTTGGCATACACTAGGCAACTCAGGACATGAAGAGTAGCTCAATACACACACTTTGGATCTTGACACACACTGTAGAGATGGGATAACACATGAACCCAAGTGTTAACATGACATAGGATAACCTAAACTTGACTTAAACTACAAAATTACTGGCACTCGACAATTGCTGCAATTTGGAAATGTCTGAAACTCAGCAACAACTAGTAGAATGGGAAAAAATGTGTGGGATAATATGTCAACCTAGGATGCTCCTACATCACAACCATAAAGTCTCTAGCTCCCTCAGGGTCTTTTCCTAACATGAAGAACACCCTAACTTTGGCATGAGAATCCTAGAAACTTGGAACAAGAGGATCAAATATAGTTCTAGTGTGGGTTTTAAATATACTACTTTCCACATATGTATAAGTAGCCTAATCAAAGAATGTGGAAGGGAATACAAAACAACAACATATCGACACATATATAGTGAAATAAGTAAGCGTATGAACTCATATACAAAGGAAAAAATGAAAGAATATCTATGCATATGCAATACAATGAAATAATGACATATCTACACATATATTCAATAAAATAAAATGGCTTTAGCTACAACACTTTAAGAGCTAGATTTAGCTGACTGACCAGAAAAAATATATTGTACCCATTCTAATCAAAACTAACAAATAAAAAGACACAAAACCTACTATATCCATTTCTATCTCTCCCAAAGTGATGCATTACACCCAACCATAAGGAAACTAAATTCTCTCAAGTAATCCAAATAATATAATATAAATTAGAGAAATTAAGCCATATAATGATTCACACTAACTCAAGGAGTAGTTTAAGTTCAAAATTTAACTCAAATTGCACTATCTACACATAGGCATAAGTTTATGCATGCTTGCAAGGAAATGAGCATGAAATTTATGAAATAGTTTTAGTGCACGTATTTTCTTCACCATTTAGCATGATATCAATCTTCGAAATGAAGTTTTCTTGACTAAATTTCC
Source organism: Cupressus sempervirens (assembly GCA_028749045.1). Lineage (NCBI taxonomy): Eukaryota > Viridiplantae > Streptophyta > Pinopsida > Cupressales > Cupressaceae > Cupressus > Cupressus sempervirens. Next base: position 354,272,592 of record CM053792.1, on the reverse strand, counting down.
AATCACAAGGATTGATGTATTGTAATGCATGTTGCAATCCATTCCATAGAAAAACATAAATAGGAAAATATTATGGATTTTAGATTTGAACATAGTTCTTATGCACTATGTCAAAATTTCATATAATGCACCTTTTTTTTGTATAGACTTTAATGGATTATATGCTCAATAGTTTTATTTTATATAGAAGTAAACCAAACAAACTATAAGGAATATTGTTATATCACAAAGCTATGGAAATCCCTATGCATACCATTGAAATAATTGTTTATAATTAAGTTCAATGCCTATCAACACTCTTCCTAGGCACAAGATCTTTAAACATGATATCCAACATACCAAGAAAAATGGTATTCTCCTTTAACATTCCAATAAGTACCTATTTTCCTTAGAGAAAATTGTCATAAAGCACCAACTTTTGACATGTAATAATGTCATAAGAACATCTCACTATACATTATATATAGAAAAAGTACTTTCTTACTAATTATACTTGCTTCACTCATTATTCTAAAACAAGCTATATCATTCATATCACAACAAGAAGAAAACTTAAACTGTCATTTGCAAAATATTCCAATCCAACATATTCAATCCCTTTATGTGGTTCGTAGTCAAGTTGAACATAACATACATAACTATTGGTCCTTATGCCAATAAGAATGTTACCAATAATGGATGAGTTCTAACATTTCATAGACTACACAACAACTATACTTACAGTTAGAGTTTTCAATTTCATTCTCATTATGCATTTAAATTCATTTTCAAGGAGTTTTATTCCTAATGTTAAATGTCGATACGACCCATGTTTCTTTTCCTATGAAATTTTTGTTAACATTTCTACTAAGAAAAAGGAACATTTTAAATATTCCAACATGAGATTCAATACAAAACTTTTCATGTGCTTCCTGTGAACACCAAAAGTAACACAAAAATGACCCGCGCAACAAAAGTTACTAAAAAGAAAAATATTCAGAGACCCATTTTTGGAAACTTACTTCTTAACTCTAGCATGGTGGGATATACTTAAAAGAAACATATTTAGTGACCCATGGTCTCTCACACCTCTATTGAACAATCAATTTTGTAGTGATTATCTATTCTTAAGGCAACAAAATATTTGATTGTTTCACTTGTTTGGATTTATCCTATTTCTAGCTACGACAGAGTTCATTTACAATATGCACCTAAATAGATGTACACTAATGAAATAACTAACTTAAAAAATATATACAAGATCCCTTATTCATAAAGAGGAACAACAAGTTTAGAAAACTACTGGCCAATGTATTCATTTGTTTGTATATAGAATAAGTCCAAACAATGATTGGAAAATATGTTTAAATATGCCATCATGTACATGCAGCAATGCACATCCATTTTTAAGATAAAAAGGAATCAAAATGAATACTATTCATATTTCTTAAGGTTGTACATGCAATTTTGAATTCTAGTAACTGCAAGAAAAGGAAAATGGAATGTGGTTAAATGTTGGTTGACTTGAGGTTGTTTTCTTTTCGATTTTATCTTTAGTCTCCCCCAATCCTTCAATCGTCGATGATCTTATTCCAAAATTATTTTTGTATTTAATTCTCCCAAATTCTTTAGGTGCATAATTGGCCTAATTCATTTTCCTTATTCCTAAAAGAAAGTTTTCTTTATACTTATCCCATCAAAATTAAATTATCAATTCATATCTAATGCATGATCATCTTGGGTTTTCTCGGTGACTACTTTGGATTTTATGTGGGGAGGATCAGTTATGCTTGGTAAAACATTGACACTTGGCATGGTTTCTTTGATGCTCTATTTGGCATTGATTCTATGTTAACTGAGATGTTTATGGGTTGACTTGAGCATTTAATTTTGGTTGTAGGTATTTAATAAGTGTTGTAGCCAACTTATGGCTTGCATGGGCATTTAATGTAAGGGTTTATTTTAATTTATAACATACTAGGCCAACCTATGGTGTAGTTGTGTATAAGTAGTCGGTCTTGTGGAGTCTTTTGTGATAATCATCTAGCTTGGAGAAGAGGATGTGGAAGAGGAGTGAATTTTGAAGAGCTAGAAGCTAAGACTTCAAGGAGATTTCTTGGTTGGCTTGTGAGCACAAGTTTAGATATTCTTTCAAGGTTTGTACTAGAGTGTGGATCTATGCTAGCACATGTTTAAATTGGATCTTGAGGGATCTTGCAAAACTATTACTTGTTTCGTATTTGGTCATAACCAAGAAAGCCTTATAGCTTGACACATTACATGTAATCAGTTATTTTATGAATAAAGAGTTGTAGTTTGGTATCAGATCTTGCATTGTTTTTGTGTTTATATTGGGTGGTTATGGTTATTTGTTGGGGGCTAGGACATCTCATTTGGGGATTCTCCTATCTTGCACTATGTCAGATGGTATCAGAGAATAGTTTTTCCTAAGTGTCTAGACAAACCACTAAATTTGAGGTAGTTTGCACCATGACCTTGGATTAGGACAAGTTGATCTAATTAATATTGTAGTGGATTGTAATTTTTGGAGTCCTAGATATATTGGTTGTGAGGTAGAAGATTGTGGTTCTGACTTGAAATTTTAGAGGACTTGCAAATGGATCAATGGATGCAAAGATGGAAAGTTGATGTCATTGAAGAATGATCACAAAGAGTTGTGTGCTTTATGTTGTAGATCTATGTTCTTGGACTTGTTATTTGTTTCTAGTTATTCATGCAAGGTGGTAGGTTGTGATCTGACTTGCAAAAAAAATGGGTTTATCACAAGGTGTGTGGGAAGGATTTGTTGCAAGAAATTTGTAAAGATCTTGGAAGATGTCTCTGAGAAGATTGGACCCTGGGATGATTACAAATTTCTGTGATATGATAAGGAAGAGGCTTTCTGAAATGTTTGCTTTGTTGGGGTAGTTTGATTGATCAAGTTAAGGAAGGGATGGTTGAGTTCCATAGATGTTTGTGGAGCTAGAGTCTACCAACCTAGAAGAAATTTGTTTGGTTGGTTAGAAGACTTGTCCATGAGAGAACATGGGAGAACAAGGTTTTAGAGGAGGTAAAAAATGTATGTGAGGTTGGTTTTGATTAGTTTGTGGAGTCTGATATGAAAAATACAGAGCAATTGGTGGTTGTTTCTAAAATACCCAAGCTTATCGGGGAGATTCCTAACCTTTTTGATGCTAGGATGTAGATTGGTTTTCATGATTAATTGGATGGATCTGGCATCTAGATTGTAGAGTGCTTGGTTGTGGGTGATCAGGCTGTTGTTGCTAATGAGTTATGTGTTGCAGAGAAGATCTTGTTGTGAGCAATGAGATTGCTGATATTAAGAGTTTGGCATATTTTGCTGAGAAATTACATATTGTTGTTGATGTGGATTTTATCTTGAATCTACATGTTGTCATTATGGACGTGGAGTTGGATGCTCTTGTTTTTGATTGGATGGTTAAGATTTTGGTGTTTGACAAATGGATGTAAATGTGGATGAGTTACATGTTGAATTTTTTGTCCCTATTAGAGTGGACATCTTTGGTGAAGATGAAAATGGTTGTAGATTTTTCTTTGGGAACAAAAGTGTGGGACACACTTTTCTATTTACCTTAGGAGTTTGATGTAGGAGCATGTTGGGTTTTCTTAGTGGCTACATTGGAGTTCATGAGAGGAGGCTTGGTAGTTTCTTTGGAGGGTTCTTGGATGGATACTCGGTCAAAGAAGAGGTGCTCAATGGAGGTTACTAGGTCATCTCTTTGAAGTTCTTGGTTGAGAAATCAGTGGATGAATACACTTAGTAATCCTAGAGGTGCTTGATTGTTGAAGGAGCTACGCATACCTTGGGGCACTCAATCATCGAAGGTACTCAATAATTCTTGTGGGAACTCAGCACACACTGGGAGCTCGGTGAAGCTTTGTTGTAGTGTTGCTTGAATTTCTTGGTCTTTGAAGGAGTTCAATTGCTAGAGGAACTCAGTCTATAAAGGTGTTCCTTGACATATACTACGTGTGCTCAGTTGTGCTTAGTGAAATGCGGATACTTAGCATGGTTTCTCTAATGCTCGATTTGGTCTTGGTTCTATATTAACTGAGTTTTTTGTGGGCCAACTTGAGCATTTAATTTTAGTTGTATGTATTTAATGTATGTTGCAAGTGACTTGTGGCTTGCATGGGCATTTAATGTAAGGGTTTATTTTAATTTGTAACATACTAGGGCAACCTGTGGCTTAGTTTGGTATAAGTAGGGGGGGTCTTGTGGAGTATTTTTTGATAATCATCTAGCTTGGAGAAGAGGATGTGCCAGAGGAGTGAATTTTGAAGAGCTAGTAGTTGAGGCTTGGAAAACAAGGAGATTTCTTGGTGGGCTTGTGAACACTAGTTTAGACCATCCTTGGAGGTTTCTATTAGAGTGTGGATCTAGACTAGCTAAGGTTTGGATTGGATATCAAGGGATCTTACAAAACTATTACTTGCTTTGTATTTGGCCATAACTGAGAAGGCCTTACATCCTGACACATTTCATGTAATTAGTTATATTTTATGAATAAAGAGTTGCAATTTGGTGTCAGATCTTGCATTGTTTTTGTGTTTCCATTGTGTCGTTATTTTCTAGGGGCTAGGACATTTTCTTTGGGGATTCTCCTTCCTTGCATTATGTCAATATTCTAACTTATTAATTTGTTAATAATAGAATAAGGCTATCAATTAAATTAGTTAATCCACATGGCATTGAATTTTCCATTTTGTTCAGGCTGTGGAAAATGTTTCGGACACAAACTAATTTATACATGAAATTCTCATAATCAACTTGTATTGTAGTATATCATAAGTAAACATCCAAAGAATAATTTTTTCCTAGCGGGAAAAATTACATTTTTGAACTCAATTATCTAAAATTTTAAAAGGATATATAACATATGATTTTCTCTAAAAACTCATTCCACCAAGAAGTATATATTTATTATTGGGAGGTTCAAAAATACATTTTATTTAATTTTCATATCTATTTTACTATCACTTTGATTTTTATTTGAAAAAATTAGTGTTCAATCATAAATTTATATGCACTATGTAAAATGCCTATTAAACTTTAGTTTATAGGAAAAAAAATGTAGGACAAAATGTTATTGAGTTTATTAATTGTACAATAAGTATATATTGTGAAGATGTTATCCTCATGTAGAAATTAAATAAGTAAAAAAATATAAAATATGGATAAAATTGTAAGATTTTATACTGAATGATTAGCTCTATAACTCTACTCTACTCATTAATGATTTTTAATGGTTGTTACTACACGAGAAAACCTATCCTCTTCCACCTAGGAAATTAGCCTAGATTTATGACTAGTCATGTCAAATGGAAAAGGCATGGATACTAGGGGTATCCTTGGTGGAGGAGAGTTCACATTTTTATCTTCATCAAATCTACTAGAAATCTTGCATTTTTGGAGTATTCTGGGCCTAGGGCTCCTAAGTAATATTCGAGTGTGGTTGACCCTAAACCGAGCTAGAAAGCAATACTGGTGGGTAGAACAGACTCTAGACCCACCCCTAAGGCTACCCCCACTATCTAGTATGGGGATTCTAGCCTGGAGATTTATTTTCTAGATGTTGTTGTGGATCATTTTTCAAGAAGCTTTTTGCTAAGCCTTGTTGGAAGGTTTTTGGGTTATAGACCTACCATAGAGATGGTTAGGAAATGGCCCTCTAATAGGTGGAAGCTTAGAGAATTGATCACGGTTTCTTCCATGACGAGAAATATATCTATTTAGGTTCATAAATGAAGAGGATAGAGACCACAGTTTGGTGGGTTCTTGGAATTTGGAGAAACACATGTTAGTCATAGCTAAATGGAAACCCAATTTCAACCCTAACCTTGACCTACAGAGAATGGCCCTAGTTCGGATACATCTCCTATATTTTCCATTGGAATTCTAAGATGATAAGGTCTTCCAATGGATAGGGTATCTATTCAAGCACTTCATTACGGTAACAACTATTATGCAAAATAGGTCCTAGTTAGGATTTTCCAAACTTTGTGTGAATGTAGTCATTAATAACATGCTCCCTAGTTCTATTGTTCTAAGATAAAAATGGGGAATGTGGAGGCAAGCTATCAATGATGAGAATGCAAAGCTATATGTCCAAAATTGTAGACAATATGGTCATGTGGTCTCTAGATGCAAAATAGATATTAAGAAAAGGAATGATAAAGAGTTGGAAACCACAAAACCTCTGAGTGCCATAGATGCAAATCTTGATGAATCCATGGTGATGTCCTAGGACCAGCCACTATAGTTGGGGGAGCTAGTGAAATAGGTGAACTAAGAAGAAGCTAAGACTTAGATTGGTAACAAGGACCCAGATGATCTCTTAGAGGAGGGTGAAACCTATTAAGATATAGATGAAGTAGGATTGCTCTAGACTAACAAGGTAGGCACACATGGTTCAAGAGATCATTTGAAGGCTATGAGAACTCAGATGGAGGCTATTGCAAAAATGATGATCAAGAAGGATGAGACACTAATGTTTTAGACTGAAGAGAAAGAAGTGACTCTAGACCAATCTAAGGATGGATGAGGGGGCATGAGTGTGGTAGTAGGAAAAGATGAGAGGAATGACACACTGTCATGGGGCACTCTTATTATTAATATTCCATGTATTGAGCTTTAAATGATAGAGATGATCTCATCATCTTCAACTTTGGGTAGCCCTTTTGGGATGGAGGGGGGTAGATGGAACCCAAATAAAAGGTGCAAGACCAATATAAGGCTAGTATGGGCTCTAAAATAGGGATTGGTAGGCCCCCAACAAGGGTTGCAAGAAAAGAGGCTACCTCTCAAGACATAGCTAATGGGTCATAGAGGACCTTGGAAGATACCCAAAGAGGTAAAAAATGAATTTAATCTCTAATAATAGCAAGGGTTTTAACAACCCCAAGAAACAATTTGACTTCAAATCTATGATCAATTATTATTATGTGGATATCGTTCTCATTTAGGAAGTCAAGATGAGTAACCATAACTTTGATAAAAATGCCCATTTACTTGTGGTGAGGGGAAAAATATTATTATAGTGAAGAAATTAGAGCTTTTGGGGAGATTGCCACTATTTGAAACCCCAATAAACTCAAAGGATTGGAGATGCATTTTCACCCCCACTTTGTGGTAGTTTCCCTCAATGAGAAAAACCATAATTGGGTGTTACTAAACATTTATGCTCTGAACACTAGAGGCAGATGACTTTTGGTCTAGAATGAAGCCTCTAACTACATTAAGAACTTGAAGGATACTTGTTTCATGTGTGCGGGAGATTTTAACACCCCCTTATACCCTTCAGAGAAAAAGGGTGGCTTAGATGAGATCTTAGAGAGCATGCAAGATCTGGAGGTATTCTTGAGTCAAAATTACCTAATGGATATTGAGCTATAGGGAGTTCAATATACCTAGTATAATAATAGGATGGGAAGTAATCTTATTTAGGTAGGGCATGATAGAGTGCTAATATTGATAGGATGGGACATCCATCCTTATACCTCCCTCCACGGATTCTCAAGGTCGGTCTATAATAACTCAATTCTCTTACTCACTTGGCATTCCAATAATCACCATTGGAAGAAACCCATCTAATATGAAATCATGTGGCATTCACATCCTTGGTTCATAAACTATATCAACCGTTGGTGGAACACTAGAATACAAGGATCTTCTATGTATCACATAGCGAGAAAGCTAGGAATATTAAGATGAGAAGTTGACAAATGGAGTAAATATTCTTTCAGATATATCTTTAAATAGAAGAAGAAAATTACTACAATATGCAAGAGTTACAAGGGAGGATGGTGGAAGGTAGCCTTTCAATGGATACCCATAGGGAAGAAAAAAGATGGAGTAGAAAATGGAACATTATGGTTGGAAGGGAAGAATTTTTCTAGAAGAAAAGATCAAGAGTTCAACAGCTTCTAGAAGGAGATAGGAGCACATCATTTTTCCAAAGGTTATCTTCCAAGCATAAGAAGAGAAATACTATTTGGAAGCTATTCAAAAATGACAATGAAGAACCTTAGGAGTAGGAGGTTCTAGAGAAATGGATGATAAGCTACTTTCAGAAGATTAACAACCAACCCCCACCCCCTGTCCCCCTCCAAGTGTTCAAGTTAATACCTAAGACAAGTCTAACTTCCTAGAAGTTATGCACTTGGACATTGATAATAGCACAAACTAGAAATTTATTATGATGGTGACAAAAAAGGAAATCAAGAGTGTAGTTTTTTCCATGGGTCCCTCCAAAGAGTGGGACAAAATGGTTTTTCCTTGATGTTCTTCCAAGAATTTTGGGAAATCATCAAGTATGATCTTGTCCATGTCATGTGATATTTTATCAAAATAGGTAGGATTGTTAGAGAATTCAATGATATTTTTCTTTTTTTTATTCCTAATGTTAATGACCCTACCGGATTAGAAGAATTTAGACTGATAAGCCTCTATAATACTATCTATAAGATTTCCTCAAAAGTGATGGTCAATAGAATGAAACTTTTCTTGAATAAAATTATTAGTCAAACTCGGAATGGATTTGTTCCCAGGAGATAGATCATGGATGCTTTCATCACTTCACATGAGGTAATACATTCCATGGAAAAGTGTGGTAAGCCTACTATAGCATTGAAACTTGATATCTCTAAGGCTTATGAAAAGGTAAGAAGATAATTTCTTATTAAGATTCTTATGAGACTCAAGTTTGGGAAACATTTTATCACCCTTATTGGTGTGATGACTAATACTATTCAATTTTCAATGGTAGTGAATGGATCACCAAGACCTTTCTTCTCAGTAAAGAGGGGGATAAGACAAGGTGACCCATTTTTTCCATATCTCTTCATAATGGTTGTTGAGATTCTTGGTAGGAATCTTCTAGATTTAGTGGTGTGACTCAAAATCAAGGGGATTAAGCCTATAATGCCCGCCCCCCCCCACCCCCCCCTCCCCACCAAGGTTCTTCAAAATTTTGTTGATGATATCTTTCTCTATGGATTATCCTCTATAAGAGAGGCAATGGTCTAGACAAGGACTCTGAATGGATATGTTGAGGTGTTAGTATAACATATAAATTATTAGAAAAGAAAACTTTATTTCTACAATAAAAAGATGGGCATTTAGAAAATAATTAATAGGGAATTGGAATGCCAAGTTTCCTCCTTTCCTAACATTTATCTAGGTCTCCCCCTTACTATCAATGAAGTGACCCCTCAATTTTGGAATATGGTGGTTGAGAAGATGCACAGGAAGCTAGCAAGTTGGAAGGGGAAGGTCTTAATAAAGGTTGGTAAGCTTCAAATACTCTTGACTTCCTTGCAATGTATACCAATTTACTTTCTATCTTTATTTAAGAAATTTAGTAAATTTATAGATATTATCAACAAAAATAGTGTAATTCTTGTGGGTGGGAATGAAGGAAAATAAGAAGTTAACTAGTTAGTTGAGATACCTTGGTTTCATATTATGAGAGCTAAGTATTTGAGTTCCCCACCTTTCTCTCAAACTCTTTTTGGTGAAGATCCTCCAACTGGTTTCAAGATATGTAATAACATCACCAAGATAAGGAAATAGTTGAAAGGGAGAATGCAATTCACCTTGCGAGATGGTAACCAAATCATATTTTGGAAAGATAGATGGATGGAGGAAGGTCCTTTAGAAGAAAAAAAGTTCACCATGGTAAAAGGAAGGAGGGAGATTGGGATAGTGGAAATGGTGAAGTTACACTACATCCAAAATAACCAATGGAAGATATTCAACTAAAATACCATAGATGGGATGAACAAAGCCTTAGCCAAAGAGTTTAACATCTAGCTAAAGGGGACCCTTATCCCTTCCTTCCTAAAGGAGGATAGAATAATATGAGACAAGAACTCAAATGTGAAATTTGGTGTAAAGTATGTTTACACTTCCATAGTTGGTGATAGGGGATATCTAGAGTGGAAAAATGTTTGGCACCCTCAATTTTTACCCAAAATCATTTTTTCCTCTTGGTCGATCATGCACAATAGTATTCTCACCATTGATAACCTCAAGAGGCTTGGCTTCTAGATGTATAATAGGTGTGTGCTATGTTTTAAGGAGGAAAAGTTCATCTCACACCTCTTTATTCTCTACCCTTACTCTTCCCAAGTTTGACAAAGTATTTTTGTGCATATTGGATTATCATGAGTCTTACACCATTTGATCTCACAATTTATTCTTGGGTGGTAGTGCCCTCTCGACTATCCCCTAATAAAAATGATATGGAAGGCTATCCACATATATGTATGCTAGAACTTATGGGAAAAAAAAAACATATATTTAGAGATATAGGTACCACCTAGGGGTGCTTGTTCAAAAGTGTAGAGGAGGAATAAGCAAGGGAGCCCTCATATAGAAGTGGAAACCTCCTCCCTACCCACCAAACTATGCTGAGCAGGCCTTAGCGAGAGTGTGGGTTATTAATCAAAGTATTGAGAGAATGAATAATTCTAAGATAATAGAGAGGATGCAAACTAAATGATAGCCACCTCGACCCCCCCTGCCCAACCCTACCTAGTTGAAGTTGAATATTGATGGATCTAAGTGGGTGGAGTGAGTAGCTATGGGAGGAATAATCTAAAATTTTCTAGGTGTTAGTATTAGAGGATACTTAATGAAATATGGAAATGTCTCGAGTAATGAGGATGACATGTTTGGGCTTGTATGGGGGGTCAAGTTAGCTATGAGCATGGGGATTAAAAAATTGATTGTGGAGGGAGAATCTATGATAGTAATTAGAACTGCTAAGGGAGAGAATAAAATAGGGTGGAATGGCACATCGATCAGCAAGGTTGCCTAGTGTATCATGAATAGTCTTAATGACGTCAAGATACAACAAATATGTAGGAAAGGGACTCAAGTGGCAAACAACCTAGTGGGATAGAGACATGCAAATATTAATGATCAAGTTTGGTGAGATGAGAAAAATCTCCTAGTGACCTTCAAATCACTCATTCATAAAGAGTCAACTAATGATGTACAACCTAGTGTATGACAAGGGTTGTCCTTCCATGATGGGTTTAGTTAAGATTATTAACTATCCTACTATTTGAGTTGGGTGTGCTATGATGGTGATGATTAACTACCCAAGATGGGCTTCCAAACTGAAGATAGGGAGTTAATGAGATGTCATGGAGATTTGGTAATTTGGCCACTTCATTTAAACTTAATTGTTGTGATTACTAAAGGCCTTTATTCACTCAGGTTCTCTTAGCTATAAAAGCTACTACATGATTTGCAAGGGTTTGTCTCTATATTTTTTTGCAAAAATTTGATCAGTCGTGTAGAGAAAATGATGATTAGGCTTAATAATGGAGACAAGGAGTTGGTAGTTGATGACCTACTACCAAGATTATGGCAGGGGTGAATTTGAGACTTGAACCATTGAGAATTGAGAATATTATTATAGATGACAAAGTAGTGTGGTCCCATCTAAAAAAGGACAGATTTATTCTGTTTAAGGAAAGCATTGAGGGCCATGATGAGATGGTTACCAAGAAAATTTTCAATTCTCTACAGAGCTGTTGGGTCACCATCGACAAGGTCACTTTTGAGGTCATAAAAGAATAGATAGTCGATGCCACTAGCCTCTCATTGGAAGGGAAGTCATGGAGGAAGCAACCTAGAGTTAAAGATGAAGTGAGCCTCACGAGTCTCTTCCACTCTGATGAAGTCTCAGTTTTCTTTTGTGTTGGGTTTTCTCATGAGAAGCTTATAGAGCCATGGAATATGATTTGCTATGTTATCATGCACTATGTCACCCTTGAGGATAAAGTTAAGTTTTTCTATTACTACCATTTCCATCTTCTGAATTATTTCCAAAAAAAAGAACACATTTCTTTTCCTTTTCTCATGTTACACTCCATGGAATATTGTGTAGTTGGAATATAAGGAAAAAATGTGAGGAGGACAAAAATTACATAGTAAACCATCAAGCCTTGATTTTTTTAGTTTATTTAAATTTTTTATAGGCCTCCTCCTCTATAAATAACTGCACAAATCTTGTCTCCCCTTTCTAAACCAACCTCCAAAGACAACCCCATGGCCATGGAAAGGAAAATTAAGGAAGAGAAAATTGAAGTTTTGGATGTTGAAACTGAAACCATAAGGACACAAACCGGTTGACCAAGAGGCTGAGAGAGAAAAATCCCTTGACAAACTCTACCATACCCAAGATAGACAATTCCAAGAAAAGGTCTAGGCCTCATCCCAAATGTAAGGCCACTAGAGTAAACTATGGAGAAAAGGATGAATAAGAAATAGAAAATGAGGATTAAACCAAAAATATGGAAGAAGCTAGGCCTTTTCCCTTAAAGGTTTCAAACATGTTTAAAATTTTTACTCTAGATTCTAAAAATTTTGAGAATGATGAGCATGGCATGGTTACCTCACCGGTTAAGATAGGAACTCTTGGTAGCCAAGCCCAGGCGAAAAGAACCTAGGGAGAATAGAAGGTTAGGGATGAGTAGGGGAAAGACCACACTTAGCAGAAAGAAACTACAACAAAAAATGAGAACATGGATTAGGGGAACCAGGTGGTTGAGAAATTGGAAAAGTCAATTACAAAGTTCCTTCAATGGAATGAGAACCTGGAGGACAAGTTGGATAGCATGGCTAATATCTTAGTTCACGTCATGCACTTGGCAGCCACTATGCTCTACCTAAAGCAAATCAATAAAGATTGGGGAACTAATGATACAAATTATGCCCTGTATGGCTTCCTAGCTAATGATTGGCTTTGATTGCTACTAGAAAATCTGAGGAACCACTGATGGTTCCCTTACTAGTGTGGTTACATTTTGTCTTATTTATTATGATGTTTAATTATACTCTAAGCCTTCAAACCCATTTTGCTTTTCATCTCCGAACTGATAGTAGGGCCAATATTTATTTGATGGCCATAATTTTGTATATTGTTAAGACTCTTGATGCTTATGGCAATATTTACTTTACTATAATTGTTATTGGTGGCTTTTTAAAATTTTGAAAAGGGGTGGGATAGTCTTGTGGTAGTAAATACCAATTGATCTTTAGACAGTTGTTTTTTTTCAGTTACGAGTTAGCCCCCATTTTGGCTACTTCTTAATTTCAAAATTATGTGGATAAACAACTAATTAGTGAATAAAACATGCATTATAAATTTTGAAAAAAATAAAATTATGTAAATAATATTTTTTCTTTGAATATAATGAGAACAATATTCAATTCACATATGTATTTTATGGAGAATTCATATCATCCACAATGTCACATAGCTATACGGTATGGTAAGACAAATCTTTAGGTTGAAATCTCTTTGACTAAGAGTTGATAATCAGAAGTATCCACTCAACCAAATTCACTTAAGATAACTCTATAATATTTGAAACATAAATCTGATTAAACTATTGTCCCACACCTTATCCAAACAATTTATTTTTCAAACCTTTTACAATTAATTCAATATATAAAAAGATTTATGCATCACCAACTAAAATGACTTAAACATCACACACTAAGCCTAATTCCTAGATCAAAAGTGTTGAATAGTCGAAATTGACTTTTTTTAACAAGTTTAATTCTTCCCTTAATATGTGATGTTTTCACCAACTCACCTTATACTACCAGACCTCGATCAGTTATTACCGACATTAAGTCGATTCCATTCAGATGTGCCAACAATAACATCATGCGCGAAATGCTTCTCTATATTGCCAAGGAAGAACAAGGTAAACTTTCTTGTTTATTCAATCACTTACCATCTTTATGGGGATCATTATTACCTCACTGGATTGATGTGACAGAAAATATGTGGCAGCTCTCTAAAATGACATACAAATTACGGGGATTACAAAGAAGACGATATGTTGTAGTTTTCAATTGATTATTCATTGCAGTGAATGCTCTATGTTGTATCTGATCGGCACTTCGAACAGCGTTCACGAGGTCTAGTTTGGCTTTTACATATTCTGCAGTTGGGTGTATCTCACAGATTTTATAAACGACAGAATAAATTGGCTTGTAGAATTTACAAAAAATGGAGAAAGCTAAAATATTTTACTAATAGTCATTAAAAAAAAGGTATTAAACTGGTTAGTAGAGCAATCTTTATATCTTGTTTTAATATATTCCATGAGCATGATAAGGTTAACGGATATTATATTGTATGATAAAAAACAATAAAAGTTTGATCTAATTAACATTGTCTATTTCTTTCGTTGCTTAGCGTGATCCATGCCTTGCGAGATAAGAGTAATATTGACATGGCCTTTAATGGCTTTTGATGGATTAGAGAATATACATGCGTAAGATGATGGTAGCGCAGAAATAATTTATCATATCAGACAAATTATTGGAGATTCCTCTTATTAGAGCAATAGTCACATTTTATTACAGACAAAAACACTACACTCCAAATACTTACTGCCAAGTTCCAACCATCAAAAGCTCTCACAGCCATTATTTATTTGCTCCAGAGTTTTATATTTCTCCACCGAGATTCCATGCAAGATGAAGCGTCGGTCTGAGCGTATACTCCACACTTGAAATAATAACTATCACCCCCTGTCACATTAACAGTTATCCTCTGCTCTCCATCCACAAACACAGTCACTATTCTCAGATCTGTATCATGAATCACATTCAGATGAAACCACCGGTCATAAATATCAGGCGACACTACATCTGCATGATATCGCTTGAGATCTCCAGCCACAGCATCCAACATTATCACGGTAGAAGGCCCAACATACCCATGAATCTGCATCACACACACTCCACTCGTCCCACTCGGAACATATCCTTCTCCCTCGAATTGCCATATCCCACTTTTATAGTCCTTTCCCTGCAATACACCACCTGATATAAATTAAACAAACACAATTGAATATTGGGGCATATTATGTAAATTGTAGGAAGGGATGGTGAATAGAAAATAAATGACTAACGACTATGCGTATTTCTGTCCTGGGCCTGGTGTTGCTGCTGATATTATGAGATTTGTCAGTGCTGTAAACCCACATGTCATGGACGCCATCGACGAAGCTGTAACGTTCAGAGAGGTTTCTGTCATATGGTTTTTGTAACTCAATATTTGCGTCAGTTAATGTCTGCTGAGTGAAACCATCAGTTGGTGACCCAGTTGCACTTCCTATCCAAAACACCAAAAACCCACACAGGAGAGAAAACATAGCGGCCATCAAGATATTAAATCCTCAATCCAAGCCAATAGTCTACTTGATCATAGAGGGGAGATCCAATCCGCTCTTTATTTATAGAGGGAAGACATTAAATTGTAGCTTTGAAAATTTCAAGCACGCATTGGAGGACAACCAATGAAGTGGAATTGAGGCATCCGTCGCTGTGCTGTCATTTTGACATTTGTCTAGTGTTCTATGTATAAACAGTTCAGGAAAAGATTCTGACGGACTAGAATGAGGTCAATCATCGAAGAGTTTTAATAATTTTCCCTGTACATTATCTGTCTTAACTAATTATAATTGTGTTTTCTTCTATATTATGTAATAGTTTTCTCTCTATTATTTTCTTGTAGTAATCTTAAAATACAAACAAGGAAAAGGTCGTTATCATTAATGAATAAATAAAATGAAGCCATTGTCATTAATGAATAGATTTCTATTGTTTTTTTTTGAATAGTTATTATGATTTGTTGTAATTCATTATTTTTATGTGTTAGGCTTGGGCAAATTCAATCTCAAGACCTTTCACATGAGAAGCTCATAATTCATTGTAAGGTCTTGCCTCAACTTATATTGTTTGTCAGTGTTAATTCTAAAAAAAAATTACAAAAATATTTTAAAAATTATCAAAATGAAAAATGCACTAAACATTAGATCTAATTAACTAAAGTAAGTCAAAATATATTTAATAAGATTATAGATACAAAAATGTTGAAATGGTTGTTTATTTTGGAAAAGTAAGGCTTGAAACTACATAGAAACTGCTATAAGTCAAATCATTAGTTATATCATTGGAGATTATTGACCACACATTCTTATAAGTGATATATTTAAGTTAGTTTTGAATGTCTTTATTAGACCAAATATTGATAGATGCTCTTATTAGATCTAATTACCAAAATAATTTAAATTTGAAAGACATGAAATCTAGAGTACCTATTTATTACATTCTATACTTTTTTTTGTTTGAATCTAATGAGTCCTCTATCTCTTCATCTTTTATTTGATTGGGTGAATATAAACAAAAGTAAAAAATATATAATCATTCAAGAATAATTATTATAGATGCTTGTAAAATTGTTCTAAATAGAAATAGATTTTCATTTGAAGATGAGATTTGAATTTATAAATGTTGTGAAAATTTTGCTTGTCAAGCAAGACCAACTCTCAAATTTTGATTTTTTGAAACCTATTTATTAAGAAATGTTATAAATAAATAACTATCTTTAAGAAAATACTAAAGTTAGATATCTATATTATCTTTTATATTATTGAAACAATAAATACAATATGAAATGACATGATACATGTCAATTAACTCAAGATTACAAATTTAAAAAAATTAAAAAATTTAAGAACATATATAATTACATAAAATCTTTAATAAAATATATAAACCTGCGTGCTATTCACTCTAATTTTAACCCTCTAAATTCTGATGAAGTATGTCATTCAATAGCGAAATATCAAATTTTTAATCCAAATTTTATGTAATTTTATATATAAGAAAAACCGTAAGACCTTCCATACTAGAACTTTGTCATCTTATCATACAATTTCCTTTTCTAATAACTTTTGAAAAGAAAAAATGCTCTGAATATTCCTCTCCAACCAAAAGCTCTTAGACAAACAGACAACAACAGATTTCTTCCCTTATATAAAGACAAGAACATAGAAATAAATTTTAAAACTCCAAGACAAAAACTATGATGAACTTAATATAGTTACTACAAAGATTATGATGAACTTAATATAGTTACTACTATTGAACAACACGTCATGTTGTTGATTACGCTTACTATAAATTGTTTAATAAATAATAAATAAAACATTGATACATTATACAAAATTTCTCCATTGTCGTCGATTACCATGTAACTTTGTCCAGTGAACCGTTTGTTTTCTTTTTATGTTACGGCTGTTTCGAAGAATTCCATCGCTACAAATAATTATTATTTTTTCACTAAAAGGCGAGTAAGTTAACTATGTATTATCTTGGTTATTCAGAAAGAAAGCTTGTCACAGCTATATAGCAATGAAAAGTTAGCGAGTAGGAAAAATTCTTTTTGTAGGCCAATTTCTTCGCCACAACAGATTTCTTTTGTATTTTCGGTATCCATCGGCTGCAAAGCAATCTGAGAGAATATTTGAAAATGATTTGAAAAGTCAAATTTCACAGGATCTGTACACACTCATACAAATATTTACATGCATATATATGCTCAGAAATATAAACATATACAACTAAGAAAAACTGAAAAAAATCCATACTTAATAATTAAATAAAAAATCAAAAGAAAATCAAATGGTTAGTTTTAATTTAATTATAAATTTAAAAACTATCTTGTAAGACATCAAAATGATGTCTATATAAACATTTCCTACACAATTAACAAATACAAATACAAATACATAGACATAGATTGCAGAAATCAAATCAGGGTAACAATTAAGAATTCAAAGGATTTGTCCTTGGTCTAGGGCACCGCTTAAACATCACACACTAAGTTTCATTTCAATACTAAAAGTGTTAAATAGTCAAAGTTGACTTCTTTTTTTTAACCTTAATTTTCTCCTTAGTGTATGATGTTTAAATGATGCAGGAGCATCCTGGGTTGCCTTGTTATCCTGCTCATTTTGTTCACCTAGTAGTTCCTTCATGTGCTTAGCAGTTCTTCATGTGCTTAGAAATTTCTTCATGTGCCTAGTAACCCTGTTTTCTTCATGTGCCGAGTTACCTAGTGTATGCCAAGTGATTCTTCATGTGCCGAACTACTCAGTGTATGCTGAGTGTTTCTTCATGTGCCGAGTTACCCAGTGTATGCCAAGTGTTTCTTCATGTGCCGAGTTACTCAGTGCATGCTGAGTGTTTCTTCATGTGTCAAGTTACCTAGTGTATGCCGAGTGTCAGTATTTGGATGTGATTTTGCGAGCCAACTTGTGGGATTTATTTCATTCGCGACATTTATGCTAAGATCTTTTCTTGGGATGAGTCTAGACCATTGTTGGGTCGGCCTTCCTCTTATGTAATGATTCTAGAATGATCTATAAGCTATTTTGGCAAGTATAAATAGAATGATTAGGCTTAGAATTAGGAAGTTTTTAAAAAGAAGCTTTTAGAAAGAAGATTAGAGAGCAGAACTGAAAGTGCGAATTTGTAGTTGGATCTTTGAATCTGAATGTATTTGTAATTGGCCGCAACCTAGAAGGCCTTACAGCTGGGCATGTATGAAGATATTTTGATGAAACAATAAAAGTATTTCACTCTTCTTCCTCCTTTGGTTGTTGTTCTTTGTGTTTGCTTCTGTTGTGTTAACTCTTGTCGGGTGGTTTGGATAGCTGTGTGAGCCTTTGGCCCTAGTTATTCGTCCTCTTTCCTGTGTCATTAAAGGTGACTGTGGTTTACAAGCTAGTTGAATTTTAGGAACATTTAACAGATTCCCCGAATTCCCTCAATCCTATCACTATCCAATGTTTTTTAGAAATCATTCTTTCAAGTAATTTGTCCACTCACACACATTCCAAATTGACCCATATTCTCCTCGTGTATTTTGAATTGATCAACCTACACCATACACATATTTGAATTTTCAAAAGATAAATTCAATAATAAAATGTAGGTCTATATCCCCACGTATACACAAAGCATGGAAAATAGTATACACGCATTTTACTTCCCCCATTAGAATCCCTCAATCACGAAGATGCTTGATATTTTGTGTGGCATTTTGATTTTCCTAAGAAGATTTGCATATGCATCATCAATAGATTGCTCTACTCAACATAAGTTAACTAAGGCAAATTTGGACATAGAAAACCACATGACAAAAGAGAAGCCAAACATTAAAACTTAGTTAATGGCATTCATACCATATGGGTTTAAAAAATTAAAAAATTCATACACCAGAGAGAAACACTAAACCTAGGGTAGTAATCTACATAAGGATTATTTCATATTTTTTGTCCACTATTTTTCTCTTAAATTGATTTAAAGTTTCTCATCATATGTTATATTTTTTTGAATTTGGACTTCATTAGTAGGGATATGACTATACAAGCGTAGTGTGGAGATTTGAGGGGGATTTGTATGCCCCATGGGGAATGGTGGGAGTATCTATCATGCAATATTTTTAGCAATATTGAATATGCCTTGACATTTATGTTGTTTTTTTACCATGGAAAGCTAAAGTGTTACAGTGATCAAGTGTTGGCATTTGATATTTACAATTCGTGGATTCATGCCAACTTTATCTAGAATATTAATCATAGTAATACAAGGATACACCTCCCCTCCTTTTTGTCCCACATCTTAGAGATAGGGAGACACCTAGGACTTGGGGACTTTGTTCCCTTATTCTAAGCGGTGCCACCAAATTCTTCCACCTCCACCAAGGATGGGGTGATGTCTTGGTGTTGACTATTTTCTAATTTTGCTATTTTTTTTCAATGTTAGATGATCCAATTCAATGTTGAAGTATTTAGTCTTTTGCATCTTTATATCTTATATTGCAATACATCTTTTCATAACTAGCATTTTAAGTACCATATCTATAGTATATACAGCCCCTCCCATCCCTAGCCATTGTTACCCTATCATTTCTCCACCATCCCCAAATTAAGGCACCTATGTTCCCCATCCTAGGAACTTGTCCCCTAGTTCTTCCATCCCCTCATCCCCTAAAGTGGTATAACTAAGATATTAATCCAGAGCATGTGTTTGTGGATGGGAAGGAGAAAAAAGTTGTTGATGGAAGAGGTCACACTAGGCTTAGAATTTGGTGGCTATTTTGACCATATATGATAGGGTGAAAAATTGTAAGACCATATGAATTGACAACCTAAAATTTTAGAGAACGTCAATATGACAAATAATTTTATTAATAAACCATCAATACTTGTTAAAGGCAACATAGTATTATCTTTCATAATATACAAAAAATATGATTTTATAATATGTGTAATATATATGCATCATTGCATGATAAATATGTATTATTTTATTTTATAAATGTTTATATTTTGTGTTTGTTTCCATTTAGATATGTTTCTATTTTGATGATTGTATATTTATATTAATTTATAATCTTTGTTGAAATAAGAATATAATGAATTTTAAAAACATATTTTTATGTATTTTTATATTACATATTACATAATTTTATTAGTTTAAAAATCTATTAAAGCATCATGAACTTAAAAACTTCTTTTATTTGATATTTTTGTATATATTACTAATTACTAATTTTAAGTTTTCATTAAAAATTTTATACATCTTATTAATTTATATTTATTATTCTCATTTATAAAATATTTAAATTTAAAATGATGTCTTAAGTTATCTTAAAACTAAAAAAAAAGACAATCAATTTTTTTTTTAAACGTAAAATGAAAGGCATGAAAAAAAATTAACCATCATTAAAAAATCATATGGCAGGTAGGGGCGACGATCAAATTCCAGGCCTGCGTTGCACGAAGGATTATTTTAAGTTTGGAGTGTCACTTAGGAAAATCTTTCATCTTGTATGATATTTCATTGGATAATGTAAAAGCATGGAAGAAAAAACTTTTTAAGCATGTTTTATAGTTGGATTTTAATTTAATTCTCATTAATCTAAGATTTTTAATTTATTGACACATCAATGAGTGTGAATGCCATTCTATACAATTTTTTTGCTAGACATTGATATTTGTGTATTTCTTTTAAATAAGAAAATAGTGAAAATTTTATTATTTATTATTTATATGGTTGATTCCAGTTGGAGCCTTGCATTCATTAAGACTTGATCTCTAGTGGGTTCATTTGAAACCATTGAACTTCACTAATATACCAAGGGCCCATTGACAATTGATTAAAATATCTTTAATAGGTTCATATAGATAAAACTTTGTGAAAATATGTCGAAATGAAGAAGAGAAAGGAGTATGACAATATTATATAATGAACGTAAAGAATGTATTATTTTTTATTGACAATTTCCTTTAGAAAATGAGCAAGACAATAAAAAAGATGAACCTAAAGATGAAAGAATTATTTTCCATTAACAATAATTCAAGTTGAATTATCTTTTAACAATAAATGTAAATTGCATGTTAACTCATTTGATGCATAGATAACATTTAAGAACATTA
Organism: Cupressus sempervirens; assembly: GCA_028749045.1. Lineage (NCBI taxonomy): Eukaryota > Viridiplantae > Streptophyta > Pinopsida > Cupressales > Cupressaceae > Cupressus > Cupressus sempervirens. The sequence goes on along the minus strand of CM053792.1, from coordinate 354,251,241 downwards.
AATTTTTTATAAGATTTTATAAATTTAATTTTAAGATAATAAGCTACACATGTGACCTTAATTTTTGTCCTCTCAAAATGGAATCATATTATCTATAAATAAATAATCTTAGGATGAATATTAATTAGTTAAATTATATAAAGAAATGTATCTTCATTCTTAAGAAAATATTTGCAATATTATATTTTTAGAATATTTTCAAATTTTGAATCAAATGTAAAGTTTAAATTTCAAATAAGAGCACAAACTTGTTGGTATTTAATGGTGTGGATTCAAATTTCAATAAAGTGTTATTGATTCAATTTTAGAAAAATATGAGTTTTTTCATTTGTAGTTTATAAGTTTATAATTTAAATGGAAAAGTAGTTATCCCCATATAAAAAGGACACAATTTCTTCTTCTAAAGTGATAAATTTAAATTTAATGAATTCAATTTTCACAAGTTTTAACCATGTTTTATGGATGACTATTCTAACCACATACCATATAATTGAATATAAATCACATGAAAAGTTATAAATACCTTGATATTTTTTTAATTAGATCATATAAATGGTCTAGAAGAAATAATAGATATAATGCAACATTTTTATTCCTTGGGATGCACCATCTAATGCATTGGTCTCTATAAGCCACCTTAGAAAAAATAGCCTTATTATCAGAAGAGAGATTTTTTAAACTAGCTAAAAAGAGCATTTTTAGAATTTGTTTATGAGTTTCTTAAATATATTTTAGGAACATTTACATCCTTCATCCATATATTCTCTATATTGTAGCCTAGGCATTCTTCATTAAAAAGAGAATTTGTAGGAAGGAGAAGTTGTGTAGCTTTGTAATGATTCATTGAGTAGAGATTATTCAAGCTCTTGAAACATATGGGAAATGTTTTTAGTTGACGTTCAACAACTACTTGAATATAATATGGATTTCTTTTGATACATTTACATAATTATTATTATTGATTTGTTTCAATGATTAAAAAATTTGATTCAAAATGTATTATCATGGTTTCTAATTTATATATAATAGATCTGTATGATATTTGAATTAAAAAATATTTTAAACCTAATTTTCAAAAAAAAAATATAAAAAATGTGAATTTTTTATTATGAAATACAAGTTTTTAATTAATAGAATTTCTTATTATAAAAGAAATTAACAATTTTAGAAAAAATATTGGCAAGCTCTGTGAGATTTCTTAATTCAATGAACTATGTGTAAATTCAAAAATTTGCAATAGATTTAAAACTTGCACTCATCTAAAAATAGAAAGTCATGCAAAATTATACTTTTTAAGAGCTAAATATTCCATGAAGGAGCCTTTGCAAAAAAAAATCTAGTCAATATCCAAGCCGAACAAAATAAACCCTAATCTTATGGAACTGGAGGAGCAAAGAAATAGATTGAATCAACAAATAGCAGTTTTCTTTTAAAACTAGATAATCAAAAATAGAAAGTGGAGGAAAACAAGAAGAAAAAGAATGGATTACTATAATAAGAAAGAAAAGTTGTGCTACGTATCCAACTGGAGAATAAAACCCTAAATCTAGGAAGATCTTTAAAGGAAAACAAGCTCCAATTACAAACTCAAAATCATTCACCCAAATTGATCCTAATATGCACAATTGTTCAGTAATATACACATTCCCCCTTATTGTAGACCCCCTTTCATAATTTATATTCCTATAATTAGCCTAAACCCCAAATTTATAATCAGCCCAATAGGAAAGATTTAGCAAAAAACAAAAAAATATGATGGCAATGTCCAAAACACTAAAAAATAATCATTATAAGCAATAAAATTAGTGAATAGAGGTGAGGTGGGTGGAATTTTATGAATAGGGACTCTGTGCATACTGGACTAACTCTATTATGAAATGTTCAAAATGATCAAATGGTTTGAAGGACTTTGTGGAGACTAGGTAAGTATTTCTTCTTTTCCCAATAGATTATGATATATTCATTAGTAAAATAAATACCTAAGAGAATATTTTTTATCAAACCCCTTTTGTCTCTTTAAAGGTCACTTTGTTAAATTTATCAAATGGGAGCCTAATTTTGATCAATCTAAAGTCAAAAAATATTCAACTCAACCTAGATCTCAATAGATTTTATGCATCCTGAAATTAAGCATATATGAATTATCAAATAGATTGGATCGTCATTAGGAAATCTCATAGGAATAGAAGTTGATTTTGTAACAAACAACAAAATAAACTAATGCTAATTAATTTGGAAATAGGTTACAATGAATCAAAACCTATTAAAATTATAAAAAATAGATCAATCTACAATACAACTACTGCCAGATTTGAAGGATGCAGTAAAAAAATCATTAAAAAATTGATAATCACCAAATCAATAATCAAAAAATAAAATCTTTTAATTTTAATTTAAAATAAACATTTCCAATTATTTGCATCAAAAGAAATAATAGTCAACTATACCATTGGCAAGAACAAATAGATCAAGAAAAAGAGGAGATGTTGGGAAGAGTAGCTACTAATTTGGAAGGCAAATTAGATATGATAGAATTCTATGAGGAGGAAATATAATGAGGAGAATTAGAAATAAATAATGGGATCACTTCAATTAATAAAAACACACTGAGATCAAAATTAGAAATATTAAATGTAAATCAACATATGATGCATTTCAACACAATAGAAGAAAGCATACTTCCTCTACAACAATGTGAGATATGCATCAAACAAAACCTATTTATAGAAGATATCAAAATCAATTTGAAAAAATATAGGAAGCTTACCCATGACATTTTACTTATCCAGAATGATATTAACACGATCAAACTATATTATGGGAAGACCCTCATAAAGAACACAAAACAATGGTCCAATCATAGAGTAAGAGATCAGACACCAAAAATGGGACAAACATGTATACAGAGGTGGAAGGGAACTCATATGAAGGAAAAATAAAGACAATGATTAGAATTATAAATTTAAAGAAAAAATCAATACAATGCTTGGAAAAGAAAATACTAATGTGAAAGAAGTAAATATAGAAGAAATTAAAGGCATAATTTAGTCACAACATAAAAGTGCCTTAGTATCTCAACATAAGGAAAATGAAAAAAATTGTACTCCAACTAAAGTGGCCTCAAAATATAAAACTTTTAAGGAACCTACCACTTTCTTAAAAAGATGAAAAGAGATTAGAAAATATTTTAAGAAGTTATGGGAAACTCCACAAGATGGAAAAGACCCATTTGCAAATATAGATAAGGGAATTAATTAGAACTGGAATCAAATACCTATAGAAATGGAGAATTATATTAGTGAAAATAGAATAAAAAAATAAAAAAGAAAGGAATGATGTAGAGAGTAAGGAATTTTGGGAAGAATTTGGAGTTCAAGAATCAATAAAGCAAGATAATCAAAGCATAATGGAAAACCAAGAAGAAAGAAAAAAACAAAACAAAATAAAGGAATCAATTTAGATAATGAAAAAAAATTAGAGAAGAAGAACTTTTTTTCTAAAGATGAATCTACTAAAAAATGTTTAGGTAATGCTAAGAATTGCATAAATTGTTTGGTTTTGGAATGCAACATAGAAGCAATAAGTGCTCCACACTATGGAAAACAAAAAAAAATTTGAAGCTAATAACTTGGAATGTTAGCGGACTAAACACCCCTAGCAAAAAATATTTATTAAAGTGCAACTTAACCTTAGTTGAATCAAAATTAATACTAAAACACGAAACAAAATTAAGTAAACTAGAAGGAGAAAAACTTAACAAAATACTTGGGCTATGGAAAATTGATATGATAGAATCTGTGGGTGCATCAGGAGCCATTGGGATAATTTGAGATCCCAAGAAAATAGAATATCATAGAGTTATAGTAGAGAATAATTAGATGAGAGGGAAGATTAGAAATTTTACAAATGAGCTACAATTCAATATTATCAATGTATATGGTCCTAGCTCAAAAACCAACAAGAAAGAGCTATGGAGCATAATAAGTACTTTTATAAGAAAACACAATGATGATCTCTTTTGAATTGGAGGAGATTTCAATGTGATTATATCGTTAGAAGGAAAAAAGAGAGGTGTGCACATGCTATCACAAGTTATGATGAACTTTAGGGATTGATTCACCAAGGAAAACATTGTAGACTTACCTCCAATCAATAGGAAATATTCCTGATATAACAAAGGAAAATAATTTTTCCAAATAGCAAAAAGATTGGAAAAAAATATTTTCAAAGGGGATCTTCACAAGCTCAATCATACATCACAATCAATCACTCTTCCTTATGCAGGTTCATATCACTATCTAGTTCAATAGGAAATATCAAAACATCAGAAACCTTTCTAAAATCCATTTAAATGTGAAATAATGTGGTTCCAAGATGTATATTTCTGGAAAAAAATTAACCAATGGTAGCAAGAGGGAAACTTTGAAGGATCTAAAATATTCTAATTTGTATCCAAATTAAAATTACTAAACAAAAAAATTCCTAAATCGAATAAGAAATCATTTCAATAATATATTTGAAGAAAGCCTATAAATAGAAGAGGATCTTAAAAAACATCATGAAGAGATTCTAAAAGAAGGTTTCCACAATAAAAAATATACTAAAGAAAAAAAAAATTTAACCAAATAAGAAGACATTTTAGCCAAGAAGAAATATTCTGGAAATAGAAATCTTGGGAAACATTTTCATTAGATGGAGATAGAATATCTAACATAAAAGATGAATAAGGTGATATAATTGAAAATCCATCTCAAATTGCATATACTTTTATTGAATATCTCTAAAATATACTAAATAATTATGAAAGATCCAACCAAATGGCTCAGAATTGTATGCTAAATATCATTCCAAAATTAATAGTAAGAGAAAATAATAAATTTTTAAATAAGGATTTCTCTAAGGAAGAAATAAGAACATCTCTTTTTAATCAAAATCTAGATAAGTCTACAAGTACTCTTCTTTCAAAAATGTTGGGACATCTTAGGAGAAGATTTATGTAAAGTGATAGAAGATACAAATAATTTAGGATCATTACTACCTGAAATTAGTAATACATTCTTAGAATTGATACCAAAAAATCAATATTTAATTATCTAGTCTAGACTACCAGTCAATAGCTTTATGTAACCAAATATATAAAATTTTGACCAAATCACTAGTAAATAGACTTAGAACATTACTATCAAAACTAATCTTAGAATAAAAAATTTGTTTTATGCCTAATTAGTCAATCAATGGCATGATAATAATAATACAAGAAATTTTACATTCATCCCAAATCAATAAAGAAGCATGCATGTTGATGAAACTAGATATTCAAAATGCCTATGAAAAAGTCGACTAGAGATTCCTCTATAAAAATTTAGAAGTATTTCTTTTCTCACATCAATGGATTAATCTAATATTCAATTGTATAGCAACTCCAAAATTTCTTTATTAATTAAGGTTACCTCAGAAGGCTTTTTCAATAATACAAGAGGCATTAGACAAGGAGACCCTATCTCTTCATTATTGTTCATTATTTTAGCAAAAACCATTGGTAGAAGCATTAAAAAAAGTCAAGAACAACTTCAAATAAAAGGAGCTTTAATCATAGAAAATTGAGCCATAATTACCCACCAAAAATTTGCTAATGAAACCATAATCCTAAGGGAAAGTTTAATGTCAAAATCTCAAAACTTCAAACTTATCATATCAACATATATGGAAGCTTTGAGGCAAAGAGCTAATGTAGAAAAATTAGACAAAATAATTCCTAAATATTTCATTGCATTTAGAAGATAGGGTTTTTCAATTAATAGGTTACAAAAAAGGGACCTTTCCATTTAAGTATTTGGGAATTCAACTAGAGAAAAATATGAAGGAAGCGAATACTTGGATTCTAGTTCTAGAAAAGTTGGAAAGAAAGATGGAAACATGGAAAGGAAATTTTTTAATGAAAGTAGGAAGAGTAAATAAACTAAAATTAGTCTTAACATCCATTCCAACTTATCAAATTATTTTTCTCCCTCTTCCTAAGGGAGTTAAAAAGAAGTTAGATAAAACTATGAGAATTTTCTTCTAGAATGACATAGAAGAATTTTGAAAAAAGTCTAATAAAATGAGATAACAATTGTAGACCTAAAGGATTAGGTGGACTAGGAATCAAAAATCTTAGTTGGAAAAATGAAGCACTATAGTTTAAATTAGTTTAGATAATATGTCATGAAAAATATAGAAAATGAGCCAAGATATTATATCATAAATATCTAAACCTTGACAACCTGCTCTCCCTTTTTAGAACAATAACCCCATCGAAGAGATCAAGAATTTTGAACTTTATGATGCAATGTAGACCCCTTATAAGTAAATATTTAACATGGGACATAGGAAAAAGGAAATAAAAATCTATTTTGGAAAGACTCCTAAGATGGTCTTCCCTCTCCATATAGCTATAGCCTTTGCCCAAACATTAAAACATCTTATCAAAAACATGATGTAACTTAGTTAAAAATTATCTATCCATCAATATTGATGATCATGCAACATCAAGTAAATAGAAATCAGTAATGAATACAACTTTAGCAAAGCTGGAAAAATCTCCATATGAATAATTTATAAATCAGAGAGAAACAAATTACAAAGATAGGCTAAATAAACTAATCTGGGGAGCTTCTAAGGATGAAAAATACATAATAAAAAATGGTTAGGAAATAATCACAAAATTCCAATAATGGGATGAAATATAAATTCCACTAACATTGTGTTAGGATCATGTATGCTTAACTAAAGAAGGAATCTTTGAATGGGAAGCTATTCCAAAAAGAATTTCAACAATGGATCTATTTAGAAACATGGGCTATGAAACGCCATTAAGATGTCCTCTTTGTAAAAACCACTCAAAAAAAATAGAACACCTCTTGTATAAATGCTCATTTTCTAATGAATGTTGGCAATGGTTATTCAAGAAACTTAATTGGAATACAATCTTACCAAATAAATTTGAAGATCACTTATGAAGCTGGCTCGAAAAAGGAAAGTCCAAAATCTATAATAGTTTCTAGAAGATATCTCCATCAATAATTCAATGGGAAATTTGGAAAGAAAGAAACCACAAAATCTTTAATAATGAAGATTTGACCATCACATCACTTCTATATAAAGTAGAAGCTAGCATTGGAGAAATTATGAATAAGGAACTTAAACACACCATCAAAGAGGAAGGATCCTTCTTAGATTGGGATTTAGAAATGATACATACTTGGTCCTTTCTTACCAATCCCCCACTTTTATACCCCAAAATTAACCAATCATCTCACCAAACCTATGAATTGACTCCATCTCCAAAAGGATGGGGAAAATTAAATTTTGATGAAGCTTCTAGAGGGAACCATGGGAAAGTAGGATTAGGATGTATAGTTCATAACTTCAATAATAATTGCATGGAAACACGGGGAAAATTTCTAGGAGAGGTAACTAAAAATGTAGAATTTGAAGCTATAAAAGAAGGTTTAATTATATTTCTAGAGGTAGGAATTCAGAATCTAATTATTGCAAGTGATTCATAAATAATTTAAATACAATAAGAAAAGGAGAAACTCCAGATTAGAAATTAAATTCAAAAATTTAATTTGTTAAAATACTCATAGAAAAATTTAAAGAAGTTAGAATATAACATATTTATAGATAAGGAAACAAAGAAGCGGACAAACTAAAAAATCAAGGAGTAGAAGGAATAGAATTACTAATTAAGAAAGAGCAACTTTTAATCACATCAATTAAAAACAAATAGAAAAGGAACAATTATGAAATAATCCAACTTTAATGATAAATTCAAATATAATTGATTACAACCTAATTAGTTAAAATTTTATATATTCAAATCCTTGGCTTAGTTTAAAATTGGGAGTCAATATAATTCTTTAGCCATGTCCACCTCCATTAAACTCAAAAGCCCCTTTTTTAGATTGCCTTTGATTCTCCCATAAACAAATGATGGGTCAAAAGTATCCTACTAGCCACCCATTTTTTAGTAGTCTTAGTGGTTCTTTGCATTTTCGGAAATAATTCATGAATATAAGAAATATAGAGTAAATTTGAGTATTTCACAAAATGTTCATTGCTTCCAATATACAAGTGGATCTAGACAAAGTCACCATCAAAATCCTCTATAGAAGAGTGCTTAAAGTAATATACATCCAAATTTTGGAAATAGTAATTTCAAACATCAAGGTAGATTTGACAATCCCCAAACCAAAATTCTACAATAAAAGAATGATAGGAAATAAAGAAGCACCAAAATATCCTCTTATGGAATTCAAAGACTTGGAAGATTTTCTTAAATGGAAGCCAACTCTCAGAAGAAAACTAGACCCTCTTTTTTCACTGCCTTCATGTTTGGCCTCCCCTAGATTAACTGGATTGTTGCATTCATCTCAGATGACCATATAGATGCATGGGAATGGGAAGTGGACACAACTCAAGATGAAGTTATAGAATAATATGTTGATGATAATATCTCAATAGAAATGGACAATATAAGCTAATCATGTAACCTCTATGAAATTAATAAATAAATAAATATCATTATCAAAATGATAAAAAGAAGAAGATGATATTCATAATTATTTACTAAAAATTTAGAACTTAATTAGGTATATTAATCAATGATAGTACTTAGGGATGATAGTAGTAAATAAAACAATCATGGTATTTAAAGAGCAAATATAAAAAAAATCTGAATAGATAGGAAACACCCTTATGATAATGAATCTTGATTATAGATGATATGATAATAATTTTAAAAAGTAGTTTCGCAAACTTCAACCATAGAATTAAGGATGAATTCAAGTTTAGTTTAATAATTAATGCATAAAGGATAGATATAAAATTATGGTAAGTTTTGGGAAAATAAAGTAGTCCTCTCAATTCTCTCAAAAAGTGCTTCCCATTATGGTAGTTGAGGCTATAAATTGGAGCCAAAAGGAATTTTTTGACATCAAGGTCATCTAAAATTTAGTAGCTTCTACAAATCCCTTATAGAAATGGATACTACCATCTGTATGAAGTAAGGTAAGAGAGAAATATCTTTGTGGTATAGAATCTCATATCTAAGAATTAGGAAATTGACAAAAGCGAGAATAATCTTATCTTTAGGGTCATTAACATAGTAGTAGGTGAGAAATTTTTGTCTCTCATAGATAGGAAAAAGCATAACACTGATAAAAATCTATAAAGTTGTATATAAAAAATAAATTATCAAGGAATTAGACCTAGCTCTTGAGAATATAGACGATGATCTATGTATTCCCACAAGAAGTGAATATGGCATCCTAAATAATCTTGTCCAAGTTTGTCTAATTTTGGAAATGAAGAATCATGAGAAATTTGCAACAAGAAAGGAGGAGATCTCTAGGAACTAGATGTTTCTACTAGTGACTACCAACACCCACATTTATATGGATTAGAAAGGTTTTAACTTGTACATTGAAGTGGAAGGTTTAATGAGGCGATATTTCCCTTTTGTTTCATTTTTGTAGCACACTGCCAGGGAACCCAAAAGAAATTTACCTAAAGTTTCACTAAATTTGTCAAAAAAAATTGTTTTATAATAACGAACAATAGTTAATATAGTGAAAGTAATAAAAACAAGAGATAAAAGAGTGGAAGCAATATCTCACATATATACAACCATCATAAAAATATTACATCTCTTAAGGGTCCCATGATGTTGAATCATATTTAAGTTTAATTAATTCTAAATCCAATACACAATAGAACCACATAAAATAATAATCGCAAGTACAAATCCATTTAAATAATATACAATTATATAAGATATCACTTGGCAATAATCAAAATTGCTTAATCATCCATTGTACAAGTCACAGTGTATGATAAGCCCAAAGAACATACAACATATATAAAATACATCATCTCATATGATCTATGATAAATCAAGTATAGTATAACAAGATATAACTACCCAACAAAAATATAAGATCAGATAGAAAGGAACATCTACACAAGAATATCGACCAACGACATCCAATCATCAAATCTCAAGCATACAAGAAAAATACACTACCACCCGACCTCTTGGAATCCAAATGTCTCACTCCTACTGTATTGAGGAGATAAACTCAGGTCCCAAATGGATATCAAAACACAAGTCATAACCAACATCTAGGTTCAATGAATCACTTAAAAGAAAACTATCTCAAAGGGTACCAAGACACAAGTATCAACTAATCCTAGAGGCAACAAGACACCTAGGAAATATACTATGCAACTGGGAAAGTTGCATCACATGAGAAAACTCTAAGGTTATCCTAGTAGCCTCGATAGACTTTAGCCCCTTAGTGTCTCTATGTGATATCAATATCCTTTTATACATACAAGACATACTAATGAGTCAACTATAAGGTGACCCTTGTAGTTTCTTAATACTTTGACCCCCTAGTGACTTTATGTGGCACCATATCGTATTAATTCATTTTAAACCCATTTAATAAAATGTTATCACTTATTCAAACAACCTACAATGTGTTACTCAGGCGGCCATTTAGGGCTCTAGCCTCCATTGCAAGCCACTTCCCAACATGACATATAGAAAACTTACCTAAAGCTTATCAAAAGCAAAAGGTCTCATATGACCATAAATCACACATTAGTTCTTAAACAAGCAACTAGAAAGTACTAAAATATCATTGATCAAAAATCATAGATTTCACCAATATAATCATCCTAACAAAACTAATCCAAAATCAAGTACACATAACCCATGACATCACCAAGAAAAAATCATAATAATTACCTCATTCCTAAACAAGCAACTAGAATACAATTCAAAGATAATTGATCAAAGACTCAAAGGTTACACTAGAAAAGTCACAACATTCACTTTAGTTGTACACGAGAAACTAGAAGCAATATCAACCAACAAATCAAACACATTAAAGAAGACATGTGACTACATCACAATGGTCAGATATAAAAGATCAGATACATAACATCATCATAGAATAGAACCCCCAAGCCTTTGGTAAAACATCCTAATAGGTCAAGAGCTAAGTCAAAACCTAAAACCCCAACACCAATAAACCACACACTGCATATTGTACATACAAAAGTAGCTTTCCTAATTCATTAGATTTTGAGAACACAAAAGTTCTTTTCACTATGGTTTCAATTTTTTATTTTCATTTTCAAGTATTGCAAATTCGCTAAAGTTCTTGAGTCCACATGAGTCTTGTTATCATTTGTTCGCCCCGCCAAGATTCAATTTTTAAAAATGTCTAGCCCGTCCAATGGCTAACTCCCAAGTTAATATTATTTAATGCCTAAGCTTTATAACATGGTTTCTATGGCCTGTAGGTTCTCTGTCGTCAGATCTAAGGCAGATCAATGGTTGGCGTTGTCTTGCCATCAAAAGTTGCACAATTAATACGTTAGTGACATTGTGCCTGGAGGACACGTGTCCTCATGGGTCCAGGTTTGGAGGCACAAGAAATACAGATGGTTGGCATGTGGCCAGTTCCCATTGATTGATACACTGAGGGGCAGGGGACAGTATCTATCTTGCTTGTCGTCGGATCAAGGAAAATCGACGGAAGGCACCATGTCGCCATGATCAAGTTGTGTGATCTTTACCATAGCGAGATGGCACCCTTTCGCCATGTGTTAGTGGGGCTAGGTCTCACTAGGGTGCGGTCGCTGAGGTGATGCCAAGTGTGTTGATAGCATTTCGCAGGCCCAGAAGTTGAAAAGCAAGCACGAAACATGACGAGTCTTCATGATTGTCAGATCAGGGCGGATCAACAAAAGGCATTGTCTCGCTATGGTAAATTTGTGCGATCTTTACCATAGCAACATAGCGTCTTGCTGACACATGTCTTGCTGGCAGACCAGGGTTGACGGTTAATGGCTGGCAGCGGGTGCAATCGTCGCGGTCAACGTGGCAGTTAGTTTTGATGTTGCGGCTAGGTGGTGGAAAGGTGGCGCAGTCAGGTTGGTGACCACCACGGTTAGAGATAATAGTAGGGTGTTATATCGCTATAATGACCCTCAAGGCATGGTGCCCATAGCGACATAGCGCCCAGTCCAACATAAGGAATGGTCAGTGCGTGGGACCTTGAGGAGGTGGCAAAATAAAGAGAGAGGATTGGCCCGCATGGCCTAGTTAGCACATAAGGAACTATTTGACTTGCTTTGACCTCACAGATTCATGAGCCAGAAACAATGAATCAAGTTTTTTGCCGCGAGATTTCGATCCTATGATCAATGCCACCGACTCAAAAGTGAATGCAAAGTGCAAGGACATTCTACCACCATTATAGATCTATCTACTATGTCAGGGGATGTTTGTTGGCACCGTTCTGTCTTCTCCAGGCTCTTTCTCAGAGGAATATCAGATTTTTGGTACTCAAGACACCAGATATTTGATTGGATTTTTAGGGTGAGAAGTTAATGCCAGTAGGTGAGAAGTAAATGTAATGCAAAAAATCCTCAGTTATGCTTGAACTATAAAGGCAATTTTGTGATCTTTGGGGGGTGGACTCCTTTTCTGATTTCTGTGCTACTGCTCACAGGTCTGTAGTGTAAAATCCCCTTTGTCATTGAACTGTATAACATTCTATATCATCTCCTTCAGCTATCAATGTGTATGTGCATCCATCTTGCCTCTCATTGGTGTATTGTTGAGATCTATGGCCTGCATACTATATCTATTTTCAGCCTATTAGATAATATATAAGTGAAATCTTTTTCCTTGTGTTATTCAATTTGGTTTCCTAATCTGTATGTGGTTGTTGATTGACATAAGTCTAGGTGTGTATGTCTTTTGAATGTTATCTTGGTTTTGAAGTGCATATATGGGTAGAAATGAGTCTGAACACTCTATTATGGTGCATCACCTCCTTAGATTAGACTAGGTAGATTTGCTTTTATGCTCTCCTTCTCCCCTTTCCTCTCCAAGAAGTAGATAGGTGCGCCCTGATAGTAAGAGGAAGTCGGCCTTCTCCGGAGACTCAACCTCATAGTTCAAGTCCCATAGCTTGGAGGTTGTTTCCATGTTTCACTAGGTTGTCCTCACGCATAGGCCTTAGAAAAGGGTGCAAACCTAAGTGACAACAGTTTTTGGCACACCTGGTGGGACACTTTTTCAAACAAAATTTAAAGTCTACTGGTGTCAAGAAGGAAGAGTTTCAAAGATTAATGCTGAAGAGGTAGTGCTGGCTTCAGCATTCAAGCCTTCAAGAGACTAATTCTTCAAAGTACTTGGTGACTTTGAACATCAACAAATCTAGTTCCAGGCCAAAGTTGCAAAAATTCATGCACATAACTAAAACAAGGGCGTCTTCTAGAGGTAAATTTCAATATCAAGAGCTTTCTCTTTCAAATCCTAGAAGAAGGAGGACTAGAACTTCATTATCACCAGTTAGGGGTGTAATGACAGTTAATACACCTATAAGATCTATCTCTACTCCTCCTACTGCTCAAACTCAGCCTAGATTTCCATCAACGCTCATCAATAGAAAACTTGTTTACATGGTACAGCCAAGAGTTCATGCTTTTGCCACCTTTAATGGTGGAAGTCCTCTATTGTTAGCCCAAAGACATGATATACCAGTGTCTGCATTAAAAAGTATACCTGATTTTACTAGTGAAACTTCCATCTACCCCTTAGAGCATATCCAAGAAGTAGCAAATGTCTGTAATATTCATGGTATCACAGAGGATGATGTTGTTGTCAGACTTCTAGCCTCATCTTTAAAAGGGAAAGCATTACAGTGGTATATAGGCTTAGCTCATGGTTCTATAACCGATTGGGATGGACTAGGAGCAGGGTTATGCAGACATTTTGAGGATAAAAGTGACCATCTGTCACTTTTAGAGCAGTTGACTACTATAAAAAGGGCCCCCCATGAATGTATGACTGATTTTAATTATAGATTTCAAAATACATGGGATAGAATACCTACTACATTGAAACCTACCCCCGGTAATGCCTTCTTGCATTACCTTAGAGCCTTCAACAGCGATATTGCCACTACAATCCAAACTATGAGAGCAGATACCTTGCCTAATGCTTATGAGATAGCCATAAAAGCTGAGAATATCCTAATACAAGGAGGAAAGTTGGCTCCAAGGCCCCCTATGCCTTTCTTTCCTGATGTTCCCAACCACCAACCAGCAATGCCCCCTCTTCCTACAACTTCTACATCAAAAGCCCTTCCTCCAGTCCCTCAAACTTCTACATCCTCAAATGGGATAAATGAACTCAAAGAGATGCTCCAAGGTCTAGTGTTGAATACAGATAAGAGAGAGAAGACCCTGGATAAAAAATTGCAAGAGAAAGAGAGGGAGTTGAAGGACTAGGGGAAGAGATTAGAGGATAGTTTTTCTATAATGCAAAAAATGAGTAACAAGGTGGTGGCCTTAGAAAGGCAGCAAGCTCAAGGTGGCAAGCCTCCCCAATTGCAATATCAAGCTCCAAATAGTGGTAGGCCTCCTAATCAGTGGAATAGCTCTTTTGATCAGGGTAGGCAAAATAGTCATGCTTCTACTTCAAGCTCAAATCAAAATAGAGCTATAGTCCCTCAAAATAACTTGGCCCAAGATCAAGATTTATGTCCTTCTTGCAACTATTCTTATGCCTATTGCATGTGCCAAAAGGCAGAATCTTATTTGGCCCTAATTGCAACCTGCAACAAAGCAATCGTACAAGGAGGATCATCCCAAGGAGGCCTCATATATTCAAGGACATGATGATTTCTTTTTCATGAATCATCAGATTGGGGAACATTGTAATGTAAACCAGGATTCCATTGCTCATAACACAAGAAGCAAGAAGAGAGCTATGGAACATACTACCCCTCCTTCTCCTAAGCAGGCCTCAACTTCAAGTGCTACACCTCATATACAAGCATCAAATGAACAAACAAGTACTTCACAGCAGCAAAAACAAGATTCTAGAAAGAAGGATGCAGGTGATCCTTATGTTGCCCCATCTCAACCTCTTATAAGTGCAGCTCCCAAAGTTTCTACCAAAGTTCCTAATACACCTTTCAGTGTGGTAGAGAAAATGAAGAAGACCAATGTGAATATTTCTATGTGGGATGATGTTGATACCATACCAATGCAGAAGAGGATGTTGCAGTAAGAATTAGAGAAGATTGAACCCAAGGATCAGCCATCTACCATGGAGAGTGCCACAAGTCTAGTACAACCAGCAGGGGATGTGGAGACAAATAAAAAGGTTAGACCTCCTCCATTCTATGTTTCTCTGATTATAGGGGGCAAATTAGTCCATAATTGCATGATAGATTCAGGGGCTAGTAGCTCAGTAATGCCTAGGTGTGTTGTTGATGCTTTAGGAATGAAGTATGAGCCCATTGTTAGGGATGTGTTGCAATTAGATGGTAGTACTGTCAAAACTGTAGGTATCCTTAGGAATGTGGAGATGGCCCTACATGCATGCCCTGGTTGCACTGTGATTCAAGACATATCTGTTGCTGAAGTCAACCCTTACTTTGCTATCTGCCTTTCTAGAGACTTCATTTCTCAAATTGGTGGATTCATATCTACTGATTGATCATATATGTCATTTAAGACCAGATATGGAGCCAATGCCTCAATTAGAGCACCTTCATCACACTGAATCGTATACCCCTAATCCCATCAACATGAATTGCTCTATTCTAGAGATGTATGAAAATGACATAGTAGATGAGCCTGCCACTTCCATAGCGGAGATTCCTGATTTCTTCTTAGATGAGTGGGCAAATGCATATCAGTTTGAGCCTATGTTAGAGACTCTTGAGATAGGCCTTAGTACATATTGCATAATAGAGAAAGATGCTCAAGTTCCTAATCTTATTGGGACTAATGATGATATAAATGGAACATGGAGTATGTACTTTGATGGTTCAAGGAATAGAAATGGGTCAGGGGCTGGTGTTATGTTGATCTCTCCTGCACAAATAAGATACTAGTTCTCCTTTAGGCTCCAATTCAGTTGCACCAATAATGTGGCCGAGTATGAATCCTTGATTCAAGGCCTCCTACTTGCCCAAAAGAGAGGAATTCAAGCCTTGGAAGTATATGGAGATAGTGAGTTAGTAGTTAACCAAGTGAGAAACCAGAACATCATCAAAAATGGCCTGCTCAAGTCTTGCAAACACAGAGTCTGGGATTTGCTTGAGGGTTTCAATGCATTTAATATTCAGAGCATTCCTAGGAAAGAAAATAAACATGCTAATAGACTTGCAGCAATAGGTGCAGCTTATGATGTACCAGGGAATCTTGAGGAAGAAAAGAAGCAACAAATAAGGGTGGTGGTGAGGCTTGCCATCCTTGACAACAACACTCATTGGCAGGTGTTTGATTCTGATGAGCAAATTGTGAGTTTCTTGCAGAATGAGGCAGAATTCTCAAATAGAAACCAGTGAAGACTGCAAGATCAGTATGGTGATCAGATCATTCATCTCAGTTCTAACAAGTTGCCCAAGGGTCTCATTACCTTGGAGAGTGTCTTTAATCCTAATGATCAAACACGAGGCAAAGGAATGAATCTAGCTGCAGAAAAGGATGATCATGCCCCAGTTACAATTGTTGATGGAAAATCTCTGAATATGGGGAAGGTATGTTCTGAAACTGAGAAAGAAAACTTCATTCAGTTATGTCAAGAATTTAATGATGTATTTTCTTGGACATATGATGATTTAAAAGGGTTTGACCCTAGTTTGTTTCAACATACCATAGATTTAATTGATAGGGCCAAACCAGTAAGGCAAAAATAGAGGCCAGTGAATCCTAAGATTGAACCTCTAATGAGAAAAGAACTATCCAAGTTGATAGAGGCTAATATAATATTTCTTATCAAACACTCATCATGGGTAGCTAACCTAGTCCATGTTAGGAAGAAGAATGGAGAAATTAGACTGTGTGTGGACTTTAGGGATCTTAATTAGGCTTCTCTTAAAGATCACCATCCTCTCCCTTCCATGGAGAAGATCCTGTCTAGAGTTAGTGGTTCAAGGAGATTCTCTTTTCTTGATGGATTTTCTAGTTATAACCAAGTGTTGGTTAAAGAATCTGACAGATATAAGACAACATTCACTACTAAATGGGGCACCTATGCTTATTGCAAGATGCCATTTGGACTAACAAATGCAGGTGCCACATTTCAAAAGGCAATGGAGATGGCCTTTAAAAAATTAATTGACAAGTTTGTCTTAGTATACCTTGATGATATAACTGTATATTCAAAAAATGTAGAAGATCATTTTAATCATCTAAGGCAGGTATTTCTAAGATGTAGAGAGTTTGGGGTTTCCCTTAACCCATCCAAGTGTGTTTTTGCTACAAGACAAGGAAAATTATTGGGACACATTGTATCTAAGGATGGGCTAACCATTGATCCAGAAAGAACAAAGGCAATACTTGCCCTTCCTCTTCCTAAACACAAGAAAGGGCTGCAAAGTTTCCTTGGTAGGATAAATTTTGTAAGAAGGTTTATTCGTTATCTTGCTACCATGGTGAAACCTCTTACAACTATGCTTAAGAAAGGTATGATCTTCTCATGGGCCAAGGAAGGGAAGGAGAATTTTGAAGAGATCAAGGTAGCCATAGCCTCAGCCCCTACTCTCATGAACCCAAATTTCAAAAAACATTTCCTCCTCTACACTCTAGGTGGTGAGTCAAGTATCTCTGTTGTCTTGACTCAAACAAATGACAAGGATGAGGAGCAGCCCATAGCCTTCTTTAGTGAAGGGCTCAAGGAATATGAAGATAAGTACAGCTTTGTTGAGAAGCAAGCCCTTGTGGTCATCAGAGCCTTGAAGAAATTCAAGCACCTCTTGTCCCACAATAGGATCCATTTGTTGGTGCCCCATGCCAGTATAAAATATTTCCTGTTAAGAAAAGATATCAGTGAAAAGAGAGCTGGATGGATCACTAAGGTAATGGAGTATGATGTTGATATTCAAATTACCAAGCTGGTAAGAGGGAAAGGGTTGTGCAAAGAAATGTTATCAGGCTAGGATTCAAATGAAGAGGCTGCTATGGTAATAATAGAGCAGAAAGAGGTAAGAAATGCTAATGGTCCAAGGAGCTGGATAAATGATATGAAGAGCTTCTTATCAGGGAATGGATACCCTCAGGGATTGGACAAAGCTAAAAGAAGACAATATAGACTACAGTCCATTCCCTATGTTGTAATTGATGGTATCCAATTCAGGAGGGATTTTAATGGGACCCCATTGAGATGCATTGAAGAGGATCAGGCTGAAAGGATGATTAAGGAACTTCATGATGGCCCTGATGGTGGCCATTTCTTTGCGAGAACAACTACCATGAAGATCATGAGGGCTGGTTATTATTGGCCATCTCTATTTCATGATTGTTATGGATATGTGAGAAAATGTGAGAAGTGTGCTGTCTTTTCAGGCAAACAGAGGCTTACAACTCTTCCCCTTCATCCTATTCAGGTGGATCAGCCCTTTACCCAATGGGGGTTGAATTTTATAAGCCCCATTAATCCTCCGTCTAGTGCCGGTCATAAATGGATTTTGGCTACTACTAATTATTTCACTAGATGGACAGAGGCAGGTTCCTTGAAGGATGCCACAGAACCATCAGTTGTTGAATTCCTTGATGGAATTGTATCTAGGTTTGGTGCTCCTTCTACTATCATCTCAAACAATGCCAAGTCTTTTGTTGGAACCCAGATCTGTGCATGGGCAATGAATCACAATATTTACCTGAGCACATCATCAAATTACTATCCCCAGGGTAATGGTTTGGCTGAATCTTCCAACAAGAATCTGATCAGAATCATGAAGAGGACAATAAACAACAATCAGAGGGTCTGGCATAAGAAATTAAGAACTGCTCTGTGGGCTGATAGGATAACACCCAAGAGATCTATTGGGAATTCACCTTTTGTGCTGGTATATGGTAGGGAGGCCAGACTCCCAATTTCATTAGAATTCCCATCCTTGGAGTTGGCTCATCAGTTGGAATTGATTAGAGATAATGCCATGTTAGTAAGAATGGCAGAGCTGATTGAACTAGAAGAAAAGAGAAATAAAGCTATGCAAACCCTAGAGATACATCAGCAACATATGAAGAAAAAGTTTGATAAGAAGGCTAGGGTCAGAACCTTTAGAGAGGGAGATTTAGTTCTAAAGTGGGATGTAGATAGGGCAAAACTAGGAAGACATTCCAAATTTGATGCACTATGGAGCGGCCCCTATCTAATTGCCAGTTGCAAACAGGCTAAAGCATTCCAGCTAAGCCAGCCCAATGGAGAGATTTTGCCCATTCCAGTCAATGGGATCTATCTGAAGCCCTATTTCTAAAAATTTGGGAATCCATGTACATAAGTAGTTTAGATTCTTTTGTGTTGTTTCCTGCTTTTCAAGAAGTGTGCGGGCACATCCGCCTTCCTGTGAGGTAGCAGATTTGGAGGTGTTTTAGTTGCAGAGGAAGTTTTGGTTTTTTGTTTCTAGTTGCAGTTGCAGAGCTAGGGTTTTCAATTTTTGGATCTCCTCACTGAAGGGTTAGGGTTTAGCAGTTCTCAGGTTCATACTTTTTAGACACTGTGGCCCAATGGATTGTTTGTAGGCATTGGTCGTGCATCGAGCAGGCTCATGTCCCCTGTGAGTCACCATAAATGTTATCATTTGTTCGCCCCGCCAAGATTATATTTTTAAAAATGTCCAGCCCATCCAACAGCTAACTCCCAAGTTAATATTATTTAATCCCTAAGCTTTATAACATGGTTTCTACGGCTCGCAGGTTCTCTGCCATCAGATCTAAGGCAGATCAATGGTTGGCGCTGTCTCACCATCGAAAGTTACACGATTAATATGTTAGCGACATGGTGCCTGGAGGACACGTGTCCTCGTGGGTCCAAGTTTGGAGGTGCAAGAAATATAGATGGTTGGCACGTGGTCGATTCCCATTGATTGATACACTGAGGGGCAGGGGGCAACATCTGTCTTGCTTCCCGTCAGATCAAGGAAAATCAACGAAAGGTGCCATGTCGCCATGGTGAAGTTGCGCGATCTTTACCATAGCGAGATGGCACCCTTTCGCCACGTGTCAGTGGGGCTAGGTCTCGCTAGGGTGCAATCACAGAGGTGATGCCAGGTGTGCTGACAGCATTTCACGGGCCTAAAAGTTGAAAAGCAAGCACGAAACATGATGAGTCTTCATGATTGTCAGATCAGGGCAGATCAACGGAAGGCACTATCTCGCTATGGCAAAGTTGCGCAATCTTTACGATAGCGACATAGCGTCTTGCTGAAATGTGTCTCGCAGGCAGGCCAGGGTTGACGATTAATGGCTGGCAACCGGTGCAATCATCACGGTCAACGTGGCTGTGAGTTTTGATGTTGCGGCTAGGTGGTGGAAAGGTGGCGCAGTCAGGTTGGTGACCACCGCGGTTAGAGATAATAGTGGGGCGCTATGTCGCTATAATGACCCTTAGGGCATGGTGCCCATAGCGACATAATGCCTAGTCCAACGTAAGGAATGGTCAGTGCGTGGGACCTTGAGGAGGTGGCAAAATAAAGAGAGACAATTGGCCCGCGTGGCCTAGTTGGCACATAAGGAACTGTTTGACTTTCTTTGACCTCACGGATTCATGAGCCATAAATAATGAATCGGGTTTTTTGCTGTGAGATTTCGATCCTGTGATCAATGCTAGACAGACTTAGAAGTGAATGCAAAGTGCAAGGACATTCTACCACCATTACAGATCTATCTACTATGTCAGGGGATGTTTGCTGGCGGCGTTCTGTCTTCTCCAGGCTCTTTCTCAGAGGAATATCAGATTTTTGGTACTCAAGCCACCAGATCTTGGATTGGATTTTCAGGGTGAGAAGTTAATGCCAGTAGGTGAGAAGTAAATGTAATGCAAGAAATCCTCAGTTATGCCTAAACTATAAAGGCAATTTTGTGATCTTTGGGGGGGACTCCTTTTCGAATGTCTCTGCTACTGCTCACAGGTCTGCAGTGTAAAATCCCCTTTGTCTCCGAACTGTATAACATTCTGTATCATCTCCTTTAGCCATCAATGTGTATGTGCATCCATCTTGCCTCTCATTGGTGTATTGTTGAGATCTGTGGCCTGCATACTGTATCTATTTTCGGCCTATTGGATAATATATAAGTGAAATCCTTTTCCTTGTGTTATTCAGTTTGGTTTCCTGATCTGTATGTGGTTGTTGATTGACATAAGTCTGGGTGTGTATGTCTTTTGAATGTTATCTTGGTTTTGAAGTGCATATATGGGCAGAAATGAGTCTGAACACTCTATTCTAGTGCATCACCTCCTTAGATTAGACTAGGTAGATTTGCTTTCATGCTCTCCTTCTCCCTTTTCCTCTCCAAGAAGTAGATAGGTGCGCCCTGATAGTAAGAGGAATTCGGACTTCTCCGAAGACTCAACCTCACAGTTCAAGCCCCACAGCTTGGAGGTTGTTACCATGTTTCACTAGGTTGTCCTCGTGCATAGGCATTGGACAAGGGTGCAAACCTAAGTGACAACAATTCTCAACACTCAAAAAATGATAAAAAGTTGTTTAAACATAAAACCCCAAATGTAAAACCACAGACATCTCATTAGAGTCTTTTAAACATTTTTTTTCATAGTTTGTTAAGTTTTCTTCAAACATAAGAGTTTAGTATACAAACAAGGTTTCTCTATTCTCATTTCCAAGTATTATAGAATAGAGTTTTTCTAAATTTAATTAGGGTTTCAGTTTCCATTTCTCTAGTTGCTAGAATCACTAATGTTTCCAAGTTCACTAGAATCCCAAATGATTCAACAATTCATATAAAGTTTTTTAAACATTGCTTCATAGTTCAATTCATTATCAAAACAAAATAGTTCAATAAACATACACATTACAATTTTCATCTTTTCAAAGTATGATATCTACTAAGGTTTTCAAATCATAAAATTTCCCTAGTATAATAAATCATTTTCATATAAAATTATCCCATCAAGAAAACCTTATTTTACCAACTTTTTGCCAATTCACAAATCACAATGTACTATATAGATACATTCTAATAATTAATTAATTAAATACTTCAATTAAATATTATTAAAATTATACCAAAACTAATTAAATTATTAATGCTTAAAATTCTATTAATAAAATAACTTATTTTAAATTATTAATAAAATAATTACTAATCTATCAATAAAATAATAATGAATAATATTAATAATATAATTAACAAATTTTATTAATTTAAATTAATCAGCAAAAAACCATATATAAAAGATTTATTAAATTACTTAAAATTTAATAATTTTAAATTTTAAAATATTATTAAAATTCAATAAGATTTTTTTAAAATAATATAGTGTTTTAGGCTCGTCGATCATGTTGGCAGTGTTGCAGTAGTAGTAGAGTACTACGTCAATAGTGCTTGCCACTATGCACATAGCTATAAAAATATTAGTGATAGCATGGAGAAGGGAGGAAAGTGGGTGGGGGTGTGGTGGCCCCTACCCACTATAAATTTTTTTTTTTTTTTAATTTAGTTTTATAAAACATAAAATAAATCACCTTCCATAACCAATTTTATTTTTTAATATTTAATAATCTAATTACATAATAATTGGTAATTATAGTGTAGTTATATATATACATATATATATTTTGATTGGTAAATGATCGAAGCTTAGATTAATTAGTTTTATTTATTGTAACTAATTATTTTTATTTGTTAAGCAAATTTGAACCCAGGACCTCCCATATGAGAGGCTCACACGTTATTGTAGTGTTGTAGGCTCTTGCCTGTTACTATGTAGTTATATTATTATTATTATTATATTAATTTATTTATTTATTTAGTTTTATTATAAATTTTTCCAATATAAACCTAGTATGGAAACTCGAATCAAACAGTCAAAATCTATAAAGAAAAATTAGTTTTCTTTTCAATACCCACATCCCAATTTTAACAAATCCATTAGGAACCACCCAATTTAAATCAAATGAGCATTTTAGATATTAAATTCATTCACAGATGTTTTGAAAACAGAGAACAATAAAATTAATACACAAGGGTTTCAAGCTTCCTTTGTTTATAGACGATCAAGAAATGAAAAACAATAGAATCAAAACAAGGGTTTCACATTCAATTCACATATAGAGGTTTCTTAAACAAAGAGTGATAAAATCACATACAAGGATTTCAACCCACCTAAATTTTGAAAATAGATTCACAAACATGGAGAAGATAGAAAAAAACAAAGAACAAGAAACTTCTATACAAACCCACAAGATCCTACCTAGATCTCATGCTAAACAACAAATGCGATAGGGTCAATGCCTAGTACTTGCAATCTGCATAAAATCCACACATGTATATACTCATATATTCTAAACTAAACAAGCAATGACAGGGAGTAGTACATTATGTAGATCTCAACTAGTACGTGAGTATAACTCCCTCCCTCAATCACATTAGGAACATCACACATAAAGTAAAACATACACATACACTATACACGTGCAAGTATGGGGTAGGTATACATAGAATTGCATATAAGTCATTCATCTAACTAACATCATACAATAATCTTGAACACATGAAATAACTTAGTAACTCATCACATATATAAATTGAGTATGAAATACATCTAATCTTGTAACCAAGTACTAATGATCATAAACATAAACCTAAAATAGGCCTAAAATAATCTGAGAATACAATAAAAAAAGTCAACTACGGGTAGGCATTAAATTTTTAAACTTCCTTTATAGGTTTTTTCCCATTTTCTTTTGTGCTTCCCATATATCCTAAAGTTTAGGTTTTCTCCTTGTATAGTTTGGTCCCTGTCCATCAAGGTCCCACTAGTATCTAGATTATGTTTATATGCAAACTTTTAGGTTTTTAGTGTTTTCCAAGAGCATTGCCCCTTTTGTTTTATTTTAAGGATATTATATGTAGTTTGGGAAATTAGATCAGTGCCCCTACTACTCCTATAGGCATTAAAATATGGGCTCTTAGGACTTCATCTTTCCTTTTGGGCTTCCTAGGGTTTCTCTATAATTAGTGTTGGTAGGATTTTGTCCTTTTAGTTTGGTACGTACTCATTTGGGATTTTTCCATCTCTTCTAGGTTTCCATCATATAGTTTATATTATTAGATATATATTTAATGTAAATATAAAAGATTAATGAAATTAGACTTCTATGCATTCTCTTAGGGTTTTAATTAAATTAGGATGTGAGTTGAATTACGGTATTACAAAAGATTTATTTTAGGTATGCCTTATTTTGGTTTAAATTTGATTAGATTCTTTTAGAAGAATGAAACTATCAATTAAGTATTCAGTTATTAAGTAATCCTTCAGCACCACATTCAATATAATAAGGACTCAATCTTTTAAGATTATGTCTCTTTTGGTCTAGAAGTTTATCTCTCTGCCTCTTTCCCTGTCTCATTATCCCTTCCATGTCTTTTCCCCTTCCTAGTGCCCCCCTTTGTTGTGTCCCTTTCTCCCTCTTTTCTTCTCTGCTTATTCCTCTTGTTCTATTTCTTTTTTTTTTGTTCTTCTTTCTCCTTCCTTGTACTCCTTGTTTGGTTTGGTTTTTTCTCTTTGTATTGTGAGTCTCTTGTTTTCTTTCTTGTTAAGGTCCTTTTTTTCTCTCCTTTCCTTCTCCTACCTTTGGTCTTATTTTAGTTCTCTTTTTCTATCTTTGGTTTTTCCACACACCCTCGCAAACCTTTTTTCTTCTTATTTTTTGCCTTCACTTTGTGTTTTTTTGGCTCTTTATTTTGAAGTCAGGCTTTTGCCCCCTTTTTTCTTCTTCTCCCCTATTTTTTAAAACCTTCGATGCTTACGAGGATTTTATTTTATAGCCTACTTTTAGGTCCTTTCTTTTTATGGGTTGTTTTTCCTTTTATTTCTCTTCGTAGTTGGGATTGTAATGATGTATCATTTATGTTTTTTAAACATTTTTGTTTCAAATAGGCATATGAATGATTATACAATTATTGAAAAATATCTATGTGAAACATATATGCATTTGAGTCTTTCTAGAATCGAGACCATCAGACCATGTAGATTTCAAGAATCCCATAGACTATAGTAAAAACTCAAGATTATATTAAGAGTACCTTCAATGGAAAAGAAAAGAACACACAAATCTAAAATTAAAAGAAGGATATATTTTTTTGGAAACTAAATTATGGAGATATATAATAATGAAAGGTTATAGCTAGTTATTGGTCATATGTAAGATAACTATCAATCATCCTTCTTTATAATAAAATACAATTTGGAAAAAAAGACACATTGAATATGTGGAGACATGAATGTAAGATTTGGAACCTTAAAAAATCTCAAGAACATTTGCTCAATTTTAATTACTATCTCAAATACTCTATTGAATCCTTTAATTGGGAAGCCTAGTATCAAATTGTTATGCAAAACATGAAACAATAACAATAAAGGATCTTAAGAGAAATAAGCATATTAACTCCAAAAGCTTCTCTATACGCATGAGGATTTATAATTTATTGACTACAAACTTTTTCAACAATCTTAGAGTCTCACTTAATCTATTGAAATAGAGTCATTACAATTAAATTGATAATTACAATTTAGATAGGTTATATAATATTATAGATGCATTATCAAATATTATGGTTGATCATAGAAGTTACATAAAAAGATTAAAATCATGCTCTAAATTGATCATATCATCTTAGATTTATAACTAGGATCAATATTACTCATAATATAGACTCACAAAGAAGATTTATAAACTAAAACTTTAAACCTAATAGTTTAAGTAGAATATATTCTATTTAAAATAAATAAAGACTAGGTCAACTTTGACTTTAAATCAACATCAAAATCATAAGCCTTAATTTTAAAATGCCTAGCTCCAAATTTTTTTAAGCAAAAGATCAAGTAATGTTTTATATTTATTATTTATATATATATACCTGAATAGAAGAACTATTCAACATTAAAAGGAAAGTATGTTAACCTTGACTTCTATTAAGGACTAATTTGACTTCTAACCCAAAATGTATATTTCAATTTCAAAGATATGGTGTCTACTAACATTGATCTTGGAAAGTAAGAACTTTATGCGACATTTTTTTAGTTAATTAAAGGATGGTGAAGTCTCAATTGGAAAGAATAGATGGAGGAGAACAAGGAATAAGCCCCACCAAATTATCAGGAAAAGGTCAAAATGTGCAAATATTGTAACACACAAACACAAATTGAATTATGCTTAGGAAGACAGAGACAACTATTCAAAAATTCTAATGAACAAAATTGCAAGTAAGTTTATATGAAAAAGACTATAAGCAATATCCTTCTTCATGGTAGATAAACTAGGGTATGCCCCTTTCAATTTTGTAATTTTTATAACTTTATATAGGACATTGGTCTTAGACAAGACTAGAGGTTTTCTTTATCCATTCTTTGCTATCAATGCCTATTTGAACAGAGACAATACATAACTTTATTTTATTTGAATAATATAATATATAGGGCTTCAACCTTTTACTAATTAAAAAGGAGAAAGATTTCTTGTTATAAGAGAACTTTTAAATTTAATCAAGATTCATTACATTCTATTGTTAGTGGGCTAGTTTGTTTCTAAAATAAGAACTTAATGAAATTGTATGTATTTAGCATACAAATATCAATTAATTATTGTAGCCCCTTATAACATAGTTTTAATTTTATTTTATTTTTTATCTTCTAACTTTAAATCATAAGGCACTAGTATATTTGACCTCATTTTTTGACAAATCTTGGTCAAAATTTCAACAGAAGTTGGTCAAAAATTTTCTCATAGCGTAGAGCCTTCCCCTTGGTCACGACTCTGTTATTGTTTCCAAACTCTTCTTGGTGTATTTTTCTATTAATTAAGTCTAATTAAAAGATTTAATTTAACAAAAAATTAAAAGGAGATTTTAATATTGGTATTTATTTAATTATTTGGAAAATTAATTAAATAAAAGAGAATTAAATAAAAAGAATTTATTTGAAAATGAAAGTTATAAGTCTAAGGTTGGAACAAGATGATATTTATTTAATAATAATTTATTTAGTGTTCATTTTTAAATAAATTACTAAATATTATTATTATTTAAGTTAATAAATAATCATCAATTAAGTTTCAAAAATAAATGTAAAAGTGGAAAAGAAATTATAAATTAAATTTAAAGGGGTCAAGTGAATATTAGTAAAATTAATGCATATTATTTTAATAATATTTACCTAGGAGTATGTGCACCTCTATGATGCACGAGTTGTCTCCATCATGGGAATTAGCATGTCAATTAAGCACATGGTGTCTACAACCATATCCTTGTCATCACTCATCTAGAAGGCTGGGATAAGGCGAAGGTTGGGATAAGGCTTATGCTTAGTTGGCAATGCTTATCTTATCTCCTAGTTGCTTCTAGAAGATTCTTGGTGCTCCCTGAGAGGTCTTTATATCCAAGCATTCCTAGTCACTCAGGGGGTGGTTGAGGGACTACAAATTAGCACCTATGTTCAGTAATTTTGGTGACAACCTTCGATGCATGCAATCGGGTGTATGAGCTAATTAGAGCCTTCATTTCTTCATGATTGTAGTCATGTTTTTCTATGAATGGAGTCAATAGAATTCTTTTACAATGCTGATTTGAGGACACAACATTCCCTCATTTTTTGGACTTCATGAGAAATATGGAACATTAAGCTACAAGAGAATAGATTGAGGCAGCAGATGGATATTTTGGAAATGAGTATCTTCTGCAGGGGCTCAAAATAACCATCGGCATACATATATTAGGTATGTTCTTTTTCCTGCTTAGAAATGCATTATGTAATTTTCTCAGAAGTGACTGAGACCATGTAGAGTTTCTTTTTGGATTGGTATTCTTTCATTTTGTCTCGAGATATGCTACCATTCAGTTCAACCCAGCAACGAGCTTTAGGAAACAATAAATTATCCTTAGGGTATTCGAAAAAGAAACTTCACTTTTTCATTTGGTACAGTTCTGAAATTATTGTGTAGATTTAAAAGAGAGATAAGAATTTGTGGCCTAATATATAGAGAGATTTAGAAGGTTGCATTTTCTTCACAGAATACATTAATCGTTAAAAAAATGATATGGCTCAAGGAAAATATCTATTGGAACTAAACTAGAACCATATCCTTCTAATTTGCATGATGATTCTTTATACATATCTCTTTGGTACGTATTTAGATTAATTACTAAGATTAATCGCTTAGTCTGTCGCACTCTTGAGCATCTCAGAATTAACACAAAACACAACATCTCATGTCTTTGCTTATTAAATACTCAAAACTGCTTATTTTAATCACGATATCAATATATATATATATATATATAATATATACTTTTAATCATTTTATATTCAATATGGTGGCTTCTCTTTAATGTCTCACCATTTGCTACATGATATAAATCGACATCTCACTATCGATGCTCTGTTATTGTCATCATTGTATAAACCTAGTTCACCATATATCCTCAATTCATGTAAACTCCAAGCATTGACAGGATATCTTGTATTCTTGTCGCCTGTGGATACACATATATATTTGTTTATATATATATGGCTATTTTCAGTTTAACAAGAAGACGATGTATAGCGTCTTTTGTATATTCATTTATGTATATTGGAGGAATCTTGACCTATCGGTGAAGTGATGAAATACTATCCTCTCTGTGTGAGCTGTTATTATAGTGTATTTCCCTAGGCTGACAAATATTTTCAAAATTTGAGAGATTCCTCAATTCGAGAATTTAAGTGGGGAGACATTTTGATTTCCCTTACCCTCACTATATGGGTCCTTCCTTCGTTTTCTTGATTTAATCATTCTCTTTATGCTTTTCATTCTCCTTCATCTGCTAGTTCTTTTCGTCTCTGGTTTTCAACATCATCTATGTTTAGCATCTTTGCAAATTTTTTAGTTCTTTAGCATTGGCAAACATTGCTATTTCCAATCAATGTAGCGGTCAAAATATGCTACAAACACTCCTGATGTTTTCTTCAGTATTAATCACTATTGCATTTTATGATCCATTTTCAAGATGGATAAACGGGAAAGGAGACTTCTCGAATTAAACATTGTCTGGATCTGTTAACTCCTCCTGAACGCAGGTAGCACATCTCCTTCTGAATTAGACAAAGGCATGCCCTCACACACAACCTCACCCCTATCAAAATTGTAGTCAATTTCCTTAGGGAAAGTCACAAATTTACAAGACATACCGTAAACTATTCATTCGATAAAAAATTGATTTGCGATTTAAGTGTTACTAATGTTAAGTCAAGATTAAAGTAGTGTATGTTGATTGTTATAAGGTTGTACTATCATAGCCTGTTGTCACGACATATGCTATACAGTTGTATAAGGGATTTTTAATTAGTAACAAGTTTATTATTTCCTTTGGGATTGTCTAAATATAATATGCCTATATCATTAGTGGTAATATATGTTATTAAATATTAACTAGTATATATAAAAACATGAATCAATATTAATATTTACTATGTTACAAATATTTTATGTCATTGTTGATGTATTATATTTGTTAAATATTATTATTATAGTAATGTTAATATGGACCATTATTTTGATAATAATTCGTTAATTATTATTAATTGAACAGAGATATCCGCTGGTTGAATTTAATCAATAATAAATGGTGGAATAAATAGTTTACATAATTATTAATTAATTCAATTCGATTAAAATCAATTGTGACTAATTAATAATTGAGGTATTGTATTGGGATTAATTCTAATCGAGGGTATTAAATGATTAGAGTGTTGTGGAAAGTTATAAATAAATTTAAATGAATGGAAGTTGATCAAGATCGAATTTAGAAGGGAAGTGTTTATTGGAAACTATATCAATTGATATTTATGTCTCTATTAAGTTTTTAATAAAATATATTGGTGATCCTATGAATAGTTTCAAATAAGTGTTTAAAGGAAATAATGATAAGTCATTAAGGAGTTATAACTACCTATTGTTAATTTGATTTTGTGTAACTTAATAATATTGGGAATACTTAATAAATTCAGGAATGTAAGTTGTGCACTTATGTGGTTATGTTATCAGAAAACATTGGAAACATTAGATTTACAAATTGATTTATTGATATCAACGAATAATTTAATAGGGATCAAATGGAAAAGGGAAGTGGTTAATAGAAATGAACTCAATTTGACTTAACGATGATTTGTACCATATTGGAAATAAATCATTGAGAAATTATTAACTATGGTCTCGATGATTTAAGTTATTCAAATGTTCACCCATAATTGATTTTGAGGAGGTTAACTTCAAAATAGTTTTGGGAGTTAAGCCTTGATTTACTCATGAGAGAGTCTTCTCACTTGTATAGATACATCTTGATCTCTCTTAGAATGAGACCTTAGGGTCATTGAGTTTTAGTATAGCTATGTAATTATTAATTAATTTAATTAATTATAGAATTAATTAAATTTATTGATAATTGAGTTGTACAATGGAATTTAGTTGATATAATTATCATTGGATATTGAACATTATCATTTGATGTCTTTCAATTGTCATAAGGAACTGTTGTGAATATTATGATTGTCTCTTTCTGGATGCTTTCCTATTACTCGTAGGGAACATATGTGAATATAGTGAACTATCTTTTGATGCTTATTAGTTGCTTTATACTATTATGTGGTTGGATGGCATGATATGTCCTATGATTCAATTGGAAATTATATTTATGAGTTTTACTTTGTGGAGCATTTTGTTTACTTGGGTGGAAGTACCAGCTTGTTTTCAGGTTGCCTGTTAAGGAACCAAGTTTAATTATTGTGAATGTTTTGGTATTAAGAGAGGCTTTCTAGGTACATGTCTTTGGGAGTGGGTTGCAGTAGGGGTCCGGGTCCCAATGTGGTCAGTACCAAGGTAACCTAATGCAATTTATGTAAGAAGTGATAATCTAGTAATTAATAATTTTTGGGAAACACACTAAAAAGATAAGTTAGGAATATTTAACCCGCCCACACCTTGAGTGCTTGTATAGACTCAGGATGGGAATGGGATGATTGCTTGATCTTCATGAGAGGGCTTTCTGGTTCCACATGTGCCACATTGAGGGTTTGGGGTTCAGAGTAACTAATTCAGGGTAAATCAATGCTTGAGGGTTCGAGGTCTATTGAGAGACCAGTCCAAGGTAACTCAAGAAGCCATGTGATGAAACTCTCTAGAATGTAGCCTAAGTCTCCTCTATAGAGTTGGTTTGTACCTCTAATGGTGTACTTATTGCTGAATGTGCATATTGTGATTATTGATTTTCATTGATGATGACTGGCAATTTTTGGATGATGTACTCTTGACATGTTGATTTTGACTTGAGTTTATCTCCTCCAACACATTCTTTGTTGGAATTTACCTTCATTCTGTTCTTGGATCATTATGATGGATGTTATATCTTATGTTAGATGTTATTTGCTAACATGATTCTTTATATTGATGATTAGCAAGTGATAGACAATGCTATTTACTTAAAGAATCATCTTATGCTTTATTTTGTATGAATAGATTTCTCATGCATATGTTGTAGCATGTTATATTTCTTTTTGCATATGATGTAGTATGTTTTAGGAGTGACATTCCTACTTTGGTAATACCGATGATCTCTTCAATGACTTGAGATGTTATGTGCAGAGGGATGGCTAGGGCCCACGATGGTCTAATGATGCTATTGATAGTTGGGAGGAACTGCACACTTAGATTAATTGTGTTTTATGATGGATGGTTATCTTTTTCGATGATTGTTATATCCTTAGTGATGAATGGATGTATCATGTATGTTATTAGTTTCATTACTTGAATGTACTTGTATCATGGATTTAATAAGGTTGATGAATCATTATCTTTGCATTTTTATATCCTTTTGAGCCATTCATACCATGTGACTTCTACAAGTAGATGATTGAGCATTCTGAACTAATTTGCCAAGATGCATTCAGAACAAGTGTATATTATGGTCATTAGTCTTTTTAACTATTATTTCATGAGGATGTAGTATTTGTTAGACTTAGTGTTAATTAGATTAAATGTGACTCAACATTTTGGGATCCTTAAGGAATGTAACTAGTTAGGTATGATTTACATGATTAAATGTTAATGCTTCTGCTATCACGATTTGATGTGAATGGTTGATCTATCATGTATTAGGAAAAAAAAATGTTTGGCAAAGTTTGTAATACTTTAGGTTAATTCTTTTGGATCCCTTGTTGGGGTGTTACATATGGTATCAAAGCCTGAGTTTCAACATTGGGAACTTTGGGCATAATGTGTGCCATCACTTGAGTAATTAATAAGCTTGCAATTGATTTAAAAGACAAACTTGTATTGACATCGAACTTGAAAGAAAATTGTTCTTAGCATGGAACTAGAAAACTCATAGAAACTTTCTGGATTATTGCTTCATGTTTATGTTGAAATTCTTAGATTTTGTTCTTGTATTGGGTGTTGTAGGAGAGATGACTTCTGGCTCTAGATCCATTGCTAAGGGTCATAGCTTTGGATGCGGTAGAAGCCATGGGAGAACTAATCAACATACCCCTTCCTTGGTCCATTTAGGAGATCATATTTAGGAAGAGGCCAGAGGGGATGATAGTGTTGAGAAACATGCTAAGATAGAAGAATTGGCCACTAGAGACTTGGTCAAGGAGATCCTAGCACGCCTAACTTTGCAGGATAGAGCTCATCATTCATAGCATGGAGATAGAGAAAGGTCCATGAGTCCTGGGGAAAGGTACCTAGAGAGCAGTAGGCGGTCTAGCCAGTCGATCTAGATGAAGGACCTACTACGGGTCAAGGTCAAACCTTTCAACGGAGAAGGTACTGGATATGATGTTGAGAATTGGTTGATCGCACTAGATAGGTGTTTTTCCATGCAAGATTTTGACTTGAACATCAAAGCAAGATATGCCATCACTCACTTAGAGCACTTTGCAGCAATTTGGTGGAAAATAAAGGAGAAGAAACTTCGGGTAAATATGCAGACTATCACATGGGAGTTGTTCCTCGAACACTTTCGTGAGTGATTTTTGTCAGAGCAGTGGCAACAACAAAGGGCAGATGAGTTCCATGATTTGAGACAAGGTACCAAGACTGTGGTGGAGTATGAAGGTAAGTTCTTTGAGCTTATGTCTTATGCAGGAATTAGTGAGAGCTCACCATTGATGGTCCAACATTTCATTAGAGGACTTAATGCTAACATCATTGGGGGTGTTAAGGTGTTCCAACCTAAAACCCTTAAGGAGGCAATATTGCGAGCTACTTTGGTTGAGATGAGTGTGACTTCAAGTCAAGGTGGCCTACTAGGTATTCAGGCTAAAGGGTCACCTTATTCAAGAACATCTGGGGATAACCAATCTCAAGGAGCTGGAAGTTCTAAAAAATCTCCTAACTTCTTTATAGGTAATCAAGAGAAGCCGGGACGAAAGTTTTTTTCATGGTAAGAGTGGTGGCTAATAGTCAGGAAACTATCGCAATTGGAAGCATAGTATGCGCAATAGGTTGGGTGAAGTTCTGCAGAGCCACATTCAAGATGCTGGTGTTGGTAGTTTTCATCAGTCGCATGCATCTAGAGCTCAGAAAGGCTTTAGTGGAGATTGCTACTCTTGTGGTCAATATGGTCATAAAGCAATCAATTGCCCCGAGCGTGCACCTTAGCTTGGAGTAAAGGCTTGCAGACTTTCAGTGTACAGTGGGGATAGATGCATATTCAGTTTTGAGTTTTGAGTTATTGAGTTTGATTCATGTCTCTTTGTAATGGGGCTCGCATAGTGAGTACCTTAGTTTTTTCATTCTTGTAGGCTTCCAGGAGTAAGCCTAGTTCAAGGGGGGGTGGATGTAGTGCCTTCCCCTTGGTCGCGACTCTGTTATCGTTGCCAAACTCTTCTTGGTGTATTTTTCTATTAATTAAGTCTAATTAAAAGATTTAATTAAGGATTTAATTTAATAGAAAATTAAAAGGAGATTTTAATATTGGTATTTATTTAATTAATTGGAAAATTAATTAAATAAAAGAGAATTAAATAAAAAGAATTTATTTGAAAATGAAAATTATAATTCTAAGGTTGGAATGAGATGATATTTATTTAATAATAATTTATTTAGTGTTCATTTTTAAATAAATTACTAAATATTATTATTATTTAAGTTAATAAATAATTATCAATTAAGTTTCAAAAATAAATGTAAAAGTGGAAAAGAAATTATAAATTAAATTTAAAGGCGTCAAGTGAATATTAGTAAAATTAATGCATATTATTTTAATAATATTTACCTAGGAGTATGTGCACCTCTATTATGCACGAGCTGTCTCCATCACGGGAATTAGTGTGCCAATTGAGCACATGGTGTCTACAACCATATCCTTGTCATCACTCATCTAGAAGGCTGGGATAAGGCGAAGGTTGGGATAAGGCTTACGCTTAGTTGGCAATGCTTATCTCATCTCCTAGTTACTTTTAGAGGATTCTAGGTGCTCCCTGAGAGGTCTTTAAATCCAAGCATTCCTACTCACTCACGGGGTGGTTAAGGGACTACAAATTAGCACCTATGTTCAGCAATTTTGGTGACAACCTTCAATGCATGCAATCGGGTGTATGAGCTAATTAGAGACTTCATTTCTTCATGATTGTAGTTATGTTTTTCTATGAATGGAGATGATAGAATTCTTTTACAATGCTGATTTGAGGAGCGATATTTACGATTCGAACTATGATTGGGAAATAAGTTGACTGAAACACAACATTCCCTCATTTTTTGGACTTCATGAGAAATATGGAACATTAAGCTATAGGAGAATAGATTGAGGCAGCGAATGGATATTTTGGAAATGAGTATCTTCTGCTGGGGCTCAGAATAACCATCGGCATACATATATTAGGTATGTTGTTTTTCCTGCTTAGAAATGCATTATGTAATTTTCTCAGAAGTGATTGAGACCATGTAGAGTTTCTTTTTGGATTGGTATTCTTTCATTTTTTTCTCGAGATATGCTACCATTTAGTTCAACCCAGCAACGAGCTTTAGGAAACAATAAATTCTCCTTAGGGTATTCGAAAAAGAAACTTCGCTTTTTCATTTGGTACAGTTCTGAAATTATTGTGTAGATTTAAAAGAGAGATAAGAATTTGTGACCTAATATACAGAGAGATTTAGAAGGTTGCATTTTCTTCACAGAATACATTAATCATTAAAAAAATGACATGGCTCAAGGAAAATACCTATCGGAACCAAACTAGAACCATATCCTTCTAATTTGCATGATGATTCTTTATACATATATCTTTGGTACGTATTCAGATTAATTACTGAGATTAATCGCTCAGTCTGTCGCACTCCTGAGTGTCTCAAAATTAACAAAAAACAAAACATCTCATGTCTTTGCTTATTAAATACTCAACACTACTTATTTTAACCACGATATATATATATATATATATATATATATATATATACATTTTTAATCATTTTATATTCAATATGGTGGCTTCTCTTTAACGTCTCACCATTTGCTACATGATATAAATCGACATCTCACTGTCGATGCTCTATTATTGTCATCGCTATGGCCCCGTTTGGTTGCTGGAAGATGAGGGCCAAAACCGGGTTATCAGAGGCAAAACCAGGTTTTGCAAAAAAAACTTTGGTGTTTGGTTGGTTAAAATTATAACCTGGTTTTCAATTTCATCTTCCAATTTTGGTCAAAAATTGGAAGAAGTTTCTTCCAACAAAAAGGTGGAATTCGAAATTAAAACTAGGTTTTGAATTTTATGACAGTTTTTTTAATTATATTGTGGGGTCCACAGTATATTCATCTTCCGTGTCAACCAAACGGACTATTGGCTTTCCAAACCACAAAACCAGGTTTTCGAAAACCTGGTTATAAGATAACCTGGTTATGTCAAAAAATCATCTTCCCCAACCAAACGGGGCCTATATAAACCCAGTTTGCCATATATCCTCAATTCATGCAAACTCCAAGCATTGACATGATATCTTGTATGCTCGTCTCCTGTCGATGCACATATATATTTGTTTATATATATATATATATGGCTATTTTCAGTTTAACAAGAAGACGATGTATAGCATCTTTTGTATATTCATTTGTGTATATTGGAGGAATCTTCACCTATCGGTGAAGTGATGAAATACAGTCCTCTCTGTGTGAGCTGTTATTATAGTGCATTTCCCTAGGCTGGCAAATATTTTCAAAATCTGAGAGATTCTTCAATTCAGGAATTTAAGTGGGGAGACATTTTGATTTCCCTTACCCTCGCTATATGGGTCCTTCCTTCGTTTGCTTGATTTAAGCATTCTCTTTACTATTTTTATTCTCCTTCATCTGCTGGTTCTTTTCCTCTCTGGTATTCAACATCAGCTATGTTTAGCATCTTTGCAAATTTGTTAGTTCTTTGGCATTGGTAGACGTTGCTATTTCCAATCGATGCAGCGGTCAAAATATGCTACAAACACTCCTAATGTTTTCTTCAATATTAATCATTGTTGCATTTTATGATCTGTTGTCAAGATGGATAAACAGAAAAGGAGACTTCTCGAATTAAACATTGTCTAGATCTATTAACTCCTCCTGAACGCAGGCAGCGCATCTCCTTCTGAATTAGACAAAGGCATGGCCTCACACACAACCTCGCCCCTATCAAAATTGCAGTCAATTTCCTTAGGGACAGTCACAGATTTACAAGACGTACTGTAAACTATTCATTCGATAGAAAATTGATTTGCCATTTAAATGTTACTAATGTTAAGTCAAGATTAAAGTAGTGTTTGTTGATTGTTATAAGGTTGTACTGTCATAGTTTGTTGTCGTGACATATGCTATATAGTTGTATAAGAGATTTTTAATTAGTAATAAGTTTGTTATTTGCTTTGGGATTGTCTAAATATTATATGCATATATCATTAATGGTAATATATGTTATTAAATATTAACTAGTATATATAAAAACATGAATCAATATTAATATTTACTATGTTACAAATATTTTCTGTCATTGTTGATGTATTATATTTGTTAAATATTATTATTATAGTAATGTTAATATGGACCATTATTTTGATAATAATTTGTTAATTATTATTAATTGAATAGAGATATCCACTGGTTGAATTTAATCAATAATGAATGGTGGAATAAATAGTTTATATAATTATTAATTAATTCAATTTGATTAAAATAAATTGTGATTAATTAATAATTTTGAGGTATTGTATTG
Organism: Cupressus sempervirens; assembly: GCA_028749045.1. Classification (NCBI taxonomy): domain Eukaryota; kingdom Viridiplantae; phylum Streptophyta; class Pinopsida; order Cupressales; family Cupressaceae; genus Cupressus; species Cupressus sempervirens. The sequence continues at coordinate 354,213,923 of CM053792.1, read as the reverse complement.
GGATTAATTCTAATCGAGGGTATTAAATGACTGGAGTGTTGTGGCAAGTTATAAATCAATTTAAATGAATGGAAGTTGATCAAGATCGAATTTAGAAGGGAAGTGTTTATTGGAAACTATTTCAATTGATATTTATGTTTCTATTAAGTTATTAATAAAATATATTGGTGATCCTATGAATAGTTTCAAATAAGTGTTTAAAGGAAATAATGATAAGTCATTAAGGAGTTATAACTACCTATTGTTAATTTGATTTTGTGTAACTTAATAATATTGGGAATACTTAATAAATTCAGGAATGTAAGTTGTGCACTTACATGGTTATGTTATCAGAAAACATTCGAAACATTAGATTTACAAATTGATTTATTGAGATCAATGAATAATTTAATAGGGATCAAATGAAAAAGGAAAGTGGTTAATAGAAATGAACTCAATTTAACTTAATGATGATTTGTACCATATTGGAATTAAATCATTGAGAAATTATTAACTATAGTCTCGATTATTTAAGTTATTCAAATGTTTACCCATAATTGATTTTGAGGAGGTTAACTTCAAAATGGTTTTGGGAGCTAAGCCTTGATTTACTCATGAGAGAGTCTTCTCACTTGTATAGATACATCCTAATCTCTCTTAGAACGAGACCTTAGGGTCATTGAGTGTTATTATAGCTATCTAATTATTAATTAATTAAATTTATTGATAATTGAGTTGTACAATGGAATATAGTTGATATAATTATCATTGGATATTGAACATTATCATTTGATGTCTTTCAATTGTCATAAGGAACTATTGTGAATATTATGATTGTCTCTTTCTAGATGCTTTACTGTTACTTGTAGGGAACATATGTGAATATAGTGAACTATCTTTTGATGCTTACTAGTTGCTTTATACTATTATGTGGTTGGATGTCATGATATGTCCTATGATTCAATTGAAAATTATATTTATGAGTTTTACATTGTGGAGCATTTTGTTTACTTGGGTGAAAGTACCAGCTTGTTTTCAGGTTGCCTGTTAAGGAACCAAGTTTGATTATTGTGAATGTTGTGGTATTAAGAGAAGTTTTCTAGGTACATGTCTTTGGGAGTGGCTTGCAGTAGGGGTGCGGGGCCCAAAGTGCTCAGTACCAGGGTAACCTAATGCAAGTTATGTAATAAGTGATAATCTAGTAATTAATAATTTTGGGGAAACACACTAAAAGGATAAGTTAGGAATATTTAACCTGCCCACACCTTGAGTGCTTGTATAGACTAAGGATGGGAATGGGATGATTTCCTCATCTTCATGAGAGGGCTTTCTGGTTCCACATGTGCCACATTGAGGGTCCGAGGTTTAGAGTAACCAGTCCAGGGTAACTCAATGCTTGAGGGTTCAGGGTCTATTGAGGGACTAGTCCAGGGTAACTCAAGCAGCCATGTGATGACACTCCCTAGAATGTAGCCTAAGTCTCCTCTGTAGAGTTGGTTTGTACATCTGATGGTGTACTTATTTCTGAATTTTCTTATTGTGATTATTGATTTTCATTGATGATGATTGGCAATTTTTGGATGATGTACTCTTGACATGTGGATTTCGACTTGAGTTTATCTCCTCCAGCACATTCTTTGTTGGAATTCTTGGATCATGTTATATCTTATGTTAGATGTTATTTGCTAACATGATTCTTTATATTGATGATTAGCAAGTGATAGACAATGCTATTTACTTATAGAATCATCTTATGCTTTATTTTGTATGAATATATTTCTCATGCATATGTTGTAGCATGTTAGATTTCTTTTTGCATATGATGTTGTATGTTTTAGGAGTGAAATTCCTACTTTGGTAATACCGATATTCTCTTAGGTGACTTGGGATGTTACGCGAGGAGGGATGGCTAGGGCCCATGATGGTCTAATGATGCTATTGACGGTTGGGAGGAACTGTGCACTTAGATTAATTGTGTTTTATGATGGATGGTTATCTTTTTTGATGATTGTTATATCCTTAGTGATGAATGGATGTATCATGTATGTTATTAGTTTCATTACTTGAATGTACTTGTATCATGGATTTAATAAGGTTGATGAATCATTATCTTTGCATTTTTATATCCTTTTGAGCCATTCATACCATGTGACTTCTACAAGTAGATGATTGAGCATTCTGAACTGATTTGCCAAGATGCATTCAGAAAAAATGTATATTATGGTCATTAGAATTTTTAACTATTCTTTCATGAGGATGTGGTAGTTGTTATACTTAGTGTTAATTAGATTAAATGTGACTCAACGTTTTGGGATCCTTAAGGAATGTAACCAGTTAGGTATGCTTTACATGATTAAATGTTAATGCTTCCGCTATCATGATTTGATGTGAATGGTTGATCTATCATTTATTAGGAAAAAAAAAATGTTTGGAAAAGTTTGTAAAACTTTAGGTTAATTCTTTTGGATCCCTTGGCGGGGCATTACATATAGAAATTTTGACCAACTTATTGGTGGGTCAAAATTTTGACCAATGTGTTGGTTGAAAACTTTTAAAATTCTTGCTACAAGTTCTACTAAGCATTGGTCAAAATTTTGACCAATGCTTGGTAGAAAATTGCCAAGCATTGGTCAAAATTTTGACCAATACATTGGTCACTTTCAGAAATCCTAGTGAGATTTCTATCAAGAATTGGTCAAAATTTTGACCAATGCTTGGTAGAAAACTATCAAGCATTGGTTGAAATTTTGATTAATATGTTGGTCAAAACTTTTAGAATTCGTGGTGTGGTTTCTACCAAGTATTGGTCAAAATTTTAACCAATGCTTGATAGTTTTCTACCAAGCATTGGTAAAAATTTTGACCAATGCTTGGTAGAAAACTGTCAAGTGTTGGTTGAAATTTTGACTAATGCTTGATCAAATTTTTTTGAGGCATTATATAAAAAAAATCACATGCCTTGCCTATGATTTGACATTTTGCATGCATCCTGCACTCTCTCATCCTGATGATGGATTACAGAGAGTTATTTGAAATGATGATGCTAAAATATACACACTATCAAATCCAAAATGAACTTGCATTACAAATGGATTGTGGAAAATTGATATTATTAATTTTGGATGCATGTTTACTAGGACAATCACAAATTAACCATATATATAATAGATTTATATATGTTTAAATTATGATTGTCCTGGTAGACATGCATGCAAAATTAACAATATCAGATTTCCACTATCCATTTGTAATGCAAGTTTGTTTTGGATTTGATTGTGTGTGCTTTTTAGCATCATTGTATCAGATCACTGTCTATAATCCATCATCAACCAGATGAGAGAGTGCATGATGCATGCAAAATGTCAAATCATAGGTAAGGCATGTGACCTATTTTATAGAATGCCTCAAAGAAGCTAAGAATATTGAAATACTTACAAGGGTGTGAGGCACTTCATATTTATTGATTGCATAGTATCGTTTAAGAACTCCTCACTAATTAAATTGTACCATAGACTAATAGTCTTCATCTTTGCTATGGGCTCCTACCCCCTATGTGAGTGTTGATGTAGAAGCTAAAGTGGAAAAAATAAGTGAAAGCATGTTAAATAAGGCTTCTAATCTCAACTTGGTCGACATTGTTTATTTAAGGGCTATGGACTGGGCAATTCTTCAATGTTTAACAATTAGGGATAGCATTGCATCCTCTTTAACTATTAAATGCACAACTCTAGGAGGAAATATGTTGTTGGCTGCTTCTTTTGGCCTAGAAGGATATGACTACAATAAAGACTAAGCTCAATCAAATATTCCCAAGTTCACAGTAGCTTCTACAATTTCAATTGATTAGTGTATGAATGCTAAAAATAATTGTTTACCAAATGTATGTACTAGTGGAGTCAATCTTGAGCACCAAAATAAATCTATATATATAATACATTCCATTTGGACACATGACAACCACAAAGATTTTTAGTTCATTTGAATATCCTCAGCTCAGTGTAGTAAGCTCAACACAATGATTTAATCAAGTCAAAGTGAAACCCTTAGATAGGTTGCCATTTTTCTTGTGTTGCAACAAGTTCAGACCAAAAAAAGATATGACATCCCATCATTCCCTTGAATCTTTCGAGACAAATCTATGAATAGAAGCAAGCTTAGTAGATGCCTTCATGAATCTTAATTGCTTAACATTGTGACAGTGTTAAAACTTTAATATTTGCTTCCATATTTCTCTTTCTTGGTTGAAAATATTTGTACTTCGAGTGCATCACTAGTAATATATCATAAGGTGTAGTTGTGTTTGATTATTTTGGAACATTCTTTTTTATTTGTATGTTGGTATAACTCTAGGCTGAAATATTAATTTAATCTATATTTTGCAGGCAAAACGCAAAAATCATTGCTAGAGTTATTACAGGATTATAATCTTCTGCTAGGACTATTCCCCAAAAATGCTACCAATTATGATTTTGATGAAGTGAGAGAAAAACTTACTATCTATATACCTTCAATTTGTAAGGTGGGCTTCAAAGATTCTTCGATTGTGAGATATGCTACAAGAGTGTCAAGCTTTTTGCTGAGAGGAAAATTAATAGGAATTGAAGGAATGAAAACAAAAGTAGTCTTATGGGTTAAAGTTACCATAATTTTAGTAGATGGCCCACAATCAAATAAGGCGCATTTCACTGTAGGCATGAAAAAATCAAGGCCAAGAGATGCATATGAGGTTCTTCAAAATGGAGTAGATATTGATGAGTTTTAAGATAGATCTAATGTTTTAGGGGAAATAGGTAGATATATATATTAATATTTTTTTCAATATGATGTACTTGGTTGATTGTAACTTATTGATTCTAGGTAGAAAAATTGGATGGAAAGCATCAATTGGCCTTGTTGACAAGTATTTGGTTAAAAAACTTATGATCAAGTGTTTTAGTTTCTCTATATTCCTTAACTTTTGCAATGTCCTATCCAAACAGCATTTGATAGTTCATTTTGTTTAACAAAATACCCACCTACCATTACATAGAACTTAAAGATAGCTATGCTGCTACAAAATAGATTTAGAATGTGAAAAAAATGTTAGTAATTTTAAAACAAAATGAAATAGACATGCTGATGAATATTATAATGACACCAAGCTAAGGAGGCTACATTTACTATTAATCTTAACATTATATGCACTTATATTTAAAAGTGGTATCAGTATTCATGGACTATAGAAAATTCTTCCCATGTAATTAAATTAATGTAATTCACTTTCATTATTTTATATGCATAACAAAAAGCAATGCCTTTTATGGCTTTTTAAATCATTAAATATTAAATGGTTTCGTTTCTTTATCCCAAAGTTTCCATCCCATTGGTACATAAATTAAATTCTTTGACATGAATATATTAGATGCAAACTTGAACCCTTATATATTCTATAATCATCTAGATATTCTATTGAATTTAACTAATTAAATAACTCATAAACTCCACAAAATGGAAATATTAAACTAAAAATTGAGCTACTCAATTTGTTGAGAAAATTGTTGATGCTCAAAGGAAATCATTTAGGAGATATGGAATATGGGGAGAGTGGGACAATCCCTATTTGACACTTGCTCCATAATATGAAGCTATATAGATTGAAGTATTTGGGTAAATGTTTTTGCAGGGCCACATTTATAGAGGCTGGAAATTGATTCATTGGAGTCCCGCATTTGGCATAGCTTTGGCTGAGGCTAAGTTGGGGAGATTGGGAAAATCCCTATCTAACATTTGGTCTAGAATATGGAGCTGCATAGATTGAAGTATTTGGGTAAATGTTTTTGCAGGGCCACATTTATAGAACCCAAAAATTGATTCATTAGAGTCCCTCATCTAGTACACCTTTGGCTAAGGCTGAGTTGGAGTATCTAGAGTGACACATATCAAGAAGTGTTTATTCTATTTTCAAAGTGGCTAGTTAATGTAGTAAACAAAACTCCTAATTTTCTCAAAGGACTTCTACCCAATTTGGGTTTGGCTATCTAGACCATAGTCCCATGGAGAATTCCTAGAAATGTTACTATTGTAGTCAATGGTTCACTTCTTTATGTAGTGGTCTAGGTAAGAACAACATCACTTATACATACTACTATAGAAGGTGTCAAAAAGCCTATTTTTGAAAATAGGGAATGCCTTGTTGTTGTGGGTGGAGATTACATAATGATAGAATCTAGAACAAGGTTGGTTCATACTAACCCAGGCCATAGCCAAGAAGATTTTTATACTGGCATGAAATATAAGATTCTAGTAATGTCTCCTATAGATGATAATGACAAGTTTACTGAAGAAACTAAGAAGTTTGTTGGTTTGGATGTCTTAGGTGATGGAAATGTGGCAATTTTCAAGAGCTTAGATGAACATTCATGTCTTATCATGGAAGAAGCATACAAATAATAAAGTGACTCTATTATTTGTCAACTATGAAATATAACATAAAGTTTCTTTATGAGAAATGAAGTCTTTTAAGTGAAATGTGTAACCAATAAGCTACATGGCATTTTTTGTGAAGAATAAGCTCTGGCTCTAAAATGTTAATAAAAGTGCATTCCTTGCAAGAAGTCAATTCATTCTTTTTTCTTTATGTTTATGCAAATTGAGAAAGTCCAACGGTTTGGTATGAGTGTTAGGAAATTCTAAAATTCCATCATTCAATTCCAAAATGAGTTAGCCAAAAATGCTAATGAATTTTACATTGCTTTCATGATTTGAAATCTGCATTTTGATCCATGTCTGGAGAGTTTGAGGTAAAAAAATGGATGACACATTAACTACAAATTGGTTGAATATGGTACAGTTATAGTTGGGACTTGAAATAGAATAAATATTTTCATCAGGTCTCACCTCCTAAGATTTACATATAAATTACTATAGAGAATAACTCCCTCTAAAGTTGAACAAAAAAATATCTTTTTGGCTAAAGTAAACAACTAGACTGAATATAATAACACTGAGACATCAAAGATATGTAAATTTATTACAAAATCACCTTATTTGGATGTACATGCATGCAAATTAAAAATTGCAAATGTGAAATTACTTCAAGTATTGTCAGTCATCAAAGCCACCAAGAGCATACAAAGCTCCACCCAAAGCTATTCCTGTTAAAGAAAATCACTGCCAAAGTAGAGATCCAGACAAACAAAAAAAAAAACATTTATATTAGAAATAAGTACAAACATATTTAGTAAATAGGAAAAAACTACAATCAAGGGAAAACAAAAGTGAAGTATACCATGACAGAATTAAAGGAACCCTACTCCTCTTTTTGATTGAAAGGGGTTAAATGTTTTCTCGAAAAATTAAATTCAAGAAAGACAAAGGAAATATGCTTATTCAAAAGATGCTCTAAAGAATATAATTAATTTGATTACAACTTCTAGTTTGTATAATGTAAATTTAAAATCAACTTATGATTATTTATGCACTAGTTATGTTTCTACATTCTGTTTAAACCTTAAAGTAAAAAAGAATCTCCTCTAATAACTCAAAAAATTGGATCACACATGCATGTGTGTGTGTGTATTCTACAAATATTGTATCTAGAATAGATGTTTCTTTACTTATCACATGAAGTCAAATAGGATCAATTATTAACAAACCTAAGATTCCAAACTCTCAACACTAGTAAATTACTAAACATTTTAGAATACTTATCTCCAGAAATAAGTAATCAAGAAATAATATTGTTAAAGATATTGAGAAAAATGTTATACTTGATAAAAATATAGTGTACAATATTGTGTATAAACATTACATACCCTAATTTAATAAGATTTTTGAGAACATTATCTTTTGTTTGTAATTAATGGCTAGTGCAAGGTCCAAAGAAAAAATCATGAATGTAGTTAGGAAGGAAAAAGAAACCCACTAAAGGTCCAAGTAAGATACCAAATGGTATATCATTAAAATTATCTGCATGATGAATCTACAGTGACTTCAACACAAATTTTTTATATTTCTTTTCTACCCGAATATTTACATTCTGACTTATGAATGAACTAAAGATTTTAAAATGACACACACAAAACTAAGCTGGCTATGAGAAGAGGGTTCATAACACAAACCTAATGTGTCACTACTACTTCTTGAACATATGGAATATCACCAAGTGGTCCAACAAGAAAATGTCTATCAATAAGGCCCTCGTGGACAAGTATATACGCAACCCCACCAATGGTGATTCTTATGCCTTGGAAAAAGTTTTCAGACCCATTAAAACCCTTCAAATGTAAACATAAGAATTAAGTAAATTTTCAACAATGTCTTGTTCATTATTTATCCAAATGATAGAATATACAGTGACCCAAATCATTATTGCACCATTTTCCAAGATTGAATTCATAAAAATAAAGAAGACAAGGTAAGGGGTAGTCCATACAACACCAAAACAAAGACTTGGCACAAGGTCTTTGCAGTAGAGTTCGTATGTTAGTAAGACATTGGTAGGGATGGAATTGAGGATGGTAAATATATCGTTCATTTCAAAAGGTCCATCTCTAGGCCTATGATGAGACTGGAAAACCAAGTGAATGTTTAATTAGAAAAGAGTAAGTAAACCTCTTTTTTTTTTTTTGTTATAGTGGAATTTTAGGGTTGAAGATTATTTTTTCATCCACTTGAGCTCAAACTACAATAGCATTAATTTCATACCTTGTGGATATTCTAGAGAGCACCATGCTAGAATTTTTGGTAAACCTAGCAAGCCCAATGCTCCATTCCAACCTGTATACACAAAAATGAAATTAGCAGAAATCATGTCAAAGCCAAGGGCTATCATGGGAAGAGATTTCAAGATTCATATTTGGTAATCTTGTTGGAAAATGGGATCATATTTGAATCAAAGGTTAAGTGGTGGAGTTCTTGTATTTGTATTCAATAAAAACTAAGGTATATATGATATTCACCTTGTTTATATTATAGTTAGTTGCCTCTTTCATGAAATTTGATGCAGTCTCATACCTCATTTTTTATGATTCTACAGCTTGTAGGAATATCTACATGAGTTTTCTAATTTTAATATTTGAGAAGAACCTTCAAAGTAGTCAATCAATAATCAAAAATTCATTTGCACTATATACACTCACAGTTTGCATACATTTTTTAAACTGAGTTTTTGCCAAATCTTTCATGTGTAGATTGTGTCATCATGGCATTGAGTATGATGACATCTCCCTTGAGCATTTAATCAAATAATTCAAGTGTATTGTCTTTGATTCCATATTTTGCACATTGCCTACCATTCATTTGCATTTACAACATCTGTCAATATCTCCCCTTATGCTATTCTTTCATGTAGTGTGGAGCTCAAAACATGCTCAGAGGTTATAGCTATTTCATGCTTAGAGGTACTCATGTTGCCATTGGATTTTTTTTCAAATTGAAAATTGAAAAAAATTGCTTGATTTGTGGTTGAAAAGGCTTTAGCAACAATTTTTGTGTTATTCTCTACTCATGCATTAGGTTTTAATCTACTAATTAGGGAAGCTCTATGTTTTGATCATAGCATGCATGGGCTCCAATAAGTCAGCAAAATGTACATACTACATAGTCATGTGATGCCCCCTTGTTTGCATTAGAATCATACTTTCCTTATGGATTTTCAATAAATCATGCATGGATGGCCAAGCCAGATCAAACTCTAGTAGAAGAGCTTTTTATTGATAGGCATATATAATTTTTGGTATCAACTGCCACACTTGCATGGTGAGTAAATCTCCCTACACATACTGTTATTATAAAAGGAAGTCAAATTTACAACCCTAATAAAGGTATGTGCACTGAGCTCAGTCCCTTAGATGTTATGCACATGCTTGGTCAAGCTAGAAGGCCATAATATGATTCTCATGGTGAAGGAATAATATTAACAGGTCATAGTGAGCTGAAATATTATTTGTCCCTTATGAATCAACAATTACCAATTGAGAGCCAATTTATCTCAAAATTAGTAGATCATTTAAATGCAAAAATTTTTCTACATATAGTTCAAAATGAAAGGGAGGCATGCACATGGTTGGGATACACTTATCTTTACATTCACATTCTTTGAAATCTAGTTCTATATGGTTTTTTTGTTGATTCTTTAGACAAAGACAATACCTTAGAAGAAAGAAGGGTAGACTTGGTAAGCATAATGGTGGTTTTCAATTTTTGAGAGTCATTTTTGCTATAATATTGTTAGACACACATAGGACTGCTCATTTTACTTCAATGATATTTTTTAATGCTTTTGATAATTGAACTACTTATGTTAACAAATAAATTTCACTGCAACTACCTTGGATAGAAATAATTTAGTGAAATATGATAAAAAAAAAAAAAGTGGATATTTATAGGTTACTGATCTTGGATGGAGAGCTAGTTACTCTGCTATTAGGTTTTTCACCATTCATTCAACATGTACTGACATCTTCCAACATGAAACAAACCCATTATTAAGGCCAGTTGGCTTCAAATTCATTAGCTTTACTTGTCAATTCTCTTGGTGTACACTATTTGAACCACACTTCCATCACATATTAGGTTAGTAATATCTCATTTATGTTATAGATGACCCATTCTAGGTGAAATAGAGACAACATTCATAGAATGGCCCTAGTTACCATCAAAACCATTCTGAATCAGAAAAAGTAGCAGCATCAAATGAATCTGTGAGCAACCCAAAATGGAAATTCTGATGGAACTTTGTTAGTAGAAAATTCAAGTCATTATTTAAATCTCTTATTAATTCACAACTACATCCAAATGTTTTAATACTCAAATGAATCAATAAATCATGCAACAAACTTAAATTTTCAAGAAAATTGTTTATTATTGACCTCACTTTGTATCTCCTGTACAACTCTTTAGATCTCTGTCTCTCTCTTACATCAAACACATTTTAGAGGATTTATAGACCCTATTCCAACCTTCCTCAACCAATTCTAGTTGCTTTTGATCATTACAATTTGAAAAAACAACACATTTGTTTATGCCCTCTAATATCTAACTGTAAGGAATTTGAATTTTGAATTTGTAAAACTTCTAAAATGTAAATCCCTAGACTCCTACTACTTTACCTATGATAAAAATTGACCTTATTACATTATTTAGGACTTGTTACATCCATTTTATCCCATTTGGCATCTTCGGTTCCAGTTGACAACTTTTGGTCCTATGGTCCTTACCAGGACCATTAGGACATTTGATTACATTCTTGAATTCATTACAATCCATAGACACTATAGGCCTTAGTATTTCATAGTTAGGTCCTCCAGACCCAATATCACTCCTTCTATTCCTTGATATGTTCAAAGCCTTCATGGCATCTCTTGATGGTCCTACACCAAGTACCCAAGTAGCCCTATCCTCGTGAAACCTTGGTTTGAAGTGTTGGGTGTGTGATCTAGATGACAAATTAGTTTAGGAATAGTATTGTAATAATAAAAAACCTAGATTTTCTTTTTGAGAATAATAATACATTGTCACCAATCCAATTTTTTGTTCCCTCTTGATTTCCATTCAATGAACCTTGGGCCTCACTTATTCAATCCACACAATGTTTCATCTCTTCTATTAATACTTGTAATGTTCCTTCCTTCACAAAAAAAGATGATTTGAAATTTTCAATTGAATTGGTGTAGGTGACAGAGAAGTCTATGGATTTTGCCACCCACATAGTCAAGAGTGTGGCTTCAATACACTATTAAGGGCCCAATTTGAATTTGTGAATGTATTAGATTGGTTGATAGGTAAGAGATATTTGCAATAAGAAGTTCATAGCTAAAGTATTGAACTAAAATCTTAAATGGTCCAAACCTAAATTAAAAAATCTTAAATAATGTTGAAATTGTGGAATATTTCTTTAATTGGGAATGAGGATGAATTGAAAGTGGTGAAATTAGTTACATTGTCAAAATCAATAAATCTTACACTTACAAAACTGAGAGATATCTATAATATTTCCTTTTAAAACTGCAAGCAAAAAATCTTAATCATCTAGACTTCACACAACAGAGGGAAAATTACAAAAAACTTCCAATATTCCAATAGAAAACTATTTTTTTTCCACTATTATTTCTTATTCAAGTAAATCAGGTAATACATGAACAGTGCATAGTGCATTCAACACCTATAGTGCTCCTATTTTTATTTAATTCTTCAAACACAAAAACCAATAAGTATTAAACTTTGCACTTGAAGTAGCTATCTTCATATTGGTTTTTACAAATATGAATGGCCTCTTAAATAGGTCTTCGTGTTCAATATGTAGAATCTAGTTTTTCACTAAACTGAGACAGAGCTTGGGTTGATGTATTAACCAACCAGACTGAATCTCTATATTCTTCACATGATTGTTTTCACAATTTACACTATATTTATGATTGTATTACTGATGTTCTTAGATCACCATAGTTTTATTTTTTTCATTAATTTTGATATAGCATTGATCTAATATATAAGTTATATTTTTAATTGTATTTAATTCATTGAGATACTAGATTCTCTTATTTTTCTCACAATTTATTGCTATTTTCTATGTTTGGGTTTAATTTCCATGTTACTGATCTTGGACGAATAGCCAGTTACTCTGCTATTAGGTTTTTCACCATTCATTCAACATGGTTTCTAGTGTTCATGTTGGAAGATGTTAGTACATGTTTAATGAATGGTGAATAACCTTTCCTTCATTAATTGTTATTTAAGATTGTCAATGTATGCTAATTGTTGCCCTCTTTGTTCACAAGAGCTAATATTCAAGATTGTCATTAACTGTTATTTAAGATTGTCATTAACCCTCTTTGTTCACAAGATCTATTATTCAAACAATTAATTGCTGATTATAACAAGCTTGAATTAGATTAGTGAGACCCTGATCCCAAATATGTGTCTGCTACTCTATCTTTGACATATCTCTATAACCATTATATTCCATAGTATCTAAAAGAGAGTTCATGGGTAGGCATTGATTGGGGGATTCATCAGCTCTTTTTTTTTTAAAACAACTTAGTTTGGTCAAAAATTTGATCATCTCCTCATGGATTTCTACCAAGAATTGGTCAAAATTTCCACTAATTCTTGAAAGTTTTTCACCAAACATTGGTGGAAATTTTGATGACCAATTCTTGAAAGTTTTTGAGAAAACATTGGTGGAAATTTTGACCAATTCTTGAAATTTTTCGACCAAGAATTGGTCAAAATTTCAACCATTTATTGAGATCTTTTGACCAAAAATGGTAAATCAAAGTTAACAAAGACAAAAAAAATTCGATGAATTTATTTGTCGAAATTTGGACCAGCCTACAAGTTGGTCAAATTTTCAATGAAAAAAATTGCCATGAACTACTTGGTCAAAATTTCAGCGAAACTGGGTCAAAATTTTGACCAAAATTCATCAAAAAATCAGTTCAAATTTAGTAGTGCCATGGCATGCATTGACTCTTACTATACGTATTGTAATACTTGTTTTAAGGCCCTTTAGCTTAGGAACCACACTTCTCTTTGATGAATTTGCTAGGCAAGATAAAAAAAACTTACACAAGATTTGTTGAAGAAATGTACCATCAAAGAGCAAGACACATGAACTTTACAATGAAAAACATGATTATCAATTGCAATTATAAATGCATCTAGCTTATGTAGATATGATAGTCCTTTTTTACATAAGTACTTCATTGAACTGATTTTACACACTTTATACTCACATATCCAACACTTATACAACATACTCCTTTATAAATGATTTGTCTTTTTGTTTGCATCCTTTCACCTCAACGAATCAAGTAAGTTAGCTCCAAAAGTGATCGTTGGATGAAAAATGAAATACCACATAGGTTGGCTTCAAATAGGTGCATCATGAAGATAAATGAACCATGACTTGAAACAAGTGTATTATGAATCAATATATAATAAAGTAATTTTAACATCAAACCATAATAGATTGAAAAGTGTGAAAGAAAAACATGTACCACAAATTACCACAAAAAGAAAAACATGTACCATAGGTTACAACACAAAGACAAAAAAAAATTATGTCAAAAACCCAATGAAGGAAAGAACATTGAAAGTTAACTCAAATTATATGAAATATGGATTACAATATTCGTTTAAGCCTCACTGCTTAAGGAGGCACATTGTTCCTTAATGGACTTGTTAAGCATGATACAAAGTTATGTGTATTTTTTTTTAACAATATACTATCAACCAAAATATGCACCAGGTTTGAAATGAACAACAAGATTATGAATTGCAGTGATTGATGCATCTAGCTTATTTTATAGGCTTCATACTTAGAAATCTAACACTTACAAAACACACTCCTTCGCAAATAATTTATCCTATTTATATCCTTGAAAAAATCTCAGTGCATTAATTTGGTTGGCTCCAAATGTCACTATTATATGGAACATATAATGCACATAGGTGATCTTCAAATAGGTGCATCATGAAGAAAAATATGTTGTGGGTCAACCCAATATAACCATTGTGTTCTACAAGATCTATATACCAAAAAATCACTTGTTTGGCATGGATTAGCCATCATTGTAGCATCCTAAAATATGTGGTCAACTTTATCTTAGTGCCAAATACTAGTAAGAAGAAGAGTCTAAACCAAACAAAGGAGCACCTAGCCAAAATTAAGGGGTTTAGGAAAACCAAAAACCATATTCTTGGAAAAGTTCTTTACATGAGAGAAAAACTCAAATAAGGAAGTGATATGTGGAAGGGAACCTTTATACCTTTACAAAAAGAACACAAATAAAGTATATGATAAGTACTCAAACATAAAATAGACCAACGAAGACCAAGATAATTTGAAACACTTCCTCCAATGTTTTACAATTAAAATGACTATGAACAACTATGTTATTAGAAAGGGAAGATGAAAAACTAGAATCCAATACCATCCAAGTAGAAATTGCTACAAATTTATAGCATTTTGAACCACCTCTATACTGTCTACTATTGGTAGAATATACATCCACAGTAGAAGTCTTACAATAAAATCATAAAGGACCACTAGAATAGGTCCAATGTGAGCAATAACACAAAATAAGACTAGGATGTTTTGAAACCTATATATTCTAACATCTTCCATGTACAACCATTTTCATGAACACATATATTAATAGAAAGTGAGGAGGGAAACAGGAAACCCAAGTCCAACCAAGAAGAAAGCACAACATACATAGCATATTGGGCCATTAGAGAGAAGACCCCTAAGCACTCAAAGTTCCCTAACTTTAAAACAAACCCTCTTTTATACATCTTCTTAACATCTAAAAAGGAAATATAAGGAAAGGAAATTTAGGGGAAAACTTGCAGTAGGAATATATTTATAGCCACAATCCTTTCGAAGAGAGATTTACTTGAGTGAATTATTAGAATCGCAAATTCTTTGTTCTTTTTCATCAACAACTATCTATCAAAGAATAATGCCTTAATAAAAGCAATTTTATGATCCTTCTAAGGACCAAGTTTGGAAATTATTAAGTTTTTACCTTTCATTTCTTCAAGGGATGGATATGGCAGATATTATTAGAATGAAATGTTATTACATGGGTGACAAAGGACATTTAATATATTATCAAATTATAATGATGAATAAAATTATATTTGAACAATGACAAAATCTAGGGATAGATGAATAGAGTGCAAATATAGACAAAATAGTCAAATCATATCTGCACAAATACATACACAAATGCACACAAGACCAAAATTTTCACTCCACAACAAATAACATGGTTCTTAAGAGGGAGAAAGAGAGTAAGTGAGAAAGAGACATGGGTCTTATGCAAAGGTGTTACATGGAAACAAATGACACTAAAGTATTCACAACTTAATTCAAAAAAGCTCTGATTGAGATCAGTCTCCAAAGAATATTCCAAGCATTTTCCATCTATCACTAATGTTGTATTATTTCCACTTGTACTTCTCTGTTTCTTACCATCTTCAAGGTAAAAAAATAAGGCTTTATTTCACCCAATATTTGATTTCTACTTTGGTACAATTCCCCTGAATCACAACATAGAACTTATTAAGATTTATTATGAAATAAGGGATATGTACATAGGATACATTTTCTCTAGACACTTTTCCATTATATTTTACTATGAGATAGCTTCCTTTCTAAATGGCAAAAGAAAGGGTTAATAACACAAGAAGAGGTTCAATATTATATACATGCTCATTCTATCAGGGGTTTAAATATAGAACACAAATTGATCTAAAAATTGATCAACTCAATAGATGCATTCAGCTATTTTATACCTTCAAATTCTACAAAAAATTTTGTATAAAGTTCAAATGAAAACCCTTGATACATGCTTTAGCTATTAAAATGAAATCAATGTATTGCAAACCAAGTGATTGTGTTAAAATGAAATCAACAAATTGACTAAGGGAAAATCAATGTGTTGCAAACCAAGTACGAAGCTAAGAACCCAATAATTGTGAAAGTCGAATGAAACCTAGAAATGACAGCAAATGACCACATACCCTAATCGTTATAGTTTTCTGTGAAATTGATCTTAGTGAATGGTGGAATTTAGTCATTCTTCTTGATGATGATTTAAGAAAATGGTAGATTCAAACCCTTCTCTTCTTTTATTATTAATATTCAGTTATGAAAGGGTTTTGTAGATTGCTAGATTTTTCAGAAAGTAGAAAAAGAAATGTGATCTGAAGTAGGTTCTTATGGATTTGCAAACAATCTTGAGTATGAAAACTCCAATTTTTTAATAGAATGATGTGACTTTATTGTTTCCACCCACCACTAGTGTTGTGATCAACTGCAAAAGACAGCTTCCTTTTTCATCTTAAAACATATGCCCCTGTGTTGGTCAAAATTTCAACCAACACGGGCATAGGTTTCAAAAAAAAGAAATTTTTGCCTCTAAAATCTGACCAAACTTAAACAAATTCATTGATGGTCAAAAATTTGGTTGAAAATTGAGGCCTAATTTACTAGTGAGGAAACTAAAACTTGTGGAGACTTCCCTCAATGTCTCCATTAATAAAGGAGTTGCTTTTCCAACTAGTGATGTGGCCAAAAAACCAAATTGGTACTATGCACATGAGTTTGACTATGTTGGGATGTGAACTAGAATTTTAAGATGGTGTCAATTTATGTGATTTAATAATAATTAATTTTTTACCTCATTTGAATAATTTTTAGATCACTCACATGGTCATGCCATGTCTTTTTTATTTTATTTCTAGAGTGTATATCAAATTTGAAAAAGAGAATTCATCTAGGCTTGACTAATTAGAATTATCTATTGCTCTTTGTAAAACTCTTCTTGTGCTTTAATAAAGCTTTGGGAGTGCATTGCTAGAATATTTGGTCATGGTTGAATATAAGAATTCCTACCAAATTATTGAGTTATGAAATGGCATGTAACACATCCTATTATATTCCTACTTGCTTCATAGAGGAGGCATAAGGGAGGCACTTTGTCATCTAGTAAAAATATTTTTTTGAGGGTGTACATAGAAGGTTAGAAGGGAAAATTTTAAGTAGAGAGTACAACACTATGACTAAAATGTCAAAAAAGAATTTCTAGACATGAGGGCTATTTTTAGGGAATGTCTCATTTCTATATGATTTACCTCTTCTAGTCACCAAGATTAGGATATAATGATTTTAATTTGGAGGGTGGAAGAACCAAAAAGTTCTCAACCATGAAATATTTCTTATTTAGTTTAATTAACAAAAAATTATTTAAAGAAGGTTTTATTTAACCTCTACCATTTTATTTTTTGCATAACTTAGGTTAACACCACTTTAATATATATAACCCTCTTTAAAAATTATCCATTTTTAGAATTAGGTTCTTACTTGGGGACCTCCATATTACTTAAAAGGATCCTTCACCCCACTTTATTAGGGATTTATGTTTCCCATTTATTATTTTGATTTGGACCATTCCACCTTCAAAAGCTATTACTTTTTTAATCTACTAGAAAACCCTTGGAATCAATTTGAGATTCCACATATTACTTTGAAAACTGAGTTCATTAAAAATTACCCATTACCTCTAGTTAATAAATCCATGCCTTTGAAAATAAATGCAAGTTTTCATGTTCTCTCATTGAAGGAAGATATTGAGGCTGAATTATTAAAAGCCAAAACATAAGGTGATTGTCTATAAGCTCAATCCATCTAAAGAAAGAAAAAACAAGAACAAAGGACATAAAAATAAAAATAAAAATTTGGTTTTGATGAACTAAAGATAAGAATGAACATGAATTTATTTTTTAGGAACTCTATAAACATATTATCATAAGTAAAAGGATGTGTTCTTAGGCTTTACAAAAACAAATTGAAAAAAATTGGCTATTGTGGAAAAGAATCAAGAGTGTTGTAGAATACAAACCAAAATGTGATGACTTGTTAAACAATTCTATGAACATGGACATTGAACATAAAACAATCATGATGAGCATTGAGGATAGAGTGGTTTGATAGACTAAATAGTGTATTTCAATGAGTATAATGATCTTATGGGTAATAAATCCCCTTTTCTTGCTAATACTGAGGAATATACGAGAAATAATGCTTGTGAAACTGTCCTTCTAAATTATGAGAAGAGAAACATAGAGATCAAAATCTAAATTGTTTATGATTTAGATTGAAGATGAAATAATTTGGAATACAAGCCCAATTCATTTAGGAGTGGGAAATGCAATTGGGTTGATCTCTTAGCTCACTATGGATCATCATAGATGATCTAATAAGAAAATAAATTGTGAATTTGATGCTAGGTAAGACCAATATGATGAAAAGAGGATAAATTCACAAGGAGGGTAAAAATGAATATGATGAAGGAATACTAGAAGAACACCTAAATTGAGATTGTTCGTAAGAGTATATGTGTGAACTCTAAGGAAATGAGTGTTACTAGAAATTAATGACATGGTCATTACTCTTTAAATCCATTGACCTTTTTTGGGATAGGGATACTATTGTGTTATGTTGGTCTAGTGATGAAAAGAATATTAGAGGCCTATTTTTCTTGGTCTTAATTATTTTATGTTTATTGGTAGTATATCATGTAATGTATAAAATTTATGCCAATAAATAGTCTGGTTCATTTGGCTAAGTACATCTAGTATAGAGCTCACAATTTTATTTTTATTGTATCTTTATTAAGATAAAATATATTATAATATTGTGATTAACTGTAACTATATTTACCTATGGAAATAAAATACAAGGAAAGAAGATCATCTACAACAAATGGCGTCTATAGTAAGACAAAACTGGTACATAATGTATATGTGTTACCTTAAAAATTAAATGAGATATACTATCATTTGTAATAAAGATTATTTTTCGTTAAGTCTTCTTGGACCAATATATGTTGAATTTTTTTATAAATCTATTTTATCAAAGCTATTATATTTCCATATTCCATATCAATGATGTCTAGTTTTCTAGATCTAATTGTGTTTGACATAAAATAGTATTTCTAAAGCATCATAATTATAACATATATGATTTCATGACTAATGAAAGAAGATGGCATCATATTTTACATAATTACATATTTATTTTATATTAAAAAAAAATCAAATCAGAATCATAAGTTTTTCCTAAAGAAAATAGA
Source organism: Cupressus sempervirens (assembly GCA_028749045.1). NCBI lineage: Eukaryota > Viridiplantae > Streptophyta > Pinopsida > Cupressales > Cupressaceae > Cupressus > Cupressus sempervirens. The sequence goes on along the minus strand of CM053792.1, from coordinate 354,194,319 downwards.
ACAAAGTTATTTGAAAATTAGGGTTCTCCACGAACTAATTAATCAATTACACTCCAAATTAGAAAATAAAAATAAAAAATGAAAAAAGTATCTTCTCTTACTCTAATTTTTAAAATTTTCAAAGTAAATACAACTTATCTCTTTCTCTAAAGTTTCATTACATTATTAAGTAAATATTTATTCTTATGAAGGTGAAAATAATTTACCTTTCACTTCTCATGCCTAATTTATAATCAGTTTGATTTTTGATAAAAATTTATTGCATATTTATTTATATATATGCACTAAAATTTGTAATATATGTTAGTATGTTGAAAAAATAAATGGATGAACATAATATGTTTGAGTTTATTAATCTTAGAGTAGGAGCGTCTCATGGAGATGTTATCATCATTTAGAAAGTACATGATAAATCAAATATTATGTGCAAGTTTAATTGATGATAAAAGAGATGTAATAAGAGCACTCAGTATGAACCTTTTAAGTTTATCATAAAATATAAACAAGAGATTTAATTAATGGACGACATATGTATTAGAAAATTGAAATAACCATATTTTTTCATTCATTTTAACTTTATTTTCATGTAACACTATTTTATTCAGTACACACACACACACACACATGAAGAATTTATATTATTCATAATGTCATGTAGCTATTTAACTTTAGAACACAAGTCTCTATAGTTAAATGTCAAGGACTAAAAGATATCTATTCTACATGTACTAAACATATAATTTTAACTTTTTTACTTATAATGTTGAATATTTGCATTCAATACGACTTAATTTCTAGTAAACATATTATAAGCTACTCATCAAATTCACTCACAAATATACATTAACATTTTTTTTTAAATTTAATATTCAAAACATAAACTTAAGTACACTATCAACACATAGTTATCCAAACAAACTAGCTTTCAAGCATTTTAGAATTAATTTAATACAAAAACGTCCAGTATCTCGATATAAACAGAAATGTCCACTTGTTTCCCGACAAAAATAGCGTTCCTCACAAAGAAGATAAACAAAGCAACGAGAAGTATGTCTTCCCCGATAACGCCATGCATTATAAGTTTATTCTTCTTTACTCAATTGCTCCTGCAACAGACAGAAAATATGTGCCCGCTCTGTAAAAAGACACACAAATGACGAGGTCTACGCTACGCTTTACAGCTACTTATTTTGCAAGCGTAAATTACAATGGAAATGATACATCCAATTGAATGTCCAGTGTCGTATCTGTTCAATGTACATATGTTGCAGTTGGGTGCATCTCACATAATGTATTTCTGGGTCAATAAGCTTAGTTTGGAGTAATGATGATTTTGCCACAGATTTTGTGCGGGCTTCTGATTTTTTGGGTTGCGCATGGATCAGCAGACCCAACTGAAGGATTTACTCAACTAAACTTGACCGCTGAAAATTTAGTGATACAAAAGCCATATGATAAGGAGTTGTGTGAGCGCTACAATTTCACAGATGGCGTCCATGACATGTGGGTTTACAACGATGACAAACCGCATGATCCCAACAGCAACACCAAGCCCCGGACAGAAATCCGCATCAAGGTTAGATTTCTAATCAAAGATTTCCCTCTAATTCAATAGCAAGGGTCAGACCATATATATCTATATGGTTTGATTTGTATGTTGTTTTGTAGGGATACAATTACACAGCAGGAGTGCGGCAATTCGAGGGGGATTTTTATGTACCGTGTGGTACGTCGGGAACATGCATCATGCAAGTTTTTGGGGCATCCGAAATGGGACATGCAACGGCTTTACAGCTGCGTGTTTACGATGGGCAACTGAAGTATTACAATCATTCTATTGTGGTTTCTGATGTGTACGATCGGTGGATTCATTTGAATGTTATTCACGATGCAGATGAAGGAAAAGTTTACGTGTTTATCGACGGCGAGGAGAAGTTTGCTGCTGACGATAGGCGACGTGCAGACCATTATTTTAAATTTGGCGTCTATACTCAGGATAATTCCACCCATTTCATGGAGTCTCGCTGGAAAAATATTAAAATCTGGGCCAAATCATAATTTCTTTGTGGGATTCTGAATGAGTAGTATTTCTGGACTCTTACACATCGTACTAAAATTGGAAAAAACGGTAAGTGATTATTAAATATTTCTAGTTTAGAAATCAAGTCTTAGTATATGATGCTTAAGCTATTTAGAGGTAATAAAGATTTAACATCTTAATTTAAAGAGTCATTGTTGACATGAAAATAATGATTGTCACCTAAATTGTTAAAAAATGATATTAAGTTTTTAACAAAACCCAATATAATAGGTACTACTGAATCTAGAAATTTTTTTAATAAAATCAATGTTGTTCACATCTGGCAAAACCTTTCGCATTGCTATGAGAGTTGTATTCATTCTCTCTCTTTTGTCTCCAATGGTTTGAAAGAGCTAAAATATAAAATGACTCAATTTATTGATTCAGATTTTTTGGACACATTCGGATACATACAATATTGATACTGAAATGATACTTAATATTTCAGAAGAACCTTCAAAGTAGTCGATCAATAATCAAAAACTCATGTGCACTATGTACACTCACAGTTTGCATACATTTTTTAAACTGAGTTTTTGCCAAATCTTTCATGTGTAGATTGTGTCATCATGTCATTGAGTATGATGACATCTCCCTTGAGCATTTATTCAAATAATTCAAGTGTATTGTCTTTGATTCCATATTTTGCGCATTGCCTACCATTGCATTTGCATTTACAACATCTGTCAATATCTCCCCTTATGCTATTCTTTCATGCAGTGTGGAGCTCAAAACATGCTTAGAAGTTATAGCTATTTCACGCTTAGAGGTACTCATGTTGCCATTGGATTTTTTGTCAAATTGAACATTGAAAAAATTACTTCATTTGTGGTTGAAAAGGCTTTAGCGACAGTTTCTGTGCTATTCTCTACTCATGCATTAGGTTTTAATCTACTAGTTAGGGAAGCTCTATGTTTTGATCATAGCATGCATGGGCTCCAATAAGTCAGCAATATGTACATACTACATAGTCATGTGATGCCCCCTTGTTTGCATTAGAATCATAGTTTCCTTATGGATGGCCAAGCCAGATCAAACTCTAGTAGAAGAGCTTCTTGTTGATAGGCATATATAATTTTTGGTATCAAGTGCCGCACTTGCATGGTGAGTAAATCTCCCTACACATACTGTTATTATAAAAGGAAGTCAAATTTACAACCCTAATAAAGGTATGTGCAGTGAGCTCAGTCCCTTAGATGTTATGCACATGCTTGGTCAAGCTAGAAGGCCATAATATGATTCTCATGGTGAAGGAATAATATTAACAGGTCATAGTGAGCTGAAATATGATTTGTCCCTTATGAATCAACAATTACCAATTGAGAGCCAATTTATCTCAAAATTAGTAGATCATTTAAATGCAAATTTTTTTCTACATATAGTTCAAAATGAAAGGGAGGCATGCACATGGTTGGGATACACTTATCTTTACACTCACATTGTTTGAAATCTAGTTCTATATGGTTTTCTTGTTGATTCTTTAGACAAAGACAATACCTTAGAAGAAAGAAGGGCAGACTTGGTAAGCATAATGGTGGTTTTCAGTTTTTGAGAGTCATTTTTGTTATAATATTGTTAGACACACATAGGACTGCTCATTTTACTTCAATGATATTTTTTAATGCTTTTGATTATTGAACTACTTATGTTAACAAATACATTTCGCTGCAACTACCTTGGATAGAAATAATTTAGTGAAATATGATAAAAAAAAAGTGGATATTTATAGGTTACTTATCTTGGATGGATAGCTAGTTACTCTACTATTAGTTTTTTCACCATTCATTCAACATGTACTGACATCTTCCAACATGAAACAAACCCATTATTAAGGCTAGTTGGCTTCAAATTCATTATCTTTACTTGTCAATTCTCTTGGTGTACACTATTTGAACCACACTTCCATCACATATTAGGTTAGTAATATCTCATTTATGTTATAGATGACCCATTCTAGGTGAAACAGAGACAACATTCATAGAATGGCCCTAGTTACCATCAAAACCATTTTGAATTAGAAAAAGTAGCAGCATCAAATGAATCTGTGAGCAACCCAAAATGGAAATTCTGATGGAACTTTGTTAGTAGAACATTTAAGTCAGTATTTAAATCTCTTATTAATTCACAACTACATCCAAATGTTTGACTACTCAAATGAATAGATAAATCATGCAACAAACTTAAATTTTCAAGAAAATTGTTTATTATTGACCTCACTTTGTATCTCCTGTACAACTCTTTAGATCTTTGTCTCTCTCTTACATCAAACACATTTTAGAGGATTTATAGACCCTATTCCAACCTTCCTCAACCAATTCTAGTTGCTTTTGATCATTACAATTTGAAAAAACAACACATTTGTTTATGCCCTCCAATATCTAACTGTAAGGAATTTGAATTTTGAATTTGTAAAACTTCTAAAATGTAAATCCCTAGACTCCTACTACTTTACCTATGATAAAAATTGACCTTATTACATTATTTAGGACTTGTTACATCCATTTTATCCCATTTGGCATCTTCGGTTCCAGTTGACAACTTTTGGTCCTATGGTCCTTACCAGGACCATTAGGACATTTGATTACATTATTGAATTCATTACAATCCATAGCCACTATAGGCCTTAGTATTTCATAGTTAGGTCCTCCAGACCCAATATCACTCCTTTAATTCCTTGATATGTTCAAAGCCTTCATGGCATCTCTTGATGCTCCTACACCAAGTACCCAAGTAGCCCTATCCTCGTGAAACCTTGGTTTGAAGTGTTGGGTGTGTGATCTAGATGACAAATTAGTTTAGGAATAGTATTGTAATAATAAAAAACCTAGATTTTCTTTTTGAGAATAATAATACATTTTCACCAATCCAATTTTTTGTTCCCTCCTTTTGATTTCCATTCAATGAACCTTGGGCCTCACTTATTCAATCCACACAATGTTTCATCTCTTCTATTAATACTTGTAATGTTCCTTCCTTCACAAAAAAATATGATTTGAAATTTTCAATTGAATTGGTGTAGGTGACAGAGAAGTCTATGGATGTTGCACCCACATAGTCAAGAGTGTGGCTTCAATACACTATTAAGGGCCGAATTTGAATTTGTGAATGTATTAGATTGGTTGATAGGTAAGAGATATTTGCAATAAGAAGTTCATAGCTAAAGTATTGAACTAAAATCTTTAATGGTCCAAACCTAAATTAAAAAATCTTAAATAATGTTGAAATTGTGGAATATTTCTTTAATTGGGAATGAGGATGAATTGAAAGTGGTGAAATTACTTACATTGTCAAAATCAATAAATCTTAAACTTACAAAACTGAGAGATATCTATAATATTTCCTTTTAAAACTGCAAGCAAAAAATCTTAATCATCTAGACTTCACACAACAGAGGGAAAATTACAAAAAACTTCCAATATTCCAATAGAAAACTATTTTTTTTCCACTATTATTTCTTATTCAAGTAAATCAGGTAATACATGAACAGTGCATAGTGCATTCAACACCTATAGTGCTCCTATTTTTATTTAATTCTTCAAACACAAAAACCAATAAGTATTAAACTTTGCACTTGAAGTAGCTATCTTCATATTGGTTTTTACAAATATGAATGGCCTCTTAAATAGGTCTTCGTGTTCAATATGTAGAATCTAGTTTTTCACTAAACTGAGACAGAGCTTGGGTTGATGTATTAACCAACCAGACTGAATCTCTATATTCTTCACATGATTGTTTTCACAATTTACACTATATTTATGATTGTATTGCTGATGTTCTTAGATCACCATAGTTTTATTTTTTTCATTAATTTTGATATAGCATTGATAATATCTAAGTTATATTTTTAATTGTATTTAATTCATTGAGATACTAGATTCTCTTATTTTTCTCACAATTTATTGCTATTTTCTATGCTTGGTTTTAATTTCCATGTTACTGATCTTGAACGAATAGCCAGTTACTCTTCTATTAGGTTTTTCACCATTCATTCAACATGGTTTCTAGTGTTCATGTTGCAAGATGTTAGTACATGTTGAATGAATGGTGAATAACCTTTCCTTCATTAATTGTTATTTAAGATTGTCAATGTATGCTAATTGCTGCCCTCTTTGTTCACAAGAGCTATTATTCAAGATTGTCATTAACTGTTATTTAAGATTGTCATTAACCCTCTTTGTTCACAAGATCTATTATTCAAATGATTAATTGCTGATTATAACAAGCTTGAATTAGATTAGTGAGACCCTGATCCCAAATATGTGTCTGCTACTCTATCTTTGACATATCTCTATAACCATTATATTCCATAGTATCTAAAAGAGAGTTCATGGGTAGGCATTGATTGGGGGATTCATCAGCTCTTTTTTTTTTAAACAACTTAGTTTGGTCAAAATTTTGACCATCTCCTCATGGATTTCCACCAAGAATTGGTCAAAATTTCCACTAATTCTTGAAAGTTTTTGACCAAACATTGGTGGAAATTTTGATGACCAATTCTTGAAAGTTTTTGAGAAAACATTGGTGGAAATTTTGACCAATTCTTGAAATTTTTCGACCAAGAATTGGTCAAAAATTCAACCATTTATTGACATCTTTCGACCAAAAATGGTAAATCAAAGTTAACAAAGACGAAAAAAATTTGATGAATTTATTTTTCAAAATTTTGACCAGCCTACAAGTTGGTCAAATTTTCAATGAAAAAAATTGCCATGAACTACTTGGTCAAAATTTCAACGAAACTGGGTCAAAATTTTGACCAAAATTCATCAAAAAATCAGTTCAAATTTAGTAGTGCCATGGCATGCATTGACTCTTACTATACGTATTGTAATACTTGTTTTAAGGCCCTTTAGCTTAGGAACCACACTTCTCTTTGATGAATTTTCTAGGCAAGATAAAAAAAACTTACACAATTTTTTTTGAAGAAATGTACCATCAAAGAGCAAGACACGTGAACTTTACAATGAAAAACATGATTATGAATTGCAATTATAAATGCATCTAGCTTATGTAGATATGATAGTCCTTTTTTACATAAGTACTTCATTGAACTGATTTTACACACTTTATACTCACATATCCAACACTTATACAACATACTCCTTTATAAATGATTTGTCTTTTTGTTTACATCCTTTCACCTCAATGAATCAAGTAAGTTAGCTCCAAAAGTGATTGTTGGATGAAAAATGAAATACCACATAGGTTGGCTTCAAATAGGTGCTTCATCAAGATAAATGAACCATGACTTGAAACAAGTGTATTATGAATCAATATATAATAAAGTAATTTTAACATCAAACCATAATAGATTGAAAAGTGTGAAAGAAAAACATGTACCACAAATTACCACAAAAAGAAAAACATGTACCATAGGTTACAACACAAAGACAAAAAGAAATATGTCAAAAACCCAATGAAGGAAAGAACATTGAAAGTTAACTCAAATTATATGAAATATGGATTACAATATTCGTTTTAAGCCTCACTGCTTAAGGAGGCACATTGTTCCTTAATGGACTTGTTAAGCATGATACAAAGTTATGTGTATTTGTTTTTAACAATATACTATCAACCAAAATATGCACAAGGTTTGAAATGAACAACAAGATTATGAATTGCAGTGATTGATGCATCTAGCTTATTTTATAGGCTTCATACTTAGAAATCTAACACTTACAAAACACACTCCTTTGCAAATAATTTATCCTATTTATATCCTTGAAAAAATCTCAGTGCATTAATTTGGTTGGCTCCAAATGTCACGATTATATGAAACATATAATGCACATAGGTGATCTTCAAATAGGTGCATCATGAAGAAAAATATGTTGTGGATCAACCCAATATAACCATTGTGTTCTACAAGATCTATATACCAAAAAATCACTTGTTTGGCATGGATTAGCCATCATTGTAGCATCCTGAAATATGTGGTCAACTTTATCTTAGTGCCAAATACTAGTAAGAAGAAGAGTCTAAACCAAACAAAGGAGCACCTAGCCAAAATTAAAGGGTTTAGGAAAACCAAAAACCATATTCTTGGAAAAATTCTTTACATGAGAGAAAAAGTCCAACATTCCCTCCTTATTACATTAATCTAATAAAAGTGAAAGACTTCACCAATATTATTCCTCTAGAAACTTTGATGAAACTCCTCACCAATCTTTGAAATTATATTTTCTCTCTGCAACTTCAAATTGCAAATCATAATATTGAAGTTTCCCTCATATCCCAACTTCAGACTGCAAATCCTAAAGTTGTCCACATAATAACATTGTTTCCACCTCCCTTACACAATGAGACATAGTTCCTCCAAAATTTCACATCTCCATGGAGTTTGCCTAATGCCTCCTTTGGTGCTGCACATGAGACACCTTTCCTTTGAAAGTCCACATCTCTTCTGAGTGTGTCGAACTCCTCCTCAAGTGTCATAGAAACAATCACCACTAATATGTCTAGACATGGACATCTTTCCTCTGAAAGTTGACATCTCCTCCGAGTGTCTCTAATGCCATTCTTCAAATCTTGCCCCCCCTCACTCCATAGAAGGATAATCACATAGCCAAACCCCCTCTTTTTTTTAGGGACACAAATCTATCAAGTCACCTCTTCTCTTCAGGGATGAATCTGCCAAGCTCTAGCTTTACACGAACACAAATAGTTGTTTCGCATGTGATAATCATCTCTGAGCGAGAAGCTAGATCAAGATGATAAAAATCTCCCAACCTCCATTGCCTCCACCCTCCTATTCTGTTTACAAAAAATAGGGTTTGGTCATCCAAAATCCATTAAAAGAACTCTTCTTCCCATCGATCAACTGGCTCTGATACCAAATGAAAGAGCTAAAATATAAAATGACTCAATTTATTGATTCAGATTTCTTGGATACATACAACATTGATACTAAAATGATACTTAGTATTCTTTACATTGGTGTATGAGCATCTCTATATAGCCTTATTTTCCCATACAAAAACTACTTATGAGAATAACTTCTAGCAACTATACATTTAACTAATTTATTTATTTAAACTAAACTTAGAAACTAGCCTAATTAACATAATAAATCTAACATGGTTCTCATACATTGATGTGATAGCCAAAAAAAATTAAAAACAAAAGATATTTAGTTCATAAATGAAGAAAAATAAAATATTTAACCATATCTTTTGGGCAATTTAGTTGTTGTTCAAGTAGAGTTGCATCCAAGGATAATTAGATTTTTATAAAGAACCACAAATAATTCTATGGGAGCTAAGTTTTTTTTCAATATATAATTTGATATATGTTAGGTTTAAAATGGTTCAAGTAGAGTTGTAACCAACCATAAGTAGATTTTTATAAAGAACCACAAATAATTCTATGGGAGCTTGGTTTTTTATTCCAGTATATAATTTGATGTATGTTAGGTTTTAAATGGAAAAGATATAGCATGAGAATGTCATACAATGAGAAAAATAGGTTAGTTTATATAAGAAATTAAATATTATTAGCTAAGAAGCATGACTATAAATTCGTATCACTGTAAAGTGCTCTAGTTCATATTCCAACATACTCAAACTAACCTTGTTTACAATATGAATGTGTAGTTTGGCCACTTGATAAAGAATCAACATCAATAGTTGCAAAATTAATTATCTAAAATGGAGACTTGGGAATTTCCAAAAGCTTTTGTCGCCCACAATTTGGTATAAGCTAATTTCAAAAATTAATTACATATAGTTAGAATATTTCTATTTTTTAAATAAACATTACATATATATAATGGAAAATAATAAATATTAATTAAATTGAGAAGCACTTTTACAATGAGAAATTTTCATTTTATTATTTTTCTTACATGACCTTCATATTGTTCAATTATATACATAATACAGAACAAAGATTACTAGTTTTTAATAAAAATATTGTACATTTGAATTATCTATAGAAACATGACCACAATAAAAATATTATGCATTTCAATTACGTATAGAAACATAATCATAATAAATACATTTTCAATTGAGTTTCTTAACCTTTGGAATAAAGTAATTGTATTTATTGGTGGATAGTTATTATCTCATAATTACCATATTTTATGTACATGTGCAGAAGGAAATTCCATTTTTTCTTCAACTACTAGTAGTGATAATCTAGCAACAACTAAAGTCTTATCCTATAATTCTCAAGTAGCGATACTCTAGCAACAACTAAAGGTATATTTAATTGATGAGTTCTTTTGGGTTTGGGACTAAAGGAGTAGGGTTTCCCAAGTTGGTTTGCATACTCCATGAGATAGAATATAGTGAATATGAGGTTGTTTGTGAGAATTTTCATTAAAAATATGAGTACTCATATGTAATTGTGATGGGTGTCATTTTTAGGCATGAATACTCATTTAGATTTATAATGAGTTTCATTTCAAATTATATGTACCCACACAAATTAATTATGGATGGTTAAACTCATTTACATGGAAGAATGGTGCTACATCTACATGAAACAAATGAGATTTAAATGTGGTTTTATGGAAATTTTAGGAGGAGATAATGGACCTAGGATATGGGGATGTGTAAGAGATTAATTAAATTTGTTTATGGTAGATTCAATATATGTTTTCCTTACTACTCTTCCCATAATAGGGTGCTCTTTTATCCCAATATTTCTTGGGGGTTTGGAATGAGTTAAGTTATACAATGTGCCAAGTAATCCTAGAATTTTTTGTGAAATTTAGTTGGAGTTTTGTTTTTCACATAACCTAGTTACCTTGGTGTCTCTCCAAGATCAACAAAGTTACATTGCTTGGAGTTTAACATCTCCAAGATCAACAAAGTTATTATTGCTTGGAGATTAACATTTTTTGGCTTGGTAAGAGTATTTTTTAATCTTTTATAGTGTAGGTTGTGATCATGGAAGAAGCCTAGATATGAATTAAATTCTAAATTCATCTTAATTTTGAAGTGTATTTTGTTTTAGGATACTTTCCTATTGATTGAGAATTTTTTTAGTAATGATATTGTCTAAAAATGGGATAGAAATCATGTTTTAGAAATCTAGATAAAATATATGCACATAGCACATTATTATTCATTAAAAATCTAAATAAAGATGTGATAAGTTGCTCTAGAAGTATACTTTTTTCAAGAATAATATTGAATGACATCCTTGATTGAGGGTATATACAAAACATAAATATGATAAAAAAAATATGTTTCAATTATTTGGAAGAATAATAATATGTATAAATATTATATGTAGGAACTCATATGACAATATTATACCTCATTTAAAATATTGGGTAGACACTACTAAATTGTGACTAACTCAATAGTTACAACTATATGTGAATAGTTAAGAGGCTTTTTCCAAATATGAGATAACATTGATATTATATTAAAAGATAGAAACTAAAAAGTAGTAAACATGTATGAAATTTGCATTAACATACTTTATGAATAATGTTATACTTGGTTGTAGTAACCAAGGGATGCACTATCTTGTTAATATTAAGTGGTCAACCATGTTATTTTGTAGCTTTCTAGGGTATTTATATTTTTCCATAATTTAAAGTTTCTTAAATAATTAAATATTCTACCTAGATTTTGGGTTGACTAAAGAAAAAAAATAAGGAGAAATTTTACATAGAATATATAAGGATAAGAAAATAATAGAGACTGATTTAACATTTAATAAATTTATGAATAAAGTTAGGTCCCTATAGAAACCTTATTTTACCCCTCACATAGACCTAAACAAATAGTGAAACCTCTCCCACTATTTGAGTTTTCTTATGACCCTACCTTAATAGAAAATACTTGTATGAGATAAAAGAGACATAGATTAGAAATATGAAAGAACCCAATAACCTAAGGGTAAAATAATAAATTGTTAAAGTAGAACACACAACCCTACAACCAAATTAAGAATGAACTATTCCAACTAGTATTAATACATAGAAACACCATTATATAGGTATTGGGTTTTTATATTAATTAAGGTTGGCCTTTAGATTAATAGATCATAATTATTTTGTAGTTGTGTGTATGGAAAAATGGTATTCAATGCTATATCACAACTGTTAGACTCTTCACTTAAAAAGGAGAACATGATGATCCCAAAATGTAGACTCCTTTAAGATGAAAACTAGATTATCACTACCCAAATAGATGTAGGGGTGCCAAAGCAAGGTTCACACTGAAGAAGTGTTAGTTCTAGTATCTCTTTGTTCTTTTCTATTTAATGTAGGGAAATGTGATATGTATGTAAGAGAAAAAGAGAAAATACTTTTATAATAATAAACTACAAGATATATGATCTAGTGTACCAAAATAGGTGCTACAAAGTAAAGAAAAAGAATGCAAACTCACCTCGAGGCATAGTAGATTTTGTCCTTTTAGATTTCAAATAGCCCTATTAGTTTGGACCAAAAATAGATTGAGATATAAAATGTAGAGACCTATAACTTCTAGCTGTAATTTTTTTAGAAAAAGTGGTGAATGTCACTTTTTCTATATGTATATGTGGTGTAGGGTTGTTTTTGGCAAATTGTACCTATAGGAGATGAAAGTGGAGATCACATATCTTTGATGGAGACTTATCTTTTGGATCTTCTTTTCTATATTTACAATTCCCTAAACTTTCAGCTATATACAAGAAGGGGGGGGAATTTTTTTTGTGGAAAGGGGCTTCCCATAGTCAATCTCTTTTCTAAGAATTAAAATTAAATGAAAAATAAAAGAATGTAAAAAAGGTAAATCATGGTATTCATGACTTTTTTTCAAAACCTTCATGCATGGATTTGAATCTTATATCTACGAAGATGTCCACTTTGTTATATATGTATGTTGAAATGTAAAAGTAGAGTGTAGGATGTCTTCAATTATGTAATAGATCACCTCTTCTCATGAATCATAGATCATAGGATAAGGATGAATAAATTAATGATGTGTATCTCCTCCCTTGATGGTGAACTCAATTTTTTTTATATAGATAAACGAACAAGATGTATGGAAGAAATCTATTTAACATGGGATTGATGGATATGCTAGCTTACTTGAAAACCTTGGAAGCACAATGTCTTGATGGATTGATAAATAAGGTGTGGTGTATGTGGATGGATGGAAAAATAAAGGAATAAAGAGTCTTTTTATAGTGATTTAGGGTTGTAAATTTTGAGAAACTAAATCTACAAGACAAGAAATGAAAAATAATATTATATCAGACTCGATACCCACAAAAGGGGCATTCAAAAGTATAGGTCATCCTTAGGTGACCTATACTATGAGGGTACTAATTTTAAGAAAAATGTACAAGGAGAAATTGTTTCTTGGTTAATATGTCTCATCCTTCACATAATTATCTTGTGCCCAGCAAAAACTGTAATAGCCCGATGACCATTATTCCTTCATTCATAGACCAAACTAACTAGCTTAGTGAAACATACTATCTAGATTTATCTTCTCACTTCATGATATCAATGCTTGATAAAATCATGAAAAAAAATCAAATCAACATCATACTATCAAAGTCTAACTTATCAAGTGCCCATTGAAATCCATAAAATTATCAATGCTTTCTTTACCATATTACTCTCTTCAAATCCTCTTCATCAATAAAATTATATTGCACTCTAATAAATTAGCATAATGTATTACCAATTCACACTTGACATCAATGACAACATAACAATTGATATGACTCTTCCACATACATTATCTCTCATATCTTTAGCATTATTAGTTAGGGCTAACAAACTTGATTCCTTTGCTTTAGCTATTAATGTATGATTTGTATCACCATAAGTTTAACAAGTCTCCCTTCTAAAGAAAATTCCTTGGTTGCCCTTAACAAGATCTAAACTAAAGTGTTGACCCTACCTAAATATTTGTTAAAATTCAGCTCATTGAGAGCTATCACTTACCTAAAAACCCTAACCTAAGAGGTAAGAAAAAGGATAAAATTTTCAATTTTATTATCCCAAAAGCTTCTCTTAAAACTAATTCTCTTGATACAACTCCTTTTGATAGAAAAACCCCTTAATATGACGCTAGACATAAAAAAAAAATATTAAAAACTAGTAAATGGGCTCAAAAAATGAGTCATGAAATTAATATTAACAAGGAAGAAGATGATACTAAGAAAGTCCAAAATCTAGGAGATATGAAGTGGGACAAGATTTTTGAGGTAGTGAGATTATCTCCTATGTTTAATAAAGAGTTGAAGGGGAAAAAAACAATGTGGAGGATGTGTTGTTTGAAATTAATTTTGAATATGAAGTAGGTGAACGAAAATCTACAAACAATTTTGAGGATGTTGACTATGAATGGAGAGAAGATGAGTCATGGGAGAAGGAAAAAGATAAATACATGGATATGATAATTATTTAGAACAATCTAAATGAAGTGTATTTTAAGGCTTTTTCCCTCTATTACAGATAGAGATGAATACGTGGAAAATGTCCCTTATTCACTTACCTAAATGGTAAAAATGAACTCTTCTTCAAAATTTTAGATGCCTTATATGATCCCCAAAATAGAGTGTTCACCTTGAGGACTCAAATAATTTTTCTATCATTACCAAAGAACATTTTAGCAATTTTATCTTCTCTTTGTGTACATTTTAAATGGTCTTGTGAAGAAATATATCTTCAATGTGGTTACTAGTCAAATTAGGATGAGAATGATAACAAGGTAAAAGAAATTTGATGCTCACAATGATGAGGAAGTGCAAGACAAAGATAATGAGGACAAGATAGGTGAGATGAGGAGTATCTCAAGGAACTAAGAGATGATCACTAAGTTCAATGATAAGAAAGTTAGTAATTCTTAAGGTCTATATGCCTTTTCTTTTTCTCATTATGTTGCAATATGTTAGTATTACTAGTTTATTTAGCATGCTTCATAGTTTCTATTTTTAGGGTAATATTAAACTTATGAGGTTTGGTGCAACTGTGTAGCCCATGTTTTGTTAAACAAATACTCTCATTGGTACTTAATGTTACTTTTTATGAAAGGCTATTATGTGTATTATTAATAGAGGTGTTAGCTTAAAGTTAGATGCATTTATTTTTATGTTCTTTTAATTGATTTTGGGTAGTACAAGTTTTGGGGAGCTTTTAACTATAATGGTCTTAAACTAGATCTTCTTTTACTATGATGATAATTTTTTATGTTATTGAATTGTGGGATCGTTACCCTTTTCTTGCTAAATCAATTAAAAAAAATTAGGTGGATAGAATTGATTATTCTTAACCTACACCATAAAATTATCAAAGAATCTATAAAAATTACAAGAATGTTTATCTTTTTTATCCTCGCTCATCCTCCACCATGTTGTGACTAAAATGATAAAAAAATCTATCAATACATTTTTACAAGAAATGTAGGGTTCAGAATGTTAGATGGCATGTGTGCGAGGTTTGGTGTCTACTAGGGCATTTGTGCCCTAGCCCCTACTGCATTTTGGTCTGTGCTTGGCCTACACATTGGTAGATTGAAGGTCATCTATGTCTATTTTGTTGTCTTTTGTATTGGTCAAAGATGGTGCATTGAGTGGCCAGGTTTTTCTAGCTCGTAGGAGATCTTTCTACAACTTTTATATCACTGTGGTTTGTCTTTGGAGAGGGCTATGGTGGGTTGAGTTGGTGGGGCTTTTTCCCCATTACCTCCTCACTTTTGTTGAGTCCCATGTTTATTTTGAATGAAGGATCGAGGTATTCCCTCCTCCCAGCTCCCTGCTGGTGATGTGGTGATAGGGGAGCCTTTGTCTTCAATGCATGCCAATATCAAGGATTTGAATGGTAAGCCATAATTGAGGGATAGAGAATCTTCTGTAAAAGGGGGCTTTCAACTAAATTAAGTGAATGGATGCTTGTAGAGAGCCGAGGACCAGCCAATTTTAGCTATACAACCTGATCAAGTTTTAGACGATGTTGAATACTAGAGAAATCATGCCCTTATTTGTAAGTTTTTGGGTCTTTGCCTTTCCTTCCCTATAGTAGAATACTAGGGTCACTAGATGTGGAACCTAGAAGGAGATATGGAGATAATGGTAGCAGCCAATAACTAGTTTATGGTCATCTTTTCTAGCATGTCAGATAGGAATAAGGCCTTTGAAAGGGGCCCTTATTTCTTTAACTAGGTGGGGATTTTAATCAAGCCCTAGCATATGGGTTTTAACTTGGCTAAGGAAATTCCCTCATGAGTTCTGGTGTGGATCTACTTATCAAGGTTTCCTTTGGAATTCTGGAGAGAAGACATTCTTCACTCAATCTCGATGCTTCTTGGGAAACCTGTGGGTTTAGCTACACAGACACAAGATCGTAAGGTAATTTCCTTTGCCCATATTTGTGTAGAAGTTGATTTAAATAATCTGTTTCTAGATTCTATGGAAATTTGCATGGGATCATCTTCTTGGATCCAACAGCTGGATTACAAGACCTTACCATTCAGATGCAGAATTTGTCATGAATATGGGCATTTATATCACAATTGTCCTAGAAACAAGTCCCCCTCGTTGGCTACTCCTAGACCCCCTAGGGATGGCAAGGGGAAGACTACTTCATCTATGGTAGTTGTTGATAGTGAGGGATTTACTCAGGTCATGCCTCGTAACAAAGGTAAAGGAGAGAAGAGAACTTGGAGGGACAAGCAGACTGAAGATACCTTTAATAAGTTTGAGGCTCTTGAAGATTTGGCCCAAGAGGAAGCTACCCCAGTGGAGCTTCTTTTAGAGGTCAATGGGTAGCAGGAGATTCAATTTGGGGATATGCAAAATGAGGATCAGATTCTTTCCATAGGGGAACAATAGGCTAGATAGCTGGATATTGATTTGCCTCCTCTAGTGTAGGATATTCGAGATACTGGTGAATCAAAGGGCATGATGGGTCCTATCTTGGAAGCTCCTATCCCCAATAAGTAGAAGGGAACCTTAGATTCTGCTAAGGTTAATAAGGCTCCTCTTGCCTTAGTCATACAGCAAAAATCCTTCAACAAGGGGTCTTTGGATAAACTATCAAAGAGTGGTAGGAAGTCTGATCAGGAGAAGGTGAAGATAAGGGGTGAAAATTTGGTTGAGTTTGGGTTTGTGAAACTCATTGATTCTCATTTCTCTCACCCCCATAGATGATTTTTTTGTCATGGAATGTAAGGGGTTTGAATAGCATCCCCAGAAAAAAGGTTGTTCAAAGATTAATTGAGTCTGAGTCTCCCGATGTGATCTTTATTCAAGAAACTAAGCTTTCAATGGAGGGATTGGCTAACTATGCCTCACGGATTTGGCCTCAAGGCTCTTGACAAGGAGTTGGTGGCTTTAATAGTTCAAGAGGGGTGGTTTTCTTCTGGGACCCTAGAATAGTTGCCCCCTTATGGTGGATCTCAACTCGATTCTCCATCTCTCTAGTTGCTTCAATTTTTGAAACAGGAGAAAGGTGTCTCTTATCCAATATATATGCTCCTACTAATTTTTTAGGTAAATCACATTTGTGGGTTCATATCAGATTCATCTGGTCCCTGGATCCCTTTCTCCCATGGATTATGGTAGGAGATTTTAATGTTTTCACTAGTTTGGAGGAAAAATGAGGTGGGCTAGCTAGGCTAGATCCGTCTTCAAATCTGCTTAGGGATATGATTAGCTATCTGAATTTCATTGATGTGAAGCCATCCAATGGTGTCTTCACATGGAATAATTAGATATGTGGGGGTGAGGCTATCTCTGAAAGGCTTGATAGATTTTGGTTTCCTGTTATTGGATGAGCAACAGGTGTATCACCAATGCTAAGATTTTTGACTGGAGGAGCTCTAATCACTGGCCCATTAAGCTTTCCATCACCTCATATAGTGTCAGCAAATGTCCCTCCAAATTTTAGTTGATGTGGCTTAGAGACTTGTCTTTACCTAATCTTATGGGGGATTGGTGGTATGAGGGGAAGCCTGCCCATGGAACAACAATGTACACTTTCAATAAGAGGCTCCAACATGTGAAGTACAGGCTTAAGAGATGGAATAAATATCATTTTGGGAATCTCCATGCTCAGAAGGTAGTTGCTCAGACCAATCTAGATATCATTACACATCAGATTAGAGATCAAGGGATGACATCTAATTTGACTAAAGCTAAGATCACAACTGTAAGGAAACTTGGCAATAAAGAATATAACTGTTTCCACATAACCCATGATAAATCTGAAATAAACACGAAATTAAAATCCACATGCAAGAGAATAGACAACATACCCACAAAATTGTGACATAAGATATACCCTGGGAAACCCTCATTGAGGAAAAAACCCAGCCTCCAAAAGCATCCATCACCATGTATTATTCAGCAAAAATACCATTTCCATACAACCATGGAAGCCTTCATGGCCATAGCCACAACCGAGCAAACTATGTGAACAAGCATGAATCCACACATCCCATGCCATGCTTTCAACCTTCACAAATGCTCCCTTGGCTAACCTGTCAAGCCTTGTCCTGCTCGACTCTTGCCTTTTGTCTTCTCCTTTTCACTCTCTTACTCTCTATACAACAACTACCCTTGTGGCTGCTTATATAGTAGCAAGTCCCACAAAACCACCAAGTGGTATTACATAAACTATGTGCTAAAACCATGTGCTACCTAACCCACTGACCCCACATTTAATATTGGGCATTTAATTCTTTTCCCCAATATTAAATAATTACATAAAATATTTTTTACAATGTTACAATACAACTCATCAAGAATATTCCATGGGAATCTTTACATGTTGCATGTCCATCCAGGTACAACATTACATAATAAAATAAAATAATAAAATATAACAATATTATGCAATGTGTGCAACACCCATTATCTCAACAATCTCCCACTTGTTGTATACATTGCATAGGGTCAATCCGTAGCCACATAAATGAACAAGGGAACAATCCCTCCTAGCACATCCACCATCATGGATCAAAATACACCAAGTGCTCCGTCCTGGTACCTGCAACAAAATCAAAGTATCCAGCATCTCAAACATGAATGATCTCACCTCCTATTATGCCACTCCCACTGGACATACATAGAAGCCATCCAAAGAGAAAGCCACCCAACCTGTCGCATTAGAAGATCATAAAATCCCGTACCAACTAAAATTCCAAGCACAAAAAAACCTGATCCAAAGGTAATCACATCTATCTGTAGTTGTCAAAATATCCATAGCTGAAATAGCACCCACAGCAAGTGCCAAACCCATCCAACTATCCATACCTCAAAGGTATAACAAGTGAATCTCATATCACCGACATATCTAATCTATAACCTACAATCACAAGCCTCAAGAGCAATACCTGCCACATATATACCAAGAAGCTCCCACTGCAAAACATAATGTCAAATCTATAACCAATCCACTCACAACATCTCAAAGAAGTGAATCCATGTAGTATCAAGGACATCCACAATACATAAACTAATATCCTGCAAGAATAACTCTGATTATAGGTCTCCAATGCTCTCCCAAGTTCACCACAACCAACAGAGGAAAGAGATAAAGGAATAACCATGTCATCTCTCACATGACATACATGAGCACAAACTAGTGATCACAATCTCCAACCAATCTCAAATCCAATGTAGTCAAAACTAAACATCCAGGAAGATAACCAAGACCAGAGAAACCATGCAAATCATAACCTGTATCATGTCCTTCTACACACACCTCTAGATGTAAAATGTGCAAGTATGATCTCGTCCATAAAACCCCAACAAGAAGCCTCAACAACACCCAAATCATACCATAAAACTCATCATGGATGTAAGCCTCTCACAAGAAGATCAAACTCATAAACCATTCCTAAACCAAGGAATAACCATTCCTAATCCAAGGAATATGCCCAATATAAAACCATCTCCCAAACTCAACCAGCATAACAACATATGCACATGGAGATAACCAATGCTAAACCATCTCTCAAATGAACCCTCCAGAACTAACTCATGTACCATAGCTCAAGATCCATATCCATGAAAGACAAGCATAAATATAATGCAACTAAGAGAAACAATGGGCTATACCTCTCAAGTAGCAAACCGCCGAGTAGACCAAGAGTGGGGAATGAGAATGCTCATCAAGATACCCAAGTCTCCAACCAGGACTCATCTAAGAACAATCTCCTCTCAAGTCCATATCAAGTGACTGCCCCTCGGACTTCCTGCTGAAACCATCAACCATCCCAACAAATACTTCTCTAATCCAAGAGAAATCAGCATCACCACCATCTCTAAGTATCCATGAGCACCTGTAACCAATCAATCCATGCCAACTCCAAATGTAACATAGCAATATCATGAAGTATCCAGCTTATGATCAGTGTACTCAATACCAAGAAACTAAATCAAGATCAATGTCAAAAAGTTCCAACCATGGCCTCAGGAACATAAACATGACAACATGATCTTACCATCTCAACTAAAGAGATAACATGCTCCACACGAACATACTATAACATGTCACAACTCTAAATGCGTATCAAGAGTATACCATGACATAATAATAAAACCATCCTCACACCAAAGATAACATACCAAATAAAAGCATAAACCACACCTTTTCCAAGAACTCTGTGAGTCCTCAAGATGCAACCATCTCCACACACCATGAAGAAAACCATCTCCACATACCATGAAGAACCATCTCTACATACCATGAAGATAACCAAGAACTCCATGAGTCCTCAAGATCTAACCATCTTCACACACCATGAAGATAACAAGTGCACCATGCAAATGTCAAAGATGCTTCTACAGCAACATGATCTAAGACAAACCTCCAACATCTGTAAACACTCAATAAATATATCAATGCCAACAACTCCCACTCAACCGTGGTACCAAGTCACCTATGGCATCATAAAATCCATCTTGTATATGAAGATCCAAACCAAACCAGGAACTAATCCTGCACTGTCACCCCATCACTGTCACAAGCTCCCACTAAACCGTGTATCCAAGCTATCGATGACATCATGATGAAAACCCATCTTCTAACCATGAGAATCAACCAAGGCATCAAACCATCAAAGAACTCAAAGTGCACATCATGAGCTCCTCAAAAGAAACCAAATAACCATGATCCTCAACCAAGAAGATATACCACCATAACCAAATTAGAAAATCCAAGCTAATGAACATCAAGGATGTACCTGTATAACCAATCATGTCATGCCAAAATCCATGGCACCATGATCACATCCATGAATCGAGTATCTGTCTCTCAAAGTGTCCAACCTGCCAGCATAGTCAACCACAATCCTCCACCATGACTGTACCTAGTAACAACATCTCATCCCTTCAACATGAAGATAAAATCATGTGACTTAGGGCATAGACAATCCAAATCCAAGCCACCAATCTGAATATGCATCAATAATGAAAGATCAATGGGCAAAGACAACCCATAACCAAGCCATAAATGCAACCTGTAAGTATAGACCGCTTACAACACTGCACAACTTGTAGATCCAACAAGTCATCATGCATATCCAAATCTAAACGATGATAACCATATCATCATGAGACCAATCTGAAATATGAACTGAGTATACAATGACATCAAATCTTAAATCTCCAGTGCCATAAACTCACAATGTTACCATAGTCAAAATATACCTATAAACTGTTCAGATCAATATATCAACAAATAAATCATGCCAAACCTACACCAAATCTAAACCAATTTGTAGAGCTCTCCAAGAGCTTTCTGTTGACTACTCGAAGTCCAAAATTTGACTCCGTATGCCCAAGTTACGCCCTAATCTGTGCTCAAAATAAATAACATTTTACTTTAGGGCTCTTAAAACCTGACAAAATTTTAAAATCATAGAACTAAACCTATACCATCTTGTAGTGCTCTGAATTAGCTTTCCAACGCCTGTAAGAACTCTGAAATCCGATATTCTGAGAGAAAGTTATGGCCATTTTACTAAAACTGTCTTTTTACCATTTTCAGTACGATTTTTCATTTTTAATTTTTTTTCAGTGACGAAAATTCCGATGGGATTAAATTTGACAGCCATCATGGGCTGAAATCAAAAAACTCTTTCATTTCCTCTGAACATGGCCAAACTAGGGCATATTATATATCAAAATTTATGGAAATGTCGACCCGGATCCAATGGTGAGGTCTATTTTTACCCAAGAGGTCATTTCTACATGCTACCCCCCAAAACCCTCATTTAAATGAAACATCAAAAAAAAAAAAATTTGTCCAACAATTTCTCATGCCCAAATCTTTTAACATCCCATCATAACAGCAAATCCAAAACCCTCAGATCTGCAATAAATCATTCATATATCTTGCCCTTTTCTTTTATCCTCTCATGCATTCCCATGGATTCAATCTAGGGTTACAAATAATAAAACCATAGCTCTGATACCACTTGTAAGGAAACTTGGCAATAAAGAATATAATCGTTTCCACATAACCCATAATAAATCTGAAATAAACACGGAATTAAAATCCACATGCAAGAGAATAGACAACATACCCACAAAATTGTGACACAAGATATACCCTGGGAAACCCTCATTGAGGGAAAAACCCAGCCTCCAAAAGCATCCATCACCATGTATTATTCAACAAAAATACCATTTCCATACAACCATGGAAGCCTTCATGGCCATAGCCACAACCGAGCAAACTATGTGAACAAGCATGAATCCACACATCCCATGCCATGCTTTCAACCTTCACAAATGCTCCCTTGGCTAACCTGTCAAGCCTTGTCCTGCTCGACTCTTGCCTTTTGTCTTCTCCTTTTCACTCTCTTACTCTCTATACAACAACTACCCTTGTGGCTGCTTATATAGTAGCAAGTCCCACAAAACCACCAAGTGGTATTACATAAACTATGTGCTAAAACCATGTGCTACCTAACCCACTGACCCCACATTTAATATTGGGCATTTAATTCTTTTCCCCAATATTAAATAATTACATAAAATATTTTTTACAATGTTACAATACAACTCATCAAGAATATTCCATGGAAATCTTTACATGTTACATGTCCATCTAGGTACAACATTACATAATAAATTAAAATAATAAAATATAACAATATTATGCAATGTGTGCAACACCCATTATCTCAACAACAACTTTAAAGGAATTTGAGGAATGGGAGCTTCGAGAGGAGATTTTTTGGAAGTAGAAATCTCATGTTGATTGGTTACAAGAAGCAGATAGGAACACTGCTTTCTTCTACAACTTGATAAAGGCTTAGAGATAGGGTAATTCTATTTCCTCTCTTGTCTCATCTAATGGTGACAAGATCTCTTCTTGTGAAGAAATCTCAAGGGAAGCTATCAATTATTTTTCTAATCTTTTCACTAGGGATGCCTTTCCTGCTGAGGTTGAGGAGCGTGACATTTTGGACTGTATACCCCCCTTGGTGTCTGTTGAGATGAATGAGGCCCTCTTAAGCCCTATCCTATTACTAGAGCTTGAGAAAGTTTTTTTTGGTATGAAAGAAGGCAAGGCACCTGGTCCAAATGTTTTCCCAATTGAATTTTTCTAGGTGTTTTAGGAAATAATAAAGTTTGATCTCCTTGAAGTGGTACAACAATCTCATAGAAATAAACAAATGCTGAAGTCTTTGAATTCCACTTTCTTGGCTCCTCTACCTAAGAAGTAGGAGGCTAATAGGTTAGACCAATTTAGGCCTATATCGCTATGTAATGTTATCTATAAGATTATTACCAAACTAGTCGCTGAGAGACTCAAACCATTGCTTGGTGCTTTGATCTCTGCTAAATAGGGGGGCTTTGTTGAAGGTAGATATATTTTGGATGGGGTTGTGATAGCATTGGAGGCGGTCCACTCTATATTGACATCCAAGGAGAAAGCTATGTTTATTAAACTTGACATGGCTAAAGGTTATGATCAAGTGAGCTAGGAGTTCTTACAAAAAATTCTCTTGGCCTTTGGTTTTGATGAGGAGTGGGTGACTTGGGTTCTAAGCTATGTGACCTCTTCCTCCTTCTCTATCCTCATTAATGGGGAACCATCTGATTTGTTTGGGACTTCTCAAGGACTTCGGCAAGGGGATCCTTTATCTCGCTATTTATTCATTATCATGGTGGAGGGTCTGGGAAAATATTTAAAATCACAAGCAAGGTAGGTACTTATCCAAGGTTGGACATGGAATAATAATCTTCCCTCTTATTGTCATCTATAGTTCATGGATGACACTAGGTTAATGGGCTTGGCTAGAATCAGTGAGGTAGTTAACTTTAGGTGTGCTTTGCATATCTATTTGAAAGCTTCAAGGTAGTGTATTAATGAAGACAAGTCATCTATTTATTTCTTTAACACTCCTCATCCTATTCAGAACAGGATTGCAAGGATTTTAAGATTTCAAATTAGATCTCTTCCTTTGATGTACCTTGGGGTTCCTTTAGTCTTGGGTTCTTAGTGAAGAGATTACTGGCAGGGGATTCTAGATAAATTTCAAAGTAAGGTTAGTCACTGGACTTACAGATGGTTATCTTCAACTAGGGGAGTGGTTCTCTTTAAGACTGTGGTGCAGTCTCTCCCAATTTATAGATGTTATGTTCAAGTTCCCTCTTCTAATTTTGTGAGGGATTTTGATGCTTTATCCAGGCAATTCCTCTAGTCTGGCAGACTTCTGTATTCAAAATGGAGCCTCGTTAAGTGGGAATCTATGTGTAGACCTAAGTATGCTAGGGGCCTTGGACTTAGATCAATGGCCCTTATTGTCACAGCTTTAGATGCCAATTTGTACTAGAGATGGTGTAAATGTCAAGAATAGGATTGGGCCAAGATTCTTGTCCACAAGTATTTTCTAGGTGTTGATTATCTTGGTATTTCAAGACTTACTCTGGAGGGTAAAGGTTCTTGCATTTGGAACACTCTTAAGAAGGGAGCTCAACTTATCAAGGAGGGCCTCTTTTGGATTTGTAATAGTGGTTCTAATGCCCTATTTTGGTAGGACTCTTGGGATAGCCATCCTGGACCATTCTTTCTAGTTTTCCCTAGCTTCAGACTCTTTGCCACATTTTTACTAATGCTAGATGGGTTATAGTGGAGCACTTTAAGATGGTCAAGTGTTTGGGTCAGGTGGAGGTGACTTGTTGGAAGGACACCTAGGAGTGGCCAATGGGTGGCTCTGATGAGGACCATGCTATTCTCACTAAAACTTTGGACGGTAGATTTTGTAATTCTATTCGTGAGTGGGATGTCTTGGCCTGGAGCCCTAGCCCAAAAGGCAAGTTTATTGTGGCTCAAGGTTATGCTATAATTGATAGGAACCTGCATGGTCCAGATGAGTTGAACTGGTGGAAGAAGGTTTGGTGTAACCTTTCTTGGCCAAAATGTAATTTTTTCTGATGGTTGTTGGCTCAGAACAAATGGCTCACTTGGGAGAATCTTCACAAATGAGGTTTTCAAGGACCTTCTATCTATTTCCTTTGTTCGAACAATGAGGAATGTACTTCTCACTTGTTCTTTCACTACCCTTATTCGGGAGAGATATGGCACAGATGGTGGGAGGCTTAGCGACAGGGCTGTGCACATACACCCACTTTAATTGACTTTTGGGAGAGTTTGGGCAGACCTCCAGTGAAGACTTCTTTTTTGTGGGCTGCTTGGATGATTGGGCCATCTATCATTCTATGGAACCTTTGGCTAGATCAAAACCATAGAAATTTCTGCAACTCTAAGCTAGAGAGTTTGCATTTATGGAGAATTATTCTTAGTAGGCTTTAGGAGACCATCTCTGCAAAGTGTGATATGTTTGAAAGTATTGATCCTAGTGATATTGCTACTATGCAAAATTTGAATTTGGGAGAGAGTATATGTGGTGACACCCATGGAACAAGGCCACCCATGGAACAAGGCCTCGTCATGGTAAGCAAAGGATCTATCGAGATGGGAGGTGGACTTCTCCCCCGACTAGGACTTTGAAGATTAATACAGATGGTTCATCTTGTGGGAACCCTAGTCATGCTGGTATTGGGGGCATAGGTAGAGATAGTGATGGTGGTATGGTTTTTCTCTTCACTACTTATAAAGGTCAATACTCTAATAATCTTATGGAGGCCCTTGCTATTAAGACTACAGTTGAGAGAGGTTGCTCCCTAGGTTGGAAGAAGATCATCTATGAGTCTGATTCTCAGATTGTTGTGGACATATTGAATAGTCAAAGCTTGGAGAATGTTAGTTGGCAATTAGTAGCTTTGGTCAAACAGACTTCAAGTCTTTGTAATTCCTTAGACTCTGTCTGCTTTTGTTATATCCCTAGAGAATGGAATAGAGTGGCTAATTATTTTGTGAAGTGGGATTCAGAGAGTGAGGATGGCTAGGATATTAGTGGAAGGGATGAGTTACCTGCTGAGTTTAGTGGGATTGTTGAGTAGCTAATATTGGGTGATATGAATATGTAGTGTTTTTGTGGGTTGTCTGCCTTTGCTTTGTACTTTGATTTTGGTTGAATAAATTTTTACCCCCTCTTTTTCCAAAAAAAAAAACTAGGGTTCTTGTACCAACTAATTTATACACACAATTATCATAATTAACTTGTATTGTAGTATATCAAGATAAACATCCAAATTAAAATTCTCTCCTAGCAAGGAAAATTGTATTTTTTGAACTCAAATCTTTAAAAATTTAAAAGGATATACAACATATGTCTTTCTCTAAAAACTCTTTACATCATGAAGTAAATATTTATTATTGTGAGGTTGAAAACTATGTTCCTTTTACTTTTCATATCTATTTTATAATCACTTTGATTTATTTTTAGAAAATAGTGTGCAATCATCAAATATTTGCATGACAAAAAAAATGTCTAATATACTCTAGTTTATGGAAAATAATCAATGGAGGAACAAAATCTTATTGTGTTTATTAATCATAAAATAAGTATATCTTGTGAAAATTTCATCATCATGTAGAAATTACATAATAAAACAAATATTTTGTGCTAGTTTAATTTTTGATAAAATAGATGTAATATGATCATTTACCGATACCCCCAAGTTTAACATATAGATTAAAAAACTAATTAGTGAATGAAACATGCATTATAAATTTTGAAAAATTTACAATTTTTTTTCCTTTTATTTTGAATGATTGTTTATGTAAATAATATTTTTACTTTGAATAAAATAAAAATAGTAATCCATTCACATATGTATTTAATGGAGGATTCCTATCATTCACAATCTCATATAGCTATATAGTATGGTAAGACAAATCTTTAGGTTAAAATCTTTTGACTAAGAGCTAATGATAGGAGGTATCCATTATGTCAAATTCACTTAAGAAATAATTTTAGCTTCTGATATTGAAGCCTTGCATGAAACAATACTTGATTTTTGATTGACTCATTATGAACCAATATTCTTCAATTTCATCAACAAGCCAAATTGTTTGAATAACTCTAAAATATTAAAAATATAAATTTGATTAAACTATTGACCAACACCTTATCCTAATAAATTAATTTCCAAACATTTTACAATTAATTCAATATATAAAAAGATTAAGATGTCACCAACTCACCTTATAAAATCAGTTATTACCGACATTAGGTCAACTCCATTTGAATATGCCAACAATAATATCATGCACGAAATGCTTCTCTATATTTCCAAGGAAAAACAAGGTAAAGTTTCTTGTTTATTCAATCACTTACCATCTTTATGGGGGTCATTATTACCTCACTAGATTAATGTTGTCTACCACTTTTTACATAATTCAATAAACATCACGGTCATTAAGATATTAAATCCTCAATCCAAGCTAATATGCTACTTGATTATAGAGAGGAGATTCGGTCATCTGCTTAATTATAGAGAGAAGACATTAAATTGTAGCTTTGAAAATTTTGAATACGCATTGGGGGCATCTGTCACTATGGTGTCATTTTGATATTTCCATCATGATCTATATTTATAGAAAATTATTATCAATACTATAAACAGTTGAGGAGAAATTTCTGTCAAACTAGAATGAAGTCAATCATCAAAAAGTTAATTTCCTCATACATTTTATTTCTTATCTAATTATAAAATAATAATTAAAATGAAGTCATCAACATTCATTATTTTTAATAGTTTTATTTTCTTGTACATTAACTAATATTTTTCCTGAACATTATTTTCTTGTAATAATCTTAAAATACTAATTAAAAAGAGGTCATTCTCATTAAAAATAAATAAACAAAATGCAATACTGTCATCTAGTCATGTTATAATAATTGGATTTTCTTGTCACGACTATTTCAATGAATTCCATCTGTACGTGAAATAAGAATTAATTTTTCACTAAAAGGGAAGCAAGCTGACTATGTATTATCTTGGATATTCAGAAAGAAAGCGTGTGCCAGCTATGTAGCAAAGGAAAAGTTAGCTGATAGAAAATATAGAAAATATTCTCTTGTGCAGGCCAACGTCTTCTTCACAATGGATTTCTTCGTGATTATCAGTATCTACCGGCTGCAAAGGACATTGGAAACTAATTTGAAAATTCACATTTCCCAGGATATGTATAATGTTTCTGAGTATTCTTCTAACCATAAATTCAGAGAGAGCAGGCATACATTTGAGCTATATCCTTTGAATTATTAATGGCGAAGGTTTTACTTATTTAATTGGGATTTTAATTCTGCTTGCAAGTGCCAATGCGGATTCAATTCAAGGCTTCACCGAAGTGACTTTAAATGCAGAAAACTTCATTGATGGTGTCCGTTCATTGTGGATCTACAAATGTATAAACAGCAAGAAAGAAGTCCCAGGGCAGAAGTCCTTATCAAGGTTAAATTTATGATGCTCTAAAATTGTGTTATATAAACTCCTCGTAAATTTATGATTGCATGCTTTGTTTAATTAGTGTGCTGATGTACGCTGCAGATCGAGGGGTGTTGGGGGGGGTGGCGGGGGTTACATCTGGAGTGTGTGCTCTAAAATTGTGTTATATAAACTCCTCGTAAATTTATGATTGCATGCTTTGTTTAATTACTGTGCTGATGTACGTTGCAGATCGACGGGGGGGGGGGGTTACATCTGGAGTGTGCGTCATTCAATTTTTCGGCGGTGTTGAACATGCATCGTCATTAATGCTTCTAAGGACGGAAATCTTACGCGTTACAATGAACAAGTAGTGGCGTGAGATATTTATGATCGGTGGATTCATCTGAACGTTATTAACGATACAGATGAAATGGAAGTGCATGTGTTCATGGATGCAGGCAGGGAGAAGGTGGTGGCTTGTGACATATATTACGCAGACGGCCATTATTTTAAGTGTGGAGATTACACCGCTTCATCTTTCATGGACCCCGTTGGAAAAATATCAATCTCTGGCCAAATGACTGATCGCCGTAATAGGAGCTGATTGATGGTCATGTGCGAAAGAATCATCTCTCTGTTTTATGTTTCATGTCTGATTTAAAGGTTTTTGAATTCGCTTGGTTTTCTGAAATGAAAAAGCTTTTGCATTGTTGCATCATGTATTTCTTTGTCACAGCTTATGTATTTGAACTATTAGATAGCAGTCAAAAGGACAGGGACTGATCCCAAAGTACAAAAACATTGAACAGTCAGTCAGAGGTTACCTCCCAATCACCTGACTGAGACCAACTTTAAACTTCAAAAAATATAATATCTGCAGCTAAATTAACAATACCATCAGCCCTGAAACTTGGAGAAAGAAAAGACTGAAAAACATTCCAGCAGCACTCAAACAACTTGCTACTATCAGTCCCACATATCTACATAACCATACAATGTAAAACCTTGTAGGGTATCCAGTTCATAATAACCAACAGCATAATAGTTAAAAAGAAAAAAACTAGACCCAAAGCTAGCTACCCTCCTCCTTTCCAAGATTCTCATCTTTCTTCTCCTCAGGCGTGTCCTTGTTCACATCCTCCCCCTCCAGCTTGACAGGTTTGTCTAGAAGCGTCTTCAACTAGTCCTCCACCAAGAACCCATAAATGGATTGGGTTGTCTTGCTCTCCTTGCCCAAGTCCTTCTCATCTTTATTCACCTACAAAAAATAAAGGGTGGTGGTCATGGAAATGGATGACTTTGGTGGAGAATTCAACCAGAGTGTCAAATTTCTGATAAAAACCAATGTGATTGTCTACCAGATCCCTCATCAACTACTCTAGTCTATCCTGTCTAGCCTTGTTGTGGCTTTGTTCATGGCTATGCTTTCCTTTTTCTCCCCACCTTTAGGAGTATCTTTCCTGGAGGAGGTGATGTCTTGCCCCCCATTTCTAGCTGAGGTAGCTTTGAGGGTGTCAGAAATGTGAGAAGGGCTAAGGGGGTTGGGGACAGGCTTCATGTCTTGGGATAGTCTCTTCCTTTTGACAAGTTTAACATCACTTTTGGTAGGTTCAAAGCTGGAATCGTGCTAGGGGAGGGAGGAGGGACTTGTATTTTTCTAGCTGGAGGCATTTGCTAGTTCTCTTGGCACTCTACTTACTCTTCCTAGTATCTATATCCAAATCAATGAGACTAATTTTAACCTTAGGGCCAAGGATTTTCTTGGTTTTTTTTTGTGGCTAGTATCAAAGCCAAGAGTTTTCTTGGTTTTTTTGTGGTTGGTACCAGGGCTAGGTCCAATGAGACTTGGAGAGTGATAAAAGCTAGTGGATTGATCAGGAGTGGTCAGTTTTGGGCAAGATGGTAAATACGTAGTTTGTTCATGAACCCCTAATGGATGAGATAAAAGGTTTTACCCTCCTCTTTTTTCCTCCTAGCCTTATAGATATAATCTTCCATAGAATGCAACAAAAGAAATGCAAACAAAATATGATCCAAGTTTCTGAAGTGATTAAGAATGGGCAAATGATAATAATAGAGTACTTGAAACCAATCCTCGAGGGTGATGGATCTCATAATAACATAGAAAATGACATCCTAGGGTTTAGGAAGGTCTTCCCTTGAAAACCCACTACACATTTGCATCAATTCCTCCTTAAATTTGAAAGAAAATTGCAAACTGATTTCCTCATTTCCCTTGGCCTACTTACACAAGTTCTTGCCTTCTAGGAGAAAACCCTCCAACTTTCCCAATGACTTCCTTTGAGATTTAAAAACCCATCCCATTGATAGTCACTTTCCTACAATTCCATGAATTAAAGAACTGCATTGAGACATTCTCATCATTTTTCATCATCCCTTCCATAAATGGTAATATGCCACCCTCCTGCAGATAGACCATCACCACTTCACTCTTATAGATGCAAGCCTCCATTCTCATAGGTTCAATATGATCGCTAGTACCCATGTCGTTACCCAAATCAACCACCAACTCTTCAAAAAAATTTGATATAGCCTTGTTGCAAGTTTGCTAGTTACTAAAGATTAAATAAATTGCACTCAAGATTAAAAGGAAAAGGTAGTGTATAACCATGATAAGTCTGCAAGGTTTCACAAAAACTTAAAAACCACCCTGATTGGCATGTGTTAGCAGTCCCTTTGCATCCATAAATGGTTGTCATTAGCTATAGTTGGAGTGGGAATTTAACAACTTGTCTTTTTTATCATCAATTGACAATTTTTTTACATCTCGAAAAATCCACCCTCTGTGTCCTTTTTTAGCAATACTTAAAGCTCACAAGAATCAAATCATTAATGTGAATCATCATACAATCTTGCCAAATGATCCTTTTATGAAGAGTCATGTCTTCTCGCCCATGCAGATAATTGAAGGCCTACCTCCTATTGTGATGATTCATATGGCACTATGGTAAGTTTTCTATTAGTTAATTTTTTTTTCTAAAATTATAAGTACTTAATGAAACAATAGTGCAAAATGATTTAATTATCTAAATAATGAAAAACAATTTTTTTAAAAAAGAATTTAAAAACATATGCATATCTAACAAACAAAAATGAAAGCGGTAGACAAAACAAATGCATGTTAACATATGCAGATGCATACAATATGCATATAAATATAACGTATAGCAAAGCATTACAATGAACTACTGATATCTTATATTTAAGAAAAATGGATTCATGTGAACTAGCAACTAACAATTAATTAAGTAAAATCAGTAAAATATAGAAGTGTTTGCAAAAAAAGAACTAACAATAAGCTATAGAATTATGTAATGGGATTAAGCTAATTTCACAAAAGCATCAAAAATTACATAATTGAGAGAGTCTCTACCCAAAAAAATCATGACAAAATTCCACCATAATAACAGTAGGATCAAAACAATTGCAATGACCCCTTTGAAAGGCTTGCAAGACCCTCACCCTTTAAGAGTGTTTTTGGGTGAAGTAGAAGTAACATATATTTATAATATTTCATAACTAGATATCATTCTAGATCTTTCAAAACATAGGTAAGTTATTTATTAATTTATCAGAATAAATTATGCAAGGCCACTAAATGGAATTAAGTAAAATAGGTTAAAAGTAGAAGAGTTCATAGAAGAAGAACTAATAATAAGCTATATAATTTTGTAATAGGATTTACATAACCTATAAAACACTTCAAAAATTGCATAATTGAGAGACCCTAAACCTATATATATATCACATAATTTGATCCAAAAAACCTCTAAAATTTGTTCCAAAATCTACCATAATAGGATCCAAAGCAAAAGGATCGCAAAAATTCCACCTCAATAGCACCAAGATCAAAAATATTACAATTTTGCCTCTAAAATCATGTAATATCCACACCCTCTACAAAATCCATCTTCGCTAGACTAGAAGAGAAGAAATTAGGGAGCTAATGGCCAAAAACCTCTATAAAATTCCATATCCAAAGAAAAACTACACATGTATGTAGCACTTGAAAAAAAGGAAAGAAAATCAAAGAATATAAACAATTTTGAATCTTATGAGTTAAATAACCAAGAAATGAAAAGTAAAACCCCCAAAAAATGGCTAAATATAATCTAGGATTCCACAATGTTACTTGGAAGAAATAATCACTAGTGGTGCTTAACATACAACTAAAAAATGTAGACCCATGAACTTTACTAGAACTAGGGACCAAACAATTAAGGAAAAAGAGAGCCCTCACATAAAGAAATAAGGTCTATGGAAGATGGAAAGGATCTAAAAGAAGTGTCTATAAGAAAATAAAAAATGAGGGAAAATAAAGTAAATATAATCAAGAACACAAAAACTCAAGTAGTAAACTAATAGGTTTAAGAAAAAGGTAAACAACTAAAGAAAGGACACCAAATGAAAATGGAAACCCTATCACACCAATTATATTCAAATAAAGGAAAAGCTCCCCTTAGGATCAATCTCCAAACAAATAGATCCCCAAATCAATATAGAGAAGAGACATAACAATGCATTATGAATGTCTTTAGTTTGAAACCCCCATATAAAGAGTAGTAAGGTCCTAATAGTATGCAAGAAATCTAGAGAAATCATAGAATGTGGAGAGCATCTGAGATACTAAATCTATGAGCTAAAATTAATAACCCAAAATCCAAATCTAGCAACTTCAAAAGAACAAAGTAGAAAAGATGAAATTAGAGAAAGAAGAAAATTTTCATAATAGACCTAAGAAGAATCCTTGGATAACAATAATAGAGATAAAAAAAATTGTACATTTACGTTAATTATAGAGATGATAAGAAAGATAAATTTATCACATTTTCTTGATTGAATTTAAGAAAACAAATATATTGGAAATTTTCATTTACATAAATTGAGATATTCAACTTAACTCATAAATTACTGTAAATGTTAAATTTGATATATGCATTGTGACTATGACCAATTAGATTTATATTAATTAGGGAGATGATTAGAAAATTGACATCACACTTTTGTATAGTGAACCTAGGTAGAGAAACCTCCCACACAAGTTCATTGTCATAAATTTTCAATTGAAATCGAGATAAATAAAGGAAAGGATAAAGGAAAAATAGCTATAATATGAACCTAAAGATGAATACCATTCAAATTAATTTGAATTCATAAAAATAATAGTTGAAAAAAATTTATAATAAGGAACATAGATAAGTTAATATGGTAACATGCATTAAAATTTGAATCATAGTTGAAATTGAATGATGTTGTATTTTTAGATTAATTTTTTTTAAGGATAGTTTTAGGAAATGAAGTTAGACATGTGACCTTATTTTTTCTTTCATAATCTAATTATTTTCTATATAAATAAGTCTAGGATGAGTATCTTTTAATTATATCATACAACAAATGGTCTTCATCATATATGGTTCGATATATATAGGAAAAGAATATATAAAAATGATGTTATGTATTTATTCATAGTGAGCTTAGGATGTACAAACTAATGTAGTGATACAAAGTTGATTGTAAGTCACATTAGCACCCTTGGTAGAAAATATGGTTTTTCATAAGAAGATAGGGATTCTAAGCTAGTTAGAAAGACCATGGTTCCATTTCCAGCATTATATATGGAAACTAATATATTGATTAACTTCCTAATAAAAGGGTTTATCAAAGGTTATTAAAAATATTATCTCATTTCTATCCTCCATGGATATATATTATCTTTAAAGAAGTAAAGGGATTTTCTATTACATCCAATTTTGTGTGGAGTAGCATATATTTATATTGATTCATTAAATAGATATGCTTATGCTCTTGTCTTGAAATATGGGACACCTCTTTATTTGTTTCTAGATAATCACTACTTGGATTTTATATGTATTTCTTTTCATAAATGCATGTATAAATGTGGTTATTATTAGATAATAAATATCTACCAATGAATCTAAATAATTTATTATGCATATTAAAAAATTTAATTTGAAAAGTACTTATTGTGATTAGTTTTCTATAGATAATTGATATATACAATACTTACAAACCATTTTTTAAATAATATTTTATGTACTCAATTGAATAATAAATATGATGGTTGCATTGGAGAATATTCATAATAATAAAACAAGTTGTTAAAATTATTGGTATACGAGTACCTAAAACTTCAATTGATATTCATTGCTTTTCATTATTCATGTGGTTATTTATTTTTAATAGAATAATAGTGAAATTAGTTTACAAATAATGAGCCATCATTGTATTCCCTTGCACAATAGTGAATTTAACTTGTCCTTTATATTTCTTGCAACACCACATCATAAGAAGATAAAACCTTATAGAGAGTCCTCTGAATATCTCCATCTAAAATATGAGTTGGTTTTCAAACTACTTATTTTTCTTTATGTAGGTTTTCACTCAATGACTTCGTACTACTACATAGAGAGTTAGTTTGACTATGTTGAAATGTGAACTAGTAGTTTACAATGGTACAAATATATAATTGTGCTTCTAAATAGACTAATAATTAATTTCTCTCCTGATCCAACATATTTATCTTGTCATTATTAGATCAAGGTTTGACAATATACATATGAGTTTTACTACCTTGCCATTATATTTTGATACATGACCATGTTTTATAGCAAGATAGAGGTCCCATGTGACAAGTATATTTTTTGGAGTTTAGAACCTTCATTTTCAACAACCATTCTCCATAAAGTAACATCTATTATTG
Organism: Cupressus sempervirens; assembly: GCA_028749045.1. Taxonomy (NCBI): domain Eukaryota; kingdom Viridiplantae; phylum Streptophyta; class Pinopsida; order Cupressales; family Cupressaceae; genus Cupressus; species Cupressus sempervirens. The sequence continues at coordinate 354,158,734 of CM053792.1, read as the reverse complement.
TATATGTAATGTCAACCAACCTTATTTCACATCTTAGCACCTTTGCTCCATCATGCCTCCTAATTGTTGATCCTAGTTCCACATAGATGACAACTCCAATAAAATTGAAAAATAAATCATTGATCTTGCATAAAATTTCATTAATAAGTCTAATAGAGAAATGACATTTTGGAATTGAGTGGTCGTCATCACAAAGAGAAACTTTAGACTCAACCCAAAAAGTGACCTCCAATCCACTATTGAGACTATTATAAATCTTTTTTGAAGCCTTAAGTATACCACCATATGTCGTGTATGTAGAGCCAATGTGTATGCTTTGAAAATGGAGGTCAAGCACTTCATTGAAATAAGTGATGTTTTTCTTAGTTCCTTCCTTATATATAATATCAAAGCTAAATATTTTCTCACTTCCTCTACTATCCTTATATTGATGGATTTATTCCTTTGTAGTTACATGACCTCTAATAGTCCATGTTGTTTGGAAAGGGTTCAAACTATTGATAGGCATTATACTAAGTGTCTCTTCTCTGATCCCTTCTAGTGTATTTATCCACATAGGAATTTTTGTGCATGTTTGGTCGCTCATTCAGGAAATAAGAATATTGGATCACTTACTATTTTGTCCTTTGCAAAAATAATCTCTAGTCTTATAATCAAAACCCATCCTCATACATGAAAGAATAGAGACCTTTAGTATAAAATGGCAATAACTTAAGAGTGTGCATTTATTTTTCATGCTAGAAACATCTTTCTCAATAACTCATCATGGGCCATGTGTAAAAGATAACTTGTATTCCCTCACTCGTATGATTGAACCGAACTTAATTTCTTTACAAGCCATATTTGAATTATATTTCTTAGGAAGGGATGCTTTATGTTTGTTAATTCTATAACTCTCTAAGAATTATTTGAACCCATATCATTTCAAGAAATTATTTGAATAGATATTTACTTCTAAGGAAATTAGAGTATATTAAAAAATTTGTAGATCATCATTTTAATTGCCAAGAGGTCAAAACCTAGACCAAAGAAATGCTACAACATTTTGTAATCTCCAGATTATTTTCAAGCTTTCCTAAATGATGCAAGAGCATCTTGCATGGGAAAATTATTGGAAAAAAAAAAAAAAAAATTGAAAAAAAAAAAATTGGAAAAAAAAAACAAAATCTGGAGGAGAGAGAAAGTGACGAAAATTAGAGGAGAAATAATTTTTAAAAAATTTAAAAAGGGGAAAAGGGAGAAAAGAAAGAAAAAGAGGATTTCTATTTTCGAGGTGCATAGGTGGCATAATAGAAAAAATAAAAAAATAAATGGTTGTTATTCCATTTATTGAGGTGTGTGGGTAGAATTCTAGAAAGTTGTGAATATTGTAGAAAGTTGTGGAAGTTGTAGAAGATTGTGGAAGTTGTAGAAGGTTGTGGAGGAATTCTAGAAGGTTGTGGATAAGTCATGCATGGGGTGGTAAGTGCCTATTTAAGCAAGGCATATGACCATTTCTAATCAAGCTCAAGGAGAAGCTTGAGAAGTGGAAGCTCAAGGAGAAGCTTGAGGAGTAGAAGCTTGAGGAGTAGAAGCTCGAGAAGAAGCTGAAAAGCTTGAGAAAGAGAAGTTCGAGAAGAAGAAGCTTTGGAAGGTGTGAAGGCTTCAAGGTGTGAAAGAGAAGGAGGAAGTGAAGAGTGAGTTTTCTTGAGTCTGTGGATAGAGCGCCGAATGTGAGGCAGTTTACAGTAGGATTGTGATGGACTTGTGAGTGTGTAGACAGAGCGCCGAATGTGAGGTAGTTTACACTTGGATCTTGGATAAGGTTGGAGAAGAGCTAGTGGCTGCGGTTTAGAAACAAGGAGGTTACTTGGGAAGCATTTTATCTCATTGTCTAAATATTTTTGCGTTCTTGGTTGTGAGTTGGTAAGGGTGGTGTGGCACTTCGTCAGTGGTATCAGAGCATACTATCATCAGTGGTATCAGAGCAGACCGTCATCACTAAATTAGTTAAAGAATAAAATTACTACGAAGGAATGGATAAAGTGCACACTCATTTATATTAAAACTCATAAAGAGAAGAGTGTTATATCACAATGAAACTTATGGACCAAGGGAGAACAAGCACACTCTAATGTGAAAAATTCAATTGAAATTTAGAAATGTAAAAGAGAAGGAAAAATTAAATAGGCAATATTTAAAAGTTAATGTCCACCTATAAAGTTATTTTTTGTAAATTCATTACAAAATTGGAAATATTATAAAGGTTTCTAATGGTAATAAATTTAAATGTGTGAAGTAATATTTAGTTATCCTATTGGGATAAATTAGATCCCTTAGTTCAATGGTATAATAGAGAATCTAGGAAATGATAGTCCAATAAGTCTATTTCAATTAAAAGTCAATATTTGAAATTGGATAATTAAAAATATTACAACAAGTCATACCAAACCCAAAATATTTTTATAATAAATATTTTGAGGGACTTCCAAAAGACGCATCTCCCAACATAATCCAAACAATGAAAATAACCTTTACCAAGGGAACAAAGTACGACCAAAATATAACATTTTTACCATTACATTTGACACACAAAAAAACACATATATTGTTCAATACTTATGTAAAATTCATTGGCAACACTAAACACCAAGTTCTTTTAATCTAGTTTTAAAAATTATGCAAAATCTCTCTCAATATAGGTTGGTATTTATTTTTAAGATGCTAGCAAAGTCAACTTAATAGTATTCAACATATCTTTGTTCATGTAAGAATTCATGGAGTGCTTCTTGAATTAACTTCCTTTCTCCTTGAGTAGTTTCCTCATATTTTAATATAATGTTTTTGATAAAAGGAGGTAGGGGATAGGCCCAAAAAATTAGGTTATAAATACAAGAAAGTGAAGCCCTGGTCCATTATAGCCAAGAAAATTGAAAAATAATCCTATACTACCAAAAACAATACTCCCTCAAAAAATGATAAATACTAACCAAAAACTACCAGAGCTATGATTACAAAACATGAGAGTAGCAACAACACTAATCAAATATAGCATCAAATTGAGCCTACTAAATAGCATACATACACGGAAATATATCCAACATTTAGGATTTGATATAGATTGTTAGCAATTAACATAGCTATAATAGATAAGAACATTAATAAAATATAATTTTTTGTCAATCAAAAACCTATTAAAATTAATGAATCCTAAGTTTAGAGTAAATAAAAACAACTTTCACTTTAAAGGACTGCTACTAAAAGTTTTAACACCTCTATAAGAGGTGATCAAAAGAAACCAAAAATTAAAAAAATAACTCAACTTCCTTAGTATCATTCTAGTCTTTGATTAGTTGGGATGGTTCCCCTTTCCAATTGGTGAAATCTCTAGCATCCTATTACTATTCCTTTTCCTTATCTTTAGTGTATGTTTCTTTTATCTTTTGCAACCCTCTTTTTTAAGTAAGCACACCTAAGACTATTTTGTCCATGATTTCTCTCTAGACTCTATAGATATTCTCGTAAAAGACCACCAATTCAAGGTTGTTGGTGGTCTCTTTATACATGATTAGGGCATTCTTTTAGGGCTCAATGTCCTAGCATTGGTCTTTTTTTGGTACCCATGATTAGGGTGTTCTTTCCTAGGGTTAAAATTAGAGGTGGGGTTGATTTCCTCAATTTTCACAATCGATCTAGCCCCAACTAGCTCTTTCCCATGGGTCAATCTCCTGCTAAAGGCCATTTTATGAGCAAATACATTATGATATAACACATATATATGCCCCTAATAGTGAGGTGGGTTGTCCCCATTTTCAATATGACCTTTTAAAGAGGAAACTAGAAATAACATGACATTGATTTTCTTCCCATTATGAAGAAAATTCAGCATGGGGAAGTGATAGGCAAGGTAAGGCTTTAATCTCTTTTTACGCAAAAATATTTCATAATCCAAAGGCAAATAATAGAAAAGGGAGAGGAAGAGAAATTCTATCATACCCATTATTCAAATTCACTTGTTTTGCTTTCTCATTTCTATAGAAGAATTTGTTCCTATAGTTTTGTTACTTTCCTTGGCCCTCTTCCTTTCCACCTAGTGACCTTTGTACTTCAAAATAATGTCCTCCACCATTAATTTTGGGTTCATAAAGAACTATATACTATCAATAGTTATTGTTTCTCCCTTGTGTCAAGAATTAGAAAACCTCAAGGAGGTTCCAAGTTGAAGCCCCTTATAGCCTAAATGAAATAGGTAAGCCTTGCATCCTAAAAAAGATTCCAAATTTCCACAATTTGGTTTTGATTCCTTATTATCCCTTAGCTCCACTTTCTTCAATGTCCTACCCATTATTTTTACTTTTCCCAACTCATGAAGCACATCCTAAATGCTTTTTTTTACTCCATGGTGATGGAGGTCTAAGAACCCTCACTTTTGCACTTCCTTTATAAGAAAAATCCTTTTTCTTAAAGCAGAGAACCAAGAAACTTTGAGAATGGTGTTAGCTTTCAAAATTTTGAGGCTTAACAAGTAATTATTGTAATAATTCTCTAAAAATGTTTCTTCATTAAATGAGTGTCCTTGGTTTTATTAAATGTAGTTGTATCCACACTAGCATCTTTAACACATTTGACTTTAAATGAAGTTTTGATAAATTTACTTAAACCTTTGTACTTCTCTACATCCTTACACTTGTAAAATCTTATCCATATATTATCATTATTAGAGACAAGTATCATTTTAATGATGTCTTTTTTATCAAAATTTGGCAAGTTGTTCTTGGGCACCAAGACAACTCTAGATATTCTTGAGAAATTAAAAAGACCTAAACATTATTTTGGAAATTGTCTAACCAATTAACAAAGGTCCAAAAAGAATTGGTCTCATACTCATCTTTTCTTTCTAATTCTACTATATTATTTTCAAATAAGCTACTTTACTTAGTAATGACATCTTTAAATGGTCTTGCATTCTCCATGACCTTGAAGTTAAGTTCAACAATTAGGAATCTATTTATCATGCCAATACTAATCACACTATTATTATCTACAATTCCACATACTAATTAGTGTACGCACAAATAATAAAATTAACCCTCAACCACACATTTTAAATCAACAAGTATACTATGCATATTTCAACAAAACTATTCAAGTATAATTATATTCAATCTATATAGTTTGAAACCTTCTTAAAATTAAATTTTCATTTTTCCTATTGTTCCTCTAAATATTTGAGAAAGATTTGAATGTCATAATTGAATTTTCTTTGTTCCCATCATTAGAGATTTAAAGTTTACTATATAACAAAATGTTAATAATTTAAAGAAAATAATAATATTAATTTAAATAATAAATGACTTATATGTTAAAAATATCATAAACCTATTCAACCTACAGTAAAACAAATAACTATTCAACTCATATGCAACTCTATTTTTAATATCTATTTTTTATTATGATAATTATTTTCTCATTTTATTTTTACATCTTTTATGTGCCCTAATATTATTTAGGAAAAATTCTAAATAATACAATATAGATAATAATTAATTTGCAATGTGTAGGAAAAAAATGTAAATATTTAACTATAAATTGGCAACATTTCAGTTTCAAGTGCAAAGTATTATTTTCTTATGCATGGCGAATGTTTTTTTTCCATAATGAACCACACTCAAAATATTAAACATAATTTAATTTTTAGATTCTATTGTGTAAGTCTTTTCAATATCAATTGCACTATGTGATCCATCATTGAAATAAGAGAACAAAGATTAGAAATTACATGACAATATTGATGCTAATCTAGAATGAAAAATTCATGCTCATAAACAACAAGAGTGAATTTAGAGTGAGTAATAGGGTGGTCATTTATTCCAATATACACAAAAGGAAAAAAATTTCACTCGAATAGAGTAAGAAAAAGAAAAACTTTGAATTTCTTGTTCTAGATAATTTTGGGAAAATAATACATAATTTGAATTAAGGTTGACATATTAAACCTATCTACCTAAGAATTGTTAAACTATGGGTCTTAGATCCATAAGAAGGTTATATAATAAAATAAAGGGACATATGAGATTAATCTCAAAACAATGTCAAAGTAGATAATTCCAAAAGTTGTTGAAGCAACACAAATCTTATATGTTTTTATTAGAACATGACTGTAATAGTTTCTTATTATAATGCAAAGCATGTAACAAAAAATCCTAATGAAACTACAGTAGACAGCAACAAAATCTCAGATATTCTTAAAAAACAATAGGAAGAATCTTTGGAGACATAACTCTACTACAATATGCATAAAAGGAAAGCAGAAAAAATGCTAAACTAACCAACCATAAGTGTATATCTCTCTCTGCATATACGATAGTGGCATGGACAAATAAAATAGCCCAAACATGTAAATTCTAAAGGCTCCCAACAACCCTAATGTATCCCAAAAAAAAAAATTGTTGTCATACCTAGAAATGGCTGAGAAGCTACACAAAAATCTATATAGTTTGGAGAAAACAAGCACAAGTTTTGGAAATATTAAACATCCAACTAAACTTGAGTAGAAAAATTTCTTTATTCCCTTGTATCCAAATAATGGAAAACTTAAATGAAATATTTATAAAAGTGTACAAAAAAATAAAAGTTATAATCAACCAAAAAAAAATGTTGGGAGAATAGTCTCTTAATAGAAAATATAATATTATTTAATATTATTGATAATAACCTAACTTCTTGAGAGATGCTTAATGTCCTTTCTCTACTCTTTATCATCCTTGTCCTCCTAATTTGATTTCTTATTTTCTTCCCAATGGTGTTTCTTCAACTTTATTTTATGTGTGAAAACATTCACCACTACTTTGTTTATTATTCCATCCACCATCCCATGTATCAATAAAATCACAAAATTAAGGTCATCCAAATAGATTGTGTGAGGGACAACATTTTCTAGAGAAACGATTTGATTGTTGAGGCCATGGATGTAACCCATTAGTTTACCATTACTAGTGTACCCAATTCCTACCCCTTAAGGATATCATTGTATCTAGATTTATATTTACTATAAGGAGAAATGTCCTCAATATGCTTCAATTCCTTAATGTTATCCAAATCAATACTAATTTCCATAGATATCTTCTCTTTAGTTTCTTCTACATCATCTTCGCCTTTTCAAAATTTCTCCTCTTCAAACTGATTTGTTTCTTCAGTGTCCTCCAAATCTTACTCTTGATCAATTTCATAAAAAACCTCCTCTTCCACAATTATTTCTTTCTCTCTTTTTTTAACATCTGGAAGACCTATGTTCACTAGAACTACCCTCCTAATTTTTTTTCTCTAAAATATATATCTTCTCTCTTTACTCCATATTTTTCTCCTCATACAAATAGTCATTATCGACATCCATAAAGTTTTTCTTCAGGTTTTTAGTTTTACTCACCTTTAAAGACACAACCTTTTTTTAAGGTGGGGGGTTTCATTTACCTAGAGTTATGTTAAGAATAACATCTTCAAAGGAGACTAAGGGAGGATTTTTCAAAATGCCATAGATGGATTTAGACTCCTTATTGGGTTTACAATAAGAGTTTAGTTTTTCCTTTAGTGGTTGATTGTTTAGGAGATTATTCTTACTAAGCTTTGGGGAGAGTTAACTAATACTATGTAAGTGATATGTATACTAGTGGAGAGTGCGTGGATAAAATAACATCAATGTAGAACATACATTCCATGATAGAGGGGAGGGTTGTCACCTTTGGTAATACTCTTACTGACAAAAAAAAACAAGTAAAAAAAACATTAATCTTTTCAACATAGAGAATAAGGTTGAGAATAGGAAAGTAGTAGCCATGATCTAAAATATAGAAACCCTCTAAGTAAAAATAATTCATGATATACAAACAAACATGAGAATAAGGATAAGGAAAGGAGGATCTAGTATACCATCATTGGAAGGAACTACCAACAAATCTTCCCCAATATGAAAGAAAAGAAATCTTTTATTTTTTGTTGTCCCAAGAACCCTTGCACTCAACAAGGTCACCATTACACTCCAAACTAGTGGCTTCAATTGTTGGAAATGTAATGATGACCGAGTGACTGAGAGGTGGAGGGTGGGTGTGAATCAAGAACCATTAAAACTTCTTTCTCTTAATCCCACTTTATTAGATTGTATAATCTACTTGCATGCATGGAATATAAAGCAATAAAAGTAAAAACACCATAACACTTTGACACAATATTAGGTAACCCAGAAACCCTCCAAGGAGAAGGTAAAACTAGAGTGGGAATGACACCCACAATGGTTAACTACTATAGTAATAAGGTTTGGCCTATTAGGGCTTACAATTGATCACTTATAGTGATCTACTCAGTTAAGAGTAAGTAGGACTCCTAGGTCCACCTTGTGAAAGGATTTATACAATACAATGAAGGATGCACTCAACTAAGAGATTTTGTAAGGACTATTAGGTCCATCTAGTTAAAGGATTTGAGACTAATAAACCAATTAGGATGAATTAGAAAGTTGATCTCTTCTTTGTAACTTTGTTTTCTGGTGAAGATCCTTTGAATAATATACTGATCACCTTACTATGATAGATGAGTCTTTGTTTTGCCTTTGTACTACTTAGTAGCCTCCTAATCAATCTTCTCTTCCATTATCCTCATTTGCTTATGATAATGAATAATGTAACTTCATGATGATTTGGATGAAACAAGATATCTTCCATATTTATATCAATCCAATTAGTAACTTTGCATTAGGTCAGTTATAATAGCAATTCAAAAGTTTCAAAAATAATTACCATACCAGCTCAATATTGATACATAGGTCCAATAGCTTACCTGCATGATATGCAGACAATCAGGCAATACTGTCAACTTAGCTAACTCTAGCACTTAGTTGACTCTAGGTACTTGGTTCACATTGATCACTTAGCAAAATTTGTTGGCTCGATTCACACTGCTCTTCCTAGTCAGTTCTCATTCTAAAAATAGAATGTTTGAATAACTTAGTTTATACTAGAGCTCGGTTGACACTACTAACTTGGTTCATACTAGTTTACAATCGAGCTATACTAGTGGTTGTTGCCTGAGGGATTGTTTTAGTACTAACAAACTTCCCATGATCACTAACTATTTTGGCACTAATTGACCATATGTCTTTCCATAGGATCAACAATCTCTTGCTTTGGCATTAGTGGCAAAAATACTTGTCGTGCACAAGATTTTCAATCAAAATCTTTTAGCCAAGCTCCCCCTTTGTATGTGCTCTATTCTACAACTTGATTTTAACTAAAAGCTCTATAACTTGGTTACAACTACTTTGTTTTTATTTTCCAAAAATTATTTTTGTTTATCTTCTTTTTAAATATGTTTTATAAAATTCTTATGTTGTACATATTTTCTCCTTTCTACACATATATACCCCTTTATTTGCGTGTGTGTGTGTGTGTGTGTGTGTGTGTGTGTGTGTGTGTGTGTGTGTGTCTATATATATGTATGTATGTATGTATGTATGTATCTATGTATGTATGTATATATATGTATATGTATATATGTATGCGTAATGATTTCCTCTCTCATTCTGGCATTGCCTTGTAAATTTTAGCATTTGTAACAAAATCAAGGTGAATATTTACATACATACATACATACATACATACATACATACATATATATATATGTATGTATATGTATATATATATAGATATATACATACATATACATACATATATATACATATACATACACACATATGTATGTATATGTATATGTATATGTATATTTGTGTGTGTATATATATGTATTCATAATGATTTCCTATCTCATTCTAGCATTACCTTGTAAATTTTAGCATTTGTAACAAAACCAAGGTGAGAATATATATATATATATATATATATACATACATGCATATACATACATATATACATATATATATGTAATACATATATATACATATATACACATATTCACCTTGGTTTTCTTACAAATTGTAAAATTTACAAGGTAATGCGTAATGCCAGAATGAGAGAGGTTTTCTTACTATTTGTTGGCAACATTGGGAAACACATCATGCATGACATTACCGTGGGAGGGTATAAGGAAAACATTATCAACGATGCAATCGTTGTTGGGAACAACTATTTGTTACCATATTTCACTTTGTAGCTGGTTCTTAACCCCAACTTTTCTAGTTAAGGGTAGTTGCATTGGGGACGTATTTAAAAGTTTTAAACAAGAGACGTAAGCGTGTAACTTCCTGCTTATAATGTAAAGCTAAGATAAGTGAAATGAGAATGTGAGTAAGAGAATGAATAAATTTTGTAGGTTGTATAGAAAATATAAATTATTGTATATAGCATTTTTAGGACGGTGTTTCAAAATGGAAAAAAAATATTGTACCAGTGAGATGTCTAAATTTTAAATTAGACTCTCATGAATAGACATGAATTTTCCAAACATAAAATGCATATGAAATTTTGGAAAAAAGTACAGGGTGTTTCAGTAGTGAACCTAGGATTCCAATGATTGTGTGAAACCAACAAAACAATGAAATTACACATCTAAATTTTCAAAAATATTTGCAAGTCAATCGGAAATTGTGATCTGATATGGTAGATCAAACATTTAAAGAGCAAAAGAATGCTCCCATTGAAAAAGAATAATTATTTTAAGACGAGTAAAGCAAATAAAGCACAAAAGAAATTTGAAGATAGTAGAGAAGATACATTATTTTATTAAGTTGATAGTCCCCAGATCAAATAAGGGTGTTTTAAGAAGGAATTCCTTATTGCCAAACCGTTGATCAAACTTTATGCCCATGATATTTTTATTTTATAATAATTTCTTATCAAAAAGCAAAAGAAGTTAACATTAAATTTGTACAATACATATTGGTTATGGTCAAGTACTTTTAGGTAACCTTGTATAAAAGTTAAATATATTTAGTCTATTTAGAAACTAGATAGAATTTATAGTTACAATTGTCTAAAATCAAATTCAATGATACTAGACTTGTATATAAATCTTTAATAGTAGAGATAGTTGGAAGAGAATGAAAAAACTATCAAGGTTTTAAAAAGGATTATTTTTAAAAATATTTATGCATAATTATATCAAAAATTATTTGACCAACTTAGATTGAAGGCAATATCATATACACAATGATCTAGACAATGTGTAGAACCAAAAATATGATACATGATATCTATTATTAGTATATGTTTCAATTTAATCAATGACTCTTGATGAAATAACATGTTGGAAAAAATACATATGATTTACAATTAATATTTTTTTAATTGATAATTAAAAAATATAAATATGTTACGATAAAATGTAAGTTTAAAACTATATTGTTATCAAATGATTAAACTTTCTAAATAACATCTTGCTTAATTAGAATAATTCAACTTATAAATATATTAGAAATATTTAATGAAAGTAAAAGAGTTTACAATTTTTTCAGGAACACCTTATTAGTTTGTTGTTGCGGTTGTAGCTTCTTCATTAACTCTCATTTCCACATCAATTGGTTGAGCATCTAGTCTAGCTTTCCAAAGTGGACACGAGAATAAAACCACATATCAATACAATCCACATAGAAACTATGTTTGTAGTTGGGTAGCAACTCAAGGCTTTCTCCTTTTTGTCAAATTCAAAAAGGCAAACAACACAATGTAAGCTACCAATAAAATTGTCCAACCATCAAAGAAAAACTAGGAAAACATCCACCATAGATCTAATAAACCTTCTGTTAGCGATGCCAAAATGAAATCTTCCAACAATATCATTAAAAATCCATGGGAACATGAAATCCTCACCCATCGCACACCACGGTGGTTTGCAAGATTCCCCAAAATTATTTTTTGATCTATTTCAAATTTTTACAGATGGCCAATAACATAGTAAGAGATTCAAAAATAAACTTTATTGAGTAAAATGAAATGAAGGTCACAAAATAGTGATAGGGAAATTTACAAGGAAAAATAGAATTTATATAAAACTATTGAATAAAAAAAACTCTCCACGAATGATAAAAAAAACCCTTTGTCACCATGTGGCTATAGATTAGTTTGCAAATAGAATGCATGGCATTTTTCACAGTGCACATGTCTTGTTCGTGCTTGGACATCTTGGACTCTCTTCTAAATATGGCATCAAAATTTTTATACAAGTCATTTGTGAATTCCTAGACAAAAGACTCTCAAGTAGAACAAAGGAGGAAAGTTTGATGACATATAGAACTAACTCAAAATCAAGTAACAAGCTCAACAAAATTTTGAAATAAAATGAAGCTTATCAATTGATGCTGAGAAATTAGGTCAAAGTTTTTTTTCTTTAAGTGTCTTTCATGTTTTTTGTAAAGTTGTCAAATAATTGTGCTTATGTTGTGCATAAAATTGACATAATTAAAAAAATTCTTGAATTCATCAAGGAATTTTGAATTTCTACTCAAGTTGAAGATGGTCTACAAAGAATATATTTTTCAAGTTTACAATAGGATAGTAAAGTCAAGAATTTGATTCATTTCAAAATTTAGTTTCATATTGGACTCCTAAAAGAGACAAGCTACAAAAATTATCTTTAAATATTAAGTTGCTGAAATGGAATTTGTCACAATGGTATTGCTTAGGTTTGCCATCTAAGTGGAGTATAGAATGAGATTTTTTGATGTATTGTCTTATTCATATGATATCATTTGATCTCAATATATATTCCTTTAAAATATTGAATCTTTACCAATCTAATAAGTATTAATTTATTCAACTATTTTGATTCATTTCAAGGCATCTATCATATGGTAGATTGAAGGCTTCAATTATGCACTACGACTACTAATGGAGATAAAGTTGGGTTTTTTATATGTGTGAAATAAAATAATCTCAAGGTAAGAGATTTCATTAAGCATTATTTTTAAATATATTTAAAGTTTCAATTTCAAAAATATAACATTCTACATTAGCCATTGTAGGACCATGTAGGATATATCAATTCTTCAAATATTGAAGGGATTGAGGAGGATTTGGATTGCTTATTTTCTATAGTTAAAAAGCATAAAAGCTATTCAATAACTGAAGGGGGTCTGGATTGAGGAGGGGGTCTGGATTGAGGAGTACACACAACTGCATGGTGAATTTTTTTTTAAAGGGTCAAGGGAACTGAAGTGAATTTTCATCAAGTAGTGCAGAAGGCTACATAACATGCAAGACATTATTTTTTTAAGAAACCTAGAGAGTATCACGAAGCTACAAAATATAAGGGGTATTGATAGATTTAAAGACTTGAAGAATATGATTATTGTAGATATTCCTAAAATAAGTTTTGTCAAAGGATTCCAAGTATCAAAAGAAAATAAGTGTAGCTTTCTTGTTACTTGTCCATCTGTGTTGCAATTGTTGTGATTTTTTAACATATTTCTAAATATTTTAGTTTTAATTTTTCAAATATAGTGTTGAGATAAATTAATGAGAGCATTTTTTATTTTAGAGATTACTGTTAGAGCCTATAATTATGGTGGGAAGATCAAACATGCCACTTTATAATGAAGATGTGTTTCACAATGCATTGTCTATGACAGATGTTTTTTATATAATAAATGGTTGAATGTACCCTTACATATTGTGCTAGATCAAGTGTTTGATTTTGGCTATAAGTTTCATGTTGTGTGCTCTGCAAGCTTTTTACTGGAGACATGCAACCATCCAAGTTCCTAGAAGCTTACCAATGATATTCTTCTAGAGTTTCCTAGTATGAAATTTTGTTGCAGTGAAGCTTTCAATTGTGTAATAGTTGTTAATGTTAAAAATTGTATAATTTTAACTCAAATAAATTATTTTTCTCCTTGCTTGGGCCAATGATAAATAGAAAAGTCATATTTAGATATTATTAAAAATAAATATTAAATACTAACTATTATATTTTTATGAAAAATAAATCAATTATTTACTTTCATTGGTATTTTAACCAGTCAAAAAAAATATAGTACCTAAGTGATTCCATAAGTTACCTCCCTCACCAGGAACTAATAATATATTTAGTGTGATCCCCACCTCCTACATTTTTGAATTTTTTTTGTCTCTCTTATAATGATAAAAGTTTCAAATTAAAATTTTCTATGTTGACTATCTATCTCTATATTTTCATTAAAATGATTTTCAAAAAATGCTTCACTTTATATTTGTATGAATATCAATAGACCATGTTCTTTGTTGGTCCTCTGACAATGAAAGCTTTTTTAGGGTAGCTAAAGATGGATTCATTTGAATTATTTAAAATATATTTTTAATTATTATGTTTGTAAATGTCATTCAATTCAGTTTGTTATTGTCTTTACTTGTTCTTCTACTTTCTATTTGGTCCTCTAGCTTTGGCATAGTCAGTCCTCTGTTTTTATTTTTGTTGTGAGTTTTATATTTAAGTGTTTTGATACATATAAATTTATTTAATTCAAGGTCAACCTTTTGAAAATAATCCCACATATTTATATCTTAATTTTGATTTTGAAACATTGTTTTTAATGTGAGTAGTAAGTTAGTTATTTCTCATTCTCTTTTGTCAATTGCATGATTAAATTGTCTATAACCATCTATGTCACTCTTATAGGTAATATAAAATTTGGTGAAAAAGCATAAATTAAGAAATGCTTAGGGAAAATGTGTAGGGAAACTAAGTTGGGTCAATAATGACACTCTTACAATGTTTACTTCCTCTTTTTTATAATACTTCGATCTCCTTGACAAATTACATTTTCAAATTGTCTAAAATCTATCCAAATCAAAGAGTTCAAAATATTGCTTACTATTTCAAATTTAAATGTTAAAATTTGAATTAGTTTATATTTTATACAATAGTATATTAGTCAAGTATTTAGTCTTTATGACCACATTTAGTTGTTTGAAAGTCTATTCTATAGTCACAATATCACATCTACCATTTCATAAAGATTTAAAGTCTTATCATTCCTAAACCTAAAACAAACAAAAAAATTTATTTATGCTATTGTGTGTAGTTTTCATCTCCAATTTCTACCTCACTTTTCCTTTTTCAACTTTTATCATTACACTTTTTTGAGTTGTTAGTAGAAAACACATACTTGCCTTGTTAACATGATATGCTTATTCCTATCAAGCTTTTTTCCAAAATGTTGTAACATTTCGGTGTTGTCAAATGCCTGAGAAGGATTTTACTAGCAACTGACATTTGAGAAGGAGTTGAGAAATGTCTAAAATGGTATGTGGCATGTGTAGACATGTTGGTTATTACTTATGCATAATACCAGAATACCAGTCTTATTGTGATGTCAAGTGTAATTGCTTTCTGCCATGTAGATTTTCTTTAATTTTTATGTTAGTATTCTATGAATTACAATGATAATTAATATGTTCAATAGGTCAAAGGACAGTGAATATGCCAATCTATTTTTCTCTAGCTTATCATTGTCAAAGCATGGGTAATTACATCTTGGAAAGGTCAGTCAAAAATCTAATTTAGCACCCAAAAAATGTACTTTTCCCACCATTAACAAAATGTAAATCCTTCCATTTTTTTGTAATTATTCAAATAAGAATATGAATTTAGAGCACAATAAAATTGAGGAAGCTAAGAAAAATAGAGACAAGGCCGATATAGCAGGTCATGTAAAAGCCATCTTCACAAGCACCATGTGACAAGAGGCCTTCATCGTACTCACTACTATATTATCTATTATTAATGTCTCCACTTGGTCATTTTGCTTTTTCTTTTTTACTCTCCAAGTTTTTCTTGCAAAACTATATTTCAGAGAATGATAGCAATGGAATTTTTGTGGAAACATTTTGTGAATCATCTCTTGGAGAGCCACAAATGAAATCTAACAAGGAGGATATGGGATCATCATAGAATGAGGAGGAAGTGGAATTAGAACTTAGGAAGAGGAGAAAATATTGATAAGAAAATGAGACTTAGAGTTTGACATTTTTCATCATTCATTGATTTTATTTTTTCATAAAAGATCATCTACAACACCAGACAATGCACCAAACTACATTTGTGACACCCTAAAACCCTCTATATCGTGCTAATGATAAGTGATCTAAGATATGCAATATCTTGTAATTTATATTGTTGAAGAGATTTACCAAGAATGTCATGAAATGAATACAAAATCTCTACAAAATAGAATTTAGAAGGAGGATTTTCAAAAAACTCTGATTTTATACAAGTAGTCATGGCTCTATGTATCCATCAAAGAACATTAAAAAAAATAGTTAGATTAATTTTCTTACAAGTATCTTCAAAATAAGTTATTAGACTAATCATCTAGGTCGTCCATTGATGGGTGGAGTAACAAGATAAGGAGGTGAATTATGTTTTACTATGTAGAAGATGAAGAAAAGTTACAAATGCAAACTAGCAACATATGAGTGATAAAGGAATTAATTATGTTTTACCACAGCAATGTAAAAGTGGTAAAAGAAATTATTAGTTATAAGAAAATGTATGAAAGTAGAAAGATTGGGTGAAATTGGTAAATATGTCTTCACACATGGATAAGATGGGTGAATGTAAATGTATAAAATGATCATCTTGTGTAAATATTCGGTTAATTTTGAATGATATATTACAAAAAATAAAAATAAAAATTAACTGATGAATACACATTCAATTATTTTATTAATAATTAGTTAGATTTTATTACAATTTATTATAATATGATGTAATTGAATCAAAATTGAATAGAATAGGATGTAATTCAAATAAGATTAATGGATTTCCAATTTATATATCAAGTGCTATAATATAATGATATTATTCAATTATAATATGTTATAGATATATAGGAATAATATTATTAATAATTGAATTTCATTTTTAGTAAATATTAATAATTTAGATTAAGTTATCTTATTTTGGATTTCAATTTGTTTTTGAAGTATTAGATATCAACCAAAAAGATGGGGGGCTGACCGTGAAGTACAAAAAGGTTGAAAAGTCCGCTAGAGGTTACCTCCTAATCATCTAATCGATACAAACTTTAAACTTCAAAAACCATATAATATCCATAGTTAAATTAACAATACCACCAGTCCTTAAACTTGCAAAAAGAAAAAAACTAAAAAACAAACCAGCAGCACTCAAACAACTCACTACTATCAGTCCCACATATTGACATAAGCATATAATGTAAAACCTCATGGGTAACCAATTGATAGTAACCAATAGTATAACAACAAAAAGAAAAAAGAAAACCCAGGGATAGCTACACTCCTTTCCAAGATCCTCATCCTTCTTCTCCTCAGGTGCAACCTTGTTCACGTCCTCCCCCTCCACCTTGATAGGTTTATCTAAGATCTTCTTCAACTAGTCCTCTGCCAAGAATCCATAAATGGATTGGGTTGTCTTGGTCTCCTTGCCCAGGTCCTTCTAATCTTTATTCACCTAAAAAATTAAAGGGTGGTGGCCATGGAATGCATTAATTTGGTGAAGAATTCAATCAAAGTATCAAATTTCTGGAAGATACCAATGTGATTGTCTGCCAAATCCCTCATTGACTTCTCAAGCCTATCCAATCTAGCCTTGTTGTGGATTTTTCTATGGATATGCTTTCATTTTTTCCTCCCACCTTTAGGAGTATCTTTCCTACCCCCCTCCCCCCCCCCCCCCCCCCCCAGCCTCCCCCAACTCCCCTGCTTCTAGTCAAGGTAGCTTCAAGGATGTTAGAAATCTAAGGGAGATAGGGAAAGGCTTTGTGTCCTGAGGTAGTCTCTTCTTTTTGGCAAGTTTAACATCACTTTCAATAGATTCAAAGCTAGAATTGTGCTTGGGGGGACTTGAATTTTTCCAACTAGAGGCATTTTCTGGTTCTCCTAGCACTCTACTTACACTTCCTAGTGTTTGTATCTAAATAAATGAAGCTAATTTTAACCTTAGAGCTAGGGGTTTTCTTTGTATTTTTGTGGTTGGGACCAGGGCCAAGGTCCAAAGAGACTTGCGGGTGACAGAAGCTAGTGGATTGACTAGGACCAATAGGTTTTGGGCAAGATGATGTATATACAATTTGTTCATGAACCCCTAATGGATGAGATAAAAGGTTTTATCATCCCCTTGTTTCCTCCAAGCCTTATAGATACAATCTTTCATAAAATTCAACAAAAGAAATAGGAAGGAGATATGATCAAGGATTCTAAAGTGAAATTAAGAATGGGGAAATGGTAATAATAGAGTACTTGGAACTGATCCTGAAGGCTAATGTATCTCATAATAGCATAGCAGATGACATCCTAGGGTTTAGGAAGGGATTCCCTTGAAAATGCACCACACATTCACATTGGTTCCTCCTTAAATTTGAAAAAAATTCCCAGACTAGTTTCTTCATTTACCTTGGCTTGCCTATACCAGTTCTTGTTTTCTATGACAAACACTCCAACCTTTGCAATGATTCCCTTTGATATTTTGAACCCATCCCATTGATAATCACTTTCATGTCCTTCCACAAATTAAAGAATTGCATTGAGACATTCTCATCATGTTTCATCATCCCTTCCATAAATGGTAATAGGCCACCCTCCTATAAATAAACCATCATTGCTTCATTGTTATGGATACAAGCCTTCACTCCCACAAGTTCAATACAATCACTAGTGCCCATGTCGTCACCTAGTTCAACCACCAACTCTTTAGAATTTTTTGACATAGCCTTGTTGTTGGTTTGGTAGTTACTTAATATTAAATAAAAAGCATCCAAGATTAAAAGGAAAAGGCAGTGAATAACCATCACAAGTTTGCAAGCTTTCCCAAAAACCAAAAAACTCCCCTCAATGACACGTGTTAGTAGTCCCTTTCCATCCGTAAATGGTTGTTGTTGGAGTAGGAATTTAACAACTTGTCTTTTTTATCATTAATTGATAGTTTTTTTCATCTCGAAAAATATACCTTCTACGTCCTTTTTTTGAAAATACTTAAAGCTCACTGCAATCGAATCATTAATGTGAGTCATCATACAATCTTGTCAAGTGATCCCTTTATGAAGAGCCTTGTCCTCCCACCCACGCAACTAATTGAAAGCCTAGATAATTGAAGGCCTGTCACCTGTTGTGATGATTCATATGGAATTATTGTAAGTACACTCCTTTTCCATCATAACTTGAGTTGATGATGAAAACTGTCTGACGTCCTCCCATTCAATTAACCATGTGACACTATGGCCAAATTTTGCTAGCTCATCCACCATGCCATTCCCTTCATGATATATGTGATCCACATGGACCTCATCGCATTCTTCAATAAACCTTTGGATTTCATCAATTATTACTTTGATCAACCAGCTACTCCAACCCTCTACATTAGGAGCATTAATAATTGACATTGAGTACCCTACCCCATAATGGAAAGCTTGTTAAATCCATGTGCTCTCGCAATTCTCAAACCCCACAGAAGTGTCAAGGCTTTCACTTCATTATTTAAGCCCCATCTACAATTTCCAACATAGGAAACCACCATATTTCCCATACTATTGTGAAATACACCTCCCATCGTAGTGTTTCCCATCATGGCCAAACCATCAAGATTGAGTTTGATCCAAGACTTAGGGGGAGTGTGCCACATTGTCTTCCTTCTATCCATGGCTTTGCAATTGTCAAATTGTGCCACTATTGGGCCTACATTCCAAGAAGAAGCCCATTTCATATCAAGTCTACCTAGGGAGTTTGAGGGGGGCTTTCACTGCTAGATCCCACTATATTCTTTTAGAAGTCTAATAACATGATGGGCCACCCTCGAATAGGTAGTGGCTTGTTCCTTGAAAACTCTATTGTTCTGCTCATTCCAAATTTTCCATGAAACATATGGGGAAAATATAGACCATAAGTTTATGAGGTAAGGGTGGGAAAATTTTACCATCCCAATGAAAAATTATTGCAACTTTCCATCCACACACAACTAGACCTCCCATAAGGCAAGGACTTCCCTCCACACCTCCATGGAAAAAGGGCAGTGGATAAGAAGGTGTGAAATATATTCAACATCCTGGAGACATAAAGTGCAGTAGTTAGCAAGCTAACACTCTCTTCTTTGGAGGTTATCCACAGTGAGGATAGACCCATGCAAAGTCATCCACCAAAAGAAGTTTATCTTTGGTAGGATCCAAGGGTGCCAGACCTTTCTCCAATTTTCTTGGGCCACCTCCCCCCCAAGACAACTGAGGTAAGCTAACTTCAATGTGAAATCACCTAAGGGGGTAAGTTTCCAAACCAACGAATCCTCCACTAGGGTGAGAAAAATCCTGTAATTCTAGAGAAGGTCTTGCAGCTCTAGGGTAAGGCCCAGCTCTATAAGCTCCTAGTTTTGGAATTTAGTCCATTGCTGATCTGGGTTCATAAAGCTTTGAGTCAAAGAGCCATAGAATTTAGTGTACATCTCATGTAGAGGTAGGAACTTAGTGTGCATGAGGGGGTTTTCATGGAGCCATGGATCTTTCTAGAAGTCAATTGAGTTTTCATTCCCCATGATCTAGTGACAACCTATCTTCAAGGTTTTTTGGGTGTTAACCACATTGTTCTAGATCTTGGAACCATAGAGGAGAGCATGTTCCCAATGGGATTGATGGAAAAAAGACCCTCCAAGGTACTTAGCCATCACAATGGTACACCAACTACCCTAAGAATTCACCAATTTCCAACTGATTTTGGTTAAGAGGGCTTTATTCAAGTGTCCTATTCTTCTTATATTCAATCCTCCAAGTGCTTTAGGATGATAGACTTTCTCTCATCTTACCAATCTCATTCTAGACTTCTCTTCAGTGCTAGGCCATAAAAAAATTACATTGGATTCTCTCAAGAATGTCTCTAAATTTGCCTAGGATTTTGAAGATGGGGAGGAAATACACCAAGATCCCCTGCAAGGAGGCTAAGACAAGATGGAGTTTCCCTGCATTGTTCAAAATTTTACCTTTTCATCCCACCAACTTTCTTTGGAAGCATTCAACTAGGCCATTCCAATACTGATTGGGGACTTCTTTTATTGTGAGTAGGAGACTAAGATAAGTGTTTGAGAGAGACATAACTTGGAAACCAAGAATATTGATCACCTTTTCTCTCAAACTTGCAATAGTGTTAAAGAAATACACTTTGCTTTTCTTGTAATTTATGCATTGACCAGATACCAACGCATACTGATTCAAGGTTTCTTTCCATTTTTTGATTTCATGGATAGAGGAGATACCAAATAACAATGTATCATCCACAAACTACTGGATAATTTGTGGAGAGCACCAAGAGGAAAGTTTAATACCCTTAATTTTGCTAAAGTTAGTCAATGAAACTAAATTTATGCTTAAAACCTCTACCACAATGATCAATAGGTAAGGAGATAGGGGTCACCTTGATGCAAACATTGGGAAGAAAGGAAGAATTTTCCAAGAGCTCCATTAATAAGCACTAAAAATACTAAAAATATAATAGAGGTTACTAAATTTTCTATAATTCTAGTAACATTATCATTAAAGCCAAGCTTGGTGAGAATAGAAAAAAGGAAATCCATCCTAACCTTATCATAAGCTTTGGAAATATCCAGTTTAAGGGCCATACCTAGGTTCTTTCTCCTTTCCATTGAATGAATTAACTCATGAGTGGTTATTACTATGTCAAGAATCAACCTCCTTGGCACAAAACCATTCTAGTAGGGGCCTATGAACTTATCAAGAAGGGGCTTGATACAATTTACCATGACCTTAGCAAGAAATTTAAAAATTGTGTTGCAAAGGCTAATGGGTCTGAAGTCTTCCAGCCTTCTAGGGTCTTTCATCTTAGAGATAAGAACAATGAAAATTTTATTGAGTTCCTTCAGCAAATTTCAAGTTATAGTGGATATTGGCTGATAAATTTGTAACAAGAAATAGTGGATATTGGCATATGTGAGAAACAAGACTTATTTTTAAAACTATATGTAGAATAAAATTAATAGATGGTCTTCATCTTTGACTTTCTTTCACCTTTGATAGATAGTTGAAAATAAAAAGTAAAACATATATAGCTATACAAAAATGAGAGGAAACTCACCTAATTCATATTACACTTCAAAAAATATATAATTATTTTAGTCCTTCATTAGTTTGTTTCTCTTGTAGGTGGTGTAAATGGATTAAAGCTTGCATTTTAGGTGCTCACTTTTCTATTCTCATTAATAGAGCACCAACAGGTTTTTTTGCCTCCTCCCAAGGAGTTCGTCAAGGTGACCCTCTTTCTCCATTCTTGTCTATCATTACGGTAGAGGCCTTCAATAGACTTATTAACTATTTTAGTCAAAAGGGATTAGGGAAAGGTGTCAACATTGTGGGTACATTCTCTTCTATAGCTTATTCTCTCTTTTTTAATGATACTTTACTCTTTGGATAATCTACATATCAAGAAGCACAAAGTATGAAGAAAGCCATTGATCTATATACACAAGTTTCAAGACAATGTATCAATGCAACTAAATCTAAAATTTATGTTTTGAATACATCCCAATTGATTACTCAAATAATAATCCATCTACTTGGTTTTCCCCTTGATCATTTACCTTCTACTTATCTTGGTGCTCCCTCTTTTTATGGGATTAAACAAACCCTCTTATTGGAAATTTGTGAGTGATCGTATCAAAAGTAGAATTGGTGCTTGTAAGGTTCGTTGGTTATCACTCTCGAGTAGAATTTTGCTTTTCAAAATTGTTCTCTCTACCATTCCTAATTATTATTTCTCCATTTTACAAGCCCCCAAAGGTATCATCTCTCAAATTGAAATTTTAATCCATACCTTTCTTTGGTCAGAAAATATGAATGGACAACAGAAAATACCTCTGATTTATATTCATGCCATGTCAACCTCTTTGAAAATAGGAGGTGTTGAACTTCCCAACATTACTAATAGGAATAGGGCTTTTGGTGTTGAGCTAGTTTGGTAGATGTGTGAGAAATCCTCTGCCAAATGGTGTCACCTTTTACAAGAGAAATATTTAGATAACTTGTAACCTTGCAGGGTTTTTACTATCCTGGACCCATCAAAAGCCTTTGTTATTTGGGATTTCATGATGGCTTCTCGAGAGGTTATTACTTTATTCATATCTTGGGAAATGAACAATGGGGATAGTGTCAATTTTTGGTTTGATCCATGGAATGCCCCCCTGTCATTATTCATTCCTTAAAGGATTTCTTAAACATAATGATTCAAGCTTGGGGGACATCTTTTTCTAATTATGTCTCAGCTAGTCATAGATTCTCAAGGCTAGTCATTTGGAAAGACTCTTCAATTCTTCCTATATCCCACAACCAAGGTACTTTTTTCAAACAAGTATTAGCTGAAAGGAATTTTTTTATATCTAATCAACCAGATTGCCTCTTTTGGGTTCCATCTAAAGATTGCAAAAACTCTATTAAACAAGGATACTTAGCTCTCCAATACAATCAATTTAATCAGATCACATATCGTACTTTTAAATTCTATTGGGATAGTTCAGTTCTTCCAAAAGTAGGATGCTTTGCATGGCTTCTATTAAAGAACCAGATTTTAACTAGTGATCAACTTTATAGATTAAAATTTTTTTATCCATTTAATTGTGTGTTTTGTCTGCAAGTTATGGAAACAACATATCACTTCCTCTTAAACTGTCCTTTTGCCCAAGATTGTTGGCATTTTCTTCTTAATAAGCTTAATTTTTATATGCCATTACCTAACTCTCTATGGGATTTATTCTAGGGATGGCCAATCCTACATTCTGAATCAATATTTTCATGTCTTTGGAAGTGCATCCCTACATCTATAGTATAGGAAATTTGGTGGGAGAGAAACAAGAGAATTTTTAGACAGGCATTATCTCCAATCCCTCAATTTTTTGAAGGATTAGAGAGATCAATTGTTGAGATTGTTAATGCTACATTAAGTAAATATAAAGGTAAACATATTTTTTATCCTTAGGATGGCTATATTATTCATCGGTGGAAGGGTTTACTTTTTCCTCATCTTCCTACTCCATCATGCCCATCCAAGGTTCCTCTTATCCAGGAATAAACCAAGTGGATTCCCCCAAGTAAGGGTTATTAGAAACTCAATTTTGATGGGGCCTCTAGGGGAAATCTAGGTAACTTAGGTGATGGCATAGTCATTAGAGACTTTAAAGGTTGTGTGGTTGTAGAAAAATCATCTCCTCTCCCTTGAAGTACTAATAACAAAGTTGAGGTCTTGGCCTTTCTTTTTGGTTTGGAACATGTAAAATCACTTTCTATATCTAAGCTACATGTTGAAGGGGATTTGACCATTATTATTAATGTGTGTATTAAATGTCATGTATATAATATTTTCATACAATATAAATTCCATCAAGTATGGCCTCTTCTTGATTCAATCTTTGAATGTTACATCATGCATACTTATAGAGAAGGAAATCTATTAGGTGGTTGTTTAGCTAATTTGAGTACTTGGTGGGGTTTATATTAATTCTTTTCTTTCCCCACTTAATCACCTTGATTTCCCCAAGTTGGTTAATATTATGATAGAAGACTATGTTTAGAATCCTATTGAGCCCTTCTCAAATATTATTTGATAGTAAATAACGACTTCTCTGTGATTTCACATGTTTTACTTTTATGGTGGTCACTTATTCTTTTGAGATGTTGTTTGTAGTTTAGGGTCTTAGATTGCACTTGCATCGAATGATTTTTTTCTAATATCATGGCCTCAATTGGAGTTTTGGATGAAGATCAATGATGGCAACTTTTATGACCATTTTTGGCTTGGCTCTTGTTGTTGTCTCCAACACCAAACAATGAATTGTAATCATATGAGTTTTGGGCTTTTTGTAATCACATTGTTCTAGATTTGGGATCCACAATGACAAGATTCATTAGTATTGATAGATACTCTCTCTAGATGCGGTCTTTCTTCTTCTGCATCATTTTTGTATCAAACAATGATCAAAGTTTTTCTTTTTTGGTTCTTTTCTCCAGGAGCTATTTTTGAACCAGTTATTATTATTAATATAAAGATAAAATTTTGCCCCATATATATATATATACACTAACCATGTAAAGAACTAAAAGTTGAAATATTCGATTAATTTTTTAACTGAAATTACGAAATTTAATTATAACCATAAACAATGTAATAATTATTCAAGAAGATCATCACAAATATAAAAGACGATTGACTTACCACTTGCACCCTTCATAGGTGGAAGCACTAGTTGGTTACATTTTCAAATACTTCATTGTTATTACTATCCTCTTTGTCCATTAAAATGGGGGGTTTGTATCTTTGTTCGCACAAGAAGTGTTATTTTAGAGTTGTATTTGTTGATTAATTACATCTAGAAAATATGTATTAGAGGATTTTTCTCTTGTTATTGCTATGTAGATTATCAATTTTCTAAATTAATAAACATGAGAGAGGGACAAGACCTTCAAGAGATCAGCTGTCAAGGCCAAAAACGAAAAAAAAAATGAAAAAAAATTACTATGAAATAATCAGCTTCTTTGTGATTGACGTGCAAAATAATCAGCTTGTGAAATATTACAGTGTAGCTCCCGCCATTCCTGTGTCTTTTTAGAGAGCTGGCACATATTTCCTGTGGATTGTTTGTTGAAATCAGTCAGAGGTGACGGACAACATCAATCTAGGAAGGTGATAACGACCCCCATAAAAAAGGTGAAGTGATTGAATAACGAAAGAAACTTTCCTGACACTTATTCTCGTCGCTTAGTTTTCTAGTTATTCCCTTCACAAACTTCGTGTGTGACGCTATCGTTGCAGGTGAACAAATAATATCAACATTTTTATAATAACCAAGTCGAAGTTGAGAATTTGGCCCCCTGTTTTTTTTTTTTTCTGTGACAATGTTTTCTATATTAAATTATTTGTATAATGTTTGAAAATTAATAAGTTTAGATATGTTGTTGGTAATTGTATAATTAAACTTATACTTTGAATATTCAAAATTTGTTTGAAATGTTAATGGTTTTTTTATAGTTGATAAATTTGAAGAATGGTTCATAATAAGTGTATTTGGAATCAAGTTATGTTGAGTACAAAGTTCTAACATCATAATAAATGGGGTCAAGATGGTGCCATGAGTGAATTTGGTAGAATAGATACCCTTCAATTATTAGTTCTTAGGAAAGAAGTGTCAACCTTAAAGCTCATATTCTCATATCAAACAACTAAACAACTTTGTAGATTATATAAAAATCTTCTATTACATAAATATTTGAAACAAAACATATATTCATTACACTTAAAGTGAAAAATAATTCTTTACATGAAAAATAAGTTTTTAAAAAAAGCAAAAAAAAAATTGTTTGGCATTTTCAAAGTTTCTAATACATCTTTCATATAATAATATAATCTTTTGTCTACATGTTGAATACTAAGTGTTTCTATTATTTATCTTTTATAATCTATTAAACTGAAACATAGTATTTAATTTATTATTTACTTTCGCAATGATGATAGCATTTCCACAAGATGCACATCTCATTTTATAGCTAATAAACTCAGTCAAATGCCATCCATCCATTAAAAAATTTAATAAACAAAGTATTTTAGATATGCTAGCATACATATAGTAATAATTGTACACTAGTTGTTCAAACAAATCAAAGTGATTATTAAATATATACAAGAAATGAAATATTTGTAGTATTAACTTTCACAATAATAAATATTTAATTAATGATGTAATGAACTTCTCAAGAAAGAGACATGTTGTAGTTTCTTTTAAATTTTATATTTCTGAACTCTAAGAGATAATATGATTTATTAAGAGAAATTTTTAGTATGGATATTTACCTATGGTAAGCAACTTGGAGCTAGGCCAATAAAATAGTTTTTCCAAGAACCTTACTTTTCATATAGGAAAAGATATTGATTAATTTAGTATTATTGTGGTCACAACATGGAGGAGGATAACATAGTGGTAATAAATAAGATAAGTATTTTAGTTAGTTCTATAGATTTTCTAATAAACTAAAGAAGTAGAAAAATTAGATACATTGAAGGTTGATGCTATTTGATTTTACTACAAATTGTTAGTCTATTTTTTGACCTCTTCTTTTATGTTATAGGATGCATAGAATAACTAAGGGAATCTTACAACTAGTTATTTTAAATACCTTGTAATATATTTGAAATAATTAGATTAGTTAAATAGTTTATAAAAAAAATTATATATAATTTTGACAACATTCAAATTTGGATATCCATTTATTCACTTTAAAAAGGTTACATAGTTATTAGCTCAATTCACATGTTCATGTGATGCATGTGCAATATTTTTATCTACATTTCTTATGATTTACTTCAATTATGTCTTCAATTAGTAGTAAATATTTAAAATTAGTATCTAACAAGATCATTACAAATTGTTTATCAGTAATAGCGAAAGTGGTGATTGCATTAAAATATGAAATATTACAAAATGTTTCTATTGTAACTACTTATCTATTCAAAATATTTGATCTATCAACTCTATTTCCTTGGGTGCTCCTATGTATCATAGAGTAACAAAATTATATCTTACATCACAAATGTTTTTATCCAAACTAATAAAACTTAAGTATCACCTCAAATAAAACCTTTACCATGAATGAAAACATATATCTTCCTTAGTTCCTTCTGAGGCAAAAGGTATTGATCTATATTTTCTAGTCCTCACTATTGGGAGGAAGGTGGTTCTCATGAACAAAGAGTCCCACCATTGGAGTTGATCTTAAACCCACATTTAATTTCCTTTACTGCCCCTCCTCTTAAGAGCATTGGCTCCTCAACCTTATCATATCCTTAAATAATACCAACCCAAATGTCTCCCCTATCACAACCTCATCAATAACCTACTCTTCTACCAATCATGTCCATTGGCCACCTTCTATCCAAGCCATTTCTAGAAGAAGCAAATATTTTTCACAATATTAAGATTTTTAACTTTGAAGGCCTTCTCATCCTTCATAGGAAGAATCATTTGCTTGATCACATTATTTCTTTTGTCACTAAAATCCCCTTGCCCACTCTTAACATGATAATCATTTGGGTAGGGAACTGTCAAGTTTTCATCCATATTTTAAATAGGAAGATTCAAATTGCCCAAATTATTTCTTTTGAAAAAATATGTGACACAATTATTTAGGATAGAGAATTCTGGTTCACCCATTACTAAAAGAATGGATACAATGGCCACTAGGATCTTAGAGTTACCATATTATCTATAAACAATTTTAAGGAATTTTCTACTAAAATCTACTTAACCTTATGAATAACAAATTCATTTTCTGGAGTGATGATTCTATCTCACCTTTCTAGTATTATTTCAGCCAAAAAAACCATCTGACATGCTTGCCATGTGTAGGAAAAAAGTTAGACTCCATACTACAAAACCTATACAAATCCCTATACTATTTTCTTAGTGTGCAATCTTGAAAATATCAATAGTAAAAGGATAATAACTTATTGAAACCTAAACCATGAATTTATTCCCTATACTATTTTCTTAGTACACAAACCTAAAAATATTAATAGTAAAAGGATAATAACTTATTAAAACTTAACCATGAATTTATTTCCATAACTTGAGGTTGCATTCAATTTCATGATTAATTTTACTCAAAGTAGTACCTCATACATCTTGGAAATTATTTCACTAAATGTGGATATCTCAAGTAATCACAATTATCATGTTTTGAATCTTACCATCATATACTCCATAACATCGTGGCTTTATGAATCATTAGTATTAGAAGTTAGAGTCAAGCATAGATGCTTGATTTTAAATGCTTAAATAAATCATTATCCAAATTTTCCATATGAGAAAGACATCATCCTATCGTAGTCTTAGGTGGACTACTTCACAACTATTCTCATCAACCAATTTTTTATTGCTTAAATTAAATCCTTGTCTAGTTAAGATGAGGTGGGAATGAGAAGAATTTAACTATATTCAATATTTCATGTGTCCAAATAATATCCTTTAGCTCCCTGATTAGCTAAACTATCCACCAAAGTATTTGATTTATGGATCCATCAATAGATTCAAGAATCTCTATGGTACAATTTAAAAGACATGTTCTATTTTTTTGTTCACTGTTGAACCTATTGATAGGGAATTGATTAATGTGCATAAATCATGTATTCAATTTCAACTTTGGATATGTCTAGAATCTTACATAAAGGGTGTAGTTGATTGATTTAGGGAAGTCCCTACTGAATCAATGGGTACACTTGCTCTTCTATACAATGCACTATTGATGAAACCACATCTAGGATCGAATGACATTTGGCCATATAGAATGTGATCTTGTTATATCATGATTTTCTTAGGTAATCAACTCTCTTTATAGCTACTTATGCTTATGCTTTTACTATTGTTTATTACCTTTCCACCAGTGGCTATGCTGCTACTACTAGTGGTGTAGGTAGTGGTGGATATGGGTTTGGTTCTAGATCTAGAACTACAAAGCGTGTTTCTTTTATGAAAAGTGATGGTGATGCAATGAATGATGAAATACCTTTCTTTTCTAGGTGTTGGTGCAGAGCCTAGTAGTGTAGGTGGGGGTTTTGATAGTGGTGCTAATGGATAAGTTGGATCAATTACTTAAACTACATTGTCAAGTACTTAGACTAGATCAGCTTCTAGCTCTACTTCTATAAGGTTTGGATCCCAATTAACAAGTTCAATTATTAAGTCAACTATAGAATCAACAATGTAATTGACAATGTCGTAAAAAATTAGATAAAGGTATGAATAAACTACTTAAATGACAAGAAAAACTGCTTCATCTAGACCCACTACCTTTTATTTTGTTACCCTTGCATATGCCCGTGATGTATCCATATATTATGCTATTTGTTTCTCTCTATGCTAGTGGTTATGGATAAACTACTACTATATCTATTTTTTCTGTTCATATATATAGAAGGCTTAATCAACATCTAGCTATGGGTCTGGAATTGGATCCAAAAATGGAACTAGATGAAGGGTGGCTAGAATTGGATCGCTAAAATCATAAACTACATAATTTTAAGAGTCAAAACCATAAATACCATAACTAAAAATTGTTGAGTCACCAACTATAGAACTAACTAATTAATCTTGTCCTAGCTATTCTCCTTCCTCTACTACTAATGATTCCACATCAAATGCATCCATTAAATAAACTAGTAAACCATTGGTTATACTATTGGGTCTATTTCTAGAGGGTAGGGATGTGAAAATTATTAGAAAAAGCTATGGAATCCATGCATATTCTTATTGTATATATGTTGCACCTTTGTTTCATCATTTTGATATATTATTGAAATATCCCACCCACTCTCAAATTTTCCCCTTTTAGTCCTAAGGTAGCAAGCCATCAGGGGACCATTGTTTCAATTAGGACTATTGGTTGGTATCTTGGACAGTAGGTTTGGTTTGATATTCTTCCCAATGTGGATACAGTCCCTACTCTTATGCACTTATATAGGTATGTGAAGCATCCTAACCCAAGCATGCACAAAGTGAGTGGGCTTTGTGTGATATCATGTTTCAACCTTTCTCTTCTTCTATTTGGTAGGAGCAATATGGGATCAACATAGAGATCTTTTCATTATTAATCTTATACCATCCTAGTTTGGGAAATGACGAAGCAAATTTTTTTCTTTATTTTTTTATCCTCCTAGTCTCCTCTACCAAAAAAAACAATGGAGGAATATTCAAAACAAACTATTTGTCCCTCATTATGTCATCCCAACCTAAAAGTAAACATTCCTTATTTACAAATTTAATATTTTTGTAACTAACTACTTCAATAACAGATTCTTCTATCTTGATTGGTAGTCTATCTAATGAAAAAAAAAATTGTCTTTGAAGATTTTGTGATTTATCTCCTTCCAAAGCTCCTACAAAAAGAGAGAATGAATACAAATCTAGACTTTATTTTTGTATATAGCAACCTCTAAGGGAATGCCCAAATAAATACAATAGAGTTTTCCATTCTTCGAGTTAATTTTGTATATAGCAATGTCTAAGGAATGCCCAAATAAATACAAGAGAGCTTTCCATTCTTGAAGTTTTCCATTCTTTATAGAGTTTATAACAGAGACCGAGATTCAAAAAATTGAAAGGAAGAAAAATGGAATACTCTTGTGGTAGGATTTTAGGAGTTGTATTTTACCTCAAAAACTTACTAGTTTCCCTTTCTAGCCAATCAATTTTCTTTGAATCTTTCAATTGGATCATTCCAAGACTTAGTAGTGGATTGCTACTTTCTCATTTGATTGTAATGATAAAGACTATAAGTATTCTTAATTAATATAATTTTCTATTGTTATGACAATGTTGATTATCATTTTTCTAAATAGATAAGCATGAGAGAGGGATAGGACTTTTAATCGATCAGCCATCATGGACAAAAAAAAATAAAACCACTAAAAATGTGAGAGAGATAAGACTCAATAATTCTCAGGTTGAAAAAACTAGAAACTTAACAAGGGTCCCAACTCTCGACTACATCACAATCTTAGAGATTTTGATAAGGATCACAACCCTTAAACTACCACCCTGAATTATAGAAAGAAAAGCTAATGAAAGGTCTAAAGAGGAACCTTATTACAAAGTAGCCAAGAAAAGAGAAGACTAAAAGAAGAGAATCAGTTCCTTAGACAAAAGGGAAAGAGAGGGAGAGGGAGTCTGCGGGAATACATTTATTTTCCCATCCACGAACACATTTATGTTCCCTTCCACTTCATTGCGAATAACGTTCAGATGAATCAATCGATCGTGAATAGCAGGCGCCACTACTTTCTCATTGTAGTTCCTAAGGTTTTCGTCCTTAACCAGCAGCGTTATTGACGGTGGATGTTGAAAGCTGAAGGAAACTAGCATGTAGGAACCTCCCGACGTTGCCTTCGGTACATAGATGTCCGCCTCGATCTGCCCCACTCCTTCGAAATAGTCAAATCCCTGCACCATTATAACATCACTCAAATTAAACATGAACATCTAGTTTTGGAGTAGTTAATAGAAAATTCAAGAAGAAAATGATTATTTAGAAATTCAACCGTCATTTGGATTCGTATCCTGGGCTTGCTATTGCTGTGATTGTAAAAAGGGTCGTCTGTGAAGCTGTAGCCCTCCGATGATTCACAGCTTGCTGAATATTTTAAAGAAGATGACGGTGAAAAATGAAATCGTCAGGGCATTTGAAGGAAATGGTTACTTCAAGGGCACTGGCTGCACAGGTATTGTATTTGTATTGGTGGTATGTCTTATCTATAAATTTCATAATCACTTCTCTCTCAAATTTCTGAATGTTTCTAACGATAATGGCAATGAATATTCAGACATTAACGAGTGCCAAAATAGAACCTTGAATAAGTGCGTTGGAGCAGAGAAAGGAGGAATATGCCTAAATTTAGCAGGTTCCTACAACTGTTCCTGTGCAATGGGATATTGGCTTCCACAACGGAACAAGATACTCGTCTACAAGATTAAATGATATAGTGTTGCCTGCGATCGCAGGTAACGGAAGTTAAACATTTGTCTGTTAGCGTTATTTTAACTGTTTGACTTTGTCATATTGATTTCTTTCCGAAGAACAGGTATAATTATAAAATTAATTACAATGTCTCGTTCGGTAAAATACACAGGGTCCGTCTCTTCTTTTGTGTTTGTCTCTATAGCAGCGTCTCTTTTGGTTTGGTGGTTGAAGAAACGGCACTTGAGACTTGTGGAGGCCAAGTATTTTCATCAGCTACAGTAATACATAGCTTCTACTGTGGGAAGAGAAAGTCTAAGACTGTTTTCTGCTAGAGAACTGGCAAAAGCTTCTAATCAGTATTTAAATGATATGGTGTTGGGAAGTGGTGGGTTCGGGACTGTATTCAAAGGCATTCTATTGGATGGGACTCTTGTGGCCATTAAAAAGTCCAAGCAAGCTTTCAGTCTCGAGGGTAACCACGACTTTCCCAACGAAGTTACAAAACTCTCTCAGATAAATCACAGAAACATAGTGAAATTGTTAGGCTGCTGCATCCAATCTAAAAATCCAATGTTGGTATCTGAGTTCGTTTCAAACGTAACATTGTTTGAACATTTACAGTTAAGGAAGCATGTTTGCCTTGGGCTTCACGTCTCCTTCCTTCGTATCCCTTGAAGTAACTTTTGTATGACGTTTACAGGGCATTCGTTTGTGTTAAATCCAGCTGAAATATCCTCTATACTTTGTAAATTTTTGTGAGCGATGGTAATGCTAAGGTAGAAAATATGAGAAACTCGGTGGATTTTAGCTTACTTTAGCTGTTCAAAGGTTTTAAGCAAAATTTATCGTATAATATGGTTATGTTTATTAGTAAACAGCTGACCCTCTTTCATCGGAAATGCCATGTGAGATCAACTTTCTGACTGTTCTTCATTTAATAACTTTATTGTTTGAAATGGTCACGGATAATGTATGGGTCAGAAATCTGAAAAGCCTGGAAGTCTTAGTAATGGACGATGTGGATCTGTTATTTTTTGTTAATGAGACAATTGATTGATCAGAGTAAAACAATTTGATCGATCAGAGTAATGGACGATATGGATCTGTTATTTTTTGTTAATGAGACTATTGATTGATCAGAGTAAAACAATTTGATCGATCAGAGTAACACAATCTGATCAATAACCACCTACAGTTTTACTCTGATGCACTTTGTTTTGTTATTTAATAATCAGACAATTGAATGACCAATCTAACATCTTTTTAAACTTTCCCTGTATATTACAATGCCTGCTCTCAAATTTTATAATCTGTCATCACTTTTATCATAGGTATTTTGAAGGCAAAGAGAAAGACAAATACACAGAAATAATACTGATTTTATTGCCTTACTGCCTTGCACAAATGCATTACATAAGGCCTCTATTTATAGAGGGTATGATAACTTTCTACACACAACACATTTTACACTACATTAAATATAATATTACATATATTAAAAACGTGGGTGGCTGGAACGGCAGAGTGTCTGCTATGTAATTTATTAAGGACGGTGCTGGACGGCAGAGTTGTGGGCTGGACGTCTGCTTTTAATGACAAAAGTTACTACCGCCAACACTCCCCCTTAATTTTTGTCATTAACAAATTTTGCATCAGTAATACCCAATTTCTCTCGTAGATATTCAAAGTTATTCTTTGATAATGGCTTAGTGAATATATCTGCCAATTGATCTTCAGATTTGCAGAACTCAAGGTAGATTTCTCCATTGTTGACCAATTCTCTGATGAAGTGGTACCTTGTATCAATATGTTTGCTCCTCTTATGAAATACATGATTTTTAGATAATGCTATTGCTGATTTATTATCACAAAGAATTGGCATTGGTTCCTCCTGATGATGGTGAAGATCGAGCAAAATTTGACGCATCCATACTGCTTGACATGCTGTGGAAGTGGCAGCTACATATTCTGCTTCAGCTGATGAGATTTTCACTATAGGTTGCTTCTTTGATGCCCATGATATAGCTCCTGATCCAAGGTGAAAGATATATCCAGAAGTGCTCTTCCTGTCATCAATGCTACCTGCAAAATCACTGTCAGTATAACCAATCAAACCAAAATTGTTAGCTTTGGAATATAGAATTCCATATTCCATTGTTCCTACAATATATCTCAATATCCTTTTTCCAACTTGCCAATATAATTTTGTGGTGATTCCATGAACCTTGAGATTAAACTGACACTATATATGATGTCTGGCCTTGTAGCTATCATATACATTAAACTTCCAACAAGTCTTTTAAACATAGTGGGATCAACATTTGAGCCCTTTTCTTCCTTGCTAAGTTTTGTTCCTGTTGCAACTGGAGTTGACACTGGATTGGAATTCATCATTTTAAATCTCTTTAAAACATCCTTTATATACTTGGATTGACAAATGAAGATACCTTTGTCACATTGAATAACTTCAATACCTAAGAAATATCTCATCAGCCCCAAATCTGTCATTTCAAATTCTTTCATCATTTCTGACTTGAACATGTCTACTGATAGATTTCCAGTGAATATTAAGCCATCAACATACGAGCATACAATCAAAATCTAACCTTCCTTATTAGTCTTAACATATAACGTGGGCTCATTGTCACTTCTACTGAATTGATTACTTATCATGTATGAATCAATCCTCTTATACCAAGCCCTAGGAGCTTGTTTCAAACCATAAAGTGCCTTGTTTAGTTTATATACCTTGTTTTCATGCTCACTAACCTCATAACCAGGTGGTTGTTTAATATATACCTCTTCATCAAGAAAACCATTCAAAAAAGCTGATTTTACATCCATTTGATACACTTTCCAATCATTTTGTGCTGCTATTGCTAAAATAGTTCGAACTATGTCAAATCTAGCAACTGGAGCAAATGTTTCATTATAATCAACTCCATATTGTTGTGAAAAAATTTTAGCAACTAGTCTTGCCTTGTGCTTAACAATTTCACCTTTTTTATCAAATTTAGTTTTGTAAACCCATTTGACTCCTATACATTCTTTTCCTTTAGGTAAATCCATTAATTCCCATGTGTTATTTCTTTCAATAGAGTCAATTTCTTCATCCATTGCCTTGATCCATTTATCTTCTTTAATTGCTTCATCAAAATACAATGGATCACAAGAAAATAAAGCAAAATTTGAGTAAATATCTACATTCTCTTCTTCTTGATCATATATTTCTTTTAAGCTTCTTGTCTTCTTACCTTTGTAACCTAGTGTTGAGAATGTTGAATCAGATTTATCACTTACATTTGAACTTGGAGGTGAGGCACCTTGCACAAAGTTCCTTGGTGGAGTATTGGGTGTTGATTGAGTCCCTTGTTCCTTTAATTCATCATCACCTTGTAATATTGGTGCTCCTCTTGTGACTTGTTTGTTATCATTTTCATGCCATGAATCTTCTTCTTCAAATTTAACATCCCTGCTAATGATCAATTTCTTTGAAATGGGATTATACAATCTATAAGCCTTTGATTCTTCACTATAACCAATAAAGATGCATTTTTCACTTTTATCATCCAATTTCTTTCTCAATTCAGATGGAACTAATGAATAAGCAACACAGCCAAAAACTCTAAAATGGGATACTGTATGTTTCTTACCATTCCATGATTCTTGTGGAATTGTGTTCTTAACACTCTTTGTAGGACTCCTGTTCAAAATGTATACAGCACATGCTACTGCTTCTGCCCAAAACTCATTGGATAGATTTTTGACCTTCAACATACTCGTTGCCATTTCCATTATGGTTCTGTTCTTCCTTTCTGCTACACCATTTTGTTGTGGTGTGTACCTTGTGGTAAACTGCTTCTTAATTCCATGAAATCTGCAAAATTCTAGAAAATCATTAGAACTAAATTCACCACCTCTATCAGATCGCAATACCTTGATGTAGTGACCACTTTGCTTTTCAACAAAATTTTTGAACTCCTTGAACTTTTCAAAAGCTTCACTTTTTTGTTTGAGAAAGTATATCCAAATCTTCCTACTAAAATCATCAATAAATGTTAGGAAATATATACTTCCTCCTAAAGATGGAGTTTGCATAGGTCCACATATATCAGTGTGAACTAATTCCAATGGTGTTCTTGCTCTATATGAACCTCCTACTAGGAAGCTTTCTCTATGTTGTTTTTCCAAAATACAACTTTCACATGAACTTGGTGGTTTCAATATTTGAGGCAATCCTTTCACCATATTCTTCTTTTGTAATAAGCTTAAAGCATCAAAATGAAGATGACCATACCTCAAATGCCATAGCCACGACTGATCTGAGTATACTGTCTTGAAACTAACTTCTTTTCCTCCTTGAATGTAATGAATCTGAAGGGGGAACATTCGATTTTGTGTCATGTTGACCCTTGCAATTAACCTGCCACTAGGATTTCTATCCAAGATTGTGCAAACATCATTATCAAAAGAAACTTTGTAACCCTTTTGTACTAGTTGACCAACACTCATGAGATTGTGTTTTAATCCAGGCACAAAATACACATCAGGAATATATCTTTTTCCTCCATTTTTTGTCAACACATTTATAACACCTTTTCCCATTACAGAGACTTTACTATCATTTCCTAGCTTTACTTCAGATTTTACAGAATCATCCAAGCTAGCAAACAAATCTTTATTTCCAGTCATATGGTTACTACATCCACTATCTAGGAACCATATATCACTAGAGCTTTCTTGAGCAACATTACAAGTTATAAATAAACTTCCTGAATTGTTATCAGATACATCTAAGTAAGTAGCACCATTCTTTTCAATATCCTCTTGTTTCTTTCTACATTCACTTGCAATATGACCAAATCTCTTACAATAATGACACTGAATTCGAGATTTATCAAACCTTAATGATGGGTGTTGGAATGAACTTCTGCCACATCCTCTATTAGAACTCTGAATAGATTGATTTGTTCTCTCTTCTTGATTTGGACTTCCACGTCCATTTATGCTTCTACCTCTTCCTCTTCCTTTGTAGCTTGATCTTCCTCTTCCTCTACCAAAAGATACCTGCGATCTAAATGCATTCTCCAAAGAAGAATTGTTATTTCTATTCATTCTTGATTCATGAGATAAAAGTGAGCCCATCAATTCATCAATAGATAGTATTGTCAAATCTTTAGATTCTTCAATGGCAACAACAATGGCATCAAATTTTCTAGGAAAACAACGAAGTATCTTTTCAACAACTTTTTGATCTGTCAAATCATCACCATATGATCTAATTTGATTAACCACATTCATTACTTGATTTAGAAATTGATCAACTGAGTCTAGATCTTTCATACACAAATTTTCAAAATCACGCCTTAAAGTTTGCAATTTAGCAATCTTAACTTTTGATGTCCCTTGATATGTTGTTTCTAAAATATCCCATGCAATTTTAGACTTTTTAGCAGCACAAACCTTAGGAAAAATTGATTCATCTAAAGATTGTTGAATCAAAAACAACGCTTTAGCATCTTTTTTCCTGTTATCTTGTAATTTATCCTTTTCATCTTGTGTTAATGTAGACTCATCTTGTGGTTCAATAAAACCCTTTTCAATAAGATCCCATATGCCTTGAGAACAAAATAGTGTCTTCATTTTTATAGCCCAAAATTCATAATTTTTACCAGAAAATATTGGAATTTGTGGTTGAGCTATACTACTTCCTGAAGCCATATTAATACACAGTTACAACTGCACCTTACAATTTTAAACTTTTCTTTACAAAGCAAATCCACCAAACAAGTCTAAGCCAATGACATATAGCTTAAACAAACAACATTATAATGCTTATTTTCCCCCTTTAACAATTTTTTTTTTAACATTAGACTTCACTCCAAGAAATCAGCTCATACCTTCTTCAAACATTAAACTGGGATCTTTTCTTCTCTCAATCTTGGCAGCCACTAGTCTCCAACTTTAGAAGCTAATAATTATCTACAATCAAGAAAACATTAGAAGCTTCATTCACTACTACAGCAGTTATACACATCAACACATAATTCTTTTCTTCCTAAGCCCAGCTCTTCATGCTCTGATACCAATTTGAAGGCAAAGAGAAAGACAAATACACAGAAATAATACTGATTTTATTGCCTTACTACCTTGCACAAATGCATTACATAAGGCCTCTATTTATAGAGGGTATGAGAACTTTCTACACACAACACATTTTACACATTTTACACTATATTAAATATAATATTACATATATTAAAAACGTGGGTGGCTGGAACGGCAGAGTGTCTGCTATGTAATTTATTAAGGACGGTGTTGGACGACAGAGTTGTGGGCTGGACGTCTGCTTTTAATGACAAAAGTTACTACTGCCAACATATTTGTATAAATTTTCTTCCATCTGTTGTGTGTAACATTGTTACTTTCAGTTCAGGAAACAGGGGTTAAAGTTTTAGAGATTTATAAATTTACATTGACGATTACATAATTTTATTTTGCTTCTTAGATAGCTTTTATGCTATTTTATATTCAAAATTACCTTTTAATATTTACTAGAGATTTAAGATTATTATCTGGAGAAAGCAATTCTCCCTTCTTTTTGTTCATATCAGATGCAAGTAATCCATTCTATTTCTGGGCCACTCTACAGGATGTGTTGTTTCTGTCTTCTAGAAAATCTTTTTTTCCAATCAATTTTACAATTTAGGAGCAGGATGATTTCTTTGGTAGATTGGCTTTTGCACACTAAACAAGCTCGAGTTGTTATGTCTCCATGTCCATCTATCTCCTTCATCTTGAATAGAAACATCACAATGTGGGAATAGACAGTAAATTTATTTGCATCCTCCTTTTTGATGTTAGGGTTCCAATGGACATCACCATCAACCATCTATAGGGTCTCCAAGTAGCTTTCTCGTCATGGAAGGATAGATAATGGTCCACCTTACTCTTGAGTCTACCAGTGAGCCAATCCTTAACATGGTGAGTTAAACTAATATGTTGAAGAGGGGACTCCAGAAGCCCCAATTTAGACTAAAATATTGTCTTCTATCCATTCCCTATTATTCTTTTGCTATGCTTATGAAGATTGTTTTTCATCTTTTGAATTCTATTCCACAGGAGAGAACCTCTAGAAAATATTCTATCGTTAAATAAGGAATAATTACTCTCATAATTCAAGTAATTGGCATTTGAGAAAAAAAAAATCAATTCATTCTTACACTCCATAAGGTTCTAGCCCACTTTAGAAATTAGTGCTTTTTTTATTGATCTTATATTTCTTATGGCAAGTCCCCCAAGCTTCTTAGGAGACCACATGTTTCCCAACTGATCGGAGCCAAGCGATTATTTTTCTAAGTGTCAATCCAAATAAATTTTCTTTGAAGTCTCTCTATAGAGTTTATAATTGACACTAGGATCCAAAAAATTGAAAGGAACAAAAATGGAACACTCTTGAGGTGGTATTTTACAAGTTGTATTTTACTTCGAAGACTTAATAGTTTCCCTTTCTAGCTAATTAATCTTCTTTGAAATATTTCAATTAGACCATTCGAGGACTTAATAGCGGATTGTTACTCTCTCATATGATTGTAATGATAGAGGCCCTATAAATATTCTTAATTAATATAATTTTCTATTGTTATGGTTATGTAGAAAATCATTTTTCTACTAGATAAGCACAAGAGATAGATAGGACTTTTAATAGATCAGCCATTATGAACAAAAATAAATAAAACCACTAAAAAGGTAAGAAAGATAAGGCTCAATAGTTCTCAGTTGACAAAACTAAAAACTTAACAAGGGTCCCAACTCTCTACTACATCACAATCTTGAGATTTTGATAAGGATCCCAAACCCTTAAATTAGCACCCTGAATTAATGAAAGGTCTAAGGAGAAACCTTATTACAAAGTAGCCATGAAATTCCGCTAGTTCTAGCTGAAGTAGAAGAGAAGACTAAAAGAAGAGAATCAGTTCCTTGGACAAAGGGGAAAGAGAGGGAGAGGGAGTCTGCGCGAACGCATTTATTTTCCCATCCACGAACACACTTATGTTCCTCTCCTCTTCATTCTGAATAACGTTTAGATGAATCGATCGATCATGAATAGCAGGCACCACTACTTGCTCGTTGTATTCACTAAGGTTTTCGTCCTTAACCAGCAGCGTTAATGACGGCGCATGTTGAAAATTGTAGGAAAGTATCATGTAGCAACCTCCCGACGTTCCCTTGGGTACATAGATGTCCGCCTCGATCTTCCTAACTCCTTCTAAATAGTCAAATCCCTGCACCATAATAACATCACTCAAATTAAACATTAACATCTATTTTTGGGGTAGTTAATAGAAAATTCAAGAAGAAAATGATTATTTAGAAATTCAACCGTCATTTCGATTTGTATCCTGGACTTGCTATTGTTGTGATTGTAAGGGTTGTCCATGAAGCTGTAGCCCTCCGATGATTGACAGTTTGATGAATATGAAAAGGAAGATGATTGTGAAAAATGAAGCAATAACTTGGAGTGGACACCATAAATGAAGTTATATGGCTCGGATACTTCCTTATCATATGCATTTTGTATGTGAAAATTTGTACTACTAGTCAAGTTCAGCTGAGTATACCCTTCACTTGGGTCCGCCGATCCAAGTGAGACCCAGATCAGAAGCCCGCACAAAATGTGTAGCATCATCATAATTGCAGACTAATCTACAAATGAATTATATCAGATACACCCAACTGGAGAATATGTAAAGGCCAAAGAGGACCTCGTGATCCTCTTCTTTGTAACTTCCGTCGTTTGTCTATCGTTTCAGAGAGCCGGCACATATTTTCTGTCGATATTTTACAGAATACAGCCAAAAGTGTCGCACAACATCAATCGAGTAAGATGATAATGACCCTCATAAAGATGTGAAATTATTCAATAAACAAGAGACTTTTGTCTTGCTATTCGATGGCAACATTGAGAACGACTAACTTTAACCATATTTCACTGTGTGGCAGGTTTTTACCATATTTAAAAGGAACATCACCTCTTCTAGTTAGGGATAGTTGCACTCCGGACGTCTGTAAAAGTTTTAGATTCTATATTTCCTGTAATCCCACCTCATAAATTTTTTGATTTTTCCTATCTCTTATAGTGATGAAAGTTTCAAATTAAAGTATTCTATGTTGACTGTCTATCTCTGTATTTTTATTAAAATGATTTTATAAAAATGCTTCAATTTATATCTGTATGAATATCAATATACCATGTTTTCTGTGGGGAATGATTTTTTTGGGTAGGTGAAGACAGATTCATTTGAATGATTCAAATGACAGTTAAAAAATTTATGTTAACATGTTACTCAATTCGATTTGTTGGCTATTTTTCCTATTCTGCTGCTTTCTATTTGGTCCCTTGTTTTTGGCTTAGTTAGTCTTTGTTTTTATTTTTTTTATGAGTTTGATACTTAAACCCTTTGATTCATACAAATATATTTAATTCAAGGTAAAAATTTTCAAAACAAGTCCAAATATTTATGTCTTAATTTTAATTTTGAAACATTGTTTTGAATTTAAGTTGTAAGTTAATAATTTATCATTCTGTTTGGCCAATTGCATGATCAAATTGTCTGTAACTGTCTGCATCACTCCTATAACTACTATAAAATTTCATGAAAAAGAATAAATTAATAAATGCTTAGTGCAACCTATGTTGGATCAATAATGACATTCTTAAATTTTATTTTTCATTTTTTAATAATACTTCAATCTCCTTGATCAATTACATTTTCACATTTACTGAAACCTATGCAAATCAGAGTTCAAAACATTGCTTACTGTTTCAGATTTCACTTCATATTTTATACAATAGCATATTAGTCTAAGTATGTAGTCCTTGAAACTACATTTAGTTCTTTGAAATTCTCATTTACAATC
Organism: Cupressus sempervirens; assembly: GCA_028749045.1. Lineage (NCBI taxonomy): Eukaryota > Viridiplantae > Streptophyta > Pinopsida > Cupressales > Cupressaceae > Cupressus > Cupressus sempervirens. The sequence continues at coordinate 354,116,394 of CM053792.1, read as the reverse complement.
ACAATATCACATCTACCATTTCACGAAGTTTGGAAGTCTTATCATTCCTCAATCCCAAAAAGAACCCCTTAATCCACTCAGCTGTCATCTCCAGTTTCTATCTTGCTTTACCTTTTTCGACTTTTTCATTTCACTATTTTGGATTGTTGCTGAAAAACGCTCACTTGCCTTATTAGTTACATTTTCAAATATTCAAATATTTTGTTGTTATTATGATCCTTGTTGTCACTAACAAGAAATGTGTTGTATCTTAATTGGCACAAAGAAGTGTTATTTTGGAGTTGTACTTTATGATTAATTATATCTTTAAAATCTGTAATAGAGGCCTTTGTGGCACCCTTCCCTTTTAAATTAGTGATGTAAGAAAACTGCCATTCTGGCGGAGTCTTTCCCAAAATATGCCTATTGGTTTAACAAGAGGGAAGCAAGATTTTTCAGTAGGCTTAATTCAAAAAAAAATAGAGAAGCCCAATTGTTATTCTTAATTCCTTTAAATAGCCTATCCTTAGATGGGCCTAAAGAGAGAATCTCCTTTTTGTGGGTGTAATAGGCCCAAAGAATGTGAAACTAAAAATATAAAATGAAAAAGCAAAAATATAAAATGCTGAAACTACTGATTCAGATCATTCGCAAACTTGATACTAAAAATTATATTGAAACAATACTAAATAATATACTAGAAAGATATGAATAATACTAAATCATTACATTGATGTATGCCCATGTTTATATAGTTTTATTTTCCCTTACAACAACTGCTTACGAGAATAACTTCCCAACAACTATATATTGAACTAATTTCATTTATCTAATCTAAATGCAAAAACTAACCTAATTAATGTAATAAACTTAACATTCCCCCCTTATTACATTAATTCAATAATCATTCTCGCTTATTTAGAAACTAACCTAATTAATGTAATAAACCTAACATTCCCCCCTTATTACATTAATTCAACAATTATTCTCGCTTATTTAGAAACTAACCTAATTAATGTAATAAGTCCTACATTCCTAACCTAATTAATGTAATAAGTTCAACATTCCCCCCCTTATTACATTAATCTAATAAAATTGAAAAGCCTTCACCAAGATGATAAACTTTGATGAAGCTCTTTCACCAAACTTTGAAAGTAGTCTGCAACTTCAGATTGCAAATCATAATCCTAAAGTTGAGCTCCTTCACCAAACTTTGAAAGTAGTCTACAACTTCAGATTGCAAATCATAATCCTGAAGTTGAGCTCCTTCACCAATCTTTGAAAATAGCCTACAACTTTAGATTGCAAATCTTAATCTTGAAGTTGCCCTCATATCCCAACTTCAGATTGTGAATCCTGAAGTTGGCCTCATAAAAACATTGTTTCTACCTCTTTTACACAACGAAACATAGTTCCTCCACAATTTTACATCTCCATGGAGTGTGCCTAATGCCTTCTTTGGTGTTGCACATGAGATGCCTTTCCTCCGAAAGTCCACATCTCCTCCGAGTGTGTCTAAGGCCTCCTCAAGTGTCGTAGAAACAATCACCACTAATATGTTTGGACGTCTTTCCTTCAAAAGTCGACATCTCCTCCGAGTGTCTCAAACGCCATTTTGGAAATCCTGCCCACCCCTCACTCAATACAAGGACAATCACATAGCCAAGCCCCCTCTTTTCTTTAGGGACACAAATCTATCAATTCCCCTCTTATCTTCAGGGAGGAATTGGCCAAGCCCCAACTTTACAGGGACACAAATAGTTGCTTCTCATGCAGTAATCATCTCTAAGTGAGAAGCTAGCTTGAGATGATAAAAATCCTCCAACCTCCATTTCCTCCAGCCTCCTATTTTATTGACAATAAATAGGGTCTGGTCATCCAAAATCTATTAAAAGCACTCTTCTCCCCATTGATTAACCTGCTCTAATACCACTATAATAGGCTCAAATATAAAATGAAAAAGAAAAAATATAAAATGCTGAAACTACTGATTCAGATCATTCGCAAACTTGATACTAAAAATTATATTGAAACAATACTAAATAATATACTGGAATGATATGAATAATACTACGTGTTTATATAGTTTTATTTTCCCTTACAACAACTGCTTACGGGAATAACTTCCCAACAACTATATATTGAACTAATTTCATTTATCTAATCTAAACACAAAAACTAACCTAATTAATGTAATAAACCTAACATTCCCCCCTTATTACATTAATTCAATAATCATTCTCGCTTATTTAAAAACTAACCTAATTAATGTAATAAACGTAACAGTGGGCAGAGGCCAAAAGCCCAAAAAAATTACTATAAAACTCACAGAGGTAAGGCTTAGTAGTTATAATGTTGACAAAACTAGAAGCTCAAGATCAAAGCGGTAAGTGAGAAGAACATGAACGCCAACTCTCCGCTGCATCATAATCTTGGGATTTTGACAAGGATGCCAAACACTTAAACTAAATACCCTGAGTAGTAGAAAGAATAAACTAAATACCCTGAGTAGTAGAAAGAATAATTGAGGGAGGCTTCAAACAGGAAACATATTGCAAAGAAGACATGAAATACCGCTAGCTGTAGTCAGAATAAAAGAAGAGAACCTTAATTAGCATGTTAAAACAAGTGTTTCGAAAGTTGTAGATGAGATTTGAGTATATTTCTCAGATAAAGACTTGATTAGTTCATAGCATGTTATTGGATCAGTGTATTTCCATCATCCTCTCACTTCGTTATTGTGTGAGTAAAATTTTGGTTTTATTTACTGGATTTCCTTTTAGATTTTGTTTAGGGTGCTGAAAAATTCAACACCAAACAATCAGTCATCAAACTGCAACCACTTCTATAAAAATCAGTCATTACACGAGAATGAACGATATTTTTCATTTCAGAATACACATAACGGCAGAGATTGTAAGTTAGATTTAACTTATATCATGCAAACTGATTCATGCTCAATTTCTCAGCATACTCTTTACAACAAATAACATATCGATGATTCTTTTCCTTCTAACTCATCTCCAGTTATTACACTTATTCCACACAAAACGTCAACAATCAGCTGCCACTAAGGCTGCAAGTCATTTGGTCCAAAGCTTGATATTTTTCCATCGAGACTCCATGCAAGATGAAGCGTTGTTGTTAGCATACACTCCACACTTAAAATAATGGTTGGCATGACCTCCATCATTAGCCACCATCTTCTCCGTCCCATCCACGAACACATTTATTTTCCCTTCATCTGCATCATGAATAACGTTGAGATGAATCCACTGATCATAAATATCAGACGCCACCACCTGGTCATTGTAATGCGTAAGATTTCCTCCCTTTACCAGCATCATCAACGATGTGTTGTGTGTAACTGCGCCGAAAACTTGCATGACGCAAACACCCGACGTTCCCTGCGGTACATAAACGTCCCCCTCAAACTGCCACACTCCTAATAAATAGTCATATCCCTGCACCATAACAACATCATTCAAACATAAACAAGATAGTTTATAGAAAATCTCCGAGGAAAATGATTATTCAGAGAGAGTTAACCGTGAATTGGATTTCTGTCCTGGGCCTGGTGTTGGTGTGATTGTTAAGAGGTTTGTCGTCGCTGTAAACCCACATGGAGTGGACGCCATCAATGAAGCTGTAGCGCTCCGAGACCTCCTTATCAAATGGCTTTTCTATGTGAAAATTTGCACTAGTCAAGTTCAGTTCAGTAAATCCTTCTGTTGGGTCCGCTGATCCAACTGAGACCCAACTCAGTAGCCCACACAAAATCTGTAGCATTATCATCATTACTCCAATCTAAGGTTAATTTTAATCTACAGATGAATTCTGTGAGATACACCCAACTGCAGGATATTTGAAGGCCAAAATAGACCCTGTAAACGCTGTTTAAGGAATACTTCGGCAATATTCGAGTGCTGATTAGATACGACAAAGAACGTTCACGGGAATTGACAATCAATTGGCAGTTGTTAAATATAGTCTTCTTTGTAAATTATGACTTGCGAAATAAGAAGCTGTTAAATATGACTTGTGTTACATATAATATTGTAAGCTCCGTCATTTCTGTGTCGTTTTAGAGAGCTGACACATTTTTCCTGTCGACTATTTGTTATTCTGTCAAAAGTAGCAGAACATCGATGGAGAAAAATGATAACAACCCCCATTAAAAAGGGAAGTGATTGAATAAACAAGATGATAACTTCTTCTCGTCGCTTAGTTTTCTAGTTATTCCCTTCATGAACTTCGTGTGCGACGCTATCGTTGCCGGTGAACATATAATCTCAACATTTGACCCCGTTTTAAAATTGTGGTAGTATTTTTTTATATTAAATTATTTGTCTAATGTTTGAAAATTAATCTTTGAAAATTGATTTATTTAAGTATAGTGTTGTCTGCTGTATAATTAAGTTTATATTCTCAATGTTCAAAATTTGATTGAAATATTAATGATATTTTATAGTTAGTGAATTTAAAGAAGGGTTCAAAATAAGTCTATTGGGAATCAAGTCTCATTAAGTACAAGGTTCCAACATCATAAGAAATGGAGCTAATATGGTGCTACTAGTGAACTTGACAAAATGGATACCCTTCGATTGTTGGTTCTTAGCCAAAGAAGTTTCAACCTAAAAGCTCATGTTCTCATATCAAACAACTAAACAACATTCTAGATTATATGAAATCCTTTGTCACATAAATATTTGAAACAAAACTTATATTCATTATACTTAAGTGAAAAAAATAAAATTCATGACAAATAAGTAAAAATGAAAGAAAAAATGCATTGATAAGCATTTTCAAACTTTCTAACGCATATTTCATTTAATAATATAATGTTTTGTCTATATGTTCAATGCTAACTATTCCTATTATTTCTATTTTATCATCAATTATACTAGCACGTAGTATTTAATTTATAATTTACTTTCTAAATGGTGATAACATCTCCACAAGATGCACTTCCTACTAAACAATTGATAAACTTGGTCAAATTTCATATATTTATTAATTGTTTTAATAACCAAATTATTTTTATAATGCTAGCATACATATTTTAATGCTTGTACACTAATTTTTCAAAATAAATCAAAGTGATTGTTAAATATATACAAGGAAAAAAAGGTCTACACTTTTCACTTTCACAATAATAAATATCTACTTAGTTGATGCAATGAGCTTTTAAAGAAAGAGACATGTTGCAATTTCTTTTATATTTTTGAAATTTGAATTCCAAAAGAATAATCTTCTTCATTAGGAAAATTTTTTACTTTGGATAATTACCTATGATAAGAAAATTAGAGCTAGGCTAATAAATTAGTTCATCTAAGAACCTTACTTTTCATGTACAAAAATTATATTGATGCATTTAGTATTGTTTTGGCCATAACATGGAGGAGGACAAGAGAGTGATAATAAATAAGAAAAGTAGTTTAGTTAGTTTTGTAGATTTCTTGATAATGTGGCGAAGCAAAATAGTAGATATAATCAAGGTTGAAATTGATCAATTCTACTCCAAATTGTTAGACTATTTTGTTGGAACCCTTCTTTTACTTTGTAACATGCATAGAGTAAGTGAGGCAAACTTACAACAAGTTGTTTTAATTATCATGTAAATAACTATATTAGTTTTATAGTTTATAAAAATTTTATATATTATTTTTGACATATTCAAATTTGGATATCTATTTATTAATAACTAAAAAGGGATATATAGTTATTAGCTCAATTAACATGTTCATGTGATACATTTACAACAAAGTTATCTCTATTTGTTATAATTTGCTTCGATTATGTCTTCAATATGTAGTGAATCTTAAAACTTAGTAGAATGAGATCATTACATATTCTTTATCAATAATAGCCAAAGTGGTGATTATGTTAAAATGTAAAATATTATAAAATGCTTCTATTGTAGTTGATTATCTATTTAGAGTATTAGATCTATCAACCACTATTTATCAACTATATTTTTGCAATCTCATTTCTTGTACCTAAGGAAGATCATATGCATCATAGAGTAAGAATATCATATCTCACATCAGAAATTTTTATCCATAATAATTAAACTTAAGCATCACCTCTAGGAAAAAATATTTACTAGGAATGGAAACTTTTTTCTTTCTTAGTTTATTCTGGCATAGAAGGGAGTGATATATATCTAGTTCAATATTCACTATTGGGAGGAGGCGGTTCTCATGAACAATGAGTCTGTTGTTTGGCTTTGATCTTGGACCCACATTTAATTTCCTTTCCCTTCTCCTCTTGTTAGGTTTAATTGGCTTCTCAACATCATCGTATCCTCAAATAATACCAACCCAAATATCTCCCCTATCACAATTTCAAAAACTCTATTAATAAGGTATTATTTCTACCAATCATCTCTAGTATCCACCTTCTATCCAAGCCATTTCTAGAAGAAGCCAATATTTCTCATGATGTTAAGATTTTTGAATTTAAAGGTCATCTCATCCTTCATAGGAAAAATAGGTTGCTTAATCATATTGTTATTTTTTTCACTACAATCCCTTAGCCCACTCTTGGCATGATAATCCTTTGAGTAGGGAACCACCAAGTTGTCATCCACATTTTCAATAGGAAGATTCAGGTTGCCCAAATAACTTCTTATAATAAAATACATGACACAATTAAACGATAGATAATTTTGTTCACCCATTACTAAAATAATGGATACAAAGGCCACTAGGATGTCAGAGCTAACCTATTACATGTGACCAATTTTAATGAACTCTTCTCCTAAAATCTACTTAACCTCATGAATAAAAAAAATGATTTGCTAGAATGAGGATTCTAGCCAACTTTTCTAATGTTATTTCAGCCAAAAACTATATTTGATGCTTGTGATAATTAAGGATAAGGATAAACTCTATATGAAGAAACCTATGAAAATCCCTATTCTATTTTCTTAATGTGCAATCCTGAGAATGTCAATAGTAAAAGCATGATAACTTATTGAAACTTAACTATGAATTTCTTACCATAATTCTAGGTTGGGTTCAATTTCATGATTAGTTTCAATTAAGGAAGTGCCTCGAATGCCTTAGAAAATATTTCCCTCGATGAGGATATCTCAAAAAAACACAAGTGACATGTTTTTAATCTTATTGGACCATCTAATCCAAAGCACCATTTAATCACAAGAGGCTTTCAAGAAGGGAAATGGTGGAGATGGTTTGGAAGTATCTAAATATTTGTTACATATAAAACAGTGTCCTAGAGGTTGTTCAAGGTGAGTCTTTCAATGTTTCAAATGAGTTTTATTTCTCCAAAATTTTAGGTTAGAGGTGTTTGTGGGTCCTTCTTAGCCTTCCTTAAGGGACACTTGTTCTTCTATAGTAAGGTCATTAGGTTTTGCAGCTTATCAATGGAATGATCTTTTAGAGGAAAATACTCTACAAGATAAAGGATGTGTTTTATTTGTGAAAACTAGGGAAGGTAAATGTTCTCAAATTCAATATCGGTCGCCAGATAGGAATCTTGCTAAGATGGCTTTCTCCTTGGTTGGAAGAAGAAGGCTAGACTTCGTATTTGTTTACAAATGGGTTCTTGCCTCTTGATCCCTCAATGGTTTAATGGTTGTGTTGGCTCTACCTAAGTTTTTCTTCTATTTTTCCTTCTCTCTTTAGAAATATTTCTTAAGTATTTTGGCTTCAGGTTCTTGGTTCCTAGGTAATAATGCCCTCTAGATGAGCATATAGAGGTCGGGCTTTTATCTTGCTACTCATCTTTCTAGTGCAGCCTCCACTTGGGCTTGCCTTATAGGTTTTCCTCTAGAATTTTGGGACGAAATTTTTTTGGAAGGAATAGCCAACTTCTTTAGTGATTTTCTCATTGTGGACATTGTCACTCATAATCATGAATGATTCACTATATTCACTTATGTGTCTTAGTGGTTCTAAGGACTATTCTTCCTGTCTTGGTTCTCAAATCAATGTTGGGCTCTATGGTTCAATTTTTGGAGTGTGAAAATACTATTATTTTTCATCAAAACTATTCCATTTTTGCTCACTTGATTTTAGATATCCCTTCCCCTAAATCTAGTTCATTTGTGTTTGAATACAAACATCACTAAAAGGGGGGGTGATTCAATGCTTTAAAATACTTTTCAAAACTTGAAATAATTACAAGTTATAAAAATTTAATACATAAGCAAGATAGTTAATGAATAACAAAGTGCCACAATATATTAACATGGAAAGCCCCTTAGGGTAAAAAAAAACTTTGAATCTAAAACTTTATTGGCCTCTTGGGCAAATCTTTTAGAGCTACAACTTTGGGAAGCACCAACACCCTGTTTTAGAAACACCAATCCCTTACACGTGAAGCATCAACTTCATGAATACAATAAGCACCAACTTCCAAAATGAAAAAATGAGATATAAAAGTAGAGGATCATCTCTATTACAACACAAATCATGAATCACTAGTTTCAACTTCCTATTGAAAACATAATGCAAGATATACTTCTATTCTCCTCAAAACATCCAATATCCGAATATATTTTCTTTTTTCATTAAAAGATCTAATCAAATATCAATATGAATGAATGAAGAAGAAATATATAACCCTTCTTCTACCTCTAATAAACTTCTACAATGAAAATCAAATCACAAATATGAACATAGAAACATAAAACATTACCCTCTTCTTTGTTGTTAAAAATCTACCTGCAAATTGTTTAGTCTACAAGGAATTCCACACAAATCCTACAACTTTTGTCAAAACCACCCATTGGATGTTTTAGAGAAATGTATCCTCTACTTATAAACCAAGAAAGTCAAAATTTTAGAGGCAATTACATACCCCAAACTTCCATTAGAAAAAAAATTGCTCAAAACTGCTAAAACTGTCATAACAATTTGGTAACTATTTCTGATAAACATATTTATTCTCTTTCCATACATGTGTCATGCAAAAACTAACAAAGACCCATTTTAGCTAACTCGGAGAACTTTCCAAAGAGGTATCATAGTTGGGGTCTATCTTAAAAAAAATCTCATTGACTTTCTCATAGAACAAAACTATTTTTTTAATATCCATTTTCTAAACCAATGTGCACATTAAGTGTTAATTGTTTAACACTTAAGTGTTTGTATTGAATATGTTTTGAACAATATTTAAGGACATCAAATAAGATAATTACATGATGTTGACCATACCATATGCTCATTATAATTACATTATTGACAAAAATGACAACAATCAAAGACCAAATACCAAGGGTTCAACATACTGCCCCTTTGGCATTGATGTTAATACCAACTTCCACTTGTATATCCATGTATACTTGTATATCCTGTATCTATATATGTATACTTGTATATCCATGTATATCTATACTTGTAGATCCATGTATATCTATACTTGTAGATCCATCATGTAGACATCTTCTTCATTTTTCTCCTCCTTTGACATCAATGACAAAGGAGATATGCCAAGGTTTCAATGTAACAAAAAGATAAGAAAAATATGCTCCCCCTGAAATAGGTATCACTCATTTATGAACTTATGCAAGAGAAGAGATGGATAAAACCCCCAATCTTGTTCTTAACCCTTCAAATATGGCTCTAATTCAACATTACCATTCAAGACATGTTCCCTTATGTAATGATAATGAACATTAATGTGCTTGGTGTGTGAATGCATAACTAGATTCTTAGAAATATTGATTGCACTCTAATTATCACAATAGATAGGAACTAGTTTAGACACTATTACTTTCATATCTAATAAAGTTTGAACCATCCAAAGAACTTTTTGACAACAAGAAAATGCAGCTATATATTCAGCCTGTATAGTTGAAAGTATAGTAGATTCTTGCTTCTTACTATGCAAAAACACTAGCTTGTTGCCCAAGAAAAATGTTGCTCTTGAAGTACTTTTTCTTTCATCTAAACAACCTACCCAATCTAAGTTAGTATAAGCAACAAACCTAAAATCATCATCTTTAGGATACCAAATTCTGTAATCCAAAGTACCCTAAATATATCTGAAAATTATTTTAACTACCATAACATGAGATTCTTTAGCTGAAGATTGAAATCTTACAACCAAACATGCATCATGCATGATATCAAGCCTTGAAGTTGTGATATATAGTAAACTACCAATCATGAATCTATAAGTAGTTTGATCAACATTAGGAGAATCATCATTTTTAGTAAGTTTACATCTTGTTATCATTGGTGTTCCCATAGACTTACAATCTTCCATATGAAAATTCTTTAACATTTCTTTTGTGCACTTAGTTTGGGATAAGAATAGCATTTTCCAACTAAGAAATTTCCAACCCAAGAAAATAGTATAGTTCCCCAAGCATGGACATTTCAAATTAAAATTGCATAAACTTTGAAAAACCTCGACTTAAAGCATCATCATTGGATCCAAATACTATATTATCAACATAAATAAGAACAATGAGAACATCATCATATGTATTATATATGTACAAATTTCTATTAGCACCACCTCTTCTGAAGCCAATTTTGATAAGATATTGATCTAACCTAGAATACTAAGCCCTTAGAGTTTGTTTCAAACCATAAAGATGTTGGAATATTCAAATATGGAAAGAGTACTTATGAGGGGGGGGGGGGGGAGGAGGTGAATCATAAGTATCACACTTTAGCCAATAAAACTTTTAGATGGAAGTAAATTGCATGCATGTAAATACATCAAGTAAACATGAAACTAAACACATGCATCAACAACACATAACACTGGAATTTGGTAACCCAGAAACCCTCCAGGAATAAGAAGGTAAAACTGGGGTGGGGATGATACCCACAAAAATTACTACAGCAATATTGTTCAACCACTTCTGATGGTCTACCCTATTAAAGGCTTTGCACTATGTCAATAGTGACCTAGTTAAAGGATTTCAAACACTTAACATGAAGTGTCACCCTGTTAAAGGATTTAATCACCTTTTGATAAGGATCTACAAATAGCTATTAAGCCAACCTATCTACATAGGATTTTCTTTCTAATACAATGGTAAGAGAGTATTAGGTATTAAAAACCTGATTGTTTGTAATCCTTGATTACTGAATGTAGGCACCTTGTTCTAGCTCTTTCTTTGATTTTGATCCTCTAAGATCTGATTTCTGTTTGTCTACCTTGCTTTGTTCTAATCAACTGATTAATGAATTGCTGCTCTTACTTTCTAAGTCTCCTCTCACCAAATACCACTCTATTTTTCCTTTTTAATTCTGCTCTACTCCTCTCATCATTTTTTTAATGAACCTTTCATCTTCCTTAAAAAGACTTCGAAGACTTAGGGTTAGATATGGATCTACGATCCACATTGAATCTCAATTTCTCGCTCAATACTTGTCTTTTGTTGATTGGTTGCATGCCTTTCCAAGTTTTCCAATTGGCTACATGCAAATTGCATAGGAAATGTAAAAGATTTGTTCTTATCTCTATATCTTTCGAGATTTATTTTATGTTGGCTACAAAAATAGTTTACATCATAGTTTGTGCAATCACAAACTCTTATGTTGATATCCTGAGTTACTCGGCTCCTGAGGTATTGCTGATGCTCGGCACATGCTATTTCCTAGATAGCTCAGCACCTAAACAAAATTGTATCACTCGACACTTGTTAACACTCGGCACTTGTTAACACTCGGCACCTACTGTTACTCGGTACTTGTTAACACTCAGCACCTACTATTACTCAGCAATTGTTTAGTGGAAAAATGGTTAAGTGTATTGATACTCAGTTGTCAAAATTATTCTTTAAACTAACAATCTCCCCCTTTGACATGAGTGGCAAAAACACTTAACAAGATCCTTATGACTCCTTGTTAGTTGATCCTGTATGTACACTCAGTGATTTCTATCCTATTTCTGCATTCTGACTAATCAAAATTTGCTATCTCAAAATTTGCCCCCAAAATTTGCTATCTCCCCCTTTTATCATACTTATCATTTCATTCCTGTACTTAACTCCCCCATACTTAATCTCTTCTTATCACTCCCCCATACTTATTCTCTCCCTTTTTGACACTTATGTCAAGGGTCTTACAAGGAAATGCCATACTTGACCAAAAATGTACTATTTACTTCAAGGAGTACCTTCAGAGCTGCATCCCAATTTGCTAGTGCGACATCCAATGACTTATGCTGGATGGCAATCTCTGCTGCTAGGTGTACAAGTCCATTAGATGAAGAAAGATTGGGGTCTTTCTTGAGGACTGTCTCTGCATTTATCTGCTCCTTGTGAAGTAGTTCCAAATGAGTAGTTATTGAGGATTGAATTTGCATCAATTTAGCTTTTGTGGTTGCCTCCTCTGCTGCTAAGACAACTTATTCTCTTTGTGTGTGAAGTGATTGGGAAAAATGCTTCTCACTCTGAGCTGGATTTGTGGGGAGTTGCATGCTAGAAATCTTCAGATTGTTCTCCAAGCTCAGTATTTTCTAGCTAGTGTCCTTGCCTTGGAGCTTCCTTTCTGACCATTCAAGCAATCTGGTGTTTGTTTCCTGGTCTTCACTAGTCACTTGGTCAACTATATCAGATAGTTGCTCTATAATTGGTCTTGACTCATCTGGAGACTATAAGAAGAAAGCTTCTATGAATATGTCTTTGATTTCATTCAAGGTAAGCTTATTCTTGTGTTCTTTTCTTAGTGCTTCTTGTCTCCTTCTTCTATCCAATGCACTCTGAATTTCATTGATCTTCTCTTCAGTGAGAGTGCTAGATTCATAATATGGGATCTTTATTTCTTCATCAAGCTCAGGAACTCCATAGTGAAGTTTCCTGACTGCCTTTGATGAGCTCTAGCCTGGTGTCTTGATTTGTAGCTATAACCCATCTGTGCTTGATTACTGAAGAGTTTGTGTTGGAGTACCAAATTTTGGTAATGCAACCAGTGTTTGTATTGCAGACTCCTCCTCCTTCTTTGTCTCATCTTTTTCTTCATCTTGAGTATCCCTTTTATGATCACTAGGTGTTGTTGAACTTGTTGGTTGTTCAGATGTTTCTTTTATTTCCCCTACTGTTCTACTCAGCATTTGAAGTGTATAAGTGACTATATTTGGTGGAGGTGGTGGTGAAAGAAATAGAATACCAGTAGTTTGTATGGTCGAGGGTGGCACTTGTGCTTTTACCTTGACTATCTTTGTTTTAACTTCTAGATTCTGTAATTCATCAACAATGACCAATATAGGATTTGAACTTAATTTTGCTACTAGTGATGATTGGTCAAGGATTTCTAAATCCTCTGCAGTTAATGGATTGATGTTTGGATTTGAAGCGTCTGTAAAATCTTTTATTTTTAAAATATCTGTAGGTCTGATGGTGGCATGAGGAGTACTAGGAGGAGATACTTGTGTGTCTTGCATACTTTGATCTTATGGCTCAGTTGTATCTTTCTCTTCCTCTTTCTCCTTTGTATGTGCCTTTTCTTCCTTTTCTTCTTCACTCTTCTTCTCCACTAATTCCTTCTCTTTTTCCTTGGTTCCTAACACCTTCTTTTCCCTTATCTTGGCACTTGCCTCTGCCTAATATTCTTCATTATACACATCTTCTATTTTCTTGTAAACTATTTTCCACAATCTTGTGGATTTTGTAACTACCTCTTCAATTTTATTCTGTAATATGTTGAATGCTCTATGCTTGGGAGTGAATCTATTATTATGCCTTTTTACTACATTTGTTACTTGATCTTTAGACAAATCAAGAAACAATCTAGCTAATGTTGACTCCCTTATCTCCCTTTCCATTTGTAAACAAAAATGCCATTTATCCTCTACAATTTTGTACAATTCTTTAGGCATTGATTCATCTAATTCTAGAGGTGTGTGCTTATATTCAGCCATCATAGCATACACAGATTCCTCTAATTTATTTTGCTCTTCTTTGGTAAGCTTAGAAAAAGTTGGGTTCTTTAAACCTTTGAAATCATCATTCCTAATTTTTGAACATAATTTATCAAGAGCAGTCTGAGGTTTGTGTCTTACCACTTGAAATTGATTGTTTTCCTCTGACTCTATCTTCTCCTCATCTGTTTCAGGCTGGGCAACAAATTTTCTTTTCTTAGACTTGGCAGCAGTCTTCTTTGAGTCTTTCTTCTTTCCTTTTTCCTCCTCTTGGGCTTTTTGTGCTGCAGCCCTTGTGGTAGGTCTCTTTGGTGCAGGAGTAGCTACTTTCTTTCCCTTAGATTGAGGAGCAGGAGGAGTTGTGGCCTTTCTTTTAACTTGTACTTCCTCGGCTTCTTCTTCCTCGACACTTTCCTCTTTATCTTCTCCTAACCCTTGAGTCAAACCTTGAGGTTTATCTCCCTCTTCTTCAATATCTTCTCCTTCCTCTTCTGCTATTCCTTCTTCTTCAACACCAAATTTTCTCCTGATTTGTCTCACCATTTTTCTTTCTTCTTTACTGTAGAAGCAATCTTCAAATCTGTTATCACCCTTGATTTAACAACATAATAGGTTCCAAAAGCTTTTGCATTTTTATCAGCTTCTTCTACAAGGAGGGTTGTTATCATTGTAGAAGCTTGATCAATATCAAGTTCATAACCAAGTGGCCTAAGCCATCTTACTCTAGGTATAACTGCTTGTATATAGGTATAATCTATATCTACAAGAAAACAAATGTCCTTTTCATATTTCTAAGTCAATGAGACTGGAATCCTCATTCTTTGTTTCATGGACTTTTTGAAGTCCTCAAAGTAACTAGTCATTTGGGCATCAAAATTTTCACCCATCTGTTCAATGTATCCATTGACTTGTTCAACAATTGTTTTGTCTAGACTCCATCTTACCTTACCCACAGAAGGGAATTCTTTCATCAGATAGAAAAATATGCACACCAAAACTGATCCAAATTTGTACTGAGCTCCCTTGCTCTTCCTTATAGCTCCCAAATTTTTATTAATCTGTTGAAACATGAGCTCCGCTAGATCATAAGTGTGATCTTTTTTAATTATCTTCTATGCAACATCAACTGCTATACAAGGTACATTGTTTAACCTACTTGATTGATAGAATTTGTGTGAAATGATTCTCACAGCAAAATCTAGTAGGGGATCTGTGACTGTGTCAATAGTCATTCCTCTATTGTTCCATTTAGCACCTGTGTTTTTCTCTATTACTTCCCTTTTGTCACTTCGCAGGGTCTTTGGCTAATCTAGGGTTGGAATACCAGTAACCCTATGAACAATTTTCTTGGTGAATTTTACTAGCCCTGACTCTAACCAAAAGGCTCCATCATGTATTCTGCTCAAAACTATCCGTACCCATTCAGTTTTGAAAACAATCAAAAATTCTAGGATTTTGGTTAATCCTTTTCTTTATATTATTGAGAACTCATCTTTCAGTCTTTTGTTCTCACATAGCTTGTCATATGCATTGTAGATCTCTAAATCTCCTATGGCTCAAATTTTGCAGTTATAACATCTGCAAACATCTTGGACCATAACAACTTTATCAGGAATAACTGACAATGCACCTGCGGGATCATTCTTGTATGCTACTTCTGGAATGGGCTTGAATTCAGGTTGTTTAACTTCATTGCTAACCAGCTGTATTTCATGACTCTCTCTACCCTTAGTGGTTCCTGACCTAGATGCCATTGTTTGCCAAACTAGGGTTTACGATTTAAACAAGTTTATAAATTCTGCGTAGCTTGACACTTAAGTAAAATACCTCAAATCGATGAAACTTGTCCTGAATTGCTGTTGAAATCTTCACAAATGGCTTCTAAGCTGACCTTGATCTTCTCCACTCTTATCGGCTTTGCTTCTCATTTGAATGGTGGGAAAATGATCAAAAATCAAATTTATGTACCCTTCAAAACAGAGTAATTAATGCTTAGTGCACTAACAACTGTCTACTCGACACCTGAAGGGTTTCAACATGACTCGACACCCATTGTGTTTCACGTTGCTTGGGTCCTATTGATATTTCATAGCTCGGCATCATCTATCAACTCGGTCGCTGTTAGCAACTCGACACCTGAAGACAACTTTGACAGATCTTGCAAAACTCTCAATTTTGACTTAGCATCTTTACTTATGTTGATTTCTTCTTTGCAGTTCTTCTATGTCTTGGAATTGATGTATGATGTAACTTGGTTTATCAATCCCACACACTTATTCTTGCTTAATTTGATGAAGTGTGATCACTTGACCTATTAGGTGAAGTGATCTCTGCACTTTATGTGCTATACTCATCTTTCTTCTTCCATGTCTTATTCATTTCACTTCCAATATGTCCAACATCTATCTTTGCCTTTCCATTGCTAAACTACTAACATGACCAATTTTTAAGCAACTGAAACATGTAGTTTGACTCAACCATCTTTTATAGTTTCCCTTGAAATGCATTCTTATGCAATTCTGGGGTGTATGTCCATATTTTTGACAATAGTGACAACTGTACCTGGTGTTGTAATCCCAAAATTCATGGTTTGATGTCTTTGCTGGTTGATTTAATGTCCACATAGGCTTTGATCTACATTCAAAAGCTCTATGTCCATATTTTTTGCAATTATGACAATGTCCATCAAATCTCTGAGTCCTTGTGACATTGGATCTGCAATTTTGTTTTATATGTCCTTGCATGTTGCACTTGTGATAGAAACTCTTATTTTTGGGTGTGTTTGATCGATTAAATCTTCTACTCTTGCACACATTAGCTGTATGCCCCTTCTTATTATAGTAATGACAAGTGGGTTTTGAATTCTTACCTTTGTCACTTCTTTGTTTAGCATGCTTTGATGATTCCCCAACTTCAGTGCTATTGTATCCTAGTCCTGATGTATAATGGGCAGATTTTGGGGATTTCAACAACTGTTCAAAATATTTTATGGCTTCACTTGACTTGTTGAGATTCTCTGCCACCTCTTTTTCTCTGTTAAATTCATGCTGCATTTGTTCATTTTGCATCTTCAAAGTAGAGATATTAATATATTTCACATTGAGTTCATGATGAAGGTTCATCATTTGGGTAAGTGTATCCATCTGCATGTTTGAGATCCTTGTCAATTCAGTACATTTTTCTTCAAGTCTATTTGCAAGATTTCTTTTGTCATTTTCCATCATGACCTTATCATCAATTGCTCTTTTCTTTTGTTCAGTAATTTCACATATCATTATGGCCTGTGATTCATGTTCTATCTTGAGAGATCTTATCTCTTCTTTTTGAGCTTTGTTTTTCTCCATCATTTCTGCTATTGCTGCATCAAAATCTTTAGTGTCTCTATTGGAAAATATGTTGGTGGTATCAATCTCCTTGTATTTTATCTCATTTTCGGCTATGGCTAGATCCTTCCTTTTTTTTAATGAATTTCTCAAATTGTTTCTAAATTCCTCCAAGCTATGCAAAGCAAGTTGCACATCTATCACCTGATTTTCAAAGATCTTTCCAAGTTTGAAAGCTTCCATCTTTAGATCTTTTCCTCCAAGTTGTTAGGCTTTTCCTTGTGAGAACCTAGATTAGCTCTGATACCAATTGTTGGAATATTCAAATATGGAAAGAGTACTTATGAGAGGGGGGGGGGGGGGGGGGGGTGAATCATAAGTATCACACTTTAGCCAATAAAACTTTTAGACGGAAGTAAATTGCATACATGTAAATACATCAAGTAAACATGAAACTAAACACATGCATCAACAACACATAACACTGGAATTTGGTAACCCAGAAACCCTCCAGGAATAAGAAGGTAAAACTAGGGTGGGGATGATACCCACAAAAATTACTGCAGCAATATTGTTCAACCACTTCTAATGGTCTGCCCTATTAAAGGCTTTACACTATGTCAATAGTGACCTAGTTAGAGGATTTCAAACACTTAACATGAAAAGTCACCCTGTTAAAGGATTTAATCACCTTTTGATAAGGATCTACAAATAGTTGTTAAGCCAACCTATCTATATAGGATTTTCTTTCTAATACAATGGTAAGAGAGTATTAAGTATTAAAAATCTGATTGTTTATAATCCTTGATTACTGAATGCAGGCACCTTGTTCTAGCTCTTTCTCTAATTTCGATCCTCTAAGCTCTTATTTTTGTTTGTCTACCTTGCTTTTTTCTGATCAACTGATTAATGAATTATTGCTCTTACTTTCTAAGTCTCCTCTCGCCAAATACCATTCTATTTTTCCTTTTTAATTCTACTCTACTCCTCTCATCATTTTTTTTAATTAACCTTTCATCTTCCTTAAAAAGACTTCGAAGACTTAGGGTTAGATATGGATCTACGATCCACATTGAATCTCAATTTCCTACTCAATACTTGTCTTTTTCTGATTGGTTGCATGCCTTTCCAAGTTTTCCAATTGGCTGCATGCAAATTGCATAGGAAATGTAAAAGATTCGTTATTATCTCTATATCTTTTGAGATTTATCTTATGTCGGCTACAAAAATAGTTTACATCATAGTTTGTGCAATCAAAAACTCTTATGCTGATATCCTGAGTTACTCGGCTCCTAAGGTATTGCTAATGCTTGGCACATGTTGTTTCCTGGATAGCTCAGCTCCTAAACAAAACTATATCACTCGGCACTTGTTAACACTCAGCACCTACTATTACTCGGCACTTGTTAACACTTGGCACCTACTGTTACTCGGCACTTGTTTAGTGGAAAAATGGTTAAGTGTATTGACACTCAGTTGTCAAAATTATTCTTTAAACTAACAAAATGGCCTTTTATAGCCTATAGACGTGATTAGGATAGTCTTTGTTTTCAAATCCTTCAATTTGATCTATATAAACCTCTTCATCAAGACAACCATTAAGAAATCTTATTTTAACATCTATTTGATACATTTTAAAGCCCTTGAAAGTTGAATATGCAAGAAAGATTCTAATTGCTTCATTTCTAGCCACTAGTGCAAAAGTTTCATCAAAGTCCACACCTTCTATTTGTGCATAACCCTTACAAACCAATCTAGCCTTGTTCCTTGATATCTTTCCATTTTCATCAAGTTCATTTCTATAGACCCATTTAGCACCTATTACATTGTTATCTTTAGGTCTAGGTACTAATTCCCAAGTTTTATTCTTTTCAATTTGACTTAGTTCCTCTTTCATAGCATTAACCCAAAACTCATCCATACTAGCTTCTTTATATGATTTAGGTTTAATTTGAGATAGCAAACAAAGATTAGTACATTCACTAGAATTAGTTCTTGTTCTCATTTTAATACCTACATGTTTGTCCCCTATAATCTATTCTTGAGGATGATACTTCTTCAATCTTGTTCCTATAGCCTTTGTACGTGTGGGTTCTAGTGTTTCTATTTGATCTTTTATCTCCTCTTCGCCTTCATCAACTTTATTATCTACTTCTTTCAAGTCTTTATCACTATCTTGTAGGAAAGTATTATCCATTCTTGTTTCCTTTTTATCCTACACAACTTCATCCACTTTCACATGTACACTTTCAATTAGTTTATTCAACCTTTTATTAAAACATTTGTAAGCTTTACTTTGAGAAGAATATCCTAAAAAGATTCCTTCATCACATCTTGAATCAAAGCTTCCTATTTTATCATCAGAATTCTTAATGAAGCATCTACTTCCACAAATTCTAAAATGCTTAACATATGCAAGATATCCATACCATAACTCATAAGGAGTGTACTTATTTTTTACCCTTAGTTTTTTCCTATTTTAAATATATAATATTGTTTGAACTGCTTCTTTCCAATACTTCTTTGGTACTTTAGATTCATCTAACATAGTCCTTTTCATTTCTTTTGCTATTCAGTTATTTCTCTCAACAACTCCATTTTGTTGAGGTGTCCTAGATGCTACATATTGTTTTTTGATGCCATATTTTTCACAATAATCAACATAAGCATTTAATCTTCATGTCTGACTCATTTTCAACCATTTTCCTAAAAATCTTAAACTTGTTAAATACCTCTGATTTATGCTTTAAGAATGTTACCCATGTCATTCTTGTATAATCATCTATAAAAAAGCATGAAATACTTTTCACCATTTAACGACATTGTCCTTGTAGGACCACATTAATCAGTATGTACTAATTGCAATTCTTTAGAAGCATAATATTATTTTGAAGGAAAAGATGCCTTTGTTTGTTTACCATATTGACACCCTTCACAAATAACATTCTCTAGCTCAATTATACATGGCATACCTCTTACTTTCTGATGCTTACTAACTTTTACCAAGTTGTCAAAATTCAAGCGCCCAAGTCTTTTGTGCCATAACCAACTTTCATTCACCTGTCCCATAAGACAAACATCTTCATGATTGTTAGTATTTCTGATATCTTTTAAATTGTATACATTGCTTTTAGATTTTTTACCTGATGCAACTAACTGTCCAGATTTTAATTTGGTTTGGCAACCATGGTCATCAAAAACAAATTCCTATCCATGATCAAAAATTTGACTAAAACTTAGAAGATTGCACTTTAAACCATCAACATAATACACATCATGAATGAACATTTTATCACTTTAAACATTAAAGAACGCAAACCTTTAATTTTCCTTGAAGAATCATCACCAAAGCTAACATTTCCACCTCTGTAGTTGATCAATTTGTCAAACTTTGTTCTATTTCCTATCATATGTCTAGAAGAACCACTATCAATTATCCAAAAGTCCTTTTCTTCATAATGTAGAGCCATTTGAACAAAAATAGACTTATTCATCTTAGGCCTCCATATCTTAGTCACTTTAGTATCAAATTCTTTATCAACTTGTAGACTAGCATAAAATTGATCATTCTAAATTGAATTAGTTTTTTCAATTACTCATAACATGACAAAGAGATTGCACTTGTAGCATCTTAGACCATTCATTTTAGGAAAGGAATAACCAAAATGAAACATTGAATTCCTCCTTGATATGTATCTGCAATTACTTATTCTATGTCCATATTAATGACATGTGAAGCAATAACCATCAAAGAAAGAAGTGAACCTATTTGAGTATCTTTTTCCCATGAATGACATGCTTGATATAACCTGATTTTTATCAATAGAAATTTGATTAAAATCTAAATTTTTACCTCAATTTGAATTTGTACCATTTTGATTTGTATCCTTACTTTCAGATTTAAATATCTCGAATAAATATTTATCTTTCTGGTCACTAGAACATTGTCCAAGTTCAAATCCAATTCCTATTAGATCATTAGTTCTTCTTTGTTTCCTTAACATATCATCCAAATTAGTATTCTCATATTTTTCTAACTTTCTTCTATATGTTACTAATTTATTCATTAAACTTGTACATTCCCGATCTTTAGAACTTAACTCTTCCTTAGTGACAAAGTCAATTCTCTTTTGTTCCTCAACTTGTAATTTCAATTCTATAACTTGTTGATTTAAGTCCTTATTTTCTTTTTCAAAGTTCTCTTTTTCTTTTCAGAATTAATTTTCTTGAACAATTAAATTCCTTTTTAGTTCCTTGATCTTTTTGAGTGCATAAAGAAATTCACATTCTTAATCAACCTCAACAAGTGCAACATCATCATCACTATCTAATTCTTGACAAGTAGTTTCTATAGCAATGAATGAAACTTCATTTACATCGCATTTAAAACTACTAGATTCACTATCTAATACATCAGCAATCAAACTCTTCTTCTTCTTCTTAAGAACTTATTTTTGTTATAGAATTTATTTTTACTTGATTTCTCTTTCTCATCTCTACTTCATCATGACTATTATAAAGAGATTTAGATGCAAAGTGTCATATTTTACCACAATTGAAGCATTTTAAAAGAAGTTTACCTTTGTATTTACCTACTCCTTTATTTAATTTCCTTGATAAATGCGCTTCAAGAACATCAAGATCTTTTGATTCTGAAGAGAGTTGCTTCATTTTATTTTCCACCTTGAATGCTACTTCTTTGCTTGTGGATTCCTACTTGCCAAACTTTCTCATTTCATAAGCTACAAGTGCTTCATGAATATCTTCCATTGTATACTTATTAATATATCTAGTTCCTTCTATAGAACATATATTAGAATCAAATTAATTAGGAAGAGATCTCAAAACTTTCTTTACAACATCAATATCATCAATTTTTTCACCAAGTCCTCTTATGCCATTTACAGTTTCATCTATCTTAAGGAGATTGTTTTCTACCTTTTCATCATTGCCCATCTTAAGGTCTTCAAATCTTGATTTCAAATGTTGTATCTTGGCTTCTTTAACTCTATCATTACCATGAAATGTGTTTTTTAATTTGTCCCATACTTCTTTAGAAGAACTATAATGTATTACCTTAACAAAAACTTATTTAGATAAACTATTAAGTATAGCAAATTTAGCTTTCATATTAGTTTCATACTTCCTCTTTTCATCAAGATCTATAGGTAAAGTTCTAGGAACTTTATAACCATTAACAACTAAAGTCCAAACATCAGCATTAATAGATAACAAAAAATCTTTGCATCATTACTTCCCAAAAAGCATAATCTGGTCCATCAAAAATAAGAACCTTAAAAGAACTATCTTGAGCCATAAAAGATAAGTATTCTACTCAACCAAAATATACCCAAAGTTGTCAAACTTGATGTAGGGAACCTTTCTTTGATACCATTTGTTGGAATATAAACACCACTAAGAGTGGGGTGAATCTGTGGTTCAGAATACTTTTCAAAACTTGTAACAATTACAAGTTATAAAAATTTAACACATGAGCAAGATAGTTAATGAATAACAAAGTGACACAATATTTTAATGTGGAAAACCCCTTAGGGTAACCACTTTGAATCTAAAACTTTATTGGCCTCTTGGGCAAATCTTTTAGAGCTATAACTCTAGGAAGCACCAACACCCTGTTTTAGAAACACCAATCCCTTACACCTGAAGCACCAACACCCTGTTTTAGAAACACCAATCCCTTACACTTGAAGCACCAACATCCTATTTTAGAAACACCAATCCCTTACACCTGAAGCACCAACTTCCAAAATGAACAAATGAGATATAAAATTAGAGGATCATCTTTGTCACAACACAAATCATGAATCACTAGTTTCAACTTCTTGTTGAAAACATAATGCAAGATATACTTCTATTCTCCACAAAACATCCAATATCCAAATATATTTTCCTTTTCCATTAAAAGATCTGATCAAATACTGATATGAATGAATGAAGAAGAAATATATAACCCTTCTTCTATCTTTGATAAACTTTTCCAATAAAAATAAAATCAAAAATATGAAAATAGAAACATAAAGCATTACCCTCTTCTTTGTTGTTAAAAATATGCCTACAAATTGTTCAGTCTACAAGGAATTCCACACAAATCCTGCAACTTCTATCAAAACAACCTATTGGATGTTTTAGAGGAATGCATCCTCTACTTATAAACCAAGAAAGTTGAAATTTTTGAGGCAGGTACATACCCCAAACTTTCCCTAAACCAAATTTTCTCAAAACTACTAAAATTGTCATAACAATTTGGTAATTGTTTCTTATAAATAGACTTATTCTCTTTCCATACATGTGTTATGCAAAAACTAACAAAGACCCATTTTAGCTAACTTGGAGACCTTTCCAAAAAAGTATGATAGTTGGGGTCTATCTGATAAAAAACTTTTTGACTTTCTCATAGACTAAAACTATTTTTTTTATAACCATTATCTAAACCAATGTGAACATTAAGTGTCAATTGTTTAATACTTAAGTGTTTTTCTTGAATATGTGTTGAACAATATTTAAGGAAATCAAATAAGATAATTACATGATATTAGCCATACCATATGGTCATTATAATTACATTATTAACATCAACGACAACAATCAAAGACTAAATACCAAGGGTTCAACAAGTTGTTGGGAAAGGAATGTTAGGTTAGAGACCTAGTCTAGCCCTTTTTCCCACTACTCTTGCAGATTTCCATAAGGTTGGTTTGGAGTTGGCCATGTTTGTGGACTTACCTTCCTCTTCCCCTAGTGCCGAAGCTTTTCCATCATCAACTTTGGAGTCACTACTTGCTCCTATTCCTTCACTTGGGTTTCACTCTTTTCCTCTAGTTTCTATGGTTTCCCCTTTCCCTTTTCAAGCTCCCCTTGTTCCTTCTCCTCCTACTTCCATTTTTCCCCTCCCCCCTTCCCCTATCCTCTTCCGTCACCTGCTTCTCCTCTTTTCCTCATGGTTACTGTTGTCACTTAGGTTTGCACCCTTGTCCAAGGCCTATGTGCAAGGACAACCTAGTGAAACATGGAAACAACCTCCAAGCTGTGGGACTTGAACTGCAAGGTTGAGTCTCCGGAGAAGGTTGGCTTCCTCTTACTATCAGAGCGCACCTAACTACTCTTGGAGAGGAAAAGGGAGAAGGAGAGCACGAAAACAAATCTACCTAGTTCTAATCTAAGGAGGTGATGCACCAGAATAGAGTGTTCAGACCAACCTCTGCCCATACATGTGCTACTGAACCAGAATGAAACTAAGGATATACACATCTAGACTTGCTTTAATCAAATAACCACATACAGATCAGAAAACCAAGATGAATGACACAAGGAAGAAGTTCACTTATATATCATTCACAGGCTAGCAGAGATACAGTCATGCAGATTACAGATTTCCACAAAACAATGGCACAGGCAAAGAATTCTTGCACTTTAATACCAATAGCTAAAGGAGATAAGTGGAGAATCAAACAGTTCAGAGGCATAGGGGAATTTTCACTAGAATTGCAGAGAAATAGCAGAGGAAAATTAGAGAGAAGGTCCCCTCACAAAAACTACAAAATGTGCCTTTATAGTTCAGGCATAACTGAGATCTTTTCCTGCTGAAATGACTTCGCAGCTACCTACCATTAAGTCCTGCGGAGGACAATCATGGGGATCTGAAGAAAATTTGATCTTGCACCAAATAATGCCCTGAGAAGACAGAAACGACACCATAACTGTGCTCTGACCAGATAGATGGATCGACTGAGACGATAGAGTGTCTCTCTTCATTTCGCATTCATTTTGGGTAGGTTAAGATCGATCATGAAGATCAAATCGCACAAAAAAATAGATCGCCTTCATTTTTTTTGGTTCATGAATCAGCGGGGTCAGAAAGTCAACCTAGTTTCACAAGCCAACTAGGCCATGCAGGGCAATCGCTTCTTTTCATTCTGCTACCTCGGAAGTCCTCTGCGCTTGACCTCCTTTTATTAAACTAACCGCACCACCCTTGAACTATTATCATTAACTGTGATGATCACAAACCTAACTGCGACACTAACTGCCAGCCGTTAACCGTCAACCCTGGACGAGCCAACGAGACACGTGTCAACAAGGCACTATATCGCCATGGTATCCACCATGTAGCTTTCGATGGTGAGATAGCACCAACCGTTGATCGGCCTTAAATCTGACGATCGAGAAGACTCGTTGTACCACTATACTGTTCTTACCCCAGGCCCATCATACCTGGTGCCATCTCAGCATCCACACCACACTCGAATGACACCTGGCAATACTTGACAGACATACCTTGGCGAGACCTAGCCCTGCTGATCCATGTGGCGAAAGGGCACTATGTCACTATGGTAAAGATCGTGCAACTTCACCATAGTGAGATGGCGCCATCCGTCGATCTAACTTAATCTAACGATCGTGAAGACTCGTCATATTTCGCACTTTGCTCCCCCGCTTTTGGGCCTGCAAAACGCTGTCAACACACCTGGCATCACCCCTGAGGTTTACGAGATAACACGGCCCCACCTGACACGTGTCACTGAGGTGCTATGTTGCCATGGTAAAGACCGCGCAACTTCAGCATAGCAAGATGGCGCCTATCGTTGATCTTAACTGATCTGACAGTGAGCAAGATAGATCATCCCCCTCAGTGCATCAATGAATAGGAATTGGCCACGTACCAACTGATGAATCCTCACTGACATCTGATGGAGCACACCTGGGACTCACCGGACACGCGGCAGAAGGGCACTATGTCGCTATCATATTCGTCGTGCAACTTTCAAAAAGTGACATAGCACCAACCGTCGATCTGCATCGATCCAAGGGTGAAGAAAGCTGTGTGAAACATCAGAAGATGGTGGGTCCAACCCTGTTGACGTCAAGGTCCACCGAGCTGGTAATGCATCAGAACTTCAATGCGACCACCCCTCCATATCACCCATGGTTCCACCATGTCTTTGGTCGGTCGGGCGCTATGTTGCTATCGAAAAACTCATGAGTTTTTTGATGGCGACATGGCACCCCACCGGCATTTCTCATCTCCGGCCCGTGAAACTGACTGCCCATTGTGAAACTTTTTCAACCCGCCAAAGAACCTTGGATGACCTGCAAACTGGACCCATCGGACATGCATCGACAGGGCATGATGTCACTATGCTATCCGTCGTGCAACTTCTAAAAAGCGACATAGCGCTTACCATCGATCTCCTCAGGTCTGATGATGGAGAACCTGCGGGCTACAGAAACCATGTTATAAGGCTTGATCACTTAGGCATTAAAATAATATTAACTCTTGTAATTAGTCGTTGAACAGGCTGGACGTTTGAAATTCAAAACTTGGCGGGGCGAAAAAAACTGATAACAATTACCTTCCTACAACTGCCTCCCCTATTTTTTCTCCCCCTACTTCCTCTCCTTCGTATTCCCCCTGCCCCCACCCTTCTTCTCTTTTAAAGATTCACAAGTCTATAGATTTTGGTGTTCATCCAAAGCTGGGAATGCACTCAATTTGTGATCAAAGATAAAAGACAACAAATAAGGAAGTTGTGAATGGGATTCAAAGAACTTTCGAGCAGTTATGCTCAATTTTCCATCCTTGTTGATTGTTGTCTCTTAGAATATTAGGAGTACTTTAATAACCTCCATTAATATATTGTGGTCAAGAATCTAATTAAAGATCTAAATCCCAACATAGTGTTGCTCCAAGAAACCAAAATTTCAAGTGGAGCTTTTTTGGCTAATAAGCTTATTTGGTCTTTAGTGCAAGTCATTGCCATGGATACTAGTGGTGCCTCTAGATAACTTGCAACTCTTTAGATTTAATTGACTTCTTGTTTTATATTGGTACCATTGAGGGCAAGAATGCTCAACATATTTCCTTCTCCCATTTTTAGATTGGTTTGAAGTGGATCCTGACTAATGTTTACTCTCCTAATTCTCTAGTATTCTCTTTCTCCCCTAGGCTTTTTGAAAATAAACTTTCTTTTATGGTTCTTTCAAGGGTAATCCATGGATTTCTACAAATGGTCAAGTAGTTTTTCATTAGCATGGTTTAGTTTCTTTCTTATTTTCTTCTTCTATGGGACACACACTAACAATGAGATGTATGCTCATGTCTTCTTTTGTTTGTTGCTAAAGCATGCTAGTCAAGATGGAAAAAAGTTATTTGTAAGATAGATTCTATGTTCTAGGATATTCTTTTAATGAAACTTTGTATAATCTTCCTTGGCAATTGGATTTTGATGTTGAACAAATTTTGTATCAGGTTCCTAATTTAAGTCCATTTATTTTTATTCTTATTGATTAGGAATGAAATATGACACACTATTATTTGGCTCAATAGGTCAATATTTAGGAAGAAACTTGAGAAAAGAATAGAAAAACTATACTCTTCCAGTGTAAGTAACTTGGTAGAAATTTGAGATTGTGTTTGTTATGGATTACACGAGATTTTTTAAATATATTTATACTTGAACGTATCTCCATAAATAAATAAAGTTGTTATAACTTGCATTCCTTTTCATGGTATTTTCCTCCTACACTTACTTTTATTTCAAATATAATTTATCCCAATAATTTTTATTTACTTAAATGCTATTACTACTCATATTTCATATTAAATTAAAAATTAACATTAAATTTATTTGTGTATGTGTGTATTATGAACACACTAAGGCAATAATAATATTTTTATATAGTAGACTTGTTTCCTCTCTTCTATTCTATTTCTTCTATTCTATTTTTAGTTTTTCCTCTTCCATTTATCTATTGTATTTTATTTTAACTATAGGTAGAGTGAAATAGATTAGATATTGTAACTTTATATTAGTATTATGTTCTATTTCATCTAGATTTTTTTATTGTAAGAACATTTCCAAATTCAATCACAATTCAATACATTATATTGTATGTGTAATTATCAATTTATAAAAGACAACTCATGAAAATTTATATAATTAGTTTGTAAATGTCAACCAACCATTATAACTTTTAGCAAATATTACTAAACTTCTCTTTTAAATTATCTTGCAACGCCGAACCATAATGACACCAAACCTTGTCGACTCCTCAATGCCTTCATTTAAGCGAAGAATTGGTTTTCCATATATTGATAGTGTCCCTATGTCCAATCCCCAATCAACTAAACGGTACCAAGCAGAGGGTCGATTTGACTCTGCTGATCTATGAACTAACACTTTCCATATTATTGAATTTGTGAGCAATTATAATTATAATATTTCAGTATTATATAATTTTTCATCTGATCTTTAAAAGAACTCGGTAGACGGCATGCTTATATTAAATCTTAAATCTTTTCCGTTTAAAGTGCTGCATATATCACATCACAATTATCCGTCGTTATATATTAAAAAATATACAACTCCAATCGAACAGCAACTGGCTCATGGTCCGCAGCCAGTCAATAATTATGACACATAACTGGGTCGTATCTGTCAGCCAAAAATCTATGTTCGAAGCAGATAAGGTTAAGAAATTAATTTGGAGCTAAGAAAATCTATCTGTTATGAAAATCTGAAACTAGAAAGTTCAAATATCTCTGAACTCGTACATGTTAGTTATTTATTTATTTGTAATAAATAAGACGTCTTCTGTTTTGATATTTGGGCATCACATCAGCGCATCGGAATTGGGAGACGATAAAAACAATTCAGACCATGAGAACAAAGATTTTGGCAGATCAGGAAGCTTATTTCTATCTAAAAGTTCATTGATTCTGATGGGTAGTGGACTTTGACATTAGCAATACCTATTTTTTGTATAAAACTTATTTAGCGCCCGTTTCCTCTGCATTTCAGCAACAATTATCATTACCAAGTTAACCATGAATAGCTTAGGATCAGCAAATAGTTGCTTCTCCGCCCCAAATTGAGCCATTTTTTCATTGAAAAAAGGACTAGCATGATTTGGTCCAAATTTTGATATTTTTCCAGCGAGACTCCATGAAATAAGTGGAATTATCCTGAGTATAGACGCCACATTTAAAATAATGGTTTGCACGTCCTCTATCATCAGCAACACCCTTCTCCTCCCCGTCGATATAAACATAAACTTTTGCTTCATCTGCATCGTGAATAACATTCAAATGAATCCACCGATCATACACATCTGAAGCCACAACAGAATCATTGTAATGCATCAGTTGCCCATCGTAAACACGTAACTGTAAAGCCGTTGCATGTACCGGTCCCGGTGCCCCGAAAACTTGCATGATGCATGTTCCCGACGTACCCCGCGGAACATAAAAATCCCCCTCGAATTGCCGCACTCCTGTTGTGTAGTCATATCCCTGTCAAACAAAATGCAAATCAAAACCAGTTAATACTGTGTGACCCTTTATAGTAAATTTGAGGGAGATCTTTGATCAACTGACAAACCGTGAATTGGATTTCTGTCCTGGGTTTTGTGTTGCTGTGATTGTTAAGAGGCTTATCGTCGTTATAAACCCACATTGTGTGGATTCCATCGACGAAGCTGTAGCGCTCCGAAACCTCCTTATCGAAGGGCTTTTGTATGTGGAAATTTGCACTGGTCAAATTCAGTTGAGTAAATCCTTCAGTTGGGTCCGCCGATCCAAATGAGACCCAAATCAGAAGCCCGCACAAAATCTGTAGCATTATCATCATTGCCTCAATCTAAGCATATTAATCTACATACAAATTCTATCAGATACACCCAGCTGCAGAATATTTAAAGGCCAAAGTAGACCTTGTAAACGTTGTTTGAGGAATACTTCGGCAATATTCGAGTGCTGATTAGATACGACATAGACCATTCACGGGAATCCAGAATCAATTGGAAGCTGTTAAATATAGTCTTCTTTGTAAATTATGACTTGCGAAATAGGAGCTGTACTTAACTATGACTTATGTTACATATAATATGACTTATGTTACATATAATGTAACTCCCGTCATTTCTGTGTCGTTTACAGAGCTGGCACTTATTTCCTGTCGAATACTTATTTAATTCGGTCAAAAGCAGTTGACACCATCAATCTTGTAACATGATAATGACTCCCACATATAAATAAACCTTTTATTAGCCATGGAACATTCAGCAGCGTGACGTTATCGTGGGAGGACACTTCTTGTCGTCGCTTTGTTTTCCTGTTATTCTCCTCCTAGTGTAAGTTTCCATCGTTGTCATGAAAGAAAATAATATCATTTTTGTAACCGATGGGTTTTTAAGATTTCTAATACAGCTACGGTTAAAAGAAGACAGAAGAAAAAGCAAAACAATTTTTCACACATACAAGAATGGATCTTTTATTCAATCAACTTTTCAAATGAATTGGATTTTGCCTAAATATAGAGGGTCTTTCACATTCATTACAGGCTTTCTATTGGTTCCCCTGTTTTTTAAGGGGAACACTCTGTTTTTAATGCAGATTCGTTCTTACCTTACTTAGGTGAACTTCCCATTGAAACGAATAATGTAGACTCACCTTGCTTTGACTGTGATTCTTGCATCTTTGTCCTTTGTACTGCAATATTTTCGCACTTCTCTGTTGTAAAATAATTTTTTAAAAATTGTCTAATCTTTTCATTACGACACACTTCAGTCCTCCGTAGCTTACAACTAGCACTTGCACCAATAGCAGGTGCAAGAATGCGTGGATAGGAATGTAAACAAGTGACGTAAGCATCAAAGTTTCCGTCTATTCTGTAATTATTCTTATCGCAAAATGACAACAGTAGGTATGGAGGAATTGTACTACAATTAAGAACTAAAGGATTGAAATATTCTTCATATAAATACTTCTATTTGGGTAACCTCTAGAAAAATGTTTTCTTGGTGAGATGAAATATTGATGTCTTAATATATTTGAAATTATGATTCTATTGAAAAAAAAAAAGAAAAACTTTCGAAAGAATTTTGGCTCTATAGATGTATTCCACTATTTGAGCGAGATGTTGAAAAACTCTTCTTTCACCATTAACATTTTGAGTCGAGACATCTTTAAAAATAACATATTGGTAAGTGTGTGTAAGCTACAGAATTGTTATAATGAAATAAAAACTTTTTAAGCAAGAATTCAATTTGAAAAATAGAAAAGTTGAATTTATTTAAAATAAGATATTAAAATAAAACTAAATTATATTAAATATCTTAATGATATAATTTTAACTATATTGCATTTTCATATAATCAATTTTTAAAAAAATTATATTAATAATGCGTGCATAAATAAAATAGAACTGAAGTACTAGATGAATAAATAATTAATTCTTACACATTAAATTTTGTTTTAAATAAAAAAATTTAAAAATAAATTATTTTATTTTATTTTAAAAGAATTTACATATAAAAGTCAAATGCAAAATAATTTAAATTAAAAAATTTAATTTTACATATAAAACATAATTGATATTGTTTTCTTAGTAAGGAAATGACTTAGAAATTTTTATTGTTTTATTAGAAGAATGTTTAAATGATTTTTCTATTGTCAAAAATTAGTTGTTTTAAGCTTAAGAGTTTTCATACTTAGACATGTGATTTTATTTCTTTTTAAAAAAAAAATTAATTCAAGAAATTTCTTTCTATTTTCTTGGAAATCTCAACAAGTAATTTTTGGAGAAGAATTTTTGAATCTAAAGTATTTAAATAATTTTTTATGATTATATGAAAAAGATTGATTCAAAATAACATGTTATTTGTAAGAAAATATTTTAAATATTTACAGGACATTTAGAAGCTACACAACTTAGTGGAGTCACTTTGCCTAATGATGACTCTTTCTCATATGCCTACACAAAGGAAAATTGTCTAAATGGCTACCTTCCAAATTGCTCTTGCACTGCATTTTCTTTCATTATCATCCCTCACAACCTTACCAAATATGGGTCGAATCTGGTCCACAAATCTTATTTGTAATTAAGAGATGTTGGTATGTATGGCAATAAATTAGAAATTGATAAAAGATCAAGATGAAAGTAGTATGCTCCATTTAAAGAAAAAATACATTACTGCAATTGATATTTTTTAATTTCTCTATAATTTTTGTTTCAAAATTTTGATTTTTCTCATTTCTTTTATTGGTGAGATCCACTAGAATCTTAGATAAATAGATTTTTTTAGTTTTCAAAATAAATCAAAATAACAAACTATTTTAAAAACCTTAAGAATGAATTAATTTTGAAACCTTACTGGTTAAAAGTTATTAGTCTTTGCACCTAAATAGTTCCACTAGTATTCCTGCCTGAGGCAAGAACTAATAAATAATGTATTTGAGATTTTAAATAGAGAAAGGTAGTTTAAGAAATGTAGGTAGGATTACAAAACCCAGTGAATGAAAAATTATATTTTTTAGTTTAATAGTGGCTTATCAATATTATTGTAAAATGTCATTACAAGCATATATACCATGTGATAGAAGCATTGTATGTAAGTAAAAGTAAGTGCGCCAAATTTGATAGTACAATGTTGTTGTATGGGCAAAACTTGTAGGATTTCTCATAAAATTTGAGTAGTGCTATTTTTTTGAGTTCTTTAGTAAATCTTGTGTATGACAAGTAAAAATGACTTTGTTCCTCTTGTTGCAACTAGTGAACCTATAAAAGAGAAGAAGATATTATTGTCAACAAAAAAATGGTATTCTTAGGTTAGGTAAGTGAAAAAATGAAAAGTGTATTGAGGACAAGGAGTGAAAATGAAAAATATACTAAATAAAAGTAAGAGCAAGAACAATTGAGCTTCTTCTTTCTTTCTAATAATATTGTCAAGGTTGTTTAAATCATTTTTAAAAAGTGCTCAAAAGAGAAGGCAGGTTCAATTTGAAGTCTTTGTAGGGATTTGACCCTATAGATGGTTGTAAAGGTGAGTCCTTGTCTTTCAATTTTACCTATATCAATGGTGGCCCACTCTAGGGTACATTTACCTCAAGTAATTGGATGGATTGGAATAGTTTTTGGGTTGTTGACATCCCATGGTGGACCATTGTAGATATCAAAAGTGACAATAACATATGTTGGCAACTTTGGAGGCTTAGAGGATGGGGCATATACAATGTCCTTTACCTCACCAAGAGATCCATTGAAAAGACCAACTTGTATCCATAGGTTTATGGTAAGCATGACACATTGGAATTTACATAGGAGAATGTCTTGCAAGAGCTAGTCATCTATATAAGTTTCAACATGTTTGTGTTGTGTATTTACAACTACACAGAGAGCAATAGGTGCATTTAGTTGTTTGAGTTTGTTTTAATTATGTAAACCAACTAGGTCATTAGTGGAAAATAAATGTATTGCTTGGTTGTAGTCCACTTGCTCATTTGATGGTAGGTGTTTATTTGTGTGCATCATTAGTAATTTCTAGTCATCCTTGGATGTTTCTACATTATGCATATTTTGTAATCCATTGCAAAATTTAATTTGTGTTGGATCACCACGGTCTTATCTAAAATCTGTTTGCAATAGTTACAATGATATTAAACTTGAGCCAAATATTTTGAGCTATTAGGTGTACTAAATAGATAGGTTTGTCCATAATAGGTGGATGCTGGCAAGGTCTTCAATTATAATTATAGATAGACCCCCAAAAGAAATGTGTTGTTGATGGGGAAATGCCCCACATAACCTTCAATCAATTTCAAGTAGCAATGTTGAGCCTATGAAACTCATCTCATAAAAAAAAAAAATTGATACTTTTCATGTCTTCTTGGAAAGTTGCTAACATTTTCCCTTGTAGAGGTTTCATTTCTCTAATTGGAATATTAAGGGTTGCATGTATATTAAACATGTTGATTCCTATTAGTGCAAGAAATAGGATTGGAACTAAGCCATATGGAGAATTATTTTGGACATATGTTTATATGCAATTAATTAGATATGACTTGTTCATTCCTATTGTACCTTACAAGAGCATGTAAAAAGGTTCAATATAACAATTCGCTATGGAGTGGTCTAAAATGAGTGAAAGGCCCAACTGTTGTTTAGGTGATAGCTCATAGTTGTGATTGAATTCATGTGTTGGGGGTGACAATCCTATTGAGGCATCTTAGTTCTATGAAAAAATTAGTTTGCATCTTCATGCAATTGTGAAGGAACATTGTGACCTTCCCAATTGTGGTTGTTGTCAAAATCACATTTTCCTAACAAGTCAAGTTCATTGAAGTTCAAATTATTGGAAAGGGTCATATGAGAAAGAAGGTCCCACTCATGCAATTGTGATGAGTCTTGTAGAGAAAACTCATCCTCACTTTTATTCTCTTCTCCCAAGTCATTTTCAGTTTGGTCTTTGCGATCAATATGCCAAACATTTTATTTCAGCAATGCCATGGTCTTCTAGTGACTAATAATTTCTTCTTTTGAAAGACCAATATTTGTTGTGACTATGCAGAATTTTTTCTGCAATAGGAGCTCACTCCAAAAAACTAGCTCAACATTTTCAGAGTCTTCAAGTGGAACCACATAGAATTGTGGGAAGACTTGGACAATTGCTTTGTCTTCTCTAGGTTCAATTTACACCCTTTTTGATTTGTAGAATATATATAAGATATAACTGAATCAATGAGTGAAAGTAGTTCTAAGTGTATGTTGGGCCCATTTACCGTTGCACCAAAAGCCATGACTATTAGTGAACATAGAACACCACATAATTAACCACCTGTGGGCAAGGGAGCACGTCGCATCACCCAACAATCTCCCCCTCGACGCGCATACCAGGCGCTTACGCGGGTCAGGAAGGCACCGGGGAGATTTGAACCCATGACCAGGCCAAAACCAGGCTCTGATACCAATTGTTGGGCCCATTTACCGTTGCACCAAAAGCCATGACTATTAGTGAACATAGAACACCACATAATTAACCACCTGTCGGTAGGGGAGCGCGTCGCATCACCCAACAGTGTGTAGGACAATGTACATGGACTTGTATCTAGGTAGATTGTATTGCATTTCCATAAGTAGTTGGTTTAATGTGATAAAAAAGAAATTCTGACATTGAGTGATATGAAATGCTAGTTGCAAATGACAAGAGGAAGTTTTTGTAACATGTGGCATGTTTCTTGAGCAAGTTGATATTGTGCTTGGAAGCAATTTTTGCCATGAATTTTTGGTATGAGTTGACAACATTATCTTGTTGGTTAACATCTAAAAAAAATCCTTGATAGCATATTAACACAACTCTCAAATTTTTTCTTTGAATTAGAAGTGCATTTGGCAATGTATATGAGAATAAGAAGTCATGAGGTGATAGGTTGGCAATCAATGTTTTCCCTCCATATAGAGAGCATATGTGGGTTATGGATGTCAATCCTATCATCATTTTGTGTAGGCTCATATGACTTGCAACCTAAATCGTCACAAAGCAATTGTGAATCATCACATTCTTTCCAAGGTGCTTTATATTTGCATTCTATTTGGTGGTCTTTTTTTTGTAAGAAAATCCACTTGGTTCATTTGATGTGTCATTGAAAATGATTAATCAATTCTTCATAGTCAATGTGTGGATTATTAGCATATATTTCATGTGTGTTAAGCAAGCATGGATCGTGTGTTGGGGCCCGACGAATAACATTTTCAATATCAAATTTGGATCGTGGGTTCCAAGAAATGACATATTAATCAAAAAATTCTTTGGCCTTTTTTACTTTGATAGGGTTTCCCCAGTTCAACATATCCATATTGGGTACATATTTTATCCAAATGAACCCATGAATGTGAGAAGACCCTCAATTTTTCCACTTGTAACGGTTCCAATAATTGACTGCGCCCATTACTTTTTCAATGACCTCTTCACGAAAGATTGTGAAATGCTAATGTAAGTATAATGGTGTTATATGGGGCTTCCTAATCACATTTTGTATGCATTATTTTTGTTTAGGTTGGTAAATGAAACATTTAGGGAAAGGACAACATGTAGGTTGGGTCATTTTGTGTTAGTTGTGCTTAATGTAAAGAATAATGTTGGAGAACCTACTTAGGTAATCAAATCTATTAGATTAGTTCGATGTTTATTCCAATATGAGCATGTACCTCACAAGGTGGATCCAAAATGCATCAATTCTTTAGCTAATTGACAATCTAGCACAATTTTTTAGTGGGAGCGGAGGTCTTCTATAGTAGAAGGTATAAATTATCATCCATTTTTCATTTGATAAACACTAAAGCTAGAGCTTGCTTATGATGGTGCATCATAAGGTTAAGAAGGAAGTATCTAAAGTGTGGTGTTAACCAAACCTGTCATCATGGAATCACATAAGGTGTAGAGAATATTCATGAAGTTGCACATCTCTTGCTTGAGCTTGAATGGGTTGTGCAGTTCTATTTGGGGGGTGTGTGCACCAAGTTGGTGTACAAAAATGTGGACAACCCCAAAAAAAAGAAAAAATTTCAATAACTCGATTGGGTTATTTAAAAGTGAAATGTCAGCCAAGCTTGGTGTCCAAGCCTAGCTATTATACTTTAAAATGCTCAATCAAGTTTTTTGAATTATATTATATAATAACCTAATTGGGTTTTGTAAACTATATATTGTGACGGTTGTCCACATTTGAGGGCATTTTTATACCCTCAAACAGAAGCAAAAGTGTGGATTGCAGAGGAGAACACCAAAACCCAATCGGGTTTAGCATAAAAAATAATTTTTGATTGCATTTTCATTCATGGTGCCCGAAAATGAGGTAAGTCTTCATTTTATTCGTCGTTTATGTATTTTTTTTAATCAAATTTTGTAATGTGGTTTTGTAATTTATAAGTTTTGTAATTTTTTTTAAAAAAATTTTATTATAGATGAATCAAGGAATCCAAGAAAACAAGGGAGAGAAGAAAGACCACCTCCTACACAATCAAACCCTCCACGCATCACGAAACAAAAAAAAAGAACACCACCCATTGTGACACAACCAAAAAACCCTCCAGCCATAGTGACACAACCAAAAAAATCCTCTAGTCAATGTTCCCGTTCAACAACCACCACCTCCTATAAACCCTTTATGCATACAATTACATTATTTAACTACTACATAAGAGGACCTCATAACCCACCTCTCACAAGATAGTGCTAACATTACCCAAATGGTCAATAGGTTGCCGTCATCTACACTTTCTCACCACTCAACCCTAGTGAATACACTTGAACAAATGGCCCAAGATGTAAATGAGGTGTCTAGGGAGGTTATGAAATGGGCTACATGGATTTTATGCCAATGGGTTATCATAATAGAAAGTGAAGGATAAAAACATAAAGAAAGGTATTATATGTTCTCTTTTTACTGATCCTATATCCAAAAACTCCATCTTACACACAACCAAAACTTTTCATATTCATTAGTGCACTCATGCTAGGATGAGATCATGTTTTTGGGATTGGTGGTATATGGTATTTGACCTACCACCATGTACTAATTATGAGGTGCCTCTATATGTTTTCAGAAAGCTATATTGTGAGTTCATCCTTGGCAAGAAGCCAAATTACTTTGACATCTATTACTTCCATGGTAGAGGGAAAAGTTCTGCATAGGAGACACTTGGGGCTTATAGGGTGGTACCACAACATTAGAGGAGACATACAACATCAAAAACTTTGCATCATGTTGTGCTCCCATCAATTGTAAATAATTCTATTGATTTATAGACACTTCATGTGTCTGCATCATTGACAAATGTTATCATTGAGCATGGCTCATAGTTAGGTGGTTTTCCTTCACCTATGGCATCGTGGCCATCATTAGATGCACATCTAGGGTCATCACAACTTGTGACAGCTCCATTATCATCATCTATGGCACCTTGGTCATTAGAGCCTATGATAATTCCATCAGCATCACTTGCACCACCAGTGTCATCTCTGCTTGTGTCACCTGTACCACTATGTTGGAAATCTGATCGAAAAAATCATTAAAGGAAGAAGATTGATTACAAAGAGGGAGATTGTTGATAAATAATGTTTTCAATAATTGTTTTGTCATTGATGTCAAACCTACTATTTGTTGGAATGCCAATTGCTTATAAGATCCAAGTACTATCACTTAGTTGATTGATGAAGAGGATTTAACCAACACGATGTAACAAGAGTACCTAAGGGAAAGCTTGAGTTATGGTTTTGTAAATGAAGTGCAAGGATCAATTAAGACAATGGTAAAATGATGTATTCATAACATACTTGAAGATACAGAGGTTGGCCACACTTAGAAACATTGGAGGAATAAGTTGCAACAAGGTTATCTGCAAAGCTTAACTAAGTTTATTAGTGAGTGTCGAGCAAGCTAGTTCAAGCCAAGTAGATTTTCAATTAGTGTCAAGCAGATGAAAAATCTAGTGTGTGTCGAGTGATATAGAAAGAGCCAAGCATGTTCAGGTGTCGAGAAAAGTAACAAGTGTTGAGCATCAAAAAACTTAGTGGATGCTGAATGAATCCATAGTAGGTGTCAAGCATTAGTAAAACATAGTTGATGTCGAGTAACACAATATGTGCCAAGCACTAGAATTTCAATAGTGTCGAGCTGCTACATTATTGGAAAATTCAAAGATTCACCAGATCTAAGCTAACAAGTTTGTTACCGTGAATTTTGTGAACTAGATGGAGGATAAGGATGATAAGCTGGTGGTACAAAATTTTATGTAAACCATTTTTGAGTGAATTCAAGAGGATTCTTCATGATGTTGCTAGAAGGAACAAGATATGGGTTAGATTCAATGAATTCTACCTAATCCATTCAAACTAAAATGAATGGAGGGAAGAATTGAGTGAGAAAAGAAATTCTAGACTTCTATTTAAGGAGTCATAGGCCAAGAAGTAAGAGTTCTTGGAGTGCCAAAAATGCAAAGTGGTTGAAAGGTGTCAAGGAGTAGACATTAAGAGGAGAAGGAAGAACAGAGTATAGAGACTCTGCTTTGATAAGTGATCATACAGGAGATTGTACTGATACATCGAGTATAGAGACTCAAGGAGACAAAGCTTGAAAGGAGAACAAGCTGTCAAAGTTGTAGTGACTGAAAGCCAGGAAATGTTATGCGCTAAACAGAGATCTAAAATCTACAAGTTAAGTCGTGAGTTGTATCAGGTCAAAACCCCTTGTTTTTACTCTCTAACAATTGTACAAGCTAGGGTAAAATTCTATAGACTTAGGTTGGTTTAACAGCCATTTGTAAATCTTTTAATAGGGTGGCATTCCAAGTGAATGTTCTAAAGTTCTCTAACCAGGCCCACTTTTAACAGGGTGGATAAATCCTTTAACTATGTCACATTTAATAATGTGTTGTAGCCTTTAACAAGGTAGGCTTTTTACAGGGCATCACTTCAGAAGAGTGAAAATTGAGTAGCATGTTACTGGTGGTTTTTTCCAAATTGGGTTTCCATGTAAATCACTATGTTATGTGTTGATCTTTCATGTGTTATGCTTGCATGTTGATTTACAGTAACTTACTAAGTAGGAGAGCTTAAGCTTGGATGAATGAACAGTTTTAAAGGCTTACTTTACTCGATGAAAAAGTTTTAATTGGACATTTGGACCTTGAATAACTGATTCACCCCCCTCTTAATTATTCAAAAGAATTTCTAACAATTGGTATCAAAGCCATTTGCTAATTTAGTTTAAAGGTACTAGAAGTAGGAAGGTCAAGATGTCCAAAAGAGAAGTTCACAAGCTCAACAAAGATAATTTTGCTGCATGGAAAAGCCTAATGAAATTGCACCTCGGATCGATAGGTGATTATGCAAAAACCTCAATTGGAGTGGAACATGTAAATCTAGCTAGACCCCTTTCTACAGATGATTTGAACAAAAGGATGGAGCATAATCAAGGAATGCTGGAGATTGCCTCTGCACTTAGCTATGTTGAATTAGATGACATCAAAGGATGTGATTCTACATTCAAGATGTGGAAAGCCCTGTTAGATATCTATGGAGGAGATTAGAATGTTCAAAAAGCAAAAAGAGAAAGTCTCAAAGGAAAGTTTGATAACATGAAAATGGAGGAAGGTGAGAATGTTGCTCAATATGCCTCCAGAATGAAAGAAGTGGTAAGTGCAATAAGAATTCTAGGTGGTCATTTGGAAGATGATATTGTTAATAGAAAATACTTAAGAACTCTCCTCCCAATCATTTCTATTAGATTTTCATCCATCCAAGAGCTAAGGTATGTCCTAGGAAATTAGCTAACTTTTGAAGGTATAGTGGAAAGACTTACTGCATTTGAATTGTCCAATTATGATAACTATAGACCTAAGAATCTTGAATCAACTTTCAAGGCTAAGCTATCATTAAAGATACTAAGGAGGTGAAATAAAAGAAGAAGAGTAGAAAAGGAAAGCATGCATCTAGTGACAGCAAAACAAATGAGGAAGATGTGGAACAATTGGAAGCACTATAAGCTAGAAGATTTCATAGAGGCAAAGGTAAATTCAAAGGTAAGCTACCTATCATTTTTTTTAATTGCAATGAAGTAGGACATATTGCTACAAGGTGTACACAAAAGAATAACTACAAAGAAAGAAACAAGTACAAGAACAAAAGAGAAGATGATAGCAGAGATTACAAGGACAAAGGCAAAAGATGCTACATTGTTGGAGAGGATTTTGATGAGAATAATGATGAAGTAATCTATGTAGCCATGAAGGATGAATTAGACAAAGATGAGGCAACAACATTGGTAACCTATGTGAACAAGAATGAAAAATGGATCATAGATAGTGGATTCTCACATCACATGACAGAAGACAAAAGTAAGTTTATTACCTTTACCCAATATGATGGAAATAGTGTTAGATTTGGAAATGATGCTCCATGTCAAATCAAAGGAAAAGGTTCTATCAAACTTACAGAGAAAATTTCATGTGATAATGTATACTATGTTAAAGGACTGAACTATAATTTCTTAAGTGTGTCACAACTAGGCAATGTAGGTTACAAAGTAGAATTTGGAAACAAAATTGCCAAAATTTATGATACTGATGGAAATATAATAAGAAAAGGTTAACAAACTAGGAGTGACTTGTTTTACCTAGATATGAAAGATGCAACCTGTCTTATTGTTAGACTTGATGATGTTTGGTTATGGCATAAAAGGTTGTGCCATGTTAACTTTGACAATCTGATTAGCATCAACAAAAAGAAGAAAGTCAAAGGTTTGCCTAAGTTGAAGAAGCTTGAAAACACAATGTGTAAATAATGTCAACTAAGAAAGTTGACCAAGTTAAGTTTCAAAAAAAAAACCTACACTTTGAAAGAAGTACTAGAGTTAGTGCATACTGACTTATGTGGCCCAATAGATGTGCAAAGCTACCAAGGAGACAGATACATAATGCTATTTGTGGATGACTACTCTAGGATGATGACT
Source organism: Cupressus sempervirens (assembly GCA_028749045.1). NCBI lineage: Eukaryota > Viridiplantae > Streptophyta > Pinopsida > Cupressales > Cupressaceae > Cupressus > Cupressus sempervirens. Next base: position 354,074,937 of record CM053792.1, on the reverse strand, counting down.
GATATGTTCTTGAAGCAAAAATTTGATGCATTTCAAATGTTTAAATGTTATTTGGCCAAGGTTGAGAAGGAAACAAGTAAAAGTATGAAGTGCCTAAGATCAGACAAAGGAGGAGAGTTTACATCAAAAGAGTTTGAGATATTTTGCAATGATAAAGGTATCAAAAGGAAAACATCAGCACCAAGAACTCCCCCATAGAATGGGATTATAGAGAGGAGGAATAGATCAATAATAGAGTATGCAAGAACCTTGATGATGAGGAAAGATGTTGCTCTAAAGTACTGGAGAGAAGTTGTAAGTACTACTATTTACACTTTGAATCGAGTACAAGTCAAGAAAGGAAAAAATCCAACACCTTTTGAACTATGGTATGAACACTCTACTAATGTAAAATATTTCAAAGTATTTGGTTGCAAATGCTATAATCTTAAAGATACTAGAAATGGAAAGTTTGATGCAAAGAGTGATGAAGGCATATTCCTTGGATACTCCACTAGAAGTAAAGCATATAAGTGTTTGAATACTAACACTAACAAGATTGTGGGGAGTGCAAATGTAAATTTTTATGAGCATGAAAAAGTCCAAGTTGTTGAATCCAAGAAACCAAAAGATTATAGATCTTTTGTATACTTCTATGAAGGAATGCCAACTAAAGATGAAGCGGCCAATCAAGTTGAGAATCAACAACAAATTTCAGTATTAGCTAAGTCACAAATAGTGAATGTCAAGCTATATTCAGAAGTTGAGTTGTAGAATGAAGAAAATACAATTTTTTATTCTAAAATCAGTACACATGAAAGAGATAACGAAATATAATGATGTGCAAAGTGAATCTGAAGCTGAAGGACCAAACATGGAAAGAAGGACAAAACCAAGACTATCCAGGTATGTGAGAAGACATCACCCTATAGAAAAAATCATTGGAGACAAGGATGCAAGACCAATGCCAAGGAATAGACTAAGGAATGAATCATGTCTATTGAGTAAGATTAAACCCAAATTGTGAAAGATGCACTACAAGATAATAATTGGCATAAAGCTATGGAAGAGGAGATAGAACAAATTGTGAAGAACAAAACCTGGACCCTAGTTCCAAGACCAACTGATAAAAATATAATTGGTACCAACTAGGTCTTAAGGAACAAACTTGATGAAAATGGTGAGATAACGAGAAATAAGGCCAGACTAGTCTGCAAAGGTTATGCACAAGAAGAAGGATTGGACTATGGGGAAACATGTTCCCCTATTGCAAGAATGGAAGGAGTAAGAACACTACTTGCATATGCATCTTAAAAAGGTTTCAAATTATATCAAATGGATGTAAAGTCCTCTTTTCTAAATGGTATACTGGAAGAGAAAGTGTACATAGAACAACCAGAAGGATTTGTTGATGACAACAACAAGGATATGGTTTGCAAATGGCATAAAGCACTCTATGGTTTGAAACAAGCCCCTAGAGCATGGTATGAGAGACTCCACAAATACCTTATGAAGATAGGATTTGAGAGAATAGATGAAAACAAAAACCTATACATCAAGGTAGAAAAAGGTAAAGATATTTTGATATCTAAAATCTTTGTTGATGATATAATATTTGGAGGAAAAGATGCTCTATGCAATGATTTTATTGATCAAATGAAACATGAGTTTGAGATGTCAATGTTTAAAGAGAAATCAAATTCTTTCTTGGATTGCGAGTACATCAATTGAAGCATGGCATATTTGTGACCCAATCAAAATACATCAAGGAGATACTCAAGACATTTGGATTAGAAGACTCAAAACTAGTCAGTAAACGAATGGTAATAGGACGTAAGTTATCCAAGAATGATGAGTCAGCTAAAGTGAATCAGACAATGTATAGATCAATGATTGGAAAGTTACAGTATGTTGTACATAGTAGACCAGACATCGCATTAGCTATTGGAATAGTGGTAAGATTTTGTGCTAACTCAAGAGAAAATCATTTGATGGCAGTAAAAAGAATACTGAGGTACCTAAAAGGAACTGATGACTTTGGCTTATACTACAAGAGGAGTGAAAATTTTGAGTTGAAAGCCTACATGGATGCAGATTAGGGAGGTAATATTGATGGTAGAAAATGCACTAGTGGAGGAGCACTTTTCTTATGTAAAAGATTGATTACTTGGACTAGTAAAAAGCAAAGTTGTACCTCACAGTCTATAGCAGAAGCTAAATATGTTGCTGCTATTATCAACTACACTAATATTGTATGGATCAAACATCTATTGCAAGGTATGAAGGAAGAGGTAACTAAACCTATGATACTCTATTGTGATAGCAAAAGTGCCATCAACATATCAAAGAATCCTATGATGCATGCCAAAAAAAAGCATATTGCAATTAAGTATCACTATGTAAGAGAATTGGTGGAAGACGAGCAAATAAGGATGGAATATGTCAACTCAAAGGAACAGATTGCTAACATCTTTACAAAAGCACTACCTAAAGATGCTTTTGAGTATCTTAGAAGTAAATTAGGGGTGATACCCCTATCCAAGGTTGTTTGAAGAAAGAGAAAGACTCCCTTGCATCAAATGAATTGATTATTGGCATATTACAAATTGATGTAGAGAATATTTACTTTAGGATCATGCCTGAAGTAATTAAAGTGTTGAAATGCCAAATCAATCACAAGCAAGGTGATAGAGGGAGAAATTGGAGTACCTACAAATGCTATACTTGCATGCCAAGATGTTGAAACAATAAGTCTTTGACATTGTTGTCAAAGAGGGAGAAGTAACATTAAACTGATCAACAACATTCAATTGAATAGAGGGAGAAGTAGTTGATACCAAAGTAGTAGAATGATACCAAAGTAGTAGAACATGAACAGTGGTTGTTCAAGATATGCAAAAGAAAATCATAGCTTAGAGGGAGAAAACAGTACAAACAAGAATCAATCAGAGGAAAAGAAGAACAAAAAGGGAGAAGACAATTTATCAGTAGAAGAATTCAGAGGGAGTCATAAGTTAACTTATGATGTTGATAAAATGAATAGTTTTGAATAAAGTTTTCTTTTTGGCATTTGATTTACTATTTTAACCTAGTTAGCATTTTGATAACTTGGTTGATTAGTTTGGTTTTCCATCAATGCCAAAGTGGGAGATTGTTGGAAATCTAATTGAAAAGATCATTAAAAGAAGAAGATTGATTGCAAAGAGGGAGATTGTTGATAAAAAATGTTTTCAATCATTATTTTGTTATTGATGTCAAACTTACTATTTGTTGGAATGACAATTTCTTGTAAGATCCAAGTACTATCACTTAGTTGATTGATGAAGAGGATTTAATCAACGCAATGTAACAAGAGTACCTAAGGGAAAGCTTGAGTTATGGTTTTGTAAATGAAGTGTAAGGATCAGTTAAGACAATGGTAAAATGATGTATTAATAACATACTTGAAGATACAAAGGTTGGCCACACTTAGAAACATTGGAGGAATAAGTTGCAACAAGGTTGTCTGCAAAGCTTAACTAAGTTCATTAGTGAGTGCCAAGCAAGCTAGTTTGAGCTAAAAAAAATTTTAGTTAGTGTCGAGTAGATGAAAGATCTAGTGTGTGCCAAGTGGTATAGAAGGAGCCAAGAATGTTCAGGTGTTGAGAAAAGTAATAGGTGTTGAGCATTAGAAAAACTTAGTGAATGCCAAGTGAATTCATAGTAGGTGCCAAGCATTAGTAAAACATAGTTGATCCTATGTAACACAGTATGTGTCGAGCACCAGAATTTCAATAATGCCGAGTTGCTACATTATTGGAAAAGTCAAAGATTCACCAAATCTGAGCTGACAAATTTGTTACCTTGAATTTTGTGAACCAAATAGAGGATAAGGATGATGAGCTGGTGGCACAGAATTTTATGTAAACCATTTTTTAGTGAATTCAAGAGGATTCTTCACGATGTTTCTAGAAGGAACAAGATATGGGTTAGATTCAATGAATTCTACCTAATCTATTCGAATTGAAATGGAAGGAAGGAAGAATTGAGCAAAAAAAGTAATTCCAGACTTTTATTTAAGGATTCATAGGTCAAGAAGTAAGAGTTGCTAGAGTGCCAAAATTGTGAAGTGGTTGAAAGGTGTCAAGGAGTAGACATCAAGAGGAGAAGGAAGAATGGAGCATAGAGACTCCACTTTGATAAGTGGTCATATAGGAGTTTGCACTGGTACATCAAGTATGGAGACTCAAGGAGACAAAACTTGAGAGAAGGAAAAGCTGTCAGAGCTATAGAGACTAAAAGCCAGGCAATGTTATGAGCTGAACAGAGATTTGAAATCTACAAGTTAAGTTGTGAGTTGTATCAAGTCAAAACCCCTTTTTATTACTCTCTAAAAATTGGTAAAATCCTATGGACTTAGGTTGGTTTAATAGCCATTTGTAAATCCTTTAACAGGGTGGCATTCCTAGTGAATATCCTAAAGTCCTCTAACCAGGCCCACTTTTAACAGGGTGGATAAATCCTTTAACTAGGTCACATTTAATAGTGTGGTGTAGCCTTTAATAGGGCAGGCTTTTCATAGGGAATCACTTCAGAAGAGTGAAAATTGAGTAGCATGTTAATGGTGGTTTTTCCCAAATTGGGTTTCCACGTAAATCACTGTGTTATGTGTTGATCTTTCATGTGTTATGCTTGCATGTTGATTTACAGTAACTTACTAAGTAGGAAAGCTTAATCTTGGATGAATGAACAACTTTAAAGGCTTACTTTACCTAATGAAAAAGTTTTAATTGGACATTTGGACCTTGAATAACTGATTCACCCCTCCTCTCAATTATTCTAAAGCATTTCTAACACACTAGTGTCATCTCTTCTTGTGTCACTTGCACCACCAATCTCATCCTCACTTGTGCCATGTACATCATCATCACATGCATCATTATAGTCTTCAGGGCCCAATCAACATTTTTGTTTTAGCTATCAGCTCATGTATGATGGGATAGATATAGAGTCATCTAAGGACAAAGTGTCATCTCATCCATGTGTACATTGTGAGCATACTTTTTATTCATACGGAGGTGTGGATTTCATACTCACAGATGATTTCACAGCAATGGTCTTTGGTGGAAAGGATACACAAATTTTCTTGTTTGAGTTTTGACATGATATTATTTAATCACCTAAATATTATAAAAGTTATAAAAAAAAATTATAGATCACTCTAGATTGATATGTGAACAATATGCAATGCAGGGTGTATTAGATCTCTCTCTCTCTCTCTCTCTCTCTCTCTCTCTCTCTCTCTCTCTCTCTCTCTCTCTCTCTCTCTCTCTCTCTCTCTCTCTCTCTCTCTCTCTCTCTCTCTCAATCTAACCTTGTGAAGTAGTAATACAAAACCTAATTGGGTTTTGTAGAACCTGAATGGACTTTGTAAAACTCGATCTAGTTTTATAGAACTTAATCAAGTTTTTAAAAACTTGATCGGGTTCTAAATGCATTTTTTATTTTCATAACCCAATCAAATTTATTTAAATCCACAAAACTTAATCGGGTAATGTCTTGGTGATAGCCTAGGAAAATGACCCAAAGGCTTGGGAGACTATTTTCCCTCCATTTATTTTTCCATCTTCTAAGATGAATTATTGTCTTTTTCTTCATCGGGTATGCTAATAGTGAAGTAGGTATCTCTAAAATCACCACCACAATCTTACACATCTTCTTAGCTTTCTAACCATATTATTTTTCTTTTTTTGGACAACATTAACATTATAAACTTTAATTACTTTTACCAGTGCCTTGACATTCCTCATAGACATATGTCTACCATGTTTTTAATAAATTTTGATATACTTAATCAAATTCAAAAAAAATTACATATTACTTTTCTACACTTGATTATATACACATTTTAAAAAAAAAATCTATTTTCAATTATTTTGATACAAGTTATGCTCAACACACGAACAAGTACCAAAATTTGAGGATGTAGTCTATTCAATAATTCATAACAAAAAAGATACTCATCATAAAATTACAAAAAAATACACAAGTCCTAGATATGACTCTTAACTATCATCCTACCAAATGGATATACAAAATACTAAGTATAACTATGTCTTTTGTGTTGCACACGAAAACAGCTATGTTATGTTTTCTTAAAAAATAGGAACTTCTTTTCGTGTTTGTAGGGGTTTGACCCACCTGATCTTATCCATTTTGTAAAAACTCTAGAAGTCTAGAAAGCAGATTCAGATTACTACAAATTATATGTTTTAAGAATCTTTTCATGTTTAGTGGATGACCCTCAAATTTCTCGACCATAATTAGATCCACATTTAGGGTCATCACAAATTGTAACAACTCCATCATCATCATCTATGGCACCTCGGTCATCAGAACCTATGATAACTTCATCAGAATCACCTACACCCCCAGTGTCATCTCTACTTGTCTCACTTGCACCACTAGTGTCATCTCTTCTTGTGTCACTTTCACCACTAATGTCATCCTCACTTGTGCCACCTACATCATCATCATGTGCATCATTACAGTCTTCAGGGCCCAATCAACATTTTTGTTTTAGCTATCAACACATGTATGATGGGATAGATATGGAGGAATCTAAGGATGAAGTATCATCTCATCCAAGTGTACATTTTGAGCATACTTATTATTTATATAGAGGTGGGGATTTCACACTCAAAAATGATTTGATGGTGATGGTCTTTGGTGGACAGGATACACAAGTTTTCTTTTTTGAGTTTTGACATGCTATTATTTAATCACCTAAATATTATAAAAGTAAAAAAAAAAATTATAGATCACTCTAGATTGATATGTGAACAATATGCAATGCAGGGTGTATCAGACCTCTCTCTCTCTCTCTCTCTCTCTCTCTCTCTCTCTCTCTCTCTCTCTCTCTCTCTCTCTCTCTCTCTCTCTCTCTCTCTCTCTCTCTCTCTCTCACATTCATGATCGAGTTTTGTAGAACTAATCGGGCTTTGTAAAACTTGATCTGGTTTTATAGAACCCGATCCAATTTTTTAAAACTCGATCTAGTTCTAAATGCATTTTTTATTTTCATAACCTAATTAGTTATTTGAATCCACAAAACCTAGTCGGGTTATGTCTTGGTGATAGCCTAGGAAAATGACCCAAATTCTTGGGAGACTATTTTCGCTCCATTTATTTTTCCTTTAGACATTTTTCCATCTTCTAACATAATTATTGTCCTTTTCTTCATCAAGTAAGCTAATAGTGAAGTAGGTATCCCTAAAATCACCAACGTAATCTTACACATCTTCTTAGCTTTCTAACCATATTATTTTTCTTTTTTTGGACAACATTAACATTGTAAACTTTAATTACTTTTACCAATGCCTTGACATTCCTCACAGACATATGTCTACCATTTTTTTAATAACTTTTGATATTCTTAACCAAATTCAAAAAAAACTGCATATTACTTTTCTACACTTGATTATATACACATTTTAAAAGGAATCTTCTATTTTCAATTATTTTGATGTAAGTTATGCTCAACACATGAACAAGTACCAAAACTTCAGGATGTAGTCTATTCAATAATTCATAACAAAAAATATACTCATCATAAAATTACAAAAGAATTCAAAAGTCCTAGATATGACTCTTAACTATCATCCTACCAAATGGATATACAAAATACTAAGTATAACTATGTCTTTTGTGTTGCACACGAAAACAACTATGTTATGTTTTCTTAAAAAATCAGAAACTTCTTTTCATGTGTGGAGGGTTTGACCCACCTGATCTTATCCATTTTGTAAAAACTCTAGAAGTTTAGAAAGTAAATTCAAATTACTACAAATTATATGTTTTAAGCATCTTTTCATGTTTAGTGGATGACCCTCAAATTTCTCAACCATCATTAGATCCACATTTAGGGTCATCACAACTTGTGACAGCTCCATCATCATCATCTATGGCACCTCAATCATTAGAGCCTATGATAACTCTATCAGCATCACTTGCACCCCCAGTGTCATCTCTACTTGTCTCACCTACACCACTAGTTTCACCTCTTCTTGTGTCACTTGCACCACCAATGTCATCCTCACTTGTGCCACGTACATCATCATCACATGCATCATTATAGTCTTCTTGGGGCCCAATCAACTTTTTTTTTAAGCTATCAACACATGTATGATGGGATAAATATGGAGGCATCTAAGGATGAAGTATCATCTCATCCATGTGTACATTGTGAGCATACTTGTTATTCATACAGAGGTGGGGATTTCACACCCACAAATGATTTGATGTTGATGTTCTTTGGTGGACAGGACACACAAGTTTTCTTGTTTGAGTTTTGACATGCTATTATTTAATCACCTAAATATTATAAAAGCAAAAAAAAAATTATAGATCACTCTAGATTGATATGTGAACAATATGCAATTTAGGGTTTATCATCTCTCTCTCTCTCTCTCTCTCTCTCTCTTCTCTCTCTCTCTCTCTCTCTCTCTCTCTCTCTCTCTCTCTCTCTCTCATGATCGAGTTTTGTAGAACCAATTGGGCTTTGTAAAACCCAATCAAGTTTTTTAAAACTTGATCCAATTCTAAATGTATTTTTTATTTTCATAACCTAATTAGTTTATTTGAATCCACAAAACCTGATAAGGTTATGTCTTGGTGATAGCCTAGGAAAATGACCCAAAGGCTTGGGAGACTATTTTCCCTCCATTTATTTTTCCTTTAGACATTTTTCCATCTTCTAAGATGAATTTTTGTCTTTTTCTTCATCAAGTACACTAATAGTGAAGTAGATATCTCTAAAATCACCACCATAATATTACACATCTTCTTAGCTTTCTAACCATATTATTTTTCTTTTTTTGGACAACATTAACATTGTAAACTTTAACTACTTTTACCAATGCCTTGACATTCCTCACAGATATATGTCTACCATTTTTTTAATAACTTTTGATATTCTTATCCAAATTCAAAAAAAAATTGCATATTACTTTTCTACACTGATTATATACACATTTTTTTTTTAAAATTCCATTTTCAATTATTTTGATGTAAGTTATGCTCAACACATGAACAAGTACCAAAACTTCAAGATGTAGTCTATTCAATAATTCATAACAAAAAATATACTCATCATAAAATTACAAAAAAGTCACAAGTCCTAGATATGACTCTTAACTATCATCCTACCAAATGGATATACAAAATACTAAGTATAACTATGTCTTTTGTGTTGCACACGAAAAGAACTTTGTTATGTTTTCTTAAAAAATTAGGAACTTTATTTCATGTGTGTAGGGTTTGACCCACCTAATCTTATTCATTTTGTAAAAACTCTAGAAGTTTAGAAAGTAGATTCAAATTACTACAAATTATATGTTTTATGCATTTTTTCATGTTTAGTGGATGACCCTCAAATTTCTCATCCAAGTTTAGGTTTACCTAATTGTAAAAAAAAGGTGTCCACTTAGACCCCCCTTTTTGTACACCATCTTGGTGCATTTCCCCAAGGAATAGAGTTGGAAATTCCATATCAAATAATACCTTAGTGGTGTGCTCATTAATAGGCATTAAACTAATGTGGGTCCAGTCGAGTATGGTGTTTGGTTCATGGTCAAGGTGCAAAGATTCCTTAATGATTTGCAACCCACATTGTTTGTTTTGTAGACTGACCATAAATGAGGTAGAATTTTGTGTGATTAGTTCATGGTCAATAGTTTTATTGTCAAGGTCATTCTTGGTTGAATGTGGCTCTTCATGTTCACTATGAAATGAACGAAGCATTTCAGAGAGATCAATAGTAGAATCTTGAGTAGCAATAATGTGGACTCATCTATTAGCACATCATTCTAGTAAGGATCATATTTTATCTTGTATTGGATTGTATTGTGAAGATGACTTTTACATACATAACAATCATGATCCTTTCCATGTGTATTAAGTCTACGAATTATTAAAATATCCAATTCTTGAAGCCTATGTGGCAATAACACATGCCCATCTAATGGTAAAGTGTATGGAGTTAAAAGTGTACAAATGCCAAAAAAAAATTGAATCACACAATTGTATACAAAACAAGTAGTACCTTCATTAGATGCTTTAATAAAAACATAATTAAAAGTGTTATCTCTAGGTCTAGTGTATGTAATAAGTTTTGAAGGGGTCTTCAAACCCTGTACATAGATAGAAGACATAGAAGTGGAAAGAATAAAGAGAGTAGGGAAGAAGAAATAATTAAAGAGGTACATATAAATGTGTGTAGGATAGAGGTGCTAGGTAGCACATGGAAGACACAACCAAGGAATACCTTGTAATAAAATGTTGCTTTCATCAGTGATACCAAATTTGTTCACATCAACAATTGTTGATTTCAAACTTGATTCATTGTTGTATATTTTCATGTGGTTTGATAGGGTAAAATGGAATTGATGGATTTTTAGATTTTAAATTAAAAAACTCAATACAATATTCATTTTCATGGTTAAATTGTAGCATATATAGTTTGTTTGTAGGCATCCCAATGAGCTCTTTTGTAGCCTCAACAAAATTTGTTTCCCAAATACCACCTTTGGGGTCTTCAATCTTGACTTGATGTGCGTATCTATAGTTACACTCTAAAAAAGTAGCTAGACACTTTGAACAAGACCAATTTCCATCAAAAAAAAATTTCTACTCTTTTTTTTCATTGTTTCCCCCTAATTTCATTGGGACAAGCTGGATAGTAGGTAGTTTTGGTCTTAATGAAAACCAAGGTTTCTCTAACAATGCATTGTACTAGTTGTAATGAGCATGAAGGTTCTTGTTTGATAGATGAGATGGTATTTTTCTTTAAGATGGTGGATGACTCTACAATGTCTATTTTGGGCATGAGGATTTATGGCACATTTGATTCAAACCAAGATAATAGTTGTTTTGTCTCATCGATATCAACATTGATATACAATTGGGATGTTGCCAATGTATTCACCACCTTATCGTTGTATCCAATGACATGGCCATTTTTTATAGCAATAATAGTAAAATTTGTTAGATGGTACATTTCTTGTGGTTGAGTTCCTTCCTTTTGGGTCATCTTACCCCCACAAAGTAATAGTTATAGTGGATGAAGACATATCTATAAGTTTGAGACTCCACCTAAGGACCTCAGGTGCATCAAGTGCTTTTGTGTTTTATTATAGAGGAAGGATCAAACACATATGATGATTCCAATGAGATCAAGACAACAATTAACATTCTAAGGCAAGATATCTAGAATGTGCGTAAATGAAAAATGTAGTGTTGGAATTAAGTGATCATCATCACAACACTCGACAATCATCAATCAATATGATTTCTATATCACTGTTAAGCTTATTATAAAAATTGTTTGCAGATTTGACAGTATCATGAGACAATGAATAAACACTTCTAGGTTGAATATATTGGAATGGAGGTCTTCTATTTCATTGAAGCAAGTAACATGAACTTCAGGTCTTTCATTGTTAGCCATATCAAAACTAAACATGTGCCCATTTCCTTTTTTTTTGTTGAAGTGGTGGATGTCTTTCTTTACAGTAAAACAACCTTGTATCATCCACTGTGGATGTTCGAAAGGATTTAAGTTGAACTAACAGAAGAAATAGTAGTGGGGGGAGGTTTTTTTAGTAGGGATGCATGCAAACCAAACATCAACTTTAGATGAATTCTTGGAATGGATGCGAGAAGCTCTTTTGCATTTATCAATGTATCTAAAGAAGGTCATTCCTTTTCTACAAGTTTCTCATGTTCTTTAAAGAAGAAGGTGGGGTCACCAATTATTGCATGTGTCGTAGAGGAGACCAATATTTTGGAGACTACAATCCACCTACACAATAGAGAAGATTTATATATTAAGTATTTTGTGTAATTGGATGGCACAACAACAATGGTATATTGTAAGAAAGATTCTACAATAGTGGCTTACATTGAGGAAAAAATGGTAGGAGTAGTAAATGCAATAAGTTGGACTATAATGCCCTTTTGAATTTGTCATGTTGTGACAAGTTCATTAGAATTTCTTGGCAAGGTATCTTTTTGTAAGTGGATCCCATCAGAGAGCTCTAACTTGTATCTAGTTGTCAATTGAGTTGTATGACCAATTGGTGCAATTGAAAACTCTTAAAGAAATATATGCCCATCTAAGTTTTCATTATTAAGAAGTGTAATAGCATCTTGTTTCAATGATGGAGACATAACTAAATGGAGTGGTACTTAACCTATTTTTGGTGTAGAGGTGCTAAGCATATTTTAGAATAGAAACACAAAAAATATGTTTTCAATATTAAGGAGCATGGAAGCAAAGAATATAATGCAAGGATAAGATGTTTGTAATAGACATATAACCACAATAAGACTATTATAAAAGTAGAAGAGTATGAAATCAAAGGTGATAGAAAAATGTTAGGTTGTTATAAATAAAATAAGATGGATGAATGAATCTCGGACCATTATTTCTTCTGTAGACATGTATGAAAAAAAAATTAAGAGTTGAGCTTACATAAGTTGTAAGGAAAAATAGAGCAAAAGATAGAAAGATGCACCTTCATGCAACAAGTAGATAAGATTATACATTGTAGAACTTGTAAATGATAGATACGTTAAATCCTATAAATACGTAAAAGAGTGAAAGCAAAGTTAGATAATAGAATTAAATAGATGCACATTTGCAGAAACTAGGCTCTTGTAATTTAGGTTATTAATATTTGTTAGTAAAGAAATATTTTTATAAAAAAAAAAATTGTCATATCATTAATTAAAATTTATTAATCATAGGCAAGAGCATACAACACTGGTAAATTGTGTCTCTTATCGCAGAGGTCTTGGGTTCAAATTTACTTGAACATAATGGTAAATTGTGAGCCTCTTATCGATTGAAAAAAGGAAAAAAAAAAAAAAAAGGAAAAAAAGGAAATTATTTTTAAAAAATTGGTATAAAAGTTAGGTATTCAATTAATGTTTAAAATATATTACTTATATAACTAAAAAATATGTACAATTTATGTCTCTAGTGTATTGTTGTAACTATTTAGAAAAATAATAGAGGTTTAAATGAAATAAATTATAGAACAACCACAAAGAACATAGAATTATGAAAAAATAAAAGGTAAAAACTATTTATTTGAATAGTCCAAAAAATAAGGTTTAAAGAGAATTTATTTGAACAATCTAATAAATAATTTTTAAAGATTATATTTATTTGAATAGACCTATTTTATTATATTTACATTGAGGTATGGATAAAAATATACATAATTGTAAAAAAAATTAATAAGTTAACAAAAATGATATGAAGAAACCTATGAGCTTAAAAAAAATTAAATTTAAATAGTAATAAAACAATTTCAGTATAGTTTATTGTAATATGAGAAAAAAATATTATTATATTAAGAGTAGCATTTAGTTTCTATGCAATATAATATAATATAATATAATGTTACAATTTTCTTAAAAACAAGTAATTAACAAGAGCACACCAATATTCATCTATATTTCTAGGATATAGTCATTTAGGTTGTTTAGGTCATTAAATCTTATTCCAGAATGGCCTGCTACCCAGAAATCAAATATATAAAAATAGAGAAAGTATTTAATAGGGTAGATTTTATTTTTTAATATATTTGGAAATAATCAATTTATGACACTCTTACCAAGAGTTTATAATAATTGATATACTTTCTTTATGAACTAAGTAGACATAGATTTTATAGCAAGTGTATGAAGAGGAATAGGCCAATCTATTAGACCCCCAAAAAAGGCTTTTAACGGTGAATAACATAACTATATCATGAGTTTTTCAATGGTTAGTGTCTATTTCAATTTTGCATATGATAAATCACATTTTCATTAAATACATAACACTTTGTTAAGCATAGTTGAGGTATTCCTAGAATGCACAATGAATGAATAGAGCATTGCCTTGATGATTATGTTCATCAGCATCCATTCTCCTCAGGTAAGTATAGAATCCTTCACATTTAACATAATTGGCACAAAAATTCTCAAGCATATCATGTATAGCCAAAACTTTGAATTCTTTGACATCACATGTACACCCACTTATTACATTCAATTGTTTAACATTTAGTTGACAAGCAAGATTAAGAAAACTTGTGTAATGTTCAATCTCTGTTTCTGGAAACCCTTAGAAGTTGATGGATGAGTTTGAGGCAATTAACAAAAGTGGAATACTTATTTCAGAAATACTAATTGATATATCACTAATCTGGTCTTGAAGCGAATGATGTACCATGACCTAAAAATAAGTTGAAATGTTAAATATATGATGGAATATGAATTGTACATTATTCTGGATTTAAGGAGTGCAGTGGACATTAAAAAAATCACCATCCCCAAGCCATAAGCTAGACAAAATTTATAAGAATGTAGATCATTTTTACATAGTCTTGGCCAGAGAGTCTGGCTAGTAGACTTGAGTATAGAGACATCAAAAGGGGATATCAATAATTTAATACAATTTGATAGTAACAAATTTTATTTTGAAAAATATACATAGCAATATAAAATATATATTTAGAGTACTGAATGCTACAAATTTAGGTCATCCAACAAATGACACACAATACCATTTTGAACCTATAAGGCCATGAAAACCAAGAACACAATAATGATTGATCTTAAACTAATTTAGTAGAATGGCTCCCAATATAAAACTATGTATTCAATATGTAGGGTTATAAATGGGAATCAATTAATATGAATCACATAGGTAACTCGTCAAGTTCCCATTGAAATCCATAAACTTATCAATACTTGCTTTATCATATTACTTTCTTCAAATCCTCTTCATCAATCAAATTATATTGCAATCTAATAAATTAGCATAATGTATTACCAATAGATATTTGAAATCAATGAAAACATTGTTGGAATATTCAAATGTGGAAAGAGTACTTATGAGAGGGGGGGGGGGTGACTCAGAAGTACTAAAATTTGTCCTATAAAACTTTTATGTGGAAATAAATTGCATGCATGTAAATACATTAAGTAAACATGAAACTAACACATGCATCAATAACACATAACACCTGAAATTGGTAACCCAAAAACCCTCCGAGAATAAGAAGGTAAAACTGGGGTGGGGATGATACCCACAAAAATTACTGCAGCAATATTGTTTAACCACTTCTGATGGTTTGCCCTGTTAAAGGCCTGCCCTGTTAAAGGCTTTACACTGTGTCAATAGTGACCTGGTTAGAGGATTTACAAACACTTAACATGAAGTGTCACCCTGTTAAAGAATTTAATCACCTATCTCTAGGATCAATGAAATAGTTGTTAAGCTAACCTATCACCATAGGATTTCCATGCTAATACAATGGCTAGAAAGTATTAGGTAAAATGAACCTGATAGTTTACAATCCTTGATTGCTGAATGCTGGCTCTGTTCTGCTTCGTCTGATCTTGATCCTTTGTGATCTGATATCTTTCGCTTCTGAAAATAGTATATCAACCATTCTATATCTTCTCCTCTATATCATCATCTTCATCATCTCCTTCTCTATCATGTCTTCTCTATGAGATATTGTCTTCCTTATAAAGACATTCGAGGATTTAGGGTTAGGTCTGGATCTATGATCCATATTCAATCTTCATTTTCGCTTAATACTTATCTTTTGCTGATTGGTTGCATGCCTTTATCATTTTTCTTATTGGCTGCATGCAAATTACATAGGAAATATAAAAGATTCGATCTGATCATTAAATCCTTCGAGATTTCCTTATGTCGGCTGTAAAGACTATTTTCATCATAGTTTGTGCGATTCCAAACTCTTATGCTGATATCTTGGATTAGTCAGCTCCTGAAATATTTTTGTTGCTTAGCACATGTTGTTCTACTGAGTTACTCGGCACTTACACAAAACTGTGTTACTCGACATCTAAACTTTACTCGGCACTTACATTTTACTTGGCACCTACACTTTACTCGGCATTTACACTTTACTCGGCACCTACACTTTACTCGACATTTACACTTTACTCGACACCTACACTTTACTCGGCACCTAAACTTTACTCGGCATCTATTGCACTCAGCACCTATTCTTGATCTTGGTTAAGTGTATTGACACTCAGTTGTCAAAATTATTCTTTAAGCTAACAAACATAACAATTGATATGACTCTTCCACATAAATTGTCTCTCATATCTTTAGCATTATTAGTTAGGGCTAACAAACTTGATTCCATTGCTTTAGCTATTAATGTAAGCTTTGTATCGCCATAAGTTTGATAAGTCTCCCTTCTAGAGAAAATTCCAACTTCTTGTCCTCAACAAGATCTAAACTAAAATGTTGGCCCTACCTAAAGATTTGTTAAAATTGAGCTCATTGAGAGCTATCCCTTACCTAAAAATCCCAACCTAAGAGGTAAGAAAAAGGATTAAAATTTTCTTTTTACTATCCCAAAAGTTTCTCTTAAAACTAATTCTCTCGATTCAAATCCTTTTGAAAGAAAAACCCCTTGATATGAACCTAGACATAAAGAAAATACTAAAAACTAGTAAAGGGGCTTAGAAGATGAGTCATGAAATTAATGCTAATAAGGTAGAAGATGATACTAAGAAAGTCCAAAATCTAGAAGATTTGAAGTGAGACATGATTTTTGGGGTAGTGAGATCATCTCCTATGTTGATATAAGAGTTGAAAGGCAAAAACAATATGGAGGACGTGCTATTTGAAACTAATTTTGAATATGAACTAGGTGAAGGAAAATCTACAAAAAAATTTGAGGATTTTGACTATGAATGGGGAGAAGATGAGTCATGGGAGGAGGAAAAAGATAAATACGTGGATATGATAGTTATTAAGAACAATCTAGATGAAGTAGATTTTAAGGCATTTTCCCTCTATTATAGATAGAGATCAATATATGGAAAATACCCCTTGTTAACCCCACCTAAATGGTAAAGATGAACTCTTTTTCAAAAATTTAGATCCCCTATAAAAATAGAGTATTCACCTTGAGGACTCAAAAAAAAATCTATCATTACCAAAGAATATTTTAGCAATTTTATCTTCTCTTTGTGCATGTTTTAAATGGTCTTCTAAAGAAATATATCTTCAATGTGGTTACTAGTCAAAGTAGGATGAGAAAAATAAAAAGGTAAAAGAAATTTGATGTTCATAGTGATGAGGAAGTGCAAGACAAAGATAATGAGGACAAGATAGGTGAGATGAGGAGTATCTCAAGGAACTGGGAGATGATCACTAAGTTTAATGATAAGAAAGTTACTAATTCTTAAGGCTTATATATGCCTTTTCTTTTTCTCATTATGTTGGAATATGTTATTATTACTAGTCTATTTAGCATGTTTCATAGTTACTATTTTTAGGATAATGTTAAACTTATGAGGTTCGGCACATTTGTGTACACCCATGTGTTGTTAAACAAATACTCTCATTGGTACTTAATGTTATTTTTTATGAAAGGCTATTATGTGTATTGTTAATATAAGTGTTAGGTTAAAGTTAGATGCATATATATTTATGTTCTCTTAATTGATTTTGGGTAGTGCAAGTTTTGGGGGGCTTTTAACTATAATGGTCTTAAACTAGATCTTCTTTTACTATGATGAGAATTTTCTATGTTATTGAACTATGGGATTGTTACCCTTTTCTTTCTAAATTAGATAGAATTGATTATTCTGAATCTACACATTAACATTATCAAAGAATATTATGACAATGTTTATCTTATTTATCCTCACTCACTTGTCCTCCACCATGCTGTGACTAATATGATAAAAAAAAATCTATCAATACATTTTCACAAGAAATGTAGGGTTCTTGTACCAACTAATTTATACACACAATTCTCATAATCAACTTGTATTGTAGTAAATCACGGTAAACATCCAAATTAAAATTCTCTCCTAGCGAGGAAAAGTGTATTTTTGAACTCAATTCTTTAAAAAATTTAAAAGGAAATAAAACATATGTCTTTCTCTAAAAACTCATTGCATCATGAAGTAAATATTTATTGTTGTGAGGTTAAAAACTGTGTTCCTTTTAATTTTCATATCTATTTTATAATCACTTTGATTTATTTTAAGAAAATAGTGTGCAATCATCAAATATTTTCATGACAACAAAATTATAATATAGTCTAATTTATAGAAAATAATCAATAGAGGAAAAAAATCTTAATGAGTTTATTAATCATAAAATAAGTACATCTTATCGTCATGTAGAAATTACATAAGAAAAAAAACATTTTGTGCTAGTTTAATTGTTGATAAAATAGATATAATATGATCATTGACCAATACCCACAAGTTTAACATATGGATAAAAAACTAATTAGTGAATGAAACATGCATTATCAATTTTGAAAAATTTACAATTTTTTTTTCTTTTATTTTGAATGATTGTTCATGTAAATAATATTTTTACTTTGAGTGATGCAATAAGGAGAATTATGTCGACAAGCAAAATTTTGGTTCGTGCTAGGGCCTGCATGCCCTAGCCCAACCTGCACATCGTGTTTGTGTTGGAAATATAGATGGAGTAACTGAGAGGGGGGGGGGGGGGGGGGAGGGAGGGGGGGAGAGGGTGAATTAGTTACCACAAAAACAAATCCACAAATCCCTTAGATGTCTTATGAAACTAGTTACTGTCGTTACTTGATAACCATACAGAAAAATGTTGTAACTCAATAGATGCATTGTATGTTATCTTTAACAGATATTTAAGTATTCATAGTGATTAACATGCAACCATTAAAAAAAAAAATGAACACATGAGACACCAGATTTAACGTGGAAATCCAATATGGGAAAAACCACCAAGTAACTAGCTACTAATTTTCACTCTTCTGAAATGAGCCCTATTAGGAGCCAACCCTGTTAAAGGTTACAATACACATTGTTCAGTGTGACCTTGTTAGAGGATTTAATTACCCTGTAAAGAGTGGCCTTGTAAAAGGACTTTAGAAAAATTCAAAAGAACTATCACCTTGTTAGAGGATTTACAAAATGGTTGTTAAAACAACTCTGTTAAGAGATTTTGGAATCACTGCTACAATGGTGAGAAAGTAACAATGAATTGACCTAAATGAGATGCAACTGAATTATTGATATAGATCTATGTTCTACTTCACTAGATCCTCTCTGATTGAATGCAACTTTGTTGCTCCTTAAGGATATTTGACCATCCTTCAAATTTTTCTCACACTTTCCTTTTCAATCAATACACTTGCATGCTTGCTCATTACACTTTAGAATTCTCAACTTGACCTTTCATATATACCTTTCAGATTATCAAGTCGGCTCATTTACAACTTACAATTATAAATAATCATTACATCAATTGGCTACAATCATTACATAAAATAATTAAACTTTATTTCTCAAAACAACAAAATCCTTCATTGGTCGACCCTGCTCGGTAAACACTGCTTCATAACTGATTTCCAATGTTAACCAACAGAAGCTTGGTTAACACTAAAAACCCTACAAAATCCTTTGGAGATCAAGTGAACTCAGTAAATACTGACTTCCTTTGTTAACCAGGTTGTGAGCTTAGTTACCACTTACTTCTGCCACAAAATCCTTTGATGCCCAAGTAAGCTCGGTAGAAACTGTTTCCATAGAGTAATTTCCAAGAATGCTTGGTAGACTTTGGAATTTTCTTTACTGACCAATTGAGCTTGATAGATACTATCTTCTAACTGATATGACATTTTTGTAACATCAAAGACAACACACAATTGAACAATTGTATCCCATAATCTCTCTTTTTGGCATTGATGGAAACATAACATGGCATAGCACAATGAAATTTGAAAAAAAGTCTTCCTCTAATAGAATTTTTTTTCTCTCCCTCTTAGATTTTATGCCACAAAATTTCTCTAATCCAGTAATCTCCCTTTGTGAAGGAATTACATAGCTTCTTTTCTAAACAGCAAACTCTCATTTAAACAAATTCAAATTTTAAAAAAATATGACAGTAAACTCTACCTCTTTGACAACACATGCCAAAGACAACACATGCCAAATGAGTAACAATGTACCTTAAGTACTGATTCATATGCAATGTTCCCATGACTATGCTACATCAACTGATAGATCTTCAACTTGGTTCCTATTGATGCATCACTAAAAATTCATTTTAGTGAGCTTCATATAGGGGAATGACCCCTAACTTACCTCTTAGATACAAGAATGCATCTTTAGGTAATGGTTTGGTGAATATGTCAACAATGTATTCTTTTGTATGGACGTATTCCAATCTGATCTCCTTATCCTCCACCAATTCTCTGAGAAAGTGATATTTTATTGCAATGTGCTTAGTTTTGGAATGCATCATTGGATTCTTTGATATGTTAATTGCACTAGTATTATCAAAAAACATAACAACTAGTTCTTTGATCTCAAATTTCATGCCTTCCAATAAATTTTTAAACCAAACAATGTTAGAACAGTTCACTACTGCTGCAACATATTTTGTTTCAGTTGTAGATTGGGCTATGCAATTTTGCTTTTTACTTGTCCAAGACACCAACCTCTTTCCAAGAAATAATGCTCCACCACTTGTACTCTTTCTGTCATCAATGTTTCCTACCCAATCAACATCAGTAAACACTTTCAAGTCCAAAATTTCTTCAAATTTATACCACAATCAATAATCTTTAGTACCTTTTAAGTATCTTAAGATCCTGTTGATTGCCATCACGTGATTCTCTCTAGATTTTTCTAAAAATCTTGCCACTATACCAACTGTAAGAGCAATATCAAGCCTTGTATGAACTGCATACTGCAATTTTCCAATCATTGATCTATATAAGGTCTAATCTACCTCTTTTGATTCATCATCCTTGGTAAGCTTTAATCTAGTACATATGGGAGTTCCAGCTGGTTTTGAATCTTCCATACCAAACTTCTAGAGTATCTCCTTGATGTATTTAGATTGAGTGATGTAGATACCATTCTTGCTTTGTTGAATCTAAAGACTAACAAAGAATTTAATCTCACCAAACATAGACATTTGAAATTCTTTGTTCATTTTCTCTAAAAAAATCTTTGCATAGATCATCATTTTCTATAAATAAAGTATCATCCACAAATATTTTTGCCAAAACAATCTTGTTATCTGGTCCTTCCTTGATATACAAACTACTATTATCATTAGTTCTCTGAAAACCAATCTAAATAAGATAGTTATGCAATCTCTCATACCATGCTCTAGGGGCTTGTTTTAGACCATACAATTCTTTGTGTAATTTGTAGACCATGTCCTTTCTATCTAGATCAACAAAAAATTTAAGTTGCTCAATGTAGACTTCTTCATCAAGAATACCATTGAGAAATGCTAATTTGACATACATCTAATATACCTTAAATCTTTTGTATGTAGCATATGCAAGTAAGGTCCTGACACCTTCCAATCTTGCAATAGGAGTAAAAGTCTCTCCATAATCAATTCCTTCTTCTTGAGAGTAGCCTTTATATACCAATCTAACTTTGTTTCTTGATACTTTACCATCTTCATTCAACTTATTCCTAAATACCCACTTTGTTCCAATCACATTTTTATCTTTAGGCCTAGGTACAAGATCCCATGTTTGTTCTTCTCTATTTTCTCTATCTCTTCATTCATACCCTCACTCCAACTTTCATTTTCCAATGCATCTTTGACATTTTTAGGTTCAAAATTAGCAAGTAAACAAGTACATTTTAGCTTATTTCTTGTCATAGTACCTTCATATTTGTCTCCAATAATATGATCCAGTGCATGATGTCTCCTAAAATACTTGGCCAATACATGTTCCTTGCCTTTTGAATGAATTGCATTGTCATCCTCTTGCACTTCAACTTTGGGTTCTAGTTGCTCTGGTCGGTAGCTTTAGACTATGACTCGAGTCCTTGTGACTCAGTTGGAACTCAGTGACTGAGGAAGACTCAGGAGTAGAAGTCACTTGATTGATAGATGTATCTAGTAATGCATCAGGTTCAATAAAAACAAATCTCTTGTAATCTTCTAGTTCCTTTTTACTTTCTTCTTCAGTCCTTTATGCAAACTCATCAACTTTCACATGTGCACTTTCTATGATTTTGTGAGTAGACAAATTCAAACATCTATATGCCTTAGTCTTGCAAGAATATCCCAAAAATATACCTTCATGACCCTTCACATCAAATTTTCCTTTTCTAGATTCTTTCAAGATGTAACATTTACTTCCAAATACTTTTAGGTAACTTAAATTAGGTTTATAGCCATACCATAACTCATAGCGGGTTTTGAATGAGTCCTTCTTCAGTTGTACTCAATTCAAGGTATGAACTGTAGTGCTAATAGCTTCCTTCTAGTATTTTATAGCAATGTTCTTTTCAATCATTAGAGCCCTTGCACAATCCATGATAGATCTATTCCTCCTTTTAGTTATTCCATTATGCTTGGGAGTTCAAGGAGCTGATACCTATCTTTTGATTCCTCTTTCAATAAAAAAGTTATTGAATTCATGGGAGATGAATTCACCGCCTCTGTCTGACCTCAAGCATTTTAGTCTTTTCCTTTTTTCCTTTTCTACTCTGGCCAAATACCATTTGAATTTCTCAAATTCTTCTGACTTCTCTCTCAGATACATAATAGTCATCATTCTAGAGTAATCATCAACAAAAATTGTAAGAATTTGGCTTAGGCCAGAATTCACCCAAGAACTAAAGAACTCAACACAAGCACACAGTAGACCAAAATAGGTAGAGTATGATCAGAATGGTGATATTCATTCAATAACTTGATTCAAGAGTACACTAGGAGTGCTTGAATATAAAGGCCTCAGGAGAGCTTCTAGAATGCATAGAGGTTAGCATCATGATATGTCATACAACTAGGCACATGTCCACCAGATATGGATTATCCTCCATTAAGCATGGGATTAAGTGCGATGATGTGAGGATAATCCTACAATGGTGTAGCATGCAAATCAGTGGAGTAGACAACATGTGTTAAATGAGGAGTGTGGAAAACTGTGTTGTCATCATGACAACTCAGTGAATGATGCATACTCCTATCTTGTAGATACCATGTGCATAATTAGAGTTGCATAACTCAATGAGAGTACACAAACTCCAAAGTGTCTCACCTAAAATAATGATAAAATAATGCATTAGCCTAAGTAAAACTTAAGTAAGTGTAATAAGTAAATACTTATTTACACCAACAAAAATAATGAAGAACTTTTCTCCAATATAGCTTTCAATTCCAATAGGTCTACACAAATCAGTATGCAGAATTTTCAAAATATCTTTAGATAATAGCTTTTACTTTTAAAACTAGTCTTTCACATCATACCAATCTGACAAAAGATCATTTTTCTTTAAACTAGGAATGCCTCTTACTTTCCTAAATTTTCTTATCTTTACCAGGTTATCAAAATTCACATGACATAGCCTTCTATGCCATAACCAAATTTCTTCAACTTGAGCAATAAAACATGAGCACTCACCAAGTTCAAGATAAAACAAGTTACCTTTTGTTTGTATGCCTAATCCAATTCCAATAGTTCCACACAAATCAGTATGCACAATTTCCAAAATATCTTTAGACTGATAGCTTTTACTTTTAAAACTAGTCTTTCCCATCTTACCAATCTGACAATTCTCGTATAGACCAACATCATGTTTCTTTAAATTAGGAATGCCTCTTACTTTTTTGAATTTGCTTATCTTTACTAGGTTATCAAAATTCACATGACATAGCCTTATATGCCATAACCAACTTTCTTCAACTTGAGCAATAAAACATAAGCACTCACCAAGTTCAAGATAAAACAAGTTACCTTTTGTTTGTATGCTTGATCTAATCAGCTTTCCTTTGTCATCCAATAGTCTTGCCTTTCCATGCATGAATTCCACCTTGAATCCAATATTGATTAGCTATGCCACACTCAAAAGATTATATTTTAGTCCTTCAACCCAATAGGCATTATCACATACAATTTCTTTGGTTAATGAGATTTTGCCTCTTCCTTTTATGCAACAAGGTTCATTATTTCCAAACCTTACACTACCACCATTATAGTCTTCAACATGTTAAAACTTAGTTTTGTCACCAGTCATATGATGAGAACAACCATTTTCTATGATCCATGTATCATTTTTGCTCATATGAGAAATAAGTTCCATCTTATCTTCCTCATCATTATCAGATTCATCTTTCACAACAATGTAAACAATTTCATCTTCACTATTATCAAGATTTTTAGAGTCCTTAGCCATGAAACATGTTTTCTTACCTTTTTCCTTGAATGATTTGAAGTCTTTCTTGCCATTGCACTTGTGACCTTTCTTTTGATCTTTGTTTTTCTTGTTTGGGCACCTAATAGCAATATGACTGATTTTCTCACATGAAAAATAGATTTGAGGAACCTTACCTTTGTATTTTCCTTTGCCTCTAGAATATTTTCTTGCAAGTAGAGCTTCAACTACTTCAAGATCACTGTTAGAACTTTCTTCTGATTCTTCTTCACTTTTTGATTGAGATTCCTTTATTTTCTTCCCTTTTTCCTTGAGTGAAAGCTTGGCTTCAAATGTAGATTCAATGTTATTGGAAGCTGGAACATAATTGTCATAGTTATCTAG
Organism: Cupressus sempervirens; assembly: GCA_028749045.1. Taxonomy (NCBI): domain Eukaryota; kingdom Viridiplantae; phylum Streptophyta; class Pinopsida; order Cupressales; family Cupressaceae; genus Cupressus; species Cupressus sempervirens. Next base: position 354,050,346 of record CM053792.1, on the reverse strand, counting down.
CTCAAATGTAGTCAATCTTCCTACTATGGCCTCCAAATTTATCTTATGATTTTCTTCACATCTTCTTTCTTGAATATACTCTAATTACATAAATGGGAAGCAGAGTTCTAAGAACTTTACTTACAACTATTTCCTCTTAGATATCTCCTCCAGAAGCTTTGATTGCACTGACACTTGCTTTGACTCTTTCAACATATTTAGCAATGTTTTCATCCTCTCTCATCTTCATCTAATCAAATTGTCCTCTTAGACTTTCTACTTTGGCTCTCCTTACATTTTCATCACCTCCATAGATTTCTTTTAGCTTGTTCCACACAACAAAGGTAGTTTTGTAGTCCTTGGTATCATCAAATTCTTCATAGCTTAGAGCAGATGCAATGTCTATCATCATAGTGTTATGAGTCTTCTTCTTAGCAATGTCATTGATAGATAATGTGCCAAAAGGAGTTGTGTATTCTTCATCAAGGTATTTCAATCTTGTATCTCCAATGGAAGCCAGATGGAGTCTCATGAGACCTTGCCATGCTGAAAAGTTATCCCTATTAAGCCTTGGAATTTCCCTCTTGTAAGACATCCTGATCTTTAGTTTAGATCCTTGAAATCCTTCCTGCAAGCACCAAAAGTGTTGATACCAATTGTTGGAAATATATATGGTGTAACTTGGGGGCGGGGGGGATCAATTACCATAGAAACAAATTCACAGATCCCTTGGATGTCTTATGAAACTAGTTACTATTCCTACTCCGTAACCATACAGAAAAATGTTGTAACTTGATAGATGCAATGTATGTTATCTTTAACAAATATTTAAGTATTCATAGTGATTAACATGCAACCATAAAAGAAATAACATGAATACATGAGACACCAGACTTAACGTAGAAACCCAATATGGGAAAAACCACCAAGTAACTATCTATTGATTTTCACTTTTTTGAAGTGAGCCCTATTAGGAGCCAACCCTATTAAAGGTTAAAATACATACTCTTAGGTTTGACCTTGTTAGAGGATTTAATCACCCTGTAAGGAGTGGCCTTTTAAAAAGACTTTAGAACAATTCAAAAGAACTATCACCTTGTTAGAGGATTTACAAAATGGCTGTTAAACCAACTCTGTTAAGAGATTTTGGAATCATTGCTGCAATGGTGAGAAAGTAACAATGAATTAACCTAAATGAGATGAAACTAAAATGTTGATACAAATCTCTCTTATGCTTCACTAGATCCTCTCTGATCAAATACAACTTTTCTGCTCCTCAAGGATATCTGACCATCCTTCAAAGTTTTCTCACACTTTTCTTTTCAATCAATACCAACTATCTTTTCTTTTCTCACACTTTTTTGTATTACACTCCTAAGGGGACCTTAGATTCTATAAAGGGTAATAAAGCTCCTCCTGTCTTAGGCATACATCAAAAATCCTTCAAAAAGGGGCCTTTAGATAAACCGTCAAAGATTGGTAGGAAGACTGATCAAGAGAAGGTGAAGATAATGAGTGATACTTTGGTTGATTATGGGTCTGTGAAACACATTGATTCTCACTTCTCCCACCCCTATAAATGATTTTTTTTTCATGGAATGTAAGGGGGTTGAAAAACATCCCTAGACAAAAGGCTATTCATAGATTAATTGAGTCTCAATCTCCTAATGTGGTCTTTATTTAGGAAACTAAGCTTACAATGGATGTTTTAGATAAGTGTGCTTTATGTATCTAGCCCAAGAGCTCTTGGAAGAGGGTGGGTGCTTTGAATAGTTTGGTGGGGTTGGCTTTCTTCTAGAACCCAAGGAAATTTTCCCCCTAATGGTGGATTTCTAGTTAGTCCTCCATTTCTTTGGTTTGCTTTAGTTTTGAGACTGGAGAAAGGTGTCTTTTATCCAATATTTATCCTTCTAATAATTTTTCAAGTAAATCCCATTTATGGGCTCATATCATATTCATCTGGTCCCTGAACCCATTTCTCCCATGGATTATGGCTGGAGATTTTAATGCTATTACTAGTTTGGATTAAAAAAAAGGATGACTAACCAAGTTGGACCTGTCTTCAAATCTACTTAAGTATATGATTGGTTCCTTGAATCTCATTGATGTGAAGCCAACCAATGGTGTCTCTACATGAAATAATCATATATTTGGTGGTGAGGCTATCTCAAAAAGGCTTGACAGATTGTTGGTTTCCTACTACTGGATGAACATGTGGATCACTAGTTTTGAAATTCTTGACTAGAGGGTCTCTGATCATTGGCCTATTAATCTCTCTATCACCTCTTACAAAGTCACTCAAAATCCCTCTTTCAAAATTTAGTTGATGTGGTTAAGAGAATTGTCTCTACTAGACCTTATGTTGGATTGGTGGTATGAGGGGATGCCTACCCATGAAACAACCATGTTTACTTTTAGTAAGAGGCTTCAACATGTGAAGTACATGCTTAAGAGATGGAACAAATAGTATTTTGGGAACCTAAATGCTCAGAAGATAGCTACTCAGTCCAAGTTGGATAATATTACTCGTCGAATTTGGGACCAATGGTTGACCTCTGATCTAAGTAAAGTTGAGTCCTCAGCTCTTAAGGGACTGGAGGGGTGGGAGCTTTGGGAGGATATTTTCTAGAAGCAAAAATATCATGTTGATTGGCTTCAAGAGGGTGATAGGAACATTTTTTTCCTCCATGACTCGGTTAATGCTCAGAGGCGAGGGAATTCTATCTCCTCTCTTGTCTCAATTGATGGAGCTCAGATCTCTTCCTATGAAGAAATTTCTAGGGAAGCTGTCAATTATTTTTTCTAATCTTTTTACTAGGGAGGATCTTACTACTAGGACCAAGAAGTCAGCCATCTTGGATTGTATTCCCCACTTGGTCCCTGCTAAGATGAATGGGGCCCTCTTAAGTCTTATCTTGCTACCTAAATTAGAGAAAGTTGTGTTTACCATGAAAAAAGGTAAGGCCCCTGGCCTAGATGGATTTCTAATTGAATTTTTCCAAGGATTCTAAGAAATAATAAAGTTTGATCTCCAAGAAGTGGTTCAGAAATCACATAGAAACAAACAAATGTTGAAGTCTTTGAATTCTATCTTCTTGGCTCTTATAAATAAGAAGGAAGGGGCTAAATAGTTGGATCAACTTAGGCATATAGCATTATCTAATGTTTTCTATAAAATCATCACCAAATTGATTGTTGAGAGACTCAAACAACTCCTTAGTTCTTTGATCTCTATTGAAGAGGGTGGTTTTGTGGAAGGAAGACAAATTTTGGATGGGGTTGTGATAGCAATGAAGGCTATTCACTATATGGCTATATCTAAGGAGAAAGCTATGTTCATTAAACTTGACATGGCCAAAGCTTATGATCAAGTGAGTTGGGAGTTCTTACAAAAAAAATTGGCTTTTGTTTTTAATGAGGAGTGGGTGAATTGGGTTCTTAGCTATGTGACCTTGTCCTCCTTCTTTGTTCTCATTAATGGGGAACCTTCAAAATTGTTTGGTGCTTCTCAAGGACTTCAGAAAGGGGACCCTTTCTCTCCCTATTTATTCATTATCATGGCAGAGGGTCGTGGAAAATTTATAAAATCTTAGTTGAGGTAAGGTCTTATCCAAGGTTGGAGCTGGAAAAAGAATCTTCCTTCCTACTCTCATCTTTTGTTTGTGGACGACACTGGATTATTGGGCATGGCTAGAATCAGTGAGGCAGTGAATTTTAAGAGACCTTTGGATATCTATTTGAAAGCCTCAAGTCAAAGTATTAATGATGATAAGTCTTCTATTTATTTCTTTAATACTTCTTGGCTTATTCAGAGCAAGATTGAAAGGATTCTTAGATTTCAAATCGGTTTCCTTCCTTTGATGTACCTTGGGGTTTCTTTGGCCTTGGGATATCAATGTAGAGGTTACTAGTAGGGGATTTTGGATAAATTCGAGAGTAAGGTTAATCACTAAACTTATAGATGGTTATCTTCTACTGGGAGAGTGGTTCTCCTAAAGACTGTGGTGCAGTCTCTACCCATTTATAGGTGTTGCGTTCAGGTTCCCTCTTCCAACTTTGTGAGGGATTTTGATGCTTTATCTTAGAAATTTCTTTGGTCTAGAAGCCTTCTATCCTCAAAGTGGATCCTAGTCAAGTTAGAGTCTATATGTATGCCGAATCATGCTAGGGTCCTTGGTCTTAGATTGATGGCTCTTGTTGTCATAGCTTTGGCTACCAAGTTGTACTAGCGGTGGTGCAACAGTTAGGATCAAGATTGGGCCAAGATTCTTGCCCATAAGTATTTTCCTAGTGCTGATTTCCTTGATGTGCCATGACTTACTCTAGAGGGTAAAGGTTCTTGTATTTGGGATACTCTTAAGAAGGGAGCTTAACTTATTAAGGAGGGTCTCTTTTGGATTTGCAACAAAGGCTCTGATGCCCTATTTTGGTAGGACTCTTGGGAGAGCCACCCTCTCATTCTTTCTAGCCTCCCCCAGCTTTAGCCTCTTTTCCACACTTTTACTAATTCTATATGGTTTAAGGTGGAGCATTTTAAGACTATTAAGAGTATGGGTCAAGTGGAGGTGACTTGCTGGAAGGACCCTTAGGAGTGACCTATGGGTGGCTCTGATGAGGATCTTGTTGTTCTTACTAAAGATTTGGAGAGTAGGTTTTTCTAATTCCTTAATGAGTGGGATGCTTTGGCTTGGAGTCCTAGCCCAAAAGGTAAATTTATGGTGGTTTAAGGCTATGCTATACTTGATAGGAACTTACATGGTCCAGTTGAGGTGTACTGGTGGAAGAAGTCTTGGAATAACTTTTCTTCACCCAAACATAATTTTTTCTTATGGTTGCTAGCTCAAAAAAATGCCTCACTTGGGAGAATCTTTACAAATGAGGTTTTCGGGGACCTTTTGGTTGCTTCCTCTATTCAAACGTTGAGGAATGTACCTCTCACTTTTTTTTTTTTTTCCCTTTTTCAAGAGAGATATGGCACAAATTGTGGGAAGCTTGGTGACACAATTGTATTCATACTACCTCTCTAATTGATTTTTGAAAAAGTTTGGGCAGACCTCCACTGAAGACTTCTTTCCTACAAGTAGCCTAGAAAGTCAATCCGACTCTCATTCTTTGGAACCTTTGGTTGGAGAGGAACCATAGAATTTTTTGTAACTCCAAATTAGGAATATTTCAATTGTAGAAGATAACTCTTAGTCAGCTTTAGGAATTTGAACCTAGGTGATAGTAGACAAGGATGCACCATGGAAAAAAAACCTTGCCATGTCAAGCAATAGGTTTGTGAAGATGGGAGGTGGACTCCTCCCCTAGTTGGGACCTTGATGATTAATACAAATGGTTCTTCTCATGGGAACCTTGGTCATGCTAGTATTGGGGATATAGGTAGAGGCAATGATGGTGGTGTAGTTTTTCTCTTCTCTATTTACAAAGGTCAACACTCTGATAATCCGATGGATGCCCTTGCTATTAAGATTTTTGTTGAGAGAGGATGCTCTTTAGGTTGGAAGAGGATCATCTGTGATTCTAATTCTCATATTGTTTTGAATATTTTACATAACCAGAGTTTGGGGGATGTTAGTTGGAAATTAGCCTCTTTGGTCACACAAACTCTAAGTCTTTGTTGTTCCTTGGACTCTATATCTTTTCATCATATCCCTAGAGAATGGAACAAAGTGGTTGATTGTTTCTCGAAGTGGCCTTCAGAGAACATAGATAGTTATGATATTGGTGGAAGGGATGAGTTACCTTCTGAGTATCATGGGATCATTGAGCAGCTGTTATTGGGAGACAAGAATATGTGGTGTTGGTGTAGGCCTTTGGCCTTTGCTCTATACTTTGAATTTGGTTGAATAAGTTTTTACCCCTTTTTTCAATAAAAAATTTATTTTACTTTGAATAAAATAAAAATAGTAATCCATTCACTTATGTATTTAAAGGAGGATTCATATCATCCACAATGTCATATAGCTACATAGTATGTAAAGACAAAACTTTAGATTAAAATGATAAGAGGTATCCATTAAAAATAAATAAACAAAATGCAATTGCTGTCATCTAGTCATGTTCTAATAACTGAATTTTCTAGTCACAGCTATTCCAATGAATTCCATCTGTATGTGAAATAATAATTAATTTTTCACTAAAAGAAAAGCAAGCTAACTATGCATTATCTTGGATATTCTAAAAGAAACTATATACCAGCTATGTAGCAAAGGAAAAGTTAGCTGGTAGAAAATATTCTATTTTGCAAGCCAATGTCTTCTTCACAATGGATTTCTTCATGATTATCAGTATCTACTAGCTGTAAAGGACATTGGAAAAATATTGAAAATTCATATTTTCAAGGATATGTATAATGTTTTAGAGTATTCTTATCACCATATATTCAGAGGGTGTAGGTTGATATTTGAGCTACATCCTTGTTTTTTTATGAATAGACCTCTTCCATTAGTTATAATATAAAAGATACATATTCACAAAAAAAGAGGTTGGGTGATCTCAAGATCACCCCACTAGTTCAAATGGCACAAGGCTGGATTAACAACTATTCATCAAAAAAGAATATATAAAAGCTTTGAGTAGAAAGCCCTCAAGATGCAAGAGCAGTGCCAGCCAAGGGTGGGTCTTTATCATCAGAACCCTATAAGTCCTTGGGGTCATTGGTTGGCTTAGAGGGAGCCCAACTGTCAACAACAGCAACATCAGCATCTTTATCTCCTTCCTATCTAGGTGGAGAAATGGCTAAATCCAATTGAGGGAATGCCCATTTAGGGTCACCTCTTGCAGACATCCAACCTGCATTAGAGGCAATAGGAGGAGCCACTAGGGACCAACCCAAGCCCAACCTCCATGGAGGCAAGGCTGAGCGATGACAGCCACCAAAACCATCGGGAGAGTGGCAATGGGGTTGATACCAAGCAGTATATGAGCGATGTATAGATCTACTCTGGCCTCACCGACAACCATGAGGTAGAGTGTAGCTACTAGATAAAGTATCCAGAGGCACGTGTGTGATCATATAGGGCACATTTCCCCAATGAGCTAATAACTCTTGCAGGTGAGCCACCTCCAGCATGACTTAGTTTGTGTTTGAATTTGCATCATAAAATTATTATAGATACATGCTTTAGAGTAAATAGCAACATGAATATCAAAAAAGTTGTGAGAGAATAAAACAACATTGTGGTCCTTCCAAATAGTAAACAAAATCTTCATTCTAAAAGCATGCCAAATCTAGGCATATCTAAAAGGAAGCCTGAATGAATCTCCTAGAACAACTATGTACCAAGTGAAATCCTCTAGATGAAACGGCTTGAAGAAATCATGAATCTAGAGCCAATACTTTTGGGCTCTTCTACAAAACTAGAAAATGTGTAGGAAGCTCTCAAGTTGGCTACAAAAAGAGCATCTAGGATCTAGAACACCAAGATGTTGGGAGCTACATCCTTTGAATTATTAATGGCAAAGGTTTTACTTATTTTAATTGGGATTTTAGTTTTTCTTGCAAGTGCTAATGTGGATCCAATTGAAGGCTTCACCGAAGTGACTTTAAATACAGAAAAATTTATTGATGGTGGTTGTTCATTGTGGGTCTACAAATGTATAAATACCAAGACAAGTCCCAGGGCAGAAGTCTTTATCAAGGTTAAATTTATGATGCTCTAAAATTGTGTTATATAAACTCCTCATAATTTATGATTGCATGCTTTTTTTAATTAGTGTGTTAATGTATGTTGTAGTTTGATGGGGATGTCTATGTGTCACTACAAACATCTAAAGTGTGCACCATGCAATTTTTTGGTGGTGTTGAACATGCAACGTCATTAATACTCTAACAAAGGAAAAAAATGTTACACAGTACAATGAACAAGTAGTGGTGTGTGATATTTATGATCTATGGATTCATCTGAAAGTTATTAACAATGCAGATGAAATGGAAGAGCATGTATTCATGGATGGCAGGGAGAAGGTGGTGGCTTGTGACATATATTATGCAAATGAACATTATTTTAAGTGTGGAGATTACCCCACTTCATCTTTCATGGACTCCCACTAGAAAAATATCAATCTCTAACCAAATGACTGATTGTTGTAATAGGAGATGATTGATGATTATATGCAAAAGAATCATCTCTTTGTTTTATGCTATGTAGAGTACTTTCCTAATAAGTTTTTGGTGATTTCAAGGGTTTTGATTTTGCTTGGTTTTTTGAAATGAAATTTTTTTTGCATTGTTGTATTGTGTATTTCTTTGTCACATCTTAAATTTTTTTGAAGTATTAGATAATAGCCAAAAGGATAGGGGCAGATATTGAAGTACAAAAAGGCTGAATAGATAGCCGAAGGTTACCTCCTAGTCATCTAACTTATACCAACTTTAAACTTCAAAAAACATATAATATCCATAGCTGAATTAACAATACAATTAGTCCTAAAACTTGGAGAAAGAAAAAATTGAAAAAACATTCTAGCAACACTCAAACAACTTGCTGCTATCAGTCCCACATGTCGATATAAGCATATAATGTAAAACCCCATAAGGTATCTAGTTCACAGTAACCAACAACATAATAGCAAAAAGGAAAAAACCCAAATCCAAAGCTAGCTACCCTCCTTCTTTCTAGGATCCTCATCCTTCTTTTCCTTAGGTACATCCTTGTTCATGTCCTCCCCCTCCACATTGATAGGTTTGTCCAAGAGAATCTTCAACTAGTCCTCTGCCAAGAACCCATAAATGGATTGAGTTGTCTCACTCTCCTCGCCCAAGTCCTTCTCATCTTCATTCACTTGCAAAAAGTAAAGGGTGGTGACCGTAGAATGCATGAATTTGGTGGAGAATTCCACCAGAGTGTCAAATTTATGGTAGATACCAATGTGATTGTCTATTAGATCACTCATCGACTACTCTAGCCTATCCAATCTAGCCTTGTTGTGGCTCTTTCCATGGCTATGCTTGCCTTTTTTCCACCCACCTTTAGGAGTATCTTTCCTGGGGGCGGTGATGTCTTCACCCCCCCTGCTTTTAGTCAGGGTAGCTTTGAGGGTGTTAGAAATGTGAGAGGGGTTAAGGGGGCTGGGGACAAGCTTCATGTCCCAAGGAAGTCTCTTCCTTTTGGTAGGTTTAACATCACTTTTAGTAGATTCATAGATAGAATCATGCTTGGGGGGAGGACTTGAATTTTTCCAGCTGGAGGTATTTGCTAGTTCTCCTAGAACTCTGCTTACTCTTCCTAGTGTTTATATCTAAATCAATGAGGCTAATTTTAACCTTAGGGCCGGGGTTTTCTTGGTTTTTTTATGGTTGGTACTAGGGCTAGGGTCCAATGAGAGTTGTGGGGTGAAAAAATCCAATGGATTGACCAAGAGCATTGGATTTTGGGCAAATGGTAAATATACAGTTTGTTCATGAACCCCTGATGGATGAGATAAAAGGTTTTACCCTCCTCTTTTTTCCTCCTAGCCTTATAGATACAATCTTCCATAGAATGTAACAAAAGAAAAGAAAAGGAAATGTGATCCATGTTTCTAAAGTGATTAAGAATGGGGAAATGGTAATAATAGAGTACCTGAAACCGATCCTTAAGGGAAACATATCTCATAATGGAATAGCAAATGACATCCCAAGGTTTAGGAAGGTCTTCCCTTGAAAACCCACCATGCATTCGCATCGGTTCCTCCTTAAATTTGAAAAAAAATCATAGATTGGTTTCCTCATTTATCTTGACTTGCTTATGCTAGTTTTTTCCTTCTAGGACAAACCCTCCAACCTTAATAATGACTTCCTCCAAGATTTAAAAACCCATCACATTGATAGTCACTTTCCTATCATTCCACAAATTAAAGAACTACATTGAGACATTATCATCATGTTTCATCATCCCATCCCTTCCATAAATGGTAATAGGTCACCCTCCTAAAAATAGACCATCATTGCTTCGCTCTTATGGATGCAATCTCCACTCTTATAGGTTCAATATGATCACTAGTGCCCATGACATCACCCAGTTCAACCACCAAATCTTCAAAACTTTCTGACATAGTTGTGTCGCAAGTTTGGCAGTTACTAAATATTAAATAAATTGCACCAAAGATTAAAAGTAAAATGCAATGTATAGCCATCATAAGTCCACAAGGTGTCCCAGAAATTGAAAGACCACCCTTAGTGACACATAATAGCAGTCCCTTTCCATCTGTAAATGGTTGTCACCAGCTATAGTTGGATCAGGAATTTAACAACTTGTCTTTTTTATCATCAATTGATAGTTTTTTACATCTCGACAAATCCACCCTCTATGTCCTTTTTCAATAGAATCATTAATTTGAATTGTCATACAATCTTGCCAAATAATCCTTTTTATGAGGAACCTTGTCTTCACACCCATGCAAATAATTGAAGGTCTACCTCTTGTTGTGATGATTCATATGGCACTATTGTAAGTTTTCTATTAGTTAATTTTTTTTTTATAAAATTATAAGTACTTAAAGAAACAATAGTGCAAAATGATTTAATTATCTAAATAATGAAAAATAAAACAAAAAAGAGAGTTTAAAAACATATGCATATCTACCAAAAAAAAATGGAAGTAGTAGACAAACAAATGCATGTTAACATATGTAGATACATATAAATACACATATGCATATAACATATAGAAAATTAGTACAATGAACTACTAGTATCTTATGTTTAAGAAGAATGGATTTGTGTGAACTAACAACCAATAGTTAATTAAGTAAAATCAATAAAAAATGGAAGTGTTTGTTGAAAAAGAACTAACAATAAGCTATAGAATTATGTAATGGGATTAAGATAATCTCTCAAATACATCAATAATTACATAATTGAGAGAGCCTATACCAAAAAAAATCTTCAAAAAATTCCACCTCAATAACACTAGGATCAAAGCAATTGCAGTGACCCCTCTAAAAGGCCTACAAGACCCACACCCTTTAGGAGTGTTTTTGGGTGAAGTAACATATATTTATAATAGTTCATAACTAGAGATCACTACAGATCTTTTAAAACATAGGTAAGTTATTTATTAATTTATTAAAATAAATTATGCAAGGTCACTAAATGGAATTAAGTAAAATAGGTTAAAAGTAGAAGGGTTCATAGAAGAAGAACTATTAATAAGTGATATAATTTTGTAATAGGATTTAGATAACCTCTCAAACACTTCAAAAATTGCATAATTGAGAGACCCTAAACCAAAAAGAACTTGAAGAAAATATCCCATAATTTGATCTAGCAAACCTCTAAGATTTGTCCCAAAATCTACCATAATAGGATCCAAAACAAAAAGATCCTGAAAATGCTGCCTCAATAGCACCAAGATCAAAAAAATTACAATGTCCCCTCTAAAAGCATGCAATATCCACACCCTCTACAAAATCCATCTTCACTAGACCAGAATAGAAGAAATTAAGGAGCTAATAGCCAAAAACCTAGATATCAAACTCCATATCCAAACAAAAACTACACATCTTAGTAGTACTTGAGAACAAGGAGAGAAAATCAAAGAATATAAACAACTCCATACCTATCTTATGAGATAAATAACCAAGAAATGAAAAATAAAACCCCCAAAAAATGGCTAAATATAATCTAGGATGCCACAATGTTAGGGAAGAAATAACCACTAGTGGTGCTTAACTTACCACTAAAAAATGTAGACCCATGAAATTTTCTAGAACTACAGACCAAATAAATAAGGAAAAAGAAAGCCCTCACATAAAGAAATAAGGTCTATGGAAGATGTAAAAGATCTAAAAGAAGTTTCTATAAGCAAATCAAAATTGAGGGAAAATAAAGTAAAAATACCCAAGAACACAAAAACTCAAGTAGTAAACCAATAGTTTTAAGAAAAAGGAAAATGACTAAAGCAAGGACACCAAAAGAAAATGGAAACCCTATCACACCAACTATATTGAAATTAAGGAAAATCTCCCCTTAGGATCAATCCCAAAACAAATAGAGCCACAAATCAATATATTGAAGAGAAGGAACAATGCATTATGAATGTCTTTAGTTTGAAACCCCTTGTATAAATAGTAGTAAGGTCCTAATAGTATGCAAGAAATCTCTAGAGAAATCATAGAATGTGGAGAGCATTAGAGCTACTAAATATATGAGCTAAAATCAATAACCCAAAATCCAAATCTAGCAACTTCAAAAGAACAACGTAGAAAAGATGAAATTAGAGCAAGAAGGAAACCCTCATAATAGTTCTAAGAAGAATTATTTGATAGCAATAATAGAGATAAAAAAATTTACATTTATATTAATTATAGAGATCATAAGAAAGATAAATTTATAACATTTTCTTGATTGAATTTAAGCAAACAAATATCTTGGAAATTTTCATTTTCATAAAATCAGATATCCAACTTAACTCATAGATTAGTGTGAATGTTAAATTTGATATATGCATTGTGACTATGACCAATTAGATTTATATTAATTAGGGAGATGATTAGAAAATTGACATCACACTTTTGTATACTGAACCTAGGTAGAGAAACCTCCCACACAAGTTCATTGTCATAAATTTTCAATTGACATTAAAATAAATAAAGGGAAGGATAAAGGAAAAACAACTATACTATAAACCTAAAGATGAATACCATTCACATTAATTTGAATTCATAGTAATAAAAGTTGAAGCACAATTATAATAAGGAACATAGATAAGTTAATATGGTAGCATCCATTAAAATTTGAATCATAGTTAAAATTGAATGATGTATTTTTAGATTAAGTATTTTTAAGGATAGTTTTAGGAAATGAAGTTAGATGTATGACCTCACTTTTTATTTCATAATCTAATTATGCTCTATATAAATAAGTTTGGGATGAGTATATTTTAATTATATCATACAACAAATGGTCTTCATCATATATGGTTTGATAAAAATATCACATGATAAATTGTTGACACCTTAATTTTTTCATAATTTTTTCACATATAGATGCTCAAGGGAAAATAATATATAAAAATGGTGTTATGTATTTATTCATAGTGAGCTTAGGATGTGCAAACTAATGTAGTGGTACAAATTTGATTGTAATTTACATTAGTGCCCTTGGTAGAAAATATGTTTTTTCATAAGAAGAGAGGGATTCTAAGCTAGTTAGAAAGACCATGGTTCCATTGCTAGCATTATATATGGAAATGAATATATTGATTAGCTTCCTAATAAAAGGGTTTATCAAAGGTTATTTAAAACTATTATCTCATTTGTTTCCTCCATGGATATATATTATCTTTATTGAGGGTATGTGCAGGATCATGGTCAACCAAACTATGCCCTTAAGTTGCAATAAAAAATAAGAAAATCAGGGTTATGGTTATGGTCTACTTTTTATTAAATTTATATCAAAAAGTTGAGAGAAAAGAATCTCTAGAAAATTGAATCTAGTTTCTAAACTACTAGGACTTATTTCAAAAACAAAAAAAAATTTGGTCAAAATTTTGAATTTTAATGCAATATTACAAAAATTTTAGAACAAAAATAAGAAGTAGACGTATGTCTGACCACCTTAATCAAAATCAAATTGATAATATGTTTTTAATAATATTCTAGATATAAGTAGTAGACTTATGCCTAGATGTGACACATATTTTTGGTTATTTTTATTCTAGATAAATAATTAATAATTAATTTTTTACTTTAGTATTTTTAGAATAAAAAACTCTCATGTCTGACCCTTAACTAATTCAAAACTCTATAAAATTCAATTTTTAATTTTTTTTCCTTATAGTAGAAGAAACATAGAATTTGATTAATCTTTTGGATTTAAAAAATGTTGTACCATTTGATAGTTATAGTTGTTTTTCAAGTAGTGTGTTAGTCAGTACTTTATATGTAGCTCCATTAGAAAATAAGTAATAATTACTTACTAAAATCATAATTTGACAAACCTTACATTAACGGAAAGATAAGAACATTCTTAAGAAACCCTTTTTATTTCATCAAATTTTGGTGAAAAGAAAGTCACCAGCTACATGTTTGAAGTAAAAATCACATAAAAATAGGCCAACAACACATTTTTAGGATTTTTTTTAAGTTGACCATATAGGTTTGGTATCAAAAAATATAGTAGACCTTATAAAGATATTAATTTTTTTCATTTAGTATTAGGGTGGGTGGGAAAAAATTTGGAATAGATTTTGAAATGGTTTGAGATATTTCAAAACTACAAATTTTTTAGATTGCCACTTTTTGGCACACCATGATCCTGCACATACCCTTGAAGTAAAGGGATTTTCTATTAGGTCCAATTTGGTGCGGAGGAGTAGCATATATTTATATTGATTCATTGAATAGATATGCTTATGCTCTTGTCTCGAAATATGGGACACCTCTTTAGTTGTTTCTAGATAATCACTACTTGGATTTTATATATATTTCTTTCCATAAATGTGGTTATTATTAGATAATATATATCTACCAATGAATCTAAATAATTTACTACACATATTAAAAAACTTAATTTTTAAAGTACTAATTGTGATTATTTTTCTATACATTGTTGATATATATAATACTTAGAAACTATTTTTTTATAATACTTTATGTACTCAATTGAATGATAAATATGAAGGTTGCGTTAGAGAACAATCATAATAATAAAGCAATTTGTTAAAATTATTGGTATATGAGTACTCAAAAATTCAATTGATATTCACTTCTTTTTATTGTTCATGTGGTTATTTATTTCTAAGAGAAGAATACTAAAATTATATGAAATTAGTTTACAAATATCAATCCATCATTGTACTCCCTTGCACAATAGTGAATTTAACTTGTCCTTTATATTTCTTGCCACACCACGTCATTAGTAGATCAAACCTTCTAGAGAGTCCTCTAAATGTATCCATCTAAAATATGAGTTGGTTTTCAAACTATTTATTTTTATTTATGTAGGTTGTCAGTCAATGAATTAGTACTACATAGAGAGTTAGTTTGACTATGTTGAAATGTGAACTAGCACTTTATGATGGTAACAATATATAATTGTGCTTCTAAATAGGTTAATAATTAATTTCTCTCTTGATCCAACATATTTTACTCGTCATTACTACAATCAAGGTTTGAGAATGTAAATATGAGTTTTATTACATTTTCATTATATTCTGGTACATGATCATGTTTTATAGCAAGATAGAGGTCCCATGTGACAAGTAGATTTTTTGGAGTTCAAAACCTTCCTTTTTAAAAACCATTTCCCATAAAGTAACATCTATTATTTTATATGTAATAACAACCAACCTTATTGCACATATTAGCACCTTTATCCCATCATGCCTCCTAATTTTTTTTTCCTAGTTCCACATAGATGACAACTCCAATAAAATTGACAAATAAATCATTACTCTTGCATGAAATTTCATTAATAAGTCTAAAAGAGAAATGAAATTTTGGAATTGAGTGGTCATCATTACAAAGAGAAACTTTAGAATTAACCCAAAAAGTGATCTCCAATCCACTGTTGAGCCTATTATAAATCTTGTTTGAAGCCTTAAGTATACCACCAGATGTCATGTATGTAGAGCTAATGTGTATGCTTTGAAAATGGAGGTCAAGAACTTCATTGAAATAAGTGATGTGTGTCTTAGTTCCTTCCTTATATATAATATCAAAGCTAAAGATTTTCCCACTTCCTCTACTATCCTTATATTGATGAATTTATTCATTTCTAGTTACACGACCTCTAATTGTCCATGTTTTTTGGCAAGGGTTTAAACTCATGATAAGAATTATAGTAAGTGTCTCTTCTTTGATCCCTCCCAGTATATTTATCCACATATGACTTTTTGTGCATGTTTGGTCACTCATTTAAGAAATAAAATTATTGGATCACCTACTATTTTGTGCTTTGCACAAATAATCTCTAGCCTTATAATTAAAACCCATCTACACACATGAAATAATAGAGACCTTTAGTATAATATGGCAATAAATTAAGAGTGTGTGTTTATTTTTCATGCTAGAAACACCTTTCTGAATAACTCGCCATGGGCCATGTGTAACAGGTCACTTGTATTACCTTAGTCATATGATTGAACCAACCTTAATTTATTTACAAACTATATATGAACTATATTTCTTAGGAAGGGATTCTTTGTGTTTGTTAATTCCATCAGATATATTAATTTTATACCTATGCATTTTCTCAAGGCTATAGCCAAAGTTTTCAATACTTAGAACCAGTACATTTGGGACCAATATAAAATCTCCATCATGCATGGCCTTCCTTGCCTCTTGGATTAATGTAGCCATGACTTGTAGATTTTGGCTAGTCCTAAAAAAAAGATATATAACCCAAGACATTGGGTGGTGAGTACCACTCTTGGTACTATAAGATAAGGCACAATTTAAAGAAATCAAAGCTAATAGAAATCTTGAAACTCTTCAAATGGTACTCTTGGTAACTCTTCAAAGGAAAAACTCTCAAAGAATTTTTTGAACCCATATCATTTCGAAAAATTATTTGAATGGAGATTTGATTCCAAGGAAATTAGAATATATTAACAAGTTTGTAGATCATCATTTTAATGGACATGAAGTCAAAACGTAGACTAACCAAATGTTGCAACATTTTGTACTCTCCTAATTATTTTCAAGCTTTCTTGAATTAGTTAAAGAATAAAATTACTACAAAGGAATCGATAAAGTGGACACTCATTTATATTAAAACTCATAAAGAGAAAAATGTTGTATCACAATGCAACTTATGGACCAAGGGAGAACAAGCACACTCTACTATGAAACATTCTATTTAAATTTAGAATTATAAAAAAGAAGGAAAAAATAAATAGGAAATATTTAAAAGTTAAAGTCCACCTATAAGGTTTTTTTTGTATGTTCATTACAAAATTGGCAATATTATACAGGTTTCTAACATGATATTATATTTAGTAGTACTTCATAAAGTCAAATTGTACAAAAGTGAATGTGTGAAGCAATAATTAGTTAAATCCTATTGGAACAAATTAGATCTCTTAGTTTAATGGTATAATAGAGAATCTAGGAAATGACAATCCAACAAGTTTTTTTCAATTCAAAGTCAATATTTGCAGTAAGATAATTGAAAATATTACAACAAGTCATACAAACCCAAAATAGTTTTATAATAATTTTTTTGAAGGATTTCCAAAAGACGCATCTCTCAATATAATCCAAACAATGAAAACAACCTTTACGAAGGGGACAAAGTACGATCAAAATCTATCATTTTTACCTTTACATTTGGCAGAAAAAAAACACATATATTGTTCAATACTTATGTAACATTCATTGGCAACACTAAACATCAAGTTCTTTTAATCTGGTTTTAAAAATTGTGTAGAATCTCTCTCTCTATATAGCTTGGTACTTATTTTTTAGATGCTAGAAAAAGTCAACTTAATAGTATTCAACATATCTTTGCTCATGTAAGAATTCATGGACTGCCTCTAAATCCACGTATGGTACATGGCATGGCTCAAGCAAGGATTTCACTATTTCTATGTCATAATTTTTTATGTTTTGGGCTTCTTGAATCAACTTCCTTGCTCCTTGAATAGTTTCCTCATGATTTAATATAATATTTTGATAAAAGGAGGCAAGGGAAAGGCCCGAAGCCTGAGGTTACAATTATAAGAAAGTGAAGCCCTAGTCCATTACAATCAAGAAACTTTCAAAATCATCCTATAATAGCAACAAGAATACTCCCACAAAATAATAATAAATAGTAAACAAAAACTACCAAAGCTATGATTACAAAACATGAGAGCAGCAACAACATTGACCAAATATAGCATCAAATGGAGCCTACTAAATAACATACATACATAGAAATAAATCTAAAAGTTAGGAATTGATATAATTTTTTTGCATTTAACATATCTATACTTTTCTTGCAAAAAGAGGGGTAAAAATTTATTAAGACAGAAAGGAATATAACAAGGAGAGCTCAACAAGGAGCTCAATCCTGAGCAACAAGATCATCAAATTCTTGCACCATCTCAAAGGACAGTTGCCTCCTATCCCTAATATTCCAACCCAGATCATGACTAGAAGCCCATTTGGCTAAACAATCAGGAATTCTATTCCATTCACGAGGAATATACGTGAACCTAATGAACTGAAAAGAGGAAGAGAAGAAAAGAATTTGCTTAACAACAGTGGCCAGCTGCCAACTAACATCCTCAAGCTCTTGCGAAGAAAGCATGTTCACCACCACCTGGGAATCAGACTCACAGATAATCTTACTCCATCCCTGCAAGCAACACTGTTCCACAACATATAAAATAGCCTGAGATTCCATGAGATTGTTAGTATAATCACCCTTATGAACTGAGAAGAAAAATTTAACATCCCCAGAACTACAACGAGCCACTCCGCCAATACCAGCCGGACCAGGATTCCCACGGGAAGAACCATCAGTGTTAATTTTCAGAACTCCACAGGGAGGAGGAGTCTAGTGCCCATCCTGGTTAACCCGACCCTTCCTCTGATGGTGAAGCTGCCTGGACATAGAAGGAAACCTATGAGCTACAGCCCCATCCTGAAGATGAAAATTGAGGCGATTACAGATAGCAAGATCAACCGTATCGATACCCCCATCAAGCTCACACTTCACAGGAATAGTTTCCTAAAGAGAATGTGATATTTTCCACCAAAGATGCAAAACACCAAGCCTAACATCTTGGAATATGCGACGATTCCTCTCCAACCAGATATGCCAAAGCATGAAAGATGGGCCAGCAATCCAAGCAGCATGGAGAGAAGAAGACTTGGAGGGAGCACTACCCAAGTGGGCCCAGAACTCAGGCAAAGAGGAAGCATGCCGACAAGAGCAACCCCAAGTGCTCCACCAAAGGTGCCATATCTGAGTAGAATAGAAGCAATGGAAGAACAGATGGGAGACAGACTCCTCTCCATTACCACACAAAACACAATAAGAGGGGCCCTAAAATCCACGTTTACAAAGATTATCCCAAGTAAGACAATGGTTGTGAGCCACTAGCCACATGAAAAAATTGCACTTGGACCAAGAAAATTTATTCCAAACTTGCTTCCACCAAGGGACCTCAGCATCCCCAAATAATTGTCTAGTTATCTCCTAATACCCAGCAGAGACATGATATTTACCAAACAAGGTACCACCCCAAGCCAAAACATCTAGACCAAGCAAAGAAAAACACTCTCTAGAGGCCAAAATTTGAGAAAGCTCTTGACAATCAATGTCTATACCTCCAGGAGGCCAATCAGAAGAATGCTTCCATCTGTAACCAACAATAGGTCCCAATTGATAAGTAGTCTTGTAATGAGCCACTTTATCCCATCTAGCAGCAAGAAAAGAGTCACAAAGAGGTTGAAGATGAGGGTATATGGATAAAATGGAAGGGAATCCATCCCAAGCATCAGACCAAAACAAACCCTAAGAAGCTCCTTTACATATCCAACATTTAACATATCTATAACAGATTAGAATATTAATAAAATATAAGTTCTTTTCAATCAAAAACCTAGTACAATTAATGGATCATAAGTTTAGAGTGAATAAAAACAACTTTCACTTCAAAGCACTACTACTAAAAGTTTTAACACCTTTACAAGAGGTGATCAAAAGATACCAAAAATAGAAAAAATAAATAAACTTCCTTAATATTATTCCAATCTTTGATTAGCTTGGATTTCTCCCCTTTCCGATTGGTGATATCTCTAGCATCCTATTAATGTTCCTTTTCCTTAGCTTTAGTGTACATGTTTATTTTATCTTTTGCAACCCTCTTTTTCTAGTAAGCACACCCAAGACCATTTTCTCCATGATTTCTCTCTAGACTCTATAGATATTCTCATAAAAGACCTACAATTCAAGGTTGGTGGTGGTCTCTTTATACATTTTATCCAAGGACTCTATTTTTCTCTATATAGGATCCATTATGTTGGATAAGTTGTCTTCCATATCTTTAACCCTATTGATAAAAGTGTCCAATTTTTTGTTCCTATTATGCTCTTCTTCATTATAGCCCTAGTCTCCCTATTTTAGATCATTGACCTGCATAAGTTTAGTGTGGTCCTCATTGTCCCCTCTAAGATCAACTTCAATTATGGATTCTATTCAACCATTCCTACATCCTCTTCCTCCCCATAGTATCTTTCTTCCTCTCCCTCACTATAATCAATATGTGTCATGTCCTCATTCTCAGTATCATCCTACACTTCAATTTTAGGCTCAAGGTATTTGAATTACTACATAGCATTACAATTGTCCTTCCTTTCATCCTTCTATTATTTTGTTCTTTTTTTTCTTCAAAGTCATTCTGACCTCTCCGCAGAGATCACCTCTTCATAATTAATTGTCCCCATGGTAGTATTTTCTTTTCTTTACTTATCCTTGATCCCATATTTGTCAACATTGATGATGTATTCTTCTATCTTTATTTGTTCAAGGGTGGGGCCTTGGCTACTCTAGGGGTGATTATTTCTTTAAGGGATGTTTTAGTACCACTTTTAGGGCTCGATGGCCCAACATTGCTCTTTTTCTGGGACCCAAGATTAGGGCTTTCTTTCCTACAATTAAAATAAGAGGTGGGGTTAATTTCCTCAATTTTCACAATTGATCTAGTCCCAACCAACTCTTTCCCATGGTTCAATCTCCTGCTAAAGGCTATATCATGAACAAACACATGATCGTATAACACATATATAAGCCCCTGGTAGAGAGGTGGGTTGTCCCCATTTTCAATTTGACCTTTTAAATAGGAAACTAGAAATAACATGACATTGATTTTCTTCCCATTATGAAGATAAATCAGCAGGGGAAAGTGATGAGCATGGTAAGGGTTAAATCTCCCTTTACACAAAAATATTTCATAATCCAAAGGCAAATAATAGAAAAAGGGGGAGGAAGAGAAAGTCTATCATACCCATTATTAAAATTCACTTATTTTGCCTTCTCATTTCCACAGAAGAATTTTTTCCTGTAGTTTTTGTACTTTCACTGGCTCTTTCTTTCCACCTAGTGACCTTTGCACTTCAGACTAGTGTCCTCTGCCATTAATTTCAAGGTCACAAATAACTCTATACTAGCAATAGTCATTGTTCCCTTTTACCAAGAATTAGAAAACCTCAAGGAGAGTTCCAAATTGAAGCCCCTTATAGCCTAAAGGAAATAGGTAAGGCTTGCATCCTAAAAATACTTCCAAATCTCCACATTTTATTTTACATTCCCTATTATCCCTCGGCTCAACTTTCTTCAGTTTCCTACCCATTATTTTACTTTTCCCATCTCTTGAAGCACTTCTTAAATGCTTTTTTGTCCTCCATAGTGGTGGAGGTCTGAGAAACCTCACACTTTTGTACTTCCTCTATAAAAAATCCTTTTTCTTAGAGCAGAGAACCAAGAAACTTTGAGAGCAATGTTATCTTAAAGAATTTTGAGGCTTAACAAATAATGATTGTAATAATTCTCTATTAAAATAATTCTCATTAAATGAGTGTCCTTGGTTTTATTAAATGTAGATATATCCACAGTAGCATCTTTAACACATTTGGCTTTATATGAAGTTTTGATAAATTTACGTAAACCTTCGTACTTCTCTCTATCCTTACACCTATAAAATCTTCTCCATCTATTTTCATTATTAGAGAGAAGTCTCATTTTAATGATGTCTTTTTTATCAAAATTTGGCAAGTTAATCTTGGGTGCCAAGACAACTCTATATATTTTTGAGAAATCAAAAAGACTTAAACACTATTTTGGAAATTGTCTGACCAATTAACAAAGGTCCAAAAAATTTTGGTTTCATACTCATCTTTTCTTTCTGATTCTACAAAATTATTTTCAAAAGAGCTACTTGACTTAGTAATGACATCTTTAAATGGTCTTGCATTCTCCATGACCTTGAAGCTAAGTTCAATAATGAGGAATCTATTTATCATGCCAATACTAATCACACTATTATTATCTGCATTTCCACATACTAATTAGTGTACACACAAATAATAAAATTAACTGTCAACCACACATTTTAAATCAACAAGTATATTTTTCAACAAAACTATTCAAGTATAATTCTATTCAATTTATATAGTTTGAGACCTTCTTAAAATTATATTTCTATTTTGCTTATTGTTCCTCTAAATATTTGGGAAAGCTTTGAATGTCATAATTGAATTGTCTTTGTACCCATCTTTAGATATATAAAGTGTACTATATTAAAAAAATTAATAATTAAAAGAAAATAATAATATTAATTTAAATAAAAAGTGACTTATGTTAAAAATATCATAAGCATATTCAACCTATAGTAAAAAAAAATAACTATTCAACTCGTATACAATTCTATTTTTTATTTCTATTTTTTTATTATGATAATTATTTTTTCATTTTCATTTTAATATTTTATGTCCTAATATTATTTAGGAAAAATGCTAAAAAATACAATATAGATAATAATTAATTTGCAATGTGTAGGAAAAAAATGTAGATATTTAAAAACAAATTAGCAGCATTTCAGTTTCAAGTGCAGAGCATTATTTTCTTATGCTTGGCCAATTTGTTTTTCCATAATGAATCACACTCAAAATATTAAACATAATTTTATTTTTAGATTCCGTTGTGTAATTTCTTTTCAATATCAATTGCACTTTGTGATCCATCATTGATATAAAAGAACAAAGATTAAAAATTACATGTCAATATTGACGTTAATCTATAATGAAAAATTCATGCTCACAAACAACATGAGTGAATTTAGAGTGAATAATATGGTGGTCATTTTTTCCAATATACACACAAGGAAGAGTTGTTCACTTGAATAGAGTAAGAAAAAGAAAAAGTTTGAATTTCTTGTTCTAGATAATTTTGGAAAAATAATACATAATTTTGAACTAAGGTTGACTTATTAAACCTATCTACCTAAGAAGCACTAAACTATTGTTCTTAGATGAATAAGAAGGCTATATAACAATATAAAGGGACATATGACATTAATCTCAAAACAATGTCAAAATAGATAATTCGAAAATTTGTTGAAGCAACACAAATCCTATATATTTTTCAAAAAGTTGTTGAAGCAACAAAATATTTTATTTTTTTTATCAAAACATGACTATAATAGTTTCTTATTATAATGCAAAGCATGCATAGATCTTACTTTAGTTCTTATCTCTACACTATAGGAAAGACCCCAATATACACAACAAATAGTCCTAATGAAACTACAATAGACAACAACAAAATCTTTGATATTCTTAAAAAGCAATAGGAAGAATCTTTGGAGACATAACTCTACCACAATATGCACAAAAGGAAAGAAGAAAAAATGCTAAACTAACCAATCATAAGTGTATGTCTCTCTCTACATCTACAATAGTGGCATGGACAAATAAAATACCCCAAACATGTAAATTCTAAAGGCTCCCAACAACCCCAATGTATCTAGAAAATTATTTTTTGTTTTCATACCTAGAAATGGCTAAGAAGCTACACAAAACACTATATAGTTTGGAGAAAACAAGTGCAGGTTTTGGAAATAATAAACATCCAACTAAACTTGAGTAAAAAAATTCCCTATTCCCTTGTACCCAAATAATGGAAAACTTAAATGAGATATTTTTAAAAGTGTAGACAAAAAAAATAGTTATATAATGAACCAAAAAATAGTGTTGGGAGAATAGTCTCTTAATAGAAAATATAAAATTATTAATATTACTGATCATAACCTAACTTCTCAAGAGATACTTAATGTCCTTTCTCTACTCTTTATCATCCTTGTCCTCCTAATTTGAGTCCTCATTTTCTTCCCACCAGTGTTTCTTCAACTTTATTTTATGTGTGAAAACATTCACCACTATTTTGTGTATGATTCCATCCACCATCCCAAATATCAATAAAATCACAAAATTAAGGTCCTCCAAAGAGATTGTGTGAAGGACAACATTTTCCATAGTAATGATCTAATTGTTGAGGTCATGGATGTAACCCATCAGTTTACCATTACTAGTGTACCCAAGTCCTACCCCTTAAGGATATAATTTTATCTAGATTTATATTTACTATAAGGAGATATGTCCTCAATATGGTTCAATTCCTTAATATTATCCAAATTAACCATAATTTCCATTGATTTCTCATCTTTCGTTTCTTCTACATCATCTTCACCTTTTCAAAAATCCTCCTCTTCTAACTGATTTGTTTCTTCAGTGTCCTCCAAATCTTACTCTTGATTAATTTCATTAAAAAAACCTCCTCTTCCATGATTATTTATCTCTCTTCAACATCTAGAAGACTTGTGTTCACCAGAAATACCCTCATATTTTTTCCTCTAAAATATATATCTTCTCTCTTTTCTCCATGTATTCCTCCTCATAAAAATAGTCATCATTGACATCCATAAAAAAATTCTTCAAGTTTTTGGTTTTACTCACCTTAACAGGCACAACCTTTTTTAAGGGGTGGTTGCATTTAGCTAGAGTGGTGTTAAGAATAGCTTCTTAAAAGGAGACTAGGGGAGGGGTTCTCACAATGCCATAGATGGATTTAGACTCCTTTTTGGGTTTACAATAAAAATTTGGTTTTCCCTTTAGTGGTTGATTGCTTAGGAGCTCAGTCTTACTAAGCTTTGGGGAGAGTTAACTAATTGTAGGTAATTGATACTTATACTCATGGAGCGTGCATGGATAAAATA
Organism: Cupressus sempervirens; assembly: GCA_028749045.1. Taxonomy (NCBI): domain Eukaryota; kingdom Viridiplantae; phylum Streptophyta; class Pinopsida; order Cupressales; family Cupressaceae; genus Cupressus; species Cupressus sempervirens. The sequence continues at coordinate 354,025,678 of CM053792.1, read as the reverse complement.
ACATTAGTTTAGAACATATGTATGACCATGATAGAGGGGTGAGTTGTCACCTTTGGTATACTCTTACTGAGAGACAAAAACAAGTTTAAAAAATTAATCTTTTCAACATAGAGGATAAGGTTGAGAATAGGAAAGTTGTAGCCATGATATGAAAATAGAAACCCTCTAAGTAAAAATAATTCATGATATACAAACAAACATGAGAATAATGATAAGGAATGGAAGATCTAATATACCATCATTAGAAGGAACTACCAATGAATTGAGTTGAAACTTGGGTTAAGTGTCAACTAACTAGCACTAACCTTTAAGTACATATCAATCTTAACCAATGTATCCTTGATTTCCTTGGTAAAATTTGTTGTCTCACTCAATTTTACAAATAAGGATACAACATCATTTACAACATTCTCCAATGTAGCAATAAGAAGTAGATAACTCTACTTGATCAATGACAATTTTTTGTGCTACATTTTCTAGAACTTTACAATCAAACTTCCTTTCCGCCTTTACAAGAAGTTTGTCCTAACCATCTATGTATTCATTGAAATTTTGTACCATTTCAACTAATTTCTCAATTCTGGGGACTTTTTTTTTTTACCTCTATAGATAATGAATCCAAAAATATGTCTTAATGTCCTTAAGGACTTTTCTTTTTCCTCTTTCTACTCTTAGCTTCTTCTTCTTGGCTCTTTTCTTCACAAGTTCACCCATTATATTCATTTTTTTAGCCAAAAGATTAGATTGGTCCTAATTTAGAAACACAATATCTTCATCTAGTTCAATATAATCAATATTCTTTTCTTTTTCTTTAGCCTTGACAATTGATGAAGGTATGATTTCTTTCCCATTTCCTTCAATACTTTTTTGTTCATTTTTTGGTTGAAGCTTTTCTTCTTTATCTTATTTTTCAACCATGTCTTCATCCTTGATAGGTAGGTGCTCAATTAGGCTTTCCTAGGGAGTAGTTAGAATATGTTGCTCAATGGATGAAGGATTTCATTTCTCCTCTTTTTCCTTATCTAATGCAAGGATGGCAAAATTCAAGAGGAATTGATTTGAATCAAAAAAGAAAACATCCCCTATTAAGAGTTATACATAAAATAAACATAAAAATTAAATAAGAAATAGAGAAAAAAAAACCATATTTTGTGTAACCATATGATATAATCAGAAAATAAATCCCAACATGCCCAATTGTGAGGCCTTCTAGGTTACAGCCATATATAAAGAGTTATGAAATCAAATCTAAACTCACATCTATCCTTCTTCTCTAGTATCTTCTCATGATCTATCTTATACCTCATATCATCCTAATCCTAATAATTATTTTCATCAATCCAAGATTCTTATATATAGCTAGCTAAGCCACAAGTTGACTAGTCAGGCATTTAATTACATTATAGGTCCTCCTTGGAAGAGTAAACCAAAACTATAGAAAATATGAATGAAACTTAACACCAAGCCATATTTAGGTCCACACATGATCCAAGAACATGGACCAATCTTTAAAAGATCCCATTTTCTCATATGAAACTATGCAAAATGAAAAATCCACATGTTTCCACAAAAACTATCTAAAAATTAATGTCCAAGGAAAATTGATATCTCCTAGCTCTAATTTAATTATAAACTTTCCTTTGAACTAGAGGGATTAATTTAGATCCCCTAAAACTCCTTAATTTTTCAAAGACTAATTCCTCAAGGAGTGCTATGCATCCATCCTGAAAGTCGTGCATAGAAACCCATCATGAAACTGGCAAAAAATTGATGTGTTAGAAAAACATCCATATCTCCCAAATCATGATGAATTAGGAATTTTTCCTTTAACCATAGATACTAATCTAGGCCCTATTTATTCCCTAAAATTTTTAACCTCTTACTCATTGTACAAAATTAGTTATAGTTCCTGCAATAGGGACACAAAATACAGAAAATACAATTCCAGGACCAATGCAACTTTACAAATAGATAAATGTTTTTGGTTGATGAAAGATTGATCCAAGACCCAAGATTCTCCTACATAAAAAACCTAGGGTTAATAAAGAACTGATTCCCACATTAGGCACTACTTATATTCTAACCTAAATCATAAAGATCCAACTCGCTTGTGTAATCCAAGAACTATCTTTAATTGGCGTGTCTTTCCACTGAACTAGATATTCCAAATAATATTTTCCTTTGATGCTTCTACTTATCCTAGTATCCAAAACTCTTTCACTACCATCAAATTACTTCTTAGGATGATCTAGTTTATCAACTACCTCTATCTACAATGTTGAATATGGGTGAAATATCCATATATTCTAGTAATTCAATCTCAAAAGCATTATCACTTTCAAACTTCGTCAGAATTATACAATGCCCAAACTTCTTCATTTTTAGCTTATTGTAGGTTCTAACTAGAAATGTGTTCTTCTTAAAGTAAACCATTACTTCATCACCAACTTCAAAATATTTATTTCTTTTCTTATCCATTCTTTCCTTATATACTAGATTACTGTTATTCAAGTTATCTTTGACTTCTTGATGTAGTTTCTTCATAAAATTAGCAATTTTTTCAACCTCAAAACTCCTATTTGTTTCCATGCTCAAGTCTCTCAATTCTATAGTTCCCTTAGGATGAAATCTAGTAACAATCTCAAATGGTATTTTCTTGGTACTTCTATTCATAGAATTATTATATGAAAACTCTGCTTTTGCCAAACCTAAATCCCAATTAGAAGGCTTATCTCTAGCCAAACATCTCAACAAGTTACCCAAGCTTTTGTTCACAACTTTAGTTTGTCCATCTGTCTAAGGGTGAAATGTAGAATTAAATGTCAACTCTATATTCAGCTTCTTCCAAAGTGTCTTCCAAAAATAGCTAGTAAACTTACTATTCCTATCTGAAATAATAGATTTAGGAAAACCATGCAATCTTACCGCTTCCTTGAAGAATAATTCAACAACATGTAATGCATCACGTGTTTTCTCACTAGGTATGAAATGAGCCATCTTTGAAAATCTGTCAACTACAACAAAGATAAAATCATTACCCCTCTAAGTTCTAGGTAAACCAAGAACAAAGCCCATACCGATATCTTCCCAAGGCTTATCAGGTATAGGAAAAGGTGAATGCAATCCAAAATTATAACTAGTTTCTTTTGTTGTTTGACAAATTCTGCAACTTCTTACCATTCTCTACACATCCTTATAAACTTGTGGCCAAAAGTATCTCTCTAAAATTAGTTTCATTGTCTTATCAATCCCAAAATATCTAGCAAGTCCACCACTATGTTTCTCCTTGATTATGTTTTCTCTCATAGATCCTCTAGGTATACGTAACTAAATTCCTTTAAACAACATGTCTTCTTGAATGAAATAATCATCCCACTTATCACTTACTATTTTTTCTTTACAAGCTTTCCAAGGTTTTCCAAAATCAAGATCATTCTCATATAAATTCTTCAAATCATCAAAACCAAGTACCTCAACTCTCATGTCAATCATCAAATTTCTTCTTCAGCTCAAGCCATCAACAACTTTGTTCAACTATCCACTTTTGTGCTTCAATAAATAGGAAAAACTTTGCAAAAACTCAACCCACTTCATATGTCTCTGATTCAACTTATGTTGACTTCTCAAATATTGCAAATCTTTATGGTCAGTATACAACACAAAATCTTTATACATAAAATAATGTCTCCATTTCTTCTTAGGTGCTAATACAACAAGTACTACACAAGGACTTAAACTTTCTCTGATCAAACCTCTCTTAAGAAATTCTTGTACTTGTCTATTCAGCTCAATCTTTTCAATAGGTGTCAATCTATGTGGTGCTTTATTAGAAAACCTATCTCAAGGTATCAAATCCATAAAATGACTTATACTTCTCATAGGAGGCAAACCATTAGGTACATTATCAGAAATAATGTCATGAAATTCAGTCAACATTAGTTCAATCATAGCTGCATGTTCCAATTCATCGTGTTTCTCAATCTTTCTAGAATCAAAGCGTAGCAAACATTTTGACTTTCATTTCATTTACAAACTTTTTACCCTCTATCAAACATACTCTAACTATAGTATAGTGACTTTCATCAAACTTTTCCACCAAAGTAAATGATATTTATTTCTTTCCTTCCACCCAAATAGTATGTTGATTGAATCTACCATCATGCAAAACTTTTCTATCATACTACTAAGGTTTACCCAAAATAATATGACAACAATCCATAGGTATAATATCACACAATACTTCATCATGATAATTCCCAATTTTAAAATTGACAAGGCATTGTTCACTTACAAGTAAATTATGCTCCTTCTGGATCCAAGCAACATGGTAAGGCTTAGGATGTTTCAATCTCTGCAACTACAATTTTTTAACTAGCTCTTTAGATGCCAAATTATCTGAACTTCCACTATCAATGATTACTTTGCAACATTTTCTAGCGATCTTATATCTAGTTTTGAACAAACTTCTTCTCAAAATAGGTTCCTCATCAGCTTCTTCATTCCACAAAATCCTTCTTAACATCAGGTTCTCATGATTTTTAGGTACATTAGATGTTTTAAAAACTTCTTCACAAGCTAAAGTATTTTTGTTGTTACCTCCAATCTTCTTTCCAGAGTTAGTACATTCAAAGGCCCTATGTCCTTCTTCACCACATTTGTAATAAGTACCTATAATATTACATTCAAAGGCCCTATGTCCTTTTTCACCACATTTGTAATAAGTACCTTTAAACCAAGATCTCTCTTCTCTTTTTCCACTATTATTATTCCTAAAGTAACTAGTATGGCTACCTCTAGAGTAATTACCTCTTTTAGCAAGTTCATCTTTCCATCCTTTATCTTGCATTGAGCCATCAGATCTACTCCTTTCTCCATAGGTTCTACCTATGCTTCTTTGAAATCTACCACCTCTTCCTTACTACCTTTGATCATGTTTCTTTAACAATCTTTCTTTAGCTTTCAAAGCAAATTGATGTGCCTCTTCCATGCTATCCATCTTAACATAGCTAATCTCATCTTGAATTGATACTCTCAAGCCATTTAGTTATCTAGCCACTTTCTCAAATTCATCATTAACATGTCCATATTTGATATCTATCTTGAAGAATTCTTCAGTTTATTCCTTCACACTCATGTCCTTTTGTCTCAAATTTTGCAATTTTCTCAACAAACTAACTTGGTAGTCTATTAGGAGAAACTTCTTCTTCATATTTCCAATCATCTTCATTCATGGTTTGAACTTTTCTTTTCCTCTATTTTGTCTATCAGTTTGCAAATGATCCCACCAAAGAGATGCATGACCTTTCAACTTTGTGATTGTAATCTTAAAATTCTTAATATCAGGAGTACCTTCATACTCACAATATTTTTCCATCTCAGAGATCCAATCCAACAATGCATCAATCTCAAGTCTTCCATCATAGTGAGAAACTTCAACAGTGGGTCTAGAATTAGCTTTAGACAAAACTCTCAAAAGTATTTCCTCATCTTTTTCAGCTTTAGGTATAGGTTTAGCATTAGGTACTATCTCTTCTTCATCACTAACATCTTCAAGATGCACACCTCTTCTTTGCACTATCTCCACAGCTTCAAGTATTGTTGCAATCTTTCTCAACATGTCTTTTATAGCATTATTATCATTTCCTCTACCATGAACCATCTTGACACTTAGGTTCTTGCAAGATCATAACATTCTACAAGTTATAGGTTAGATTTCAAATCTACCACCCTACAACCAATCCAATAAGGTTCTCCATGATCCAATCCACAAGAAAGAACACTACTCTGATACCACCTAATGTAGGGACTAGTAGATTCAAGAGGAATTAATCCAACTCAAACCAAAAATTATCCCCTACTAAGAGTTACACACAGAAGAAATGTACAAATTAAATAAACAATAGAGAAATAGAGCCAAAATTTTGGGAAACCATATGATATAATCATAAAATAAATCTCAACATGCCCGGCTGTGAGGTCTTCTGGGTTATGGCCAAATACAAAGAGTTATGAAATCAAATCCAAACTCATATCTAGCCATATTCTCTAGGATCTTTTCATGATCTATCTTCTACCTCATATGATCCTAAGCCTAATAATGATTTCCTACATCAATCCAAGCTTTTTATATATAGCCAGCTATGCCACAAGTCAGCTAGTTAGGCATTTAATTACATTATAGGTCCTTCGTGGAAGAGTAAACCAAAATTATAGCAAATATGAATGAAACTTAATACTAAGCCATATTCAGGTCCACAAATGATCCAAGAACATGGCCCAATGTTAAAAATTATTCCATTTCCTCATAGAAAACTACACAAGATGAAAAATCCACACATTCCCATGAAAATTGTCCAAAAATTGATGTCCAAGGAAAACGATGATATCTCATAGCTTTGATTGAATTATAACTTTTCCTTTGAAAAAAAGGTTTTAATTTAGCTCCTCTACAACCTCTTAAGTGCACAAAGGCTGATTCCTCAAGGAGATTTGTGCATCCATCATGAAATTCATGCATAGAAACCCATCATGAAATTGGAAAACAATTGATGTGTTAGAAAAACATCCATATCTCCCAAACCATGATGAATTAAGAATTTTACATTTAACCATAGAAATTAATCTAGGCCCTCTTCAATACCTAATATTTTCAACCTTTGAATCATTGTGCAAAATTAGTTATAGTTCCCGCAATAGGCATGAAAAATACAAAAAAATACAGTTCCAGCAGCAATGCTACTTTATAAATAGAGAAATTTTTTTGGTTGATGCAAGATTGATCCAATACCCAATACGCTCCCGTGTCATTATCTGTACTTAGTAAAGATGTAATTTCTTTTTCTTTTCCTTCCTTCTCTTCACACTTGGTTGAACTATGTTTAACTTGGTAGATTGTAGCTCAAAGATTGATGAGATATGGGCTTGGCTTAGAGAGGTTAGAAGAGATGCCATAACTATTGCTGCTATCATTTTTGCATCATATTCTTCAATGGTCTGAACCTTTGGTAGATATTCGTCTTCCTTCTTATCATCTAGATCAAAAAAAAAATTGACATATTGGATGTGGACTATACAACATCCTCAACTTTATTTGACATAATTTGAAATGTTTTGAATCTAGGAGTCTATTTGTTTTCATACTTTGACATTACCTCCTTTATTTCCTTCTCAGCGGGATTTGGCATTAGCCTCCTCAAAGTATTTTCTCTAATGTCCTCTCTTTTGACTACATTAATCCATTGGTGAGAAACAAGCTTCAGTAAGGTTCTAGGAGCATGCCCTTCTAGTTTAGTAGGGTCATAATTCCATTTGCCCATTTTCTCTACTAATGCATCTTCTATCGGTTTTTGCTTCTCCTTATTTCTAGATTCATATTTGAAGATTTTGAATCCTGCCAGTCCACTTCCTTCCCTTATTGATTTGATTTGTTTCTCAAATGATGATGGCGATTCTTCGATGACATGATTGGGGTGTTATCTTCATATTCATTATCATCCTCATTATCAAGCATCAGTTTTCTTCTTGACTTCCTAGGCTTGGTGGTAGTAATCACAATAGTAGAAGACCTTTTAGATTTTCTTGATGGTGTCTTTCCTTTCTTCTTTGGAGGATCCTATGCCTCTTCTTTTTCATGTTCACTTTCCTCTTCTTCTTCTTCTATATCATCACCTTTACCCTCAATAAGCATGAGAGGGTCATCTTTCTTGCCAAATTTCTTCTCAAAGTTTTCTATCCTTTTCTTTCCTTTCTTAAAAATTTGAGGAATTTGTATCTCAAGTGATATTATGGTTTTGGCTTCATTATAGGTTCCAAAATAGGTAGCCTTAGGATCCACTAGTTCATTGATAAGAGCTTCAATGATATCTCTTGTGTCATCAATGTTAACTTCATATTCTAATGGTTTTCCTAGGTCTCACTACTTCAATGCAAACTTTTTCATACTCAAATAGGAAATAGATGTCCTGCTCATAATCATCAACCAATTGCTTGGGAATCCTAAACCTATTTTGTATCTTCTCCTTGAATTTCTAAAAATATGCATCCATGATGCCATCAAAATTCTCACCCATTTCACTAATGAAATCATTGATCTGCTATAACACACATATATCCTTGCTCCATACAACATTTCCTTTGGATGGAAATAATTTTTGTACATAGAAAAATAAACACATCAAAAGAGAGCCAAACTTACATGAATTGTTCTAGGAAGCTTGGTTGCTCTCCATGTTCATACTTAGTTGAATGTGCTACAACTCAGCAAGATCAAAGGATAATTTTCTCTTTACAATTGTGTATGCTAGGTCAACCACTTCATAAGGAACATTGTTAGTTATTGTGGAACTATAGATCTTTTGGGCTATGACATGAATTCTAAACTTGATTTCTATATCAGTAACATTGTTCAACTTCATATCTCTTTCATCCCATTTAGCTAGGGTTTTCTTTATCAATTCTCCTTGAGCTCAAGTTTTGGTTGTCTTATAGATTTCTAGTATTGGATATCCAATAACTTGGTACATCATCTTCTTGGTGATCTTGACTAGTTTCTCAAGCCAGAAGGTCATGTCATGGACTCTGCTCAATATATACCTAATCCATTTTATTTGAAATTTCCTTGACATATGAAGAATGTGGGTCAAATGCTTGACCTCCAAATACTTATGTTTGGGTTTCAAAGCTCCATTCTCACACAACACATTACATTCCTGATCTATCATGAAATTATCCAATTCTTAAATATAATAGTGATAAAAAGTCCTTACATCAGGGTAAAAGCACAAACCTATGTCACCCTTTTACAAAGGAAAAGGCTAACAAAAGTGTAGTTGTTCACATTCAATAACATAAAACTGGTATTGTTATTTAGAATTTTAAAATGAAGTAATAATCAAATGTGTAGAAATGGATGAATTTTAGGATTATAATTTTTAATACTTATTTGGAATAAGAAATTATATATTTTCTTTTTTTTTTTAAGATAAATTTTAGTTGCTGAAAAATGCTAGAAATTAGGGGTCTAGTTCCCACCACGAAACTATATGGAAATAAACTTATTTTCCTTTGATCTTAGGTTATGTTATTGATAATATATGTAGCTAGAACAATCAAAAACAAAATTGGGATTTAGACCTACATTTTCTCTTTTTATAACAATTCAAATTTCAACTCATTCAAATCGATAGTTTTCATCTCCCACAACATTTTTCAAAATAAATCTATTTCAACCAAAATAAAATTTATAGATTCTAGAAGAGGACTCTCTCCTCTAGAAAATCATATAATTGTTAATTTTTTTTGATATTATTTAATATTATTTCTTTCTCAAAATTGACATCTTCTCGAGTGTTAAAATATGTGCTTGTAGAAATTTTTAATTACAATATACTACATCTAATTAAAACAATATGAACTCTATATGAGAATATTCTTGACTTTGAGCTCTATTAAATGGTGTTTATATGTTATTAAAAAAATCATAACAGATAGTAAGAGTTATTGAAATGTCAATTTTCTGAAATAATTGTATTTTTTAAGTAATTGGATACTAACTAGTATAAAAACATGCATTGAATAGACATTTTGATCTGGTGGATATTAGTGAAAATTGAAGTGTCTTCAAATCTCCATTTTTCTGCACCATCAGAAAGATCTCAGCATCCTAATTCCAACGCAACTTGAACAGAGTGAAAAGGATTCTGTTCGTGCAAGTTATGTTTGGTCAAAGTTTGGTCAAATCGAGACTAGAGGCCATAAAAGGGTGAAAAAGTAATCATCTCAAAAGTATTTGACCATGGATTTCAAATGAAAGAGATCGTCAAAAGCTTTCCAAAGGCGTTTATTTCATCAAGAATGGAGATTGGATGTAAAAGTTATGATGGTTTCAAATTCAGGTAAAAGTATGGATTTTGATGATGTCATCATGACATCACAAAATCATAAAGAGAGGGAAAACATTGAAATTCAAATTAAAATGGTTATTTAGTTCGAATTAAAAGAATGAGATAATGGGAGTTGAACTCCTAACCATTGGCCTCCTACAATTAAGGCCAACCAATGGGTTATTTATGGTACATGCAATATTAGGAGAAGAGTTGTTATCTATACATAACAGATCCACTCAATCTTATCTAAATAAGGGTATTTGTTGAAAACAAACCCTTAATTTTGGTATGAGATCATAACAAAATAATGGTAAAAGGGGCAAATTCAAAAATATGTAATCAAAATAGGGGATTATGTTTGTTAATTGTTTTAGCCCATTTTTGGCTAAATTTGATGTATAAAATGGGGGTAGTAGGCTTTGGAAAGACATTCAGGTGGTGAGAATAGGAGAATGTTTAAGAGATTTTTGAAGACTATTCTGCACGTCGAGGGCATGTTATACTGATGTGTTTAAGGGAATAATTCTTGGTGCATTTGTAATTGATTTTGGAGAATAATCGAATCGGTCATACTCTATTGGAGCCGACCTAGAGACATAGTCACATTTGTGACAAACTTCGAAATCAAACTTTGTTTGCACTCTCTATCTTCTTCTCTCTCAATTCTTTTTATTTCACCTTAAATTCTTAAGTTTTGATGCATAATTTCATTTATGTATGCATGTAATAAGACTTCAGCTAAAATTTGATTTTATTTAAGCATTTAATACTACAATTAGTCTAGATCCGTTCATCAGATCACATTTCCAATTGGAAAAGTGTGAAACCATATATAACTTAGCTATAATAATTTTATCAAGATCATATGTTTGAAGAAAAATGTTTTTTAGATAGAAATACTTAAATTCAACTATTCTGATAAGTCTGCCTAAAAGGTGACACAACTTTGTACTTCTACCCATCATGAATTAGAAGTACCTTCGAAAGGATGGTCAAGTGTGTTCCTTTGGGATCCTTCTCTTTAGCAATTGTAGGGTACAATTTGAATTTAGGTGCTTCACAAATTGCATTCTTAACCAACATTTCAGAGCTCTTCCTTATCTTCATGCTTGATGAAGCTGCCATGATGCTTAGTTAATGAAGAGCTCTAAATAATCAATAGACTTGCCTGCAACTTAGCTTGATAATTAATTCTCTCTTAGATTACTCGAAGGCTTGAAGAATTCTCTACATAATTTGATTATTGAATTTGAAGTGAAAGAATAAACCCTTGATTTTTCCTTTTATTAAAATTTCAACTTTTAGGAACTCATAAATGCTTTGTACTATGGTAGGTGAAATTATTCAATTAGGTCTTCAAACTCAAATTTGGCATGAAATATACATTGTGAAGCTCAATTAGAACTAGCTTCCAACCTGACTTCATTCAATTAAGTCGTATGACTCTGTTAAAGCATAGAACCTAACCTTACAAACTTATGCCTGAAGAATAACTTGGTAATGTCTAACAGCTCAGCTATAACTAAGATTTGACTTAGTTAAAACATGATTCTTCCATTTGTCCTTGTGCATATGATATGTTGATTCAAAATTTATTTTTTGCTTTTCTAGAATTGATGTAGGATCTTGCATTTTATTTATAGCTCCTATGGTCTCCTTGTAAGCTTATGCAGGTAGTTTCATCACCCAACTCATTGACTTGGGTGTCCACAACTTCATATTTTTGACTTGAGCTTTCTGGAGATTCTTTTGAGTCTTGATCTCATTAATCTTAGTCTTACCTTTATTTTCATCATTAGTATTTTTAGTAGCTCAGTTCATGCAGTTTCTTGCTAAATAAATGAGTTCTTTGCATACATAGCATCTTTTGGTAGGATTATTTTTCTTGGAGTCATTCCTTGCACAATTTGCTCCAATTTGTACCCATATTCTCCACATAAATAACATCTATACCATGTATTGTAATCCAAATTGATAAATCTTCCTATTCTTGGTCCAATGTTCCATTGCTTTGTTCTTCATTCAGAGGATTTATGACTTTGCTTGTTGTATGTTTATTTAAGCACTTTCCTTCAAATTTTGGTTTTTCTTTACATTCTCTTACTTTGTGTCCATGCTTATTGTAACTATAGAAATTCCCATTGAATTTTGGCTTTCCATTTCTCCAACATTTTTTTCATGAGTGTTTTAAATTTCCACAGTGGTTTCATGTAGGCCTTATGTTCTTTTGAGCTCCTTGTTGTGATGATTCTCCTTGTTCAATGTAACCCAATTTTTCCTTTGTATCTTTTCTAAGATAGTTGAGTGTACTGATTCATGATTTCTCATGATCTCATCATTCTTTTATTGGTTTCTTTTTATCCTCTAAGATCATTCTTTAGTCTATCATTTTCTATCCTTAGATTGATGACTTCTTCATATCTTCCTAAAGTAGTGATAACTGGTGGATCTCATTGTCCTTTTCTTCTAGTGTTGTGTTGAGTAATATTTTATCTTCATCTATCATCTCTTTATCATTTTCAGCTTTGTTCTTTTATTACATGACTTCACATATCCTGACTAAATGAATCTCATGTTTTCTTTTCAATTTCTTGAATTCTTCTTGTAGAATGAGGTTCCTTCCAAGTAGATCTTCTATAGCTACATTTGCTTCTTCTAAACTTCTTTCTTTGCAAATGTCTTATATTATTTCTTCTATGTATAGATTGTCATTCATCTGTACAGCTAACTCTTTTCTTCTTTTTAGGTATTGAGAGAGTTGATCCTTTAGTTTCTTGATTTATTCCATGGCCACATGTAGATTTAGCTTTTTATTCTCAATGGATTTCTCTAGTTTATACACTCACATTACCTCAAATCTTTACTCTCAAGCTACTAAAATTCTAACAAGAGAACCTTTCTCTAGTACCAATTGTTGGAAATGTAATGATGACTGAGTGACTAAGAGGGGGGTTGTGAATCAGGAACCACTAAAACTTCTTTCTCTTAATTCCACTTTATTAGATTATCTAATCTACTTGCATTCATAGAATATAAAGCAATAAAAGTAACAACACCATAACACTTTGACAAAATATTTGGTAACCCAAAAACCCTCCAAGGAGAAGGTAAAACTAGGGTGGGAATGCTTCACTTCTGCAGTAATAAAGTTTGGCCTATTACAACTTACAATTGATCACTTCTAATGATCTACTTGGTTAAGAGTAAATAGGACTGCTAAGTCCATCATGTGAAAGGATTTATACAATACAATGAAGTATACATTCAATTAAGAGATTTTGCAAGGACTATTAGGTCGACCTATGTTAGAGGATTTGAGATAGATGCACTTGTTAGGATGGATTAGAAGGTTGATCTTTTCTTTACAACTTTGTTTATTGATTAATATCCTTGAATAATATAGTGATCACCTGACTATAATAGATGATTCTTTGCTTTTCCTTTGTACTTCTTAGTAGCCTCCTAATCAATCTACTCTTCCATTGTCCCCATTCACTTATGATAATGAATAATGTGACTCCGTGATAATTTGGATGAAACAAGATATCTTCCATATATATTGATCCAAATAGTAACCCTTCATAAGGGTAGTTACAATAGCAATAAACAATTACCAAGTCGGTTCAATGTTGATACATAGGTCTAATAGCTTATTCAGGTGGTATGCAGACCCTCGGACAACATTGTCAACTTGGCTAACTCTAGCACTCAGTTGACTTTGGATGCTTGGTTCACATTGATCATTCAACAAACTCTGTCAACTCAATTCACACTATTCTCCCTACTTGGTTCTCATTCTAAAACCAGAATGCTCAACTAACTTGGTTTATGCTAAAGCTTGATTGACACTACTAACTTGGTTAATACTAGTTAACACTCGAGGTATACTAGTGCTTGGTACCTGAGGGAAAGCTTTTTTGTAGTACTAGTAGACTTCCCATGATGACTAAGTGTATTGGCATTAATTGACAATATGCCTTACCATAGGGTCAACAACTAATAAGCTATAGTGTTACCACAAACTTGATACTTCTAATGAAGACTTGCGCTTTGTGCCAAGAATTATTAAACTTGAAGAACAAAGTAGTATTAAAACCTTTTATGATTTTGAATATAGTTGAAAAGCCCAAATTTCACAAAATAATCATAGAGATTGTGATTATAGATCATATTGACATAATCTTTAGGTTTTACCTTCTTCAAAGGCTCCCCCACATTGTGACTCTGACATCCTAAAAGCTCTTCTACCCTTCATAATTCAACAACATAACTAGGCTTGTATCCTTACTTACATGATTATTAGTTAGGTACCCATGAAACCTAAGAGGCTTGAACATAAATCTTCTAAATAAAACATTATATAAAAAGGAATAAAAATCAAATGAGTGGTGAAAAGGGAAACACTAACAATCTATACTATGTAATTTTTACAAGAAGTGATTTTTGGCATAGATAGGTAGTATTTACAAGAACTTGATAGTAGTTTCCTTTAATAAATTAAAATTTATGGTGTATCTATAGTACTTACTTTTAATAAACCACTTCAAGTAATAATTATCCTTCCTATCTAACCCTTGTTTCAAGAAAGAAAAATATTGTAATTGAAAGTGACAATGATACTAGAAGTGGGGAGGAGGAGGATGATTCAAAGTCTAAGGAGTTGAATAGTGAGAAGCTCTCTAGTGGATTTCTAGGAAGGAACTAAAGATGGTATGGCGACTGGACAAGAAGATATTGCCCTACCAATTGAAAAACATAAAACTAAGGAGGAGATGAAGTTTGAAAATTTGGCTCATATTATTGAGGGATTAGGTGATGTGAGCCCAAGAAAGGAGGTGGACAAAGTGATTGAGAATATTATGGGTTTTTCAAGCTTTGAATATGAATACATCTTAACTAGTAATAACAAGAGAGATAAAGAGGATAATTTGTCTCACTCCTCGGCTGGTGTGGACAAAATCAAAGTTAAAATAGAAGCCATTGATGCCTATGATTTTTGGGTTCACAATTAAATTATTTCCCTTAAGATGGTGATCAATGAGTTACAAAGGAACATCCAAAAGGGAGTACAAAATAGAATGGAAGAAAATAGTACTGGTCAATTAGGAGAGATTAAAAAGGGTTATAAATGATAGTGATAGAAAGATTCATTCACTAGTCCAGAAGCTGTTAAACTAGGAGTAAGAAGGCATCGGGATAAAAGTTGATACCACTAGATAAAAGAAGGATGAGGACATCCAGGGCCTAGGAAAAAGGACTCGAGGAAAACTCACCAAAAATAAGATTGTGGTTGGTTCCAAGACCAGAAAGGGAGTCTACAAAGTCACAAAGATTGAGGTAGTCAAAGCTCTCAGAGAGCTTGGTTAGCTATTATCCTTGTTTTTGTTGTTTTATTTTAGATAGTTTTGTTGGTTACATGTTTAGGGTGTTCGTTATGTTTAGTTTTTCCTTCTATCCTTTTTGTATTAAACTTTAGGTTTCAGGTTCCTATAAAACCTATTTTTATCTCTATCCAAAAAAAAATTATCCTTCTTATCTCTCATTTGAAACTATATATAATTATGATGGTGTACATATTTTATATTTGCATTAACACTCTCAGTATAAGATTTTAAAATGGAAGGCAATAAAATCAAAATAGTTACCACTAACAAACTTAGCTTAATTCATAGGTTTACCAAAATTATCGACAAATTTTCTCTTTTCCTACCCATACAGAAAAGTTATTTTTCATTTTAGGACTTTTAGAAACCTTCATATTCTCATTAGTTCTAACTTTTATTCCAACACACAAGAGAAAGAAGAAAATATTCCTTCCCAAATATGTCTAAATACTCCCATTTCTCAGATATTTAAAGCATTTTATATGAAAGAATTTATTTTAATCCGAAAGGGCTATAATCAAAACTAATTAGAATCCATTCTTTAAATTTCAACCCCTAATTGTCTAAACAATGTGCAGCTCATTGTTTCCTTAATGCAAGGTAGAGGAAATAGCCACATTTTTAAAGGATCTAAGCATCCCATTGCAATCTTAGTTTTTTGCTAACAATTTCCTAGGGACATGTAGCTTTATTAAAAACAATATCTAGAATAATTTTGAGTCCCCTTTTGGTACTACTTTTTAACCCCCTATGTCTTTAAGTATTTTAATGTCATACCACATAGCCATAGCTTCTACAAATTTGTTAGTGTATTTGCACAAATTTTTCCCAAACCCCACTCTCACAATACCTTTCTATTTGCTAATAATACCTCTAGATGCAAAAATACCAGTATTAACTTTCAAACAACCCTCCACATTACATTTGGTTCATCCTTTCTCTAGTAGATTCCTTTTCATTTTCCATATATCATCCTGGTCAATATTACTAAAGCAATGATGGATATTCCATTCTTTTTTAACTGTAAGATCCTATAGAGAAGGGAAAACATTTTCTACTCTAAAGGTAGAAACACTTAGATTCTAGATCACCTATAGTCTTATGATCTAAAAGATTGCCAAAGGAGTTATAATGTGTTCCCTATGTATTTTGAAATTATGCTCCTTCCACACAAGTCAAGTAGTAAATGATAGAATTTGGTGTCATAGGTCAATGAGGATCAAATGGTTAAGAGAGTTGTCATAGGTCAATGAGGATCAAATGGTTGAGAGAGTTGATATCTCATTGGGACAACAATAACTTGATAGAGTTTGACATAACCTAATTCACCTATAGGGATGGAAGGATATGAGACCAAGCCTCATTGGAATACCTACAATGAATAAGGAATTTCTCTATGGATTAAGAGGCATCTTTGGAGAGTGTGGATCTATTATGATACAAGAGCATCTTGGGTGTAAGAGAAATCTTGCATCACCCAAAAATATTTTATTTTCAATCTTTTCTATTTTAATAAGGACTAGTAGATAGGATGGTAACTATTTATGGGAACTTTCTATTTTTAGTAGGTTTATCATACAAGTTTGAAATGTTCTCATTTTCTACATGAAGGTTCATTTTTTAGTTATAAGCCTACCATAAAAATCTTATTACTCTAGCTTAAGTATCAGAGAAGTTATTGCAAATTTTTGGTGAAAAATTTTGCAAAAAAGTCTTCAGGCTCACCATTGGAAGCCTTAGAGTGCTCGAATGAGGACTGAAAACTTGATGAAAGGGCACTTGCACTACGTTGAGCTTGTAGATCAGGATTTGGTGTTTCCAAAAAGTGGTTATATTAGCTAATCAAAGCAATGGTTTGAGAGTTATCGCCTTTCAAAGCTGGGCTGCTCAAAATATCTAAAATAATTGTCAAAGATGTATTTGGCTGAAACTATATGTATTGTTAAGGTCTATCAGCCCTAGGTATTAAGTTTCAATGTCTAGAACCCTCTTGGGTGGCATAAAATTTCCTATTTAAGAAAGGCCCAAACATGGTATAGGGCAGCTCTGGGTGGTAGTTCGCAACTTAGTCTTGCAAATTACTATAGTGAAGGCACCCATGTGGGTTAGCATATTGTACTGGTGAATTTTGTAATTTCATATTTGTGGCACAAATATGAAGTCCATATTTTGTTCTCGCATTTGTTTTTGTTTCTTTGTTTTTGTTATGTGTTTATGGTTTTAAGGGGAGCACCCTTCATCAAGTGGTATCAGAGATAGAGTTCTCAATTGTGTGGACACATTGCCGACTGTGAGGTAGTTCACACTAGGACCGTGGGTTGGGCTAAGTGTGTAGATAGATCACCGATTGAGAGGAAGTTTGCACTAAGATTTTAGTGGAAGCATGAAATTGTCTCCATGAACAAAGCATGGCAGAAGAGCTATAGGTGTTACATCTAAGGGTTTTAGAGCCCTCCAAAGAAAAATGCAAGCATTGGAAGAACAAATGTGCAAAGAAATAAATCTTCTTGTAAGAGATGAAAGAAAGGATGAGAACAAGGTAGAAGAAAATGTCGAAGCAAAAGAAATTCTAAACCTAGAGGAAGAAAGGCTTTTTAGGCCATCTCCAAGATTGGAAAAAGACCCAAGTTTGAGGTTCACACATTTTTGGGAAATCTTAACCTAGAGGATTTGATCGATTGGATCAATGAACTGGAGGATTAATTTGAGTATGAAGATATTCAGGATCCTAATAGGATCAAGTTTGCAAAGGCAAAACTGAAGGGACATACAAAGATCTGGTGGCAGGAGGTTTAGTTGGAGTTTAATAGAAAGGGAAAGGAAAAAATCACCAAATGGGATTGGATGATAGCTAAACTGAAGCAACAATTCATTCTTGTGGATTATGAGCTTGATCTATTGAAGAAGATGCAAGGATTGAAGCAAGTAGGAAAATCTATTCAAGAGTATACCAAAGAGTTCTACCGAGTTCTCATTAGAACTGGCCATGCAAAAGCTGATAGGGAGAAAGTGGTATGTTATCTTAATGGGTTAAGGCCAAGTATTTAGGATGACCTGAGTCTAGTTTGAATGAACAATACTAAGAAGGCATACCAGTTTGTCTTAAGAGTTGAGGAAAAACTAAGCAACAAGTTTGACAACAAGAATAGTAGAAGAGGTCGCAGTGGAAGATCAGGGAAACAATCTTATGGAGGTCATACTGGTGATTAGAAGAACAAGGATGAGGTTGGAAGTAGCAATTAGAACCAAAGGGGAAACAATTCCAATCATTTACATGATCAAAATAATAGAGATTAGAGAGGAAGAGGTAGAGGACAAGGATCTGGAAGAGGAGGCTTCGGTGGGAAATGTTTTCACTATGGAGAAGAAGGACATATAGCATTTGAATGTTCCTAGCACCAAGGAATGATAGATCAAAGAATAGAAGGAAAGGCTAGAGTTGCACATGTTGATGAAGATGCCAGATCATCACATTTTGAAGACATTAAAAGAGGAGAAGTCCTAATTAACAAAAGAGTCATTTTGAGTGGTGAGAATGAACCTAATCAAAGAAAGGGCTTCTTTCATACAAGATGTAGATGTGAAGATAAGTGTTGTGATGTGATCATTGATGGTGGAAGTACTAACAATCTAGTGTCAAAAATGATTATCACAAAGTTGAAGTTGAAGAGATATAAACACCCACATCCATACCATATTGCTTGGGTACAAGATGACCACAAGGTCATAGTCAATTAGTAGTGCTCAATGAAGTTCAAGATTGGAAGCTACCAGGATGAGGTACTATGTGATATCATACCTATGGACATATGTCATATATTTTTGGGTAGGCTGTAACAATTTGACAGACATGCTATACATGATGGGCAAGCAAACACCTACACTCTAACCAAGGTGTAAGTGAAACATAAGTTAAAGCCATTAAAGGAGAAAGAAGAAAAGGTATCTAGTGCTACCAAAATATGTTTTATTGATGAAAAATAGTTTCTCAGAGGTATGAAGTGTGAGCATGTGTTATTCCAAAAGATAGCAGACAAGAAGTAGAGGAGGTACCTATAGAAGTTGGAGATATGTTGGGAGAATTTTCTAATATTGTATAAGATAATGTAGCTGATGGATTGCCCCCAATGAGAATGATTAGTCACCAGATGGATTTGGTTCTAGGAGCCAATTTTCCAAACAAGGCAGAACACAACATGACACTAGTAGAAAGTGGAGACTTGAATAGACAAGTTCATGAGTTGTTGCAAAAGGGGTTGATTTGAGAGAGCCTAAGTCCATGTGTTGTACCAATCGTATTAGCACCAAAGAAGAATAGAGAATGAAGGTTGTGCATAGATTCTCATGTGATCAACAAGATCACAATCAAGTACAAATTTTCATTGCCAAGGATGGATGATATCATGAATTATTTGAGTGGAGCTGAGTATTTCATGGAACAAAGATAGATCTAAAGAGTGGGTACCATCAAATTCATATCAAAGAAGGTGATGAGCGAAAGACTGCTTTCAAGACAAAAGAAGGATTGTATGAGTGGTTAGTCATGCCTTTTGGGCTAACCAATGCACCAAGCACTTTCATTAGGCTCATACCTAGATGATATTTTGATCTTTAGTAAGACATTGGAGGAGCATTTGATCCATATTTGTAAGGTGTTTCTTAAGTTGAGGGAACAAAATTTGTTGATAAATTTGAAGAAGTGTAGTTTTGTAAAGGAGTTGGTGTACCTGAGATTTGTAGTCTCAGCAGAAGGTCTAAAGATGGATCCAAAGAAAGTGAAGGCTATCCTTGAATGGCTTACTCCAATGAGTGTAACAAAGGTAAGATCTTTTCATGGACTGGCTAGTTTTTATAGAAAGTTCATACGAGGTTTTAGCAGTATTTATGGACCCTTGACTGAAACAATGAGAGGGGATATGAAAGAATTTAAGTGGACTGTAGGAGCAGATAAGAGTTTTAATCTATTGAAAGAGAAAGTTACTGAGCAACCTATTTTAGCACTTCCAAATTTTAACAAGGTGTTACAAGTAGACTGTGATGCTAGTGGCAGTACAATAGGAGCTGTTATGAGCTAAGAAGGTAGACATGTTGCTTATTTTAGTGACAAATTGAATGATGCAAAAAGAAAATATTTTATTTATGATTAGGAATTTTATGCTATAGTTCAATCATCAAAGAAGTGGAGACAATATCTTCTTCCTAAGGAGTTTCTTTTGTATGTACTGATCATCAAGATTTGCAATATTTGAATAGTCAAGGAAAATTAAACTGAAGGCATTTGAAGTGGGTTAAGTTTTTGCAAAGTTATACAATTTTTTTTTAAATGGATGAGTGGGAAGTCTAACAAAGTTGTAGATTCTCTTAGTAGAAGACAAATTTTTCTAACAGAAATGCAGATAGAGGTGGTTAGATTCAAGGAACTCAATACTATGTATCCCGATGATCCTGATTTTGGAGAAGTGTTGAAGGCTTGTACAGAACCTGTTACACTTTTTAGGACAAAGTGGTTGGAAAACATGATCCAAGATAGTATGTTGTTCAAAGGAATCCAGTTATGCATTCTAAAAAGTTCAATGAGAGAGAATCTCATCAAGAAGAAGCATAGTGGAGGATTGACTGGACATTTTGGTAGAGATAAAACCATAGCTTTGGTTGTTGAGATTTATTAATAGCCATAGTTGTAGCAAGATGTGAAGAAGTTTGTATAGAGTTATAGAGTATGTCAGATGGTGAAAGGAGTAAAGAAGAATATAGGGTTGTATCAGCCATTACCTATACTAGAGAAGTCGTAGGAGGATATCAACATGGATTTTGTTCTTGGATTACTGAGGACATAGGGTGGGCATGATTCTATTTTTGTAGTGGTTGACAAGTTTTCAAAGATGGCACATTTTATTCCTTGCAAGCAGAATAGTGATGTTGTTCATGTGGCAGAGTCTTTTTTTCATATAGGAGTTTGGAAAATTTACTAAGATGTTTGGTTGGAGACAAGCCAAAAGGATGGGATATGATTTTACCATAGGCAAAATTTGTATATAATAATTTTATCAACAAGGGTACTGGTAAATCACCATTCCAGATTATCTATGGAAGCAGTCCCAAAAATGCTTCAAAATTGAGGTAGTTGGATAAAGGAGAGATAAGCAGTGTTGAAGTCAAAGAATTTATTGAATATTTGAAGAATATCCATGAGGAGGTGAAGAAGCACATCATAAAGATGAATACATAGTATAAGGCTAAGGAAAATGTGAAAAGAAGGTATAAGGAATTTTAGATTGGAGATAAAGTCATGGTTCATTTGAGAAAGGAGCATTTTCTAGTGAGTACATATAATAAGCTAAAGATGAAGTTTGGACCGTGCAAGATAGTGAAAAGGCATGATTCTAGAAATTCTTGTGATGTAGAGTTTCCTGTTGAATTGAATAATTCACTAATATCTAATATTTCAAATTTGATAGAGTATTATGAAGGAGGTGATGGAGATGAACTTGCAGAAGCATAGTGGAGTATTCCAGCAGCTAGTTCAGCTACAAAGGAGATTGAGGAGATATTGGACAGTTGTGTTGGAAAAAGTACCAAGAACAGAACTTATGAGGAATATCTCGTCAAATGGAAAGGGAGTCTAGTAGAGGATTCATCACATGGCTAGCAAGGGAGGAGGTTAACCATCTTGGTTTTCCTCTGAACACATGAGACGTGACGAAGTCACTTCTCAAATTACCTTGAGTAACTGATGCAGAAGCATCTTGGGTGTAAGAGCGATCTTGCATCACGCAATAATCTTTTATTTTCAGTCTTTTCTACTTTTAAAAAGGACTAGTAGATAGGGTGGTTACTATTTATGGCAAATTGCTATTTTTAGTAAGTTTTCCATATGAGCTTGTTGGAATTATGATATATTTGTCATTAGTGCAAACACTTATTTGATTCTGAATGCTTACTGAGCTCATCATTTATTCTACAGTGTATACCAAGCATTCAGTGGTTACCTTATAAGTTCAGTAGGTGAGCAATGTTCACCGAGCAAAGCAAGGTAAATGAAGAACTCAATGTTCACCGAGAAAAGCAAGGTAAATGAAGAACTCAGTGTTCACCGAGCAAAGCAAGGTAAATGAAGAACTCAGTGTTCACCGAGAAAAGCAAGGTAAATGAAGAACTCAGTGTTCACCGAGCAAAGGAAGGTAAATGAAGGACTCAGTGTTCACCGAGCACAGCAAGGTAAATGAAGAAGTTAGCTTCTATCAAGTTACACTATATCTATCGAGTCACCAATGATTACTGAGTCCCAAGTAGTATTGTGTGGCTAGTATGAACCGAGCCTCTACTTCTACCGAGTGCATGACGATGCCGAGTAATGTAGTAGATGTCAACTATCAAAAGGTCACCGAGTCAGCTTGAGGAACTCGAGTCTTCTACTATTTGGCCGACTCAGTAATGTTTTGTTCACTTATGTTTTAGCTGACCTTGTAGTTGTAAATATTGGAGTGGTATATATATGTGTTATATGATATCATTTTTAGTATGGCATGATGTGTATAAAAGAAAAGATTGATGTTTGCATGTAAAGAGGATATTGAAAATCAGCAATAGAATAAAAAGGAACATAGCAAGGTCAACATAGGAGCAAAAAGGTTATATCTATCACATCAGGTGATCAATGCAACAAGTATCTTATCAGCAAACAGTTGTAAGAAGATCCACTCCTTCATTCTAACAGGTGAATCAGTTCATAAATCCTTTAACAGGGTGGACCTAACAGTCTTTTTGTAAATCTCCTAACAGAGTGCATACTTCACTGTATGTTTGTAAATCCTCTAACAAGGTGGATCTAGCAGTCCTACTTGCTCCTAACAGGGCAAATCACCAAAAGTGATCATTGTAAGCCTTAACAGGCCAGTTTTATACTGCAGTATTGAAGTTTTGTGGGTATCATCCCCAACCTAGTTTTACTTTCTATTTGGAAGGTTTCTGGGTCACCAAATCTTTGTTTACATGTGCAATGAATGTTTGTTCTTTCAGTTATGCAATAGACTAGACAAATGAATGGTGAATGGTTAAAATGTTGAATTGGTTAAAAGTTTTATAAGTTACTGAGTCATCCCTCCCCTCTCAGTAACCTACCTTATCCTGAATATTTCCAACAGGGCTCAGAATGTTATTATTTTCTAGATAAAGGTTCATTTTAGAGTTATAAGCCTACCATAAAAATCTCATTGCTCCAGCTTAAGTATCAGAGAAGTTATTGCAAATTTTCGGTGGAAAAAATTGCAAAAAAATCTTTAGGCTCACTATTGGAGGCCTTAGAATGCCTGAATGACGTCTAAAACCTTAATAAAAGGGCATTTGTATCATTTCAAGCTTGTAGATCATGAGCTAGTGTTTCCAAAAAGTGGTTACAATAGCCAATCAGAGCAATGGTTCGAGAGTTATGGCCTTTCAAAGTTGGGCTACCTGAAATATCTAAAATAATTGTCAAAGATGTATTTGGCCGACTCTATATGTATTGTTAGGGTTTTTCGGCCCTAGGTATTAAGTTTCAATGTCTAGAACCATGAATAGTCACCCACCAAAAGAAATTAACCTTTGAGATCATCCTAGGAAGCTAAACATAATCCCACAACTGGTCAAACTCAGTGTTCTCCTCAAGAGTAGTTTAAGAATTTTGACAATAAACAAGCTCAACTTGTTATGT
This sequence comes from Cupressus sempervirens, assembly GCA_028749045.1. Taxonomy (NCBI): domain Eukaryota; kingdom Viridiplantae; phylum Streptophyta; class Pinopsida; order Cupressales; family Cupressaceae; genus Cupressus; species Cupressus sempervirens. Next base: position 354,001,718 of record CM053792.1, on the reverse strand, counting down.
CTCCATTTATATCTATCTCCTTTATCCTAGATAAAAACATCACAATTTGGGAGTAGAAAGTGAGTTTTTTAACATCATCCGTTATGATGTTAGGGTTATCGTGGGCACCACCATCAACCATCTAGTGGAAGGATAGAAATGCTCAATCTTCCCTCTCTGTCTAGCAGTGAGCCAGTCCTTAGCCAGATGACTTAGACATCACACACTAAGGATTGATTCATAGGCTAAAAGTGTTAAATAGTCAAAGTTGACTTGTTTTTTCCGACCATAATTTTTTCTTTAGTGTGTGATGTTTAAGGGTAGTCATCCTTAGCACATGGTGAGCTGAATTAGTCTCTTGAAGAGGGGACTCTATAAACCCCAAGTTAGACTAAAATTTTCTCTTCTATCCATTCTCTATTATTCTTCTTCTATGCCTATGAAGATTTGTTTTCATCTTGTGAGTTTTATTCCATAGGGGAGAACCTCTAGAAACCTTGTAACTTTAAAGAAGGAATCATTACTCTCATAATGCAAGTATTTGGCTTTCAAAAAATATTCGATTCATTCTTACCCTCTGTAAGGTTCCAACCCACTTTAGAAATCAATGCTTTGTCTATTGTTCTTGTATTTATTATGGAAATTCCCCTAGCTTTCTTATGAGAGCACACTTTGTCCTAGTTGATCAAAGACATGTGACTTTTTCCCTGAGTGCCCATCCAAATAAAATTTCTTTGAATCTTCTCTATAGAGTTTATAACTGAGACTAAGATCCAAAATATCAAAAGGAAGAAAAATGGAATACTCTTCAGGTAGGGTTTGACGAGTTGTATTTTACCTCGACGACTTTAGAGTTTCCCTTTTTAGCCAATCAACTTTCTTTGAAATCTTTAAATTAGGCCATTCTAGGACTTAGTAGTGGATTGTTACTCTCTCATGTGATTGTAATGATAGAGGCCTTATAAATATTCTTAATTAATATAATTTTCTATTGTTATGGTTATGTAGATTATCATTTTTCTAAATAGATAAGCATGAGAGAAGGATAGGACTTTTAATAGATCAACCATCATGAACAGAAAGAAATAAAACCACTAAAAAGGTGTGAGAGATAAAGCTCAATAGTTCCAAGATCAACAAAACTAGAAACTTAACAAAGGTCCCAACTCTCTACTACATCACAATCTTGGGATTTTGATAAGGATCCCAAACCCTTAAACTGGCACCTTGAATTGTAGAAAGAAAAAGTAAGGAAATGTCTAAAGAGGAACCTTATTACAAAGTAGCCATGAAATTCCACTAGTTCTAGCTAAAATAAAAGAGAAGACTAAAAGAAGAGAATCAGTTCCTTATACAAAGGGGGAAGAGAGGGAGAGGGAGTGCCCGCGAACACATTTATTTTCCCATCCACGAACACATTTATGTTCCCCTCCTCTTCATTGTGAATAACATTCAGATGAATCAATCGATCATGAATATCAGACGCCATTACTTTCTCATCGTAGTCCCTAAGGTTTTCGTCCTTAACCAGCAGCGTTGTTGACGGTGCATGTTGATAACTGCAGGAAACTCGCATGAGGCAAACTCCCCACGTTCCCTTCGGTGCATAAATGTCCGCCTCGATCTGCCCCACTCCTTCGAAATAGTCATATCCCTGCAGCACCATAATTACATCACTCAAATTAAACATGAAGATCTATTTTTGGAGTAGTTTATAGAAAATTCAAGAAGGAAATTAATATTTAGAAATTCAACCGTCATTTTTATTCCTATCCTTGGCTTGCTATTGCTGTGATTGTAAAAAGGGTCGTTCGTGAAGCTGAAGCCCTCCGATGATTTACAGCTTGATGAATATGTAAAGGAAGATGATGGTGAAAAATGAAAAACTAACATGGAGTGGACACCACTAATGAAGCTATAATATTCGGATGCTTCCTTATCAAATGGATTTTGGATGTCAAAATTTGCACTAGTCAAGTTCAACTGAGTATACCCTTCACTTGGGTCCGCCGATCCAAGTGAGACCCAGATCAGAAGCCCGCACAAAATGTGTAGCATCATCATAATTGCAGACTAATCTACAAATGAATTATAACAGATACACCCAACTGGAGAATATGTAAAGGCCAAACTAGACCTCGATCGTGAGCACCGTTTGAAGCATATTTTAACAATATTCAAAGTGTTTGTAACCCCCGTCATTTCTCTGTTGTTTTAGAAAGCCGGCACATATTTTCTGTCGATATTTTATGAATACAGTCAAAAATGTCGCACTACATCAATCGAGAAAGGTGATAACGACCCTCATAAAGATGTGAAATGATTGAATAAACAAGAAACGTTTATCTTGCTCTTCGTTGGAAGCATTGAGAAACGCATCTTACGAAAACTTTACGAAATCGTTGTCAGGGTATTACGAAAACTTTATTTGTTACCATATTTCACTGGGGCTGGTTTTTACCATATTTTGAAAAAACATCAACTTTTTTTTCTAGTTAGCGGTAGTTGCACTTCGGACGTCTCTAAAAGTTTTAGATAATATATTTCGTGTAATCCCCGCCACCAACATTTTTAAATTTTTCCCATCTCTTCTAGTGATGAAAGTTTCAAATTAAAATCTTCTATGTTGACAATCTATGTCTATATTTTCATTAAAATGATTTTCCAAAAATGCTTCAATTTATATTTGTACGAATAAATAGGGCATCCGGAATATCAATAGACCATGATTTCTGCTGGTCATCTGACAAGGAATGATTTTTTTTAGGTAGCTGAAGACAGATTCATTTGAATGATTTAAAAGAGAGTTTAAAATTTTATGTTAACATGTTTCTCAATTCAATTTGGTGTCTATTTTTCCTGTTCTTCTACTTTCTGTTTGGTCCTCTATTTCATCAATCCTTGATCATCTCAACCCTTTGATGCAAAATAATCAGCTGTGAAATATAACAGTGTAGCTCCCGCCATTTCTGTGTCTTTTTAGAGAGCTGGCACATATTTTCTGTCGATTGTTTGTTGAAATCAGTCAAAGGTGACAAACAACGTTGGTTGCAGGCGTAGGAATTGAGAATTAGAATAGAAAATTTGAATGAGAATGGAGAATGAAGAATAGGAATGGAAAAATGCAATCCAATTTTGTTTATCCCTTGTTTGGTTATGCAAGCTTAAACTGGAATAGGGTTAACTTGCAATCGGCGCCATTTGAAAATATTTCTGAAGATGCAATCGGCGCCATTGGAGACTTGTTGAAATATTTGAAAATATTGAAAACAAAGTTCCAGTGCTCACCCCAGGTCAAAGCGGATTTGAAAATTTAATCAAATTTGAGAAAGTTAAAATGAATGCAAGAATAGCAATTCCAATTACATGTATTTTTTGGAATGGACAAAAGCTCATTTTGGGGCTAAAATGAGAATACGTATTCCTATTCCCTATTCCTATTCCACGCACCAAACAAAAAATACAAATCATATTCTAATTTCCTATTCCTATTCCGGTTGTATTCTAGCAACCAAATGGGCCCTAACTAAGAAAGAAAGGCGAAGTGATCGAATAAAGAAAGGATCTTTCGTGGGAGGGCACTTCTCGTCGCTTAGTTTTCTAGTTATTACCTTCACAAACTTTGTGTGCGACGTTATCGTTGCAGGTGAACAAATAATATCAACATTTTTATAATAACCAAGTCGAAGTTGAAAATTTGAGGGCCCCCCTTCTTCTTTTTATTTGTAGAGTGTTTTCTATATTAAATTATTTCTATAATGTTTGAAAATTAATTTGTTTACATAGGTTGTTGGTAATTGTATAATTAAATTTATATTTTGAATATTTAAAATTTGTTTGAAATGTTATAGGTTTTATTTATAGTTGATGAATTTGAAGAATGGTTTATAATAAGTGTATTAGGAATCAAGTTTTATTGAGTACAAGGTTCCAACATCATAAGGAATTGAGTCAAGATGGTGCCATGAGTGAATTTGATAGAATAGATACCCTTCAATTGTCCAGTCTTAGCTAAAGATGTTTCAACCTAAAAATAAATGTTCTCATATCAAACAATTAAACAACTTTGTAGATTATATGAAATCCTCTATCACGTAAAAATTTGAAACAAAACATATATTCGTTACATCTAAAGGAAAATTAAATGTTTACATGAAAAATTAGTAAAAATGAAAGAAAAGAATTATTGCATAGTATTTTCAAAGTTTCTAATGCACATTTCATTAAACAATTTAATCTTTTGTCTATATGTTGCATGCTAAGTGTTCATATTATTTCCTTTTTATCTTTAATTAAAATAGCACATAGTATTTAATTTATTATTTACTTTCTAAATGATGATAACATTTCTAGAAGATATAAATCTTAGTTTACATTAATAAACTCAATCAAATTTCATTCATCCATTATTATTTTTAATTTAAAAATGTATTTTAGAAATGTTGACATGCATATATTAATAAGTGTACACTAATTATTCATAACAAATCAAAGTGATTAGTAAATGTATAAAAGAAATGAAATGTCTATAGTTTTCACCTTAACAGTAATAAATAGTTACTTGAGATTGTAATGATCTTTTAAAGAATGAGATGTGTTGTAGTTAATTTTAAATTTGAGGAATTTGAATTTCTAAAGTTAACTTCTTCATTAAGTGAAATTTTTACTTTATGGTAAGCAACTTGGAGCTAAAGTCTAATAATTTAGTTTTTCCAAGAACCCTACTTTTCATGTACAAAAGTATATTGATTCATTTAGGAATATTTTTGTCACAACATGGAGGAGGATAAGAGAGTGATAATAAATAAGATAAGTACTTTAGTTGGTTATGCTAATTTTATGATACACTAAAGGTTGACATTAACTGATTTTACTTCAAATTGTTTTACCTTTTGTTTTACTTTATAACATGTGCAGAATAAGTGAGAGAATCTTACAACTACTTCTTTTAAATATCTTGTAAATATTTGAAATAATTATATTAGTTTAATAGTTTATAAATTTTTTATATAATTTAGACATATTCAAATTTGGAGGTTATATAGTTATCATCTCAATTAACATGATCATGTGATACATGTACCATATTTTTATCTCCATTTTTTATAATCTACTTCAATTATATCTTCAATCAATACTAAGTATAAAAAATAAGTAGAACAAGGCTATTACATTTTTTTTATTAGTAATAGCCAACGTGGTGATTACATTAAAATATGAAATATATTACAAAAGTTTTTTTTGCAACTATTAATCTATTTAGAATCCAATGCCAAAATGGGTTGAGCTAGAATTTTAGCTTCAATGATGGTAGTTGCCAACAACAGTTATGGAGATGATAGCTAGACGAATGGAGGGGGCCTTCTTTCTCTATCTTCTCTACCTGTTTGGAGCTTGTTGCTCCCTTGTTTGAAAACAATTAGATGTCTCTATGTGGGTTTGTTTGGAGGGGACTTGAAGGTTTGTTTTGGCTTGTAGTTGTGGAGCTTTGTGGGCTTTTAGTGCCTCCCTCCCAAAGGATGTAGTTTGCTTCTCAATGGGAGCTAGGGGGATTTTAGATCTCCTTTTTTACTCATTCCCTCTGGCATGTTTCTTGTAGTGAAGTTTTGAGTTCCCTTGCTTCATGTGGATGGAAAATACCTAGAGTTGAGTTGAGGTTTTGCCTCTTTTCAATGAGGTTATTTTTTTCTTTTAAGGTTTCAATTTTTGGACTTTTGGATCTTCCTACTCTCATTATCCCCTTGATCATCTCAACATCATTTCATTAGATTTTTCTTTTTTTTGATGGATTTTTCTAGGTGACATGCTTCTAGTGATGGTTGTGAGCCCTATAGAGATGGTTGTGACTTTCCTTGAATAAATTCTCGTAGAATAGAGGTAATGATATATTCACTACTTTCATTTGAATTTAAGATGATTGATTTAACAATATTCCAATTCTAATAATAATTTCCTAAATTTGATTATGTCCGATATGTACACTATGCTAAACAAACCCACTTCAAAGTGACAATAGGGCTATCTATATTTATTTTTGATCTACACTTCTACACACCCCATTTTTTCCATCATTGTTAGTATGACCTTTGTAGTTAGAAAATGAGGCAAACCCCTATGTTGAAGCAACAATCAATGACATCCTATATACTCTAAATGATAATGAATTTTTTATGCATGTACATGTGGCTAAGGGAGTCCATCCAAACTGGTAATGGAAATCACCCATGTTTATCTCATCTCTATGTCATTTCTATGTTTACAAAATGGGTTCTTGAGAACTCTCACCTGTGTGTATGGGGACTCAACATAGTAATTCTCCATAGCCCCCATATCGGGTTTGGCAAATGATTCTTCTTTGATTTTTCCATGTCAACATACAAACATATAAGAAGTCAACACAACACTTCCCACTGAAATGCACATATCTCTATAAAATGCACCCATCAAGCTCTAAGTTATCTTTCATTTAATCCACACATTTTATTGTGATCTTTTGAAAGTGTTATTCAATTCATTGAGTACCTCCTCCTTGTAATCATGTGCATACATATGCCCAAGATGGTATATCCTTCCTTGATCATGTCTACACACACTTATTTGAGAAATCAATATAGCATTTCCAACTACTGTCGGCACCTATTGTGACCAAAATGGTGCATAGTTCCTTTTGTTACTTGAAAATTTCCATGGTGGATGGGCCTTCATCCCTCTATGTGTCCACATAGGCTGAGAATTTACTTCATACTAGAAACAATATTCATCTTGGATATGATCTATCCTTATTCACATCGCACCATGATCTCCCTAAATACACAAAATTTAACTATGGACATCCACATATATATATTTATCATCAATATTTTCCATCACATTCCTTGATCTATGATCTATCATCAGAATGCAAGAGAAGACAAAGAATAAAAAGATAAAAACTTGATGACATTCAAATTGCAAAAGTTATATATTTCTTATTCAATAATAATAACTCTTACCATTGTAGCTGAAAATTTACTATTTCTCGAATCTCCTGCTGGAGTGGGTTTCTCTTATACAAATATGTCCAATTTGTATAAAATTAGGGACAAAAGCACTGGTATGTTATGCTTCTCACATAATCCAAACAATTTATTTTTCTTCTTCTTTATCTAACTTATTTATTAATATCTTGTATGCATCTCAACTTAATAATATTATACTAAGAAATTATTTTCCTTTTGGTAGCTTGCAATGCTTTTAGATTTTTAATTATTGCCTCTGTCATATTTCTTGAATGCTGATACCTTTTAATCTTCATGCAGCGGCAAGTGTCTTATAGACTCTCGACCAACTCCATTATAAAGAGCAGGGGTATGGTGTCAACCTACAAGATGGCAACCTAAAACAAAAAAGAAAGGTGAGTCTTGGAATATTAATTCATCAATTTGCTCAATAATATTTCATTTGTAGCATTAATAGTCAATTAGTTATTGTGTTTATATGAATGATTTATGATTATTTTCAATTCAAATTGCAATTTTCATTAATATTGGTGTATCTTGCTATTTATTTGGGGTTTGGAGCATTTCTAGGTGAGTTAAGTAGCCTCTTCTCAATTTTTTGAAAATGTGGTTTTGGTTTTGATTTCGTCTAAAATTTAGATAGTTCAAATCAGCTGAATTTGATTTTGATTCAAATAGTTGGTTCATGTAAAGTAAAGCTTACACAAAATTGTTTAATAAATGAGATTCTATGAAAAAATTTAGTGAAATTCATTTATATAAGTTAAAATATGAGTGTACTATTTATGTTCAGCCTTGAATCTTTTTTTTTGTCAATATTCTAAATTTACATTTTTCGATGTATCATTAGATTGGATGGAGTATTTTTTTTGAGATGTTGATTAACATAGTTGTATGTATTTTTCCAAACATTTTGATTATCAAAATAATATAGATAATGAAAATAATATGTTTTGAAAGGTCTAAAAACTATAGATAATCAAAATAAAAACTAATCAGTCATTGCTTTATAGATGGTAAAAAACTTTTTATTTTATGTAAATAATAATAACAACTTTAATTTCAATGTTTTAAATTACATTCAGCAAGGTATCATTGAATTTGATTATGTATATTTTTAAATGTCGTAATTGACTGTATTTTGTATAATTTATTTTGAAACTTTGAAAAAATAGATAATTGAGAAAAAACCATTCATTCACTACTTCTTACACCCACCATCAACATTATTTTCTATTATTGCTTGTAAATATTAAGAATAACTAGATTTTCAATTATTGAGCTAAGCATTTTTGTAATTTTTGTGCAGGGGTTTTTGTTGGACAAGGATGGTGGATACATCATGAGTATTTTCATAATTCATCTTGGAGGCCAAACTATGATCTTCTTTTCTTCAACCCTATTTTGGATTATAGGAATAATCATAATTGTGCCAATGTCTGGTGGCTCTTTTATCTGAGATACATTGGCTCCACATGAACCAATATTTTTCATCTTTACACAAGGTTTACCTTGCCTTGGTGACATAAATACCATACTTTTACTATTCAACATACCACTTTCCAAAAATTATGGCTTCATCCAATTCAACAACTTTAACCTTAATATTTTCACTTCATTTGTCTGCACTTTAATTATGTTTATTGTCCATGGATAACTCATTGCCTCTACATTAAGACACTCCAATTCTATACTATCTATGGTCTTGCATTGACCCATCACCATCTTCTTTTCATCATGAACCTCGTCTACAACTTCATTCCTCTGATTGCTTGTCAAAATAGTACTTGCTATCTGCACTTATTTTCCTACCAAAAATTGCTTTATTGATTCAAATTTTGTACATCACAACACCAACAACCTTCCTAGGTTGAAGAACATTCAATTTATGGTGAAGCCTCTTGATCTTACATATTCACCTCTACTTGTTCAATTAAAACACAATTGTGATTTTTGACCTTCCAAATTTGCAAGAAAAGTTGCATGACAACTTTTTGACAATTTTTGCAACTTTTCAATATTTCCAAAAAAATGACTCCAAATGCCTACCAAAACTTGATAAAACATGCAAGCATTCTAGAAAACATAAAATTGAAGATTTTTGGTAAACTCATAGTGTTGACCAATATTGATTGACCTACAACTTGCTCATAGGCCTTATTACAACATGCAAGAAATTTTCCTAAAATGCATTCTAGGATTCTTGAGATTGACTTATTGCCATGTGTCAACTTGGACACTTATTAATCACCTAATCTATCCAAAATTTGATGTTTGACCATCTTGTTTAGGACCTTGGACCCCTGCACCATTGCCTCACTTTGGCTTTTTGTACATTGAACATATAAGAATTCCAATTTTTTGGAAGGTTTAACAATTTTGAGTTTATTGGAACCTTGTCCAACTCTTCTGCTTCTCCATCTTGCATTTCTACAAATTCTTTATTTTTGTTTCTATAATTGGATTTTGGGAGGTGATACATGTAATGAAATCTTTGGCTTCTTCTAACTTTTTTCCTTGCTTCCTTGCCAATTTCCTTAACAATAAATCTTTAACCACAAACAATGAAATTTTATGTAAGTGGATAACTTTTCATTGATTATAAAATGGGTGAATTTGAGCAAGGTGACCAAATTTTTCTTTCAAAATCGTATGTGCAGATATAAACATTAAGTACAACATGTCTAATATTTTTAATAGATATACACATTAATTAGACCAAATTTTTATTTCAAAACTATATGTGTAGATATAAACAAGTAAAACATGTCCAATATTTTTGCAAATATAAATATTAATTACACTAGGTTTTTTTTTCAAAACCATATGTGCAGATATAAGCATTAAGTACAACATGTCCAATAACTTTTCAAATATATTATCCTATGAAGAAAGACCACGCCTGGCAATATGAACCCATAACAAAATAACAAGACAATTGCTAGATTGTGGTCTGAATTCTGAAGAAAAGCTGATAAATATAATTGTCCTTGGAAAAGGTGTAAGGACTTAAAGAATTGAAGAATTATAATCACAATAGCCTAGATTCAATGTAGGCAACATGGTCATGTTGAAGGGGGCCACAATTTTTGTCATTTGGTGAATGTGGATTTCCAACTAGAGGAACATAGAGGTGTGAATATCCAAGCTAAGGATAACACTCACATGGAAGAAGATGACAATGTGCGAGAGGACATGATTGAAGATGATGGTATTGGCACAGCTAATGAAGATGCTCATGATGATGGTACTAGCACATCTAATAATGATGATGAAGATGGTCTTGATATACCTATACTTGAGAAGGCACACGAGCCCCTATACCAAGACTCCCAAACAACTCTTCTCTCTACCATAGTGTTGTTGGTGAACTTGAAGGTTATGAATGGTTTATCCAATGTAGCAATGTCACATATGCTAAGATATGCCATTTTTGTCATCTTCAATATTAACATACCATTACTATTCATTATATTAATAATTCATATTTTTTGTTGTAAGTTGATAGGTGAGTTTTTGTTACCACTATCAAACATTTTGCCTCATTCGTACTAAGAATTATCTACCATTATGAATTAAATTAGAATGAAGTATTAGAAAATACATGCATGTCCCAATGATCACATTCTATATCATAAACAACATGAATTTGCAACAAAATGCCCTGATTGTCATATTACTAGATATCGATCAAATCAAATAACAAAAAAGATGTCTTACAAGGTTCTTCAATACATTCTCATTATTCCACATCTTGAATGATTATTTAGGTTTACTAGCTTGGCACAATTTATGGATTACCATGTATGCAATAGAAGTCAAGATGACATTATGTGAATGCCTACAGATGGTTTTTCATTTAAAGAGATAGAAGAAATATGGCCACACTTTAAAGAAGAATCTTGTAATCTCAAGCTTGCATTTGCAGTGGATGATGTCAATCCATTTGGAGATATGAGATCTATTTACTCAGTATGGTCTCTTTTTGTTATTAATAATAATATTCCTCCTTGGATGTCCATAAAGAGAGAGCACATAATGTTGTAAATGATTGTACCAAATATTTTTTATTTAATAGTTATCTAAATTAATTTATAAATAGTGCATCAAATGATCATAATAATTATGTAATATTTATGTTCATTCAATTAATAGGTAAGTACCAAGTTAAAGATATGAACATGTGTATTAAACCCCTTATTGATGAATTTTTGAAGTTATAGAATGGGGTCACTGTGTGTGACATCTCTAGACCAATAGGACAAAGACAATTTCAATTTTATGCAATGCTTGTATGGACAATACATGATGTCCCTGGCCTAACTCATTTTTGCAGTATGTTATATTGTTAAGGTCACATATTTTTGGTTGGTTATAGTGCTTACACATTATTGTTGTATGCTTAAGTTGTGCATGATAATTGTACATGATCTAATTGTACATGATCTTTTAGGTGTTTAGACAAAGAAAAAAAATGTATGTCTTGTTTGTGGTTCGAAGATGAAATATCGTCATTCAAGAAGTTTAGAAAAGTAGGTATTCAATAAGTTTAGGCACTTTCTCCACAATAATCATAAGTATTAAATTACTGAGAAACATCTTTTTAATGGGAAAGAAGAGACAACATCAAGGCCACAAAGAATGACACCTCATCTATGGAGATTAGAATACAATTGACTAAATCACCGAGGTAATGGCCAATTTGTGGTCTAAAGTTTGAAATTTATATTTTGATATTGTCTTTTATTTAGTAATGATGTAATTGATGCTCATGAAGGTCATCAAGTCATCAATGACCAACTTTCTAGAGGAATAAAAAGTTATTGTACTCAATTTTAGTAGGTGACCATAATACAAAGATCTCTCAATTGTGCATTTGTTTGATGATATGCATATTGGAAAGAATGTAACAAAGAAACTATGGAAAATATTAGATGGAAGGTGTGATAGAGAAAAAATTGCCAAAATTTGTAATGACATCCATGAATCTAATCATGCCCTAAAAGATTTCATTGAATCAAATAGCAATGGAGACTACATAAATATGAGTGCCCTTCCTTCGTTATTAATGAAGCAACAAAGTAATATATTAAAAGAAGTCATAAAAATAAAAAATAAAAATCCCACATGATTTACTACAAATATAAGCAGTCTTGTATCAAATAAAGGTGATTTTGGGCCAGGGTTAAAAACACATGATTGGCATACCTTCGTCAAGGTAAGTCATGTTCTCTATATACAATATATTTGTAAAATTACATGTACTACCTATTGTATTATTTCATAATATTTTGAAAAGATAAATTTTTTAATGATTGTAGTATGCGTTACCTCTTTGCCTCCTACACTAGTTTGAAAATAGTATTAAACTAGTTATATATGATCTTGGAAAATACATGAGATTAGAAGTTTTATTTCTTAGATTTTTTGTACATATATTATATTTATGACATGCTTTACTTTTTATCTATTCTATTGTATATTTTTATCTGAAATCTCATTTATATATTCTTGCATATTGAATCTCTTTTAGGTGGTTATCATCTAAAGAAATTGATAAAAAAAATATATAAAATATTGGAAGAGAAAAATTCCAGAACTTATGTTTGAAATGCAAAAGTGTCTACCTTAAATTTTTTTCAATGCTCAAGAACACTACCTCATACATCAAGTTTTTGAGATTTAATTGTATGGACCTATACAAACTAGGGCAATGTGGATGGTTGAGAGGCACTTGAAATTTATGAAGGACTTGGTTCAACAAAAAACATGTTATGAGAGTTCTATGATAGAGAGATATATGGTATACTAGACCATGGTGTACATTAGTGAATATCTTCCAAAGTTTGTAGCAAATATCCATCTAGATCACATTTAGGATCCCAACTCTATTAACAAATTTGAAGGGGAGTATCTGATGGGGAAAGGTAGATTGAGGAGAGTGTGAGGTAATTATAAGATGTTATTGTAGTTAATTAATTCTTATCCACCATCAATATAATTTGTTTCTAACTGGTCTAGTTATTTTCTTTATAGTTGGTCATGAGTGAGATGCACTACATTTGTATATTGCAAACAATCTTGATTGGATGATGGTATGGATTTGATAGTCTAAATAAAATGGCCACTCATTAAGATGGGATGTTGTTGCATTGTTGGTTAAAGAAGCTCATCATAATGAAGATATCAATGTTACGCCAATAGTACATGATCTAGCATATGACTTAAGAGATAAAAAGGTAAGTAAAAGATTACTAATCATGATCCATAAGTTTAATATCAACTCACATATCGATGCAAATAATCTTGACATGTTTGAATAATTGCATATCAAACACCACAAAGATATCTACTACCATGGCCATAAATTTTGTATAAAAAGTTATACAAAATGAAGAAAACTTGTGATTTTGGAATAAGTGTAGTCTTTGAGGTCACGAATAGTTCATCTAGAAATGACATATCAATGAATGCATCATGTAATTTTCGTCTTCTACATAATTTGTAATATATTGATGGAAGGCCAAAAGCAATAGGGAATATTGCAAGATTTATAAATAGTTCTTGACCGATGTCAACTAATAAATGGTCAAATTTTATATTCAAGGCACACAAGGGAAATCATGTTTTTGTATGTGTGATAAAAAAAATAAGTGAAAGGGAAGAGATTCTGATAGATTACAATTTAAATCATGTAGATACAAAAAAAATTCCCTATCATGGGACTAGTAAGTATAACATTAAAATCAATAGCCTCTAATTAATATTAACTCCAATATACAATCTACTATTTTATTTATATATTTTTTGGTAAGTTTGGATACCCTTATTTCACTATTGATTGCTAAGATTACTACTCTTTTTCACAGGGTGACATGGATACACCACAACACACATGTGGGAATGTACCAGCTCACACACTTTCTTCACTAAAGGTAAACCTTAATTATTGTAATTGTAAAAATTATATAGAAATAAATTTTTTATTATTATGTTCTTTTCTTTATGTCTTTGGAGTTATTTTGATGGAAATTTACTGATATTGATGTCACAACTTGGCACTTATTGATAGGGAAAAGCAAAAAGATAGTAGATCAAATGCGGTCTAAAACATAGGCGTCCTTTCTAGATGAAATCACCCATAGGATGGACCCCATATTCATGGCCCATAAGCTCATACAAAAATATAGTGATGAAATTATTAGCATTATACTCGAGAGAAACGTAACCAAGCAGATAGAAGCATTAAAAGAAGAATTGATACTTAGAGTCGATTCTTTGAAGCTAAGCAATAATTAATCTAAAGCAATAATAAAATTTCAATAGATTTTTATATTTTATAGTATCTCATGGATCATGATCTAAAATATTATGTGTTCTTCTACAGCATTTTGTGACACCTATGAGACCATGTGGTCAATATGGTGAGGGTTGTAGTGTACAACCTTCATGTAAGTAACACTTTCTCTTTACAACATTATAACACTTCACTTTTATTTTTAGATGCTTCTAGCTTGTATCCCATTTGATCTTTATCCATTGAAAATATCTTTGCTAACAATTTATTCTTCATCTCATGATGAAGTTCGAATGCCTCCTTTAGTCATCACTCTGATATTGCCAAGTGCATTGTCAACAACAAGGAGCTTGCAAACACCTTTGACTATACCAAGTAAAATAGGTAAAATCTTATCTATATTTTATAATGTGTTAATCATGCATTACTTTTTTTGTTGGCTTGTGTTGGTGCCCAAATTGATGGATTAGGTTTCCTATGGAATAATAATCCAATTCTTGGAATTCCTAGTAGCAATTTTCCAACTAACAGGTCCTACCCAAATAGGATGCAAACCTTTGCAATTCTAGCTCTGTAGGACCAAGGCTGGTAGGCCTATACCTCACACCCTTGAGGCTTTGATCAGATAACTTGTCAAATCATGGGTGTTGATAAAAGATAAATGAAAAAGGGAAAAGGTTTAAGTAAAAGTTTTGTAAATGTATATGAATATATGTATGTGTTTTTTCTATCTTTGTCACTTGGATGTATGTCCTTTCTGCAATCAACATGAAGATTCAAATGAATACATTTGACTAGTGTCTTAACCAAAGGATTCTTTATCAAATTTCTATCAATCCTTCATAGTGCTTATGTAACTCTCCAAGACAAAAACAAATCTCTTTAAGAAAAATTGTTGTCACTTTAATGAAGTATGAATTGCTTGAAATGCTCAAGAAAATGTTAATATCAGATCTTATTTATTTTAACTCTCCTCAAGAGGCCAATAAGATAGCGATGTAGATAGAGGAAACAAAATGAAAGAGACATAATCGATATCACCAAAAGATCAAACGAGCATATAATCCTTTATATTAAATTTAAAATGCTTCACCACATTGTTACATATAACACTCTTGGAAAAATCCAAAGTGAACAAAAAGGATAAGATTCCTTTGATATATAATGTAAAAAAAATTATCCTATGATATCCTATTTAAAATCCAACCCTTATAATTATAGGCATTGGATTAGTTACATTGTGAAAGGGAATGTCCCTTTGTTTACAAAATTCATAACTAATTAACATATTAACAACAAAATGAATGCACGTTTAACATAATTATAAAACAAAAGGCTTTATGTCACTGATTTTGATGATGATGATTCAATAAAATCATTGCATAGCCTGATGTTTTCAGCATACTTGTCATCCTCTGCCAAATTTGCATCATTGATAATCTCCCAGACTTTGACTTTGATCTTGAACATATGCTCTATCTACTTGCTAGCTTTTGTCATTTCTAGGTCATCATTTTGTGTTGCTTCTAGGGCTTCTCTCTACATCACATGGCATGTATCCATCCATCTATCTTGGCTAATTATGTCACCATTTTCTTCCTACCAAGATACAAATCTACACTCTGTCACTAATTCCTCTATCAGTCTAAAAGAAACCTTGAATTCTTGAGAATACATAGTATGATCTCTAATCAATTTCTCAGCCTCCTTTATATCTTTGTCCTCTTTGAGGGTATCTCTTTATTTAACCAATTTCTTATATATCTTGTTATGTCTCTGGGCTAGAGGTTTATACACATTATAAGCATCCCAGACCTGACCTAATTTAACTAGAAATTTCTTGAAAAAAATTATAATCATGGTATTAGCAACCTCCCTTCTAATCATTGAGATATTTTTTAATTTAGCATTTTCCTCTCACAACCTCTTCAATTCAAACTTTAGGGCATCATCCGATGATTGTTTCCTCAGTTGCATCTGAGGTTGTCGTATTTTCAACAAATCTGTGTACATAGTTTTCCAATTATCTCTTTCAAGAGTAACCTATGAAACACTTCTTTAATTGAATAATGCAAGATCTACTTGCATGCCTACAACATTGTTTGGGTTTGTGACACTAACTTTTAATGTTATTAAATGACCAAATGCTTGATCAACATCGATGATTTTTAGCCTCTTATGCAATAGATATAAAGCCCAAAGCAACATATATTTTCATCCTCAACAAATCATGATCCAATAATAACATCTTTAACTCCTTGCACATCCAACTTCATATCCTGCTTGCCCGACTTGATCAAACTATCAAAAATATATGATGCACTTAAGTCCCAACTAGGTAGAACCATTACCCCTTCCTCATTTAGAAATTGTCTCCCTCTTGCTGGAGTCATGTGTTCAACCTCTCTCTTAATATCTTCTTTCATATTTGAAATATAATTGTTGTTCATTCTTAGGAGAGATATTAGGGATACTCTACCTCAATAGTTTACCTCTATTTTATATAATATAGCTATAAATTCTTTGGATTTGATGAAAGCATCATCATTTACAAATTTTCTAGACCCTAAAAGTCTCTCATCCTTCTAGGCATCTACACTCTCTAGGATTTGCACATCATGTTCCACAGGCTGAAGTATTGGCCTTTCTATAGTTCTGGAAACTTGAACAAGGAAATCTGGAACTCTTTGAATTTCTTCTCTAAATTGTACCTTGGCTTTCTGCCTTTGTTCTTCCATTTCCCTCTCTTGTTCCTCAATCTTTTTTTTTACTTCAATCAATTCCATGTTTTTGAAACTTTCTTCATTCTCATTTCCATGGTGATTGAAATCAGCCAACTTTTTTTATTTTCTACATACATGAATGCATCCTTCTAGATCATAGTGACTCCAGGAATCCATAGTATGCATATGATACTCATTCTACAGTTTTCCTTCTATCTTATCATATGACCTAGTTGAACAAATAGTAAAATATCCAAATGATAAGGTTACAAGAAGGAAAGACTATTTTCTCTACCTACCTCCAAAATGCTTCTTGTTGGACTAGGACATCTTCGTAACAATCTCCAAATAAGAAATATGATCAAGCACTGATGCAGGAAATCTATATGGTCTCCCTTCAAATCCAAACACTCTTACAAAAGTGAAATAGTCATAAGCATACCAATCTCCCCAATTATGCTTAATCTTCTCACCTAGCCCATTCTCCTTAGGTCTTAAGAATCTTTTGATGTGAGGGTTGATTAAAGGGAAAGAGTGGTGTCCAAACAGTGTATACAAAGGTTGCACAAAGTTATCTTCAAATGTTAGATAAAAAGAAGCACTAAACCTATAATCTCATACTAATATCCACATTTGAACTGGTTTCATATCCCCATTGGACTCTCTTAAATTCAATAATAAACCCTCAACCCATAATCCTTTTATTTATCCAAAATACAAAACCATATGCATAAATAATGAATAGTGCTTAAAGGTAGGGTATTCTAAATTATTAAAATTAACAAAAGCAATATGAATATTGTCAACAACATACTTTACGTAATCATAGGGTCTTGGTTCAAGCATCTGCACATCTGATGCTAACACCACAGGGCCAACCTCCATCAAATCAGGTGCTTCGATTCCCCCTACTTGTCCATATGATTAATAAGTCATATCTAAGTATGTCTTAAACAATTTTACATTAAAAGGAGGTCTATCTATTGATTTCAAAGGCCCCTTCTCTATCTTATGCAAGATCAACCTCGATTGCATGTATGAGATATTTGACTATTCATATTTATTATTCAATTCAATGAAAGACAATTTCTTTGTCAATCCATCAGTGAGTCTAAATGTTTCATTCAAGAATTCAATAGATACTTCCATGAATTTTTTCCCATCTTTTTCGTATATACATCTATCCTCAGCATTATATTTTCTCATAATGACCTTGAGCATCTCCACATTCAAGAATACATTTAGCACTGTCAATTTTCCCAAATTCATCTCCCAAGGATGGCATATGGGTGCCTAATGGTTTCTTCTCACATAATGATATAGAAACAACTCATAGCCTCTAGTCTAAGTCTAAAAATCTCCAACCTTACTATACTTGTCTTCCACCTTGTCTGGAGAAGAAAATTTACCACTTCTAGATTTAGGGCTTGCAAATTCCATTTGTTCAATGAGATCCTCATTCAATTTTCATGGTGGCACCTCATCATCAGCTTTCTACTTTTTGTTAGCC
The DNA here is from genome assembly GCA_028749045.1 of Cupressus sempervirens. Taxonomy (NCBI): domain Eukaryota; kingdom Viridiplantae; phylum Streptophyta; class Pinopsida; order Cupressales; family Cupressaceae; genus Cupressus; species Cupressus sempervirens. Next base: position 353,983,211 of record CM053792.1, on the reverse strand, counting down.
TTCACCTTCTTAACCTTCTATGCTTTCATTTTTTGAACTAAACCAGAGTTCTCCATGACTGTTCCTAATACTTTTTCAAATACAAATCTTCTATGAAGACTAAACACAAATGTTAACTTTAGTGGCTAACTTATCATAATTTTTTACCATAACACTGTAATGATTACCCTTTTATTAGAAAATAGACTACATTCATGCATTTTCTTTTCACACGAATCAAAACATAAAGTCATTTTTTATCGTTGTACCAGATGAACTAGTTATCAGAGGTCATATCATGCATTTTCTTTCCACACAATCAAAATATATTCAAACATTCATTGTTATAGCCATTAGTGATATGAACATATGAGTCTCTTGATCACCATTGTCAAATTCCTCCAATAGAGAACTATTTTCAACTTTGTGCCCATCACTATAGTAACAATGATAACACCATCGCTCATTGCCACAATGCAAATCCTTCAACTGTGATCCCTAATACAATTTTTCACTATTAGGTATGGTGATTGTAAATCTCTATTTTTTATTCTGGCAAAAAGAATCACTATAACATATGTCAATATTCCGCATCTCATCAGTGATCATTATATCTCCATTACACCAAGTGTAATCAACAATTATACTTACTTTATTGGCATACCATATAGCAATAACTGCTTAATAATATAGCCTTTCATCACCATATCCTTCAGTGATCAGAAAACCCTTATCGTTGATCACTAAAGCCTTTTTAAATACCTTGATCAATGATGATCACTATAAAATATAGTGATAACCTTTCTTTATCGCCAGTCTCTATGTCTAAAAGCTGACTTTTTCAATTAGTGATGATTGCCACAAGCTATAATAATGACTTCATCTCATCGCTGATCGCCTAGGCCACTCCTCTATTGCTTTGATTAGCAATGATCACCACAAGCTATAATGATGAATATGATGAAAATTTGATCATTTATGGATCATTATCAATCATTATCCATGATGAATATTAGAAAGTGACCGCTAATCATTATGCTTCAACTATAAAACATTGAAAGAATTTGATCACTTCTAGTCACGTAACTATAATTTTTAGACTTATGACTAAAATTTTTAGTCATGTGGTCATTTATTTACCAAAATTCTACTAGTGCACTGACTCTAAACTTGGTAAACTCTTGAAGGCTCGATAGATATTGAAAACTATCTTCATTTCCCAAGTGAGGTCAGTAGACATTGACTAGTAAAGATTTGACATTTTGTGTAACATCAAAGACAATAACAATTGAACAATTATTTTCAACAATCACCCTCTTTGGCATTGATTGAAACACAATATGTTATAATACAATGAAATTTTAGAGCAAAATAAAACTAAGGATAACATCATTATTTTAATTATGATTCTCATCCATAAGAACTCTGTCTATCAGTGTGAGACTCTGTCTATCAGTGTGAGCTCCTTCTAACATCAATCTCTCTCTCTGGAATGATTCTTTGATTACTCTTATTGCAGTTTCTCCCTTTGTCATCAAACTATCTCTCTTTATTCTTAATCTGATTTGACAAAAAACTCTTCCTCTTTGATATCTGATGCCAAAAGCTAAAATGATCACAAAATTTCTTGATATTTACAACAAAATCTCTCTCTTTGACATCTTATGCCAAAGAAAACATGCAATGGACTTTCCATGTGCCTAATGTATTGATTCATATGTGATCTACTTTGATAATATTACATCAACCCTAACTGATCTTCAAATTCTTGGTGGATGCATCACTAAATATTGTTTAGTGAGTTTTAGATAGGGGAATAATCCCTAGCTTACCTCTTAGATACAAGAATGCATTGTTAGGTAATGGCTTGGTAAATATGTCTACAATTTCTTCCATTTTATTCACATATTTCAATCTCACCTCTTTGTCTTGCACCAATTCTCTAAGAAAATGATATTTTATTGCAATGTGTTTAGTCTTAGTATGCATCACAAGATTCTTGGAAATGTTAATTGCATTGGTGTTATCATAGAAAATAAGTATTGGATCCTTGATTTCTTCCTTCATACCTATCTACAGTTGTTTGAATCAAACAATATTAGAACAATTGACTATTGTTGCAATATATTCTACTTCTATTGTTGAATGAGAGATGCAATTTTTCTTCTTTCTTGTCCAAGACACTAGCCTCTTTCCAAGAAAGAATGCTCCACCACTAGTGTGCTTCCTATCATCAATACTTCCTGCCTAATCGGCATTAGTAAAGGCTTTCAATTAAAATTTGCCTCCTTTCTTATACCACAATCCATAATCTATAGTACCCTTTAGATACCTCATGATTCTTTTCATTAACATCATATGATTTTCTTTTGGATTATCAAAAAATCTTGCTACCATACCAACTACAAGTGCAATATCAGGTCTTGTATGCACTACATACTAAAGTTTTCCAATAACAGATCTATATGTAGTCTAACCCACCTCTTTGGAATCATCATTTTTGGAATACTTATGTCTAGTAGACATAGGTGTTCCAACTAGTCTAGAATCCTCCATTCCAAACTTCTTCAAAATCTCCTTGATATACTTTGATTGAGTGATGTAGATACCATATTTATTTTATTGAATCTGTAGGTCAATAAAGAATTTGTTCTCTCCAAACATTGAAATTTCAAATTCCTTACTTATTTCATTTTTTTTTTTTAAAGATTTTCACAAGTTATCATGACCAATAAATAATATATCATCTACAAAAATTTATGCTAGCAATATCTTCTTTTTTGGTCCTTGTTCTTCTAGGATTCCATTCAAGAAATTTGACTTGATATCCATCTAATATACTTAAAAAAGTTATATGTAGCATAAGCAAGTAGTGTTCTAAAAACTTATAGTCTAGAAATAGGAGAAAATGTTTCTCCATAGTCGATACCTTCCTCTTGAGCATTACCCTTGCACACTAGCCTTTCCTTATTCCTTGATACTTCTCCATTTTTATTCAACTTATTTCTAAATACCCATTTTGTGTCAAATAAATTCTTATCCTTGGGTCAAGGAACAAGAGACCAAGTCTTATTCCTTTAAATTTTTTTTATCTCTACATCATAGTTTTAATCCAACTTTCATTATCTAATGCATCTTTAACATTTCTTGGTTCAAATTTAGTAAGAAAACATGTACCTTTCAATTTTTTCCTTGTCATTATTCCTTTTGACTAATCTCCAATGATTTTATCAGGTGCATGATGCCTTCTAATATATCTAGCAAGCACATGTATCTTCTCCTTGGATTTAGGACTTGAATGACATGGTTCACTATGCTCAAAATGATCTTCTAAATCATGCTAGGGTCCTACTATTTGTGACTTGGGTCCTTCAAACTATGACCCAATTTCCACTACCTAAATCTCAAGTACTTTTGATAGAGACTCAAGTCCTTCTGATTGTGACTCGAGTTGAATTGGAGATTTTGGGGGCTTGGATGGTGAAGGTTGTCAATTCCCAATTGTGTTAGGTAAAGTATCAAGTTTATAGTAGACAAAATTTATTTAGTATTTAGGTTCCTTGTTGCTTTGTTCTTCACTCTTTTCTACAAACTCATCAATCTTTACATGTGCACTCTCTATAACCTTGTGAGTAGATAGATTCAAACACTTATATGGTTTTCTTTTGTTGGAGTATCCCAAAAATATGCCTTCATTACTTTTCACATCAAATTTTCCTTTCCTTGTCTCTTTTAAGATATAACATTTTCTTCCAAATAATTTGAAGTAACAAACATTAGGTTTATAGGCATACCATAATTCATAAGCTATTTGTTCTAAATCTTTCTTCTACTGAACTCAGTTCAAGGTATGAACTGTTTTGCTGATTGCTTCCTTCTAGTATTTGATTGCAACATTTTTCTCTATTATCAATGTCCTTGCACAATCCACGATAGATCTATTTCTTCTTTCTTCTATATAATTCTGTTAAGGTATACCAAGTGTTGATGCCTATATTTTTTTTATGAATAGACCTTTCCATTAATTTATAATATTAAGATACATATTCATAAAAAAAAGGGGTCGGGGGATACAAGATCACCCCATGAGTTCAAATGGAACAAGGATAGATTAACAACTATTCATCAAAAAAACTATTAAAAGAGAAGCATAAAGCCTCAGGTGCCAAGAGCAGTGCTAGCTGAAGGAGGGTCTTTATCATCAGAACCCTAGAAGTCCTTGGGGTTAATGGTTGCCTTAGGGGGGGGCCAACCATTAGTAGTAGCAAAAACATCATCATATTTATCTCCCTCAAGCCTAGATAGGGAGATAGCTAAGTCCATCCAAGGGAAAGTCCGCTAATACCTATCTTTTCATTCCTCTTTCATTGTAGAATTTGTTGAATTCATTAGAGATTCAAATTCACCTCCTCAATCTTACCTTAGACACTTTAGTTTCCTTCTCCACTCTAGCTAGATACCACTTGAATTTTTTTAATGCTTCTAATTTATCCTTCAAGTACATTATTATCATCATTCTAGAATAATCATCAACAAATAAAATAAAGTATTTATCTCCACAGTAGCTTTCTATGCTAATAGGTCCAAAAGGGTCTATGTGAACCAGCTCCAGAACTTCTTCAAAATTATAGTTCTTTCTCTTGAATCCTATCTTTCCCATCTTCCCAATATGATAATTCTTTCACATGCCCATGTCAGGTTTCTTGAGGCTTGGAATGTCTCTCATTCTTCTATTCTTTCTTATGTTGATCAAGTTATCAAAATTTACATGACACAAACTTTTATGCCATAACCAACTTTCCTCTACTTGAGCTAAGAAACATGAACTTTTAGTTAGATCAAGATAGAACGGATTGCCTTTTGTTTGATTTCTAGTCCCAACCAAATTTCCTTTCCCATCCAACAACTTGGCCTTACCATTCATGAATTCTACCTTGAGTCTAATATTGTTCAACTGTGCCACACTAAGTAGATTATGTTTTAGTCCTTCAACCAAATAAGCATTATCACATCTAAATTCATTGGTCAATGAAATGCATCATTTTCCTTTTACATAACATGGTTCATCATTTCCAAATATGACACTTCCACCATCATAATGTACAAAGTTTTCAAATTTAGATTCATCGCCAGTCATATGGTGAAAACAACCACTATCTATGATCCATGAGTCATTCTTGCTAACATGAGAAATGAGGGTCATCTTATCATTTTCATCATTTTATTAATCTTTAATAGCAATGTAAACCATTTCATCTTCATCACTACTATCAAAATCTTTAGCCATGTAGTAAGATTTCTTGCTTTATCCTTGTTATCTTTGTAGCTTTTGAAATCTTTCTTGCCTTTATACTTGCTATACTTCTTTTCTTCTTGGCCTTCTTTTTTTGGACACCTTGCAAAAATTTGACCAACTTCTTCAAAAGAAAAACATATTAGAGGTATTTTACCTTTGTACTTTCCTTTGCCTTTAAGAAATCTTCTTGCAATTAATGCTTCAATGGTTTCAAAATCATCATCAAAGTCTTCTTCATATTCACTGTCAGACTGCTTTTTAGATTTTTTAGCTTTCTTTTTGAGTGATATCTTAGCTTGAAATGCAAACTCAATGTTACCAGAGTTAGGAACATACTTATCATAGTTATCTAACTCAAAAGTTGTCAACCTTCCCACTAATGCATCCTAAGTTATATCATTTTTGGGATCACGTCTCATCTCTTGAATTTTTGAAACTCTAATTGCATAAATAGGAAGAAGAGTTCTAAGTACCTTTCTTACCACTTTCACATCATCTACCTTTCCTCCTGAGGCTCTAATTGCACACACACTGGATTTGATCTTTTGACTATATTTTGCAATGTTTTCATCTTCTCTCATCTTCATTTGATCAAATTGATCTTTGCAAATTTTTTCCATCACTCTCCTTTCATTGTCATCTCCTCCATAGATAAGTTTTAGCTTGATCCACATCTCATAAGTAGTACCACAATCTTTTACTTCATCAAATTCAACATAATTGAGAGTAGAGGCAATATCAATCATCATAATGTCATGATTCTTCTTTTCTATAATTTCTTCCACACTCATAGTTCTAGTGGGTACCACATACTTGGTGTTTAGATATTTCAAGCCCGAGTCTCCAATGGTTGCCAAATATAGCTTCATGAGTTCCTACCATGCTTGGAAATCATCTGTGTTCAGCTTAGGAATTTCCCTTCTGTAAGACATCTTGATCTTTAGCTTAGGTCCTTGAAACCTTATCTATAAGCACCAAATTCTCTGATACCAATTGTTGGAAATGTAAGAGGATTAACTGAGAGGGGAGGGGTGAATCAATTACCACAAAAAAGTCCTAGTCCCTTAAGGTGTCAGTACAAAACAAAAAAACACTCTATCATTTATGCTACTATAACTCAGTTAGCACTAAATTACTCAGTTAACATAGTAACTCAATTTACACTAAGAATGACTATCACTCGGTAACACTCAGTTAATATTGAATACATATATTGTTACTTGATTAACACTGAACATGTAGATCTTATGATATTAAGTTTGATTAACCTTAATTACATAGTTGCAGAAACATAAAGGAAATAACATGAAGACGTGAGACACCAAGATTTAACATGGAAACCCAATTTGGGAAAACCACCAATTGCAAATAGTTACTATTTTTCACTCTTCTAAAGTGAGCTCTATTAGGAACCACTTTTGTTAAAGGTTAAAAAACATACAATTAGGTGTGACCATGTTAAAGGATTTAGATCACCCTATTAGGAGTGGCCTTGTTAGAAGTCTTCAAACACTTCGATCTACAAATGGCACCTTGTTAGAGGATTTGAAAAATAGCTATTAAGATAACTCTGTTTGGAGATTTGATTCACTACTACAATTATTAGAGAGTAAAAATGACTTGACCTGATTGTTGATATAGCTGACTTGTTGATTTTAGATCTCTATTCTAGCTTGATTACTTGATCCCCATTGATTAGAATGTTCTTTGAATCTCGATTAACTAGGATACCGTGGTTATCCTTCCAATTCACTTCCTTTGTTCATCTTCTTTAATTTCACACATTCACACTTTCAATCCTCATTTTAACCTTATGCTTACATGAATTACCTTGTCAAGTTGACTTGAATACACTTATTATAAACATTCAATAATCAACCCTTGAGTCAACTAGAACTACCAAATTATTTCGTTAGATGCAATATGTTGATACAGAAAATCCTTTTTTAGCCAACCTGACTCGGTCAACACTAACTTAGAAAAGGATTTTCTTGTAAACCAACTAAACTTGGTTAACACTCCATCCTGATCCCTTTGGTAACCAAGTGAGCTCAGTTAACACTAGTTCTAGGCCAACTTTCCTTTGTTAATTAAGTAAGCTTAGTTAACACTAAATTTCTTCCAACTTCTCTTTGGTGCCAGAGTGAACTCGATAGGCACTAACTCCATGCCAATTTCCCAATTGAACTTAGTAGACACTAACTTTGAACTTGGAAAAATATGGAATGCTTGATAGATATTGGAAACTATCTTCATTGCTCGAGTGAGCTTGGCAAACACTAACTAGTAAAGAATTGACATTTTGTGTAACATCAAAGACAATATATAATTGAACAATTTTTGTCAACACATAACTAGTTAGTTGATCATACATTATTCTCTCACATTGTAAGGGAAAAACCTCTTATGGAAGGACTACTAATAATGAATGTTTAATTATCTTGACTTATAATTCTTTCTTTGTTAAAGATATACAAGTTGATGATGAATCCCTCACGATAATGCTCATACTACTGATTGGACTCCTCAAACCAAGTGGATCTTCCTCCTTCATGTGGCCCCTTTTGGCTGCATGGACCCTCCTCAATCTATTTATTATCTACTCCAATATTTTGATAACAATGTGCAACCTTCTCAACACTCTATCTCATGTAGTGATAGTCTCTAAAATAGGGTTTCACTACTTTCTCCTCCTTGTAGTGGGGATCCTAGTGAAAACATCACTTGGATGGTTGTATGTTGACATAGAAAAAATTATTCGATAATCTCTCATTCTCCTCCCCACATTGTAGGTGATTCGTCTACTAACTCTTGAAATGGATTGCTAGCTTTTCTATTAGTGTGTTGTTTATGATATTCTCTTGATCTTGTTGTAAATGGAATTTTGCCAATCTATTGATGCACATGCATCTTGGTTGTGTATGGGAAAATACCTTTTTTTGTTTATTTAGATAAAAACATATATGTTTTCATTTTAGATATATCTATGTAATGCTCCACTATCTAGGCATAAACCATTTATTTATAAAAGATAGGCCAAGGGTCACATATTATTCCATTGATCAACCATTCAACCACTCAATGCATTTCCATTGATATTAATTTCAAAGACCCCATTAGAATCATCATCAGGGTGGGTATTTCTACTATATTTGGAGTCACACCCTATGGCTAAAGAATAAATGGAAATTGAACAACATATATTTGTGGGGCACAAAGCCTAGGAATCCAACCTACTCCTTCTATAGAGAAACTAGCCAATCTATCTTATTATTTTTCTCCTCTTGTTATGAACATATATTGAGTTTCTTGTGGCTTAACAAACATTAGCCTAAAGTATATTATATAATTATTTATGTAGTCTTGCATTGGTCCTTTAGTTAGCCTAGGTGGAATCCAAGACATATACATGTTATATATAGAAGGTAGTAATTAGTGGTCGATAATCACACTATTAATTCTATATTTGTTGACTTCTAAAAGTTGAACATTTCAAAGTGGATTATCAACCATTTACAAATATTTTCTATGATGTTTCCAAGTATTTTTATTTTTCTCACTTTTACTTTGAAAATTATTTAGTTGCACATGGTACCAAGCACAATCTTGAAATTTGGAAGACAAGGAACACATTAATTTTTAAAACTTGGTGGTCACATTTGAAATACAAGTTCTCAATTTAACAATTATTTTTATTTTTTGATAATTGGTCAAAGAAATAAAAGGCTATTATAGTGTAATGCTAATTGTGTGGAGTTATTGTAAAATTATTATTTTCACCAAAAGCTCTTCCAAGCTTAACAATTGATTGTTTTGAACATTTTTAAGAGAAGTGACTTCTAGGTAGATGTTATTGTAAAATATTCACTATATTTTAGTTATTTTAATATCAATCAACAACATAATATGGATGCACATCCTTGCAAAACCATAACACATAGGTGTCAAAAAATATCAACAACACATTAAGATTTAATATTTTCAATGTTACAAGTATAGGCCATTAAGGATGCACTACCAAAAAATTTAGTTGCCCACCTAAAGAGTGGATAGACAAAGCACCCACAAAATAGGGATAAGAGGAAGGGGTTACACAATACTTTTTTTCAATGAAAGATCAAACAACTATTTCAATAATACTACCACTAGGATCCCCATTAGAAATGGAAGAAAGTGGTGAAGTCCTATTAAGGAGACTATCAACACAAGCAAGTATTGAGAAGGTTGTACATTATTAGTCATAGGTTGAAGAAGAGAAGGAACAACAAATAGAGAAGGGTCCATGTAGTTGAATTTACCAATAACATGATGGGGCACAAGCACTGTAGAGGATGTGACACAAACATCATGAAAATATGCAATAGGATCATCAACCCAAGGGGAGTCATCATCATTTTGTGATTTTTTGTTAGAGGGTAAATCAAAAGCCTAGATAGTGCATTTTTAAATGACTACTATGCTAATTTACTTCAATTCAATATTACTAGCACATTATTTAAAAAGATATGTAGCCTTAGTACATACATAAAATATGGTGAAGAAAAATGTAAGGTTATTTTATAGTCCAACAATATCAACAATATATTTTTTAGGGTCTAAATATAGTGACTATAAAATGAGACTACCTCGTACTCCTTGTGAAAGGCACCTAAGTTTTATGATTCATTCGAGACATTGATAGTAGTACTTGCATAGAACAAAAAAAATTACTAAAATGAGAAAACCAAAAGCCTTCAATGTTTAGATAGGACAATATAATATATGGAATTTTTTTTAAAATAGATATCATTAATGGTGAAAGATGAAAATATAGATAATTAAATCTTGGACAACTTCACAAAAGTAGGGTGAATTTGATTAATGAGTCTACAAACTCTTATATTGATTTTGTACATCCCTAGAGTTACCATAATTAATGTAATTCCATAAAGCAACAAGGGATACACATTTCAAAGTTCCTACCTATTTGTGATGCATTTTGGGATAAGTATGATGAAATAAGAATGTGATTAAACACCACCAATTTTATAATTTAGTAAAAGGATCAATCAACATGAAAAATAACTGTTCAATTTTATAAAACAAACATGATGACTTTTATATTTAAAAAAATACATAAAATTTTCAAGTGATAAATTCTATATAGCATATTATCTAAATAATGGTTAGTCAAAAACTATATTTCTATGTTAATATCCAATATAATAATACTAATATATGAGTCATATTCAAACTAAAATATAGAAACTTTAAATAAAGGTTCATTTGTAATAATAAAAAGAACTAAAGACTAGTTTCTACATACATGAAAATTCATGCTCATTCATTTGCACAATATTTTGATGGTATTTCATTATTCTAAAATACATATTCAATATTTTCTATAAACAAGTTTCTTTTAAAAATATTTTGGCAACTCTATATATTGGGAAGCTTAGAGAGTGTAAATAAGTATAATCTTTTTTCTCTTCATCTTATAAAGTTTGAAAATAAAAAAAGTTGTTGTGTAGTGACTTAGTTGATTTGATGAATTAATAGTTAAGGTTAGGTGAAATTAGTGGGTTGATGCATTATCAATTTAGGAATGTTTACTTGCACATAATTCAATTTTAAAAGTTCTACAAAGTAGAAAAATAATATTATTTGAAATTAAATATTATTGCAAAATATTAACTCTTACTGTCATAAAATAAACTATGGAATCTCAAAGAATCTATACAATAATTAAATGTGCAAGGATTAGAATGGAGAGAAATGCTAAAAACCAAGTTTCCATAAATAAATTGACATCTTTTTTGCAAGATTGAATTTTAAAGAATATCTTATAATAGTTCTATGAGTGTATCATATAATTTATTTATATAGAAACCATAGATGGATGAGTTAAAGAAAATATACAAAGATGCATACATAGTCATAGTTAGAACTCTAATCACTAACCATAATAATCTTTGAACTATAACAAGAAACTCACTATTTGGTAATGATGATGATGATGAATAGGACATGGGTTGTCATCTAATGAGCTAAGAACCATATATCTCTAGTAACCTACCATTATACAATAAAAATATTTTTGGGTAGCTTTTCCTTAAAGTTTTCATGTGTGCACATTAAAGTGCTTTCATATGATAAGATTTTCCAAGAGAAAAAAATCATTTATATACCTATTAGAAAATATCTCAAACACCTTTGAAGAAAAAAAATCTGTTAAAAAACAATACTGATTATATAAGGTGTATTTTTATGAGGTAACACACGTTAACCCTTCAATCTCTCTATGTGTAATATGACTGCAAATGTTGTAAGTACCTTAGCCAAAACATAGGTTAACAAGTCAATATCCAAAAGATCAAATGTATAAAAAAAAACCCTACTAAAACTACAATCTTATTCTTTAGAGACCTATTAAATAAAATTGCAAGGCATATCTTTCTTGTCATACTACCTATTTGTACCAAAACGGGAACTTTGTAGTGCCAAATATGCATGAAAATGTGTCCCTAAAAACTTTAAGTATATCAAATTGGTAGGTTTACATTTTCTCATCAACCTACGTTAGCATTCAGCTAGTTGATGGAAAACTTGAAGCTTTGTAAGAGAATATTCTAGTCTTAAAAAATAATAGAAAATAAATTATTGCCTAATGTGGTTGTGACTTTCCCTTGTAGATATGTATGTCAAATGTAGCAACAACAAAAGAAACTTTTGTTTTTTTTCTTAAAAAAAATGTTAACTAGAGTGGATTCTATTGTGATTCGGTTTCTTTTCTTTTTTATCTAAAGTTGTTCTTTTCAATGTTTTGTTAGATTAAGAATATCTACCAAAATTATTTGATAAAATTGTCTTTCTCAACATTAATCAGTGAAAAATGTAGTTTATAGTTCTAAAGTGGTGTATCAAAAACCAAATTGAAAAGATTCTATTTTCTAAAAATGATAGAATTTATGCAAAGAAACTAGCAGTCGTAGACATCCATTTAAGCAAAGATCAAAACTAAAGGAAACTAATTAAATTCCTATTATTCAATTCAAAGAACTTTTAAGTTTATCTTAGTACTCAATAGATTTTCTAAAACATGTCAAATAAAATACACCATTCAATAATTGTATAAAAGTTTTGTTTTTTTTTTGTTGGAATGAAGTCTAATGACATTTACATGTGTATTTCTTATAATCTTTGATATTTCTTTCATTTTCCCTACTCATTGTGATTCATCCTTTTTATGCAGACTACATGCAAAGTAATACTAAGTACAACTACTTGTGATTTGGCAGAATTAAGAAATATAAATACTTACAAAATAATTTATCCATCTTTATAACAATCATTCACAAAGAATAAATATCTATGCACATTGATTTGTGTATTTGGCTCACATGTTAGCAAGTAAGTGTTGTGGAGGTCAGTGGTTTATATTTCAACTTAAAATATCAAATTTTAAATGAGTGGCAACAACCTGCACATGGAAAATCTATTAGGAAAGAAATTGATAAAACATTTAATGTTTCTCTTTTACATTCTAGGTAGGCTTTACTCTTACATGCCCATTAACATGTTGAAGGTCATTTATTGATGACAGGAATTGAGTTCCCATTTGTGAACTTTAGCAATTGTTTTAGTAGACCGCACAAATCTAGTCATATATTCTCAAACAAGACTTTCTTACTTTTTTCTTATAAACATGATAGGTTCTAATAGTGATCATAAGAATTTTTAAAAATGACATATGTGACTAAACTTCATAATTTCAAGAATTTAATCAAATATTTGTTTTGTTTCCCTTAAGATTTTTGTTGGGTTTGAAAGTTTTGCTACCTTTTCATATCCAATTTCATCCTAGATGTAATTCTATCTTAAGATTTGTTATTAAACAATGAGGATCCAAAGATGAAAGATCAAGAAAATAAGAAAACATCTGGGTTCACATTTTAAATCTAGTACTAATGAATTCAATATCTATAGGTTTCTATAATTCATTGAGTCTTGAGGAAATCAAGATATCAGATATCTCAAGAGCAATTAAACCTAAGATTTGCATTTGTTACGCAAGAAATGTCTTGGTAAAATTGACAAGCAACCTTGGAAGGTAGCTCACATAAGAAAGTGTTGTGAAGATTAGTTATTTTGTTTGAAACTTAAAATATCAGTCTTTTAGGAGTGATAGTCTGCACCTAGAATAGATCGCACCTACCTCAAATCAATTACAAGCTATCAGTGGTTACAAAACTGATATTAGAATTTCTAACTTCCCATAGTTTGATATGCTTTAAATTAGTAGTTGGTTAACTGATGCTTTGAAAAACCATATCTTATACTCTTTTACCTAGTTGTTTTAGCATATTCTTCAATGATGTGGGAGTTATTTTAGTAAAGAAATTGATACAATATTTAACATGTATATTATGTATTCTAGGTTGGCTTTTCTCTTACATGTTCCCATTCCCATTTAATGTGAATGGCATTTATCAATATTCTAAGTTCCCATTCATGAACTGTAGAAACTTCTTAAGCATATAGGAGAAAATCCAGTCATTGCTCATAAGGTTATAGTTCTCTCCTGTATTGTTATACTCTCTCTAATATACATTCAAAGTAAAAAAGTTAAAGATATCATGTAATTTTGACAATGTAGCTCAACAAATATGCCTTATGGAAATAGATTTTAAAACCAAACTTTCTCACTCATAGCTTATAAACATGATAAGTTCTAATAGCGATCATAAGCATCTAGAAAAAACTTGGCATTTATTCCAGTTTTATGTTCTTGAGAAAAATCTTGAAGTTGGTTATAAAAAATCAAGTCTTCAATAGGTCTCTAAAGCCCCCTATGGGATGATTATGATATTCCAATTTTTACAAAAACAATGCCACTTTAATTGCAAGGTTTAAAAAAAACCATTAGTGTAATAGTTGATTCTAAAAAAATTATGTAGTGCAGTTTCAACCTTCACATGTACCATCTTAGAAAGAATGATAAAATAGAATAATTATCAAAATATTAGTTTTTTTCAGTGTATAAGGGTAAATATTTTTGGTTCCTTTTCCATAAAGTATAAATTGGAATTGAGAAATGAAAAATGAGGTTCATACAAAATCATCCAAAGTAGTACACACACTTGTAAGTAAATAATCCATCTTTATTGAAATCTCAATTTACAAAAAGGAATGAGCTAATTCCCTAGAACATTTAGGAATATTCTTAAGATGATAAATACATTTAAGGATCCATGGTGAACAGGGCGGGGGAGATAAAAGAAACATGGGAGGAAGTGCAGAAAAGAGTATATTCTTATCAACCGTTAAGTTGTCCCCTCCTGAAAGAGCAACCAAGGCTGCAACCAGGCCAATGTTTCATGCAATTGTTGGTTCAATCTGAATATAATTATGTTGACTGTCATTAAAATGTTCATATTTATCAAGACTTGTGACCATGGCCCCTGTGATTACATGGGAATTGGGATTTGCACTATCTCTGCATTTCTACCCTCCTGTGCAAGAGTGTTTCATGTTATCCATAGGGATGGATGATGCATGGTGATGCACTTACCTTGGGAAGTGCTTCCCATACCCCACAACATAACTCATTGATTCAAGATTTTGACCTAAGACGTAGTCCACCTAGAAAACAAAAACAAAATTTTACCTAAGCCCCTCATTCATGGAAATAAAATTTAACATTCAATTAGTGTTGTCTAATGTTATAAAACATGTCAGCTTATATCTAAAATCTGGAAAAGCTCCATATTATTTCTCTCAAAATATAATTTGGACCACAATCAAAACCAGGGATACATGTAGTATTAAGGTAACCAAATGCTAGAAAATTAGCATTCACAACATACTAGAAAAGTTGTTAGAGCTAATAAAAAACTAGGGATGCTAGCAATATAAAGATAATTTTTGTATACTAATGTGAGAAAAGCAGCATTCACAATGTACTATACGGGTTGCAGATTTCCATGGTTCAATTAGATCAAACTACCTACATATAAGAAATAAGTTATTAGAATAGAAGGTATATTAATCACAAGCCTTGGGTTAAAAAAGTAAAAGAGGTAATAGAAGCTCACCTTTAGTTCTATTGAACACTTCAAATGGAGGTAAGTAAGAACACATAAAAATGTTGGTCTACTTTTGATAGCTTGCCAAAATGTCCTCATATGGGTAGCTTGGATCAAGGGAAATCCTCAACCTCATTAGCAGAACCTATTGCAATCATCATCAAGTCATATAAAAAAGAAAATTGTAATAAAATGAACAAAAATAAATACAATTCCTACACAAAAAATAAAAAGTTTTAAAATCTAATCATAAAAAAAATTAGGGTGTACCCAAAACCTAGAAACACTAGAGGAAGTTAAGTAGCCCATGAAATTCATCCTTGAATGAATTATAAGAAGTTACTATTTATGGTTCCAGGGAGATGCTGTCAAAACAAAAAGTGTACATTACATGTCATTTATAGTCTCAGTATATGCTAAATGCACTTGTTTGTGTGCATACTCTTCAACGGCCAAGGATATCTCTATAGCTATAAGCTTATCTCTTTTCCTAATGCCATTTATAACTATTTTTTTCCTTTCATTATCTAAAACTACACAAACATTTTATGAATGTTAGTTTTCTTTTTTCAAGTACCTAATGGCATTGGATTCCTTATTCACCTCATTTGTGTTGGAATTACAATAGGAAAGGTAAACTTCTAGGGGGGGTATGAATCAGTAGTATAAAATTTGACCCATAAAAAAATTGCCACACATCCATCTCATACATTTAATAAGTAAAAATAAAATACCATGTAAAGCATGTACATATAAATCAAGTAAACAAATAATCATTCACACACATGTGACACTAAATATGATTACCTAGAAACCCTCCAATGAGAAGGTAAAATTGGGGTGGGGATGACACCCACAAATCTTCACTACTGCAGTAATAAAATGTATCCAATGAAGGTTATAATGTTTGATCATGAAACATGATCTACCTTGTGAAAGGTCTACCCTATTATAGGCTTTCAAAGATTGTTAGGTTTTACCTTGTTAAAGGATTTCAACACCCTGTTAGAAGTGTGCCTTGTTAAAGGACTTTAACTCATGATTAAGTAAGCACCCTATTAAAGGATTTTAATACAACCTATTAGGACTTTTCTATTAAGAGATTTAACTAATTCACCTGTTAGAATGACTCAACATTGATCCTATGGTTAGCACTTTGTTTCTTGATGATGAATCACCTCTAAACTAATGTATTCTTGATCCTTCTTGATCAGATGTCTCTCTGTTGTATACTATTCCCTTCCTCTATTCTCTTTTAACTGATTCTGTAATGCAATTTCAATTCACAATTCCTTAGCTACCATGAATGCTCTGTTTGTGCATGCAAACTTCTATCTTTGCTCCTTCCACATGCATATGAAGTTTAGGGTTTGTCCTCCTTAAGAAGATCTAGGTGACTTAGGGTTATGTATGAATCAATAGTTGTGATTCATCCATTTTTCCACTGAAACCTTTCCTATTTCATGATTGGATGCATGTAATTCATAGGGATTCCTACTTAATATTTGTCCTTATCTCCAAAATATCATAATTCAATCTTTAAGCCAACTCAAAAATGGTTTACATAGTAGTTTGTGCTATTTCAAACAACTATGACCAAACTGTCTTACATGACATTTGAAGTCTTTGATGCTCGGCATATACTATTTTCTATACTATGATGCAACATCTGAATGACTCGGCATCCACTGCTTACTTGGCTCCTATATCACCTGGCATATATTGTCTACTCAGCACTTGAGTGACTTGGCACATGAGTGACTCGACACTCACTATGGACTTGGCATGCTCTATCTTATGCATGTTTTGCTCGGCATATACTACTTGTTTGGCATGAACTAAATAAATGACTTAATTGTATGGACACTCACTTCTCAAAACCAATCTGAGATCAACAATTTGTAGAATGAGAAGGTTGAAGTCTATGGATGATGTATTTTATCCACCTATCCTTATAGTGGAGGGAGTTACTTGAGAAATTTCTAATCGATTTTGATTTTATTCTCATTGGTCAATGATTAATAGGATTTATTTAGGGTATAGCCTTCTCAAATATCCAAACTCTACTCGATTACATGAGAAGAAAGAGGAAAATGGCTATCTAGGAATCATATACAGCAATGGTTATGTGCTTGAGGAGCTTGATTGCAACCTTTTAGTCCATGCTTTCTAGCAATGAACCATTTTCTTGGTAATGGAATTATTCAAAGTCCTATGCTTGTTGAATACATGTTCATTTTTTAACTCTATATTGTAAGAAGAGAAAGCAAATTATACTAGCCAAATGTCACATATCTAAGCATAATATGGTGTCATGATAAAAAATTATGTCATCAATAGAAACAAAATTAAAAATTGTAAAGCATAGAAAGAAAAAAAAAATCAATAGGTACTAGATGCTCAAGCCAATTTGATTAAACATTGGAGATAACTTAATAATACAAAGTAAAAAAATTATGAGTGAGAAGATCCATAACTTTTAAGAGTGCAGATTTGATTGCATGATGTGTTAACAAGGAGGGATGATGTGTAAAAAAGGTAAAAATGATGTAATAGTTGGAAAATGCATTGCCAAAGAATCTAGAAGATCTTAATCATATATTAGATCAAGGAGACATTTTTAAAAAGGGACATTGATTGTCTAACTATTTTTCAAAAAAAAAGAAACAAAAGAGTATATTTTAAATAAATAGAGGCCTCTTACAAAAATCTTATGATGCAAACTACACATGATTCAATTGAAACATAAAATATCTGAGATATTTAATGGTTAATTACATGATATTTTAATGGTGATATTTAACTAAATGATTTGATTTTGTATATGCCAGTTTTATTTAGCAACATGAAGGTATAAAATGAGCACTTAACAATAAACAAATATAACAAAAACATATAATTTATCTTATCTATTTTTGTGAAGATATTGTATGAAGTAATAAATATAGTATTTGAGTACATATAAATATATATAAAAGAATAAAATTACAAATTACTATTATAATAATTAATTATGAAACATTATTTCTATGATATTTTCATAGTATACAATAATACTACCTTAACATATATTCTATTTTTTAAATACATATATTTTATTATATATATTAAATAAATAATAACTAGATATTAAAAATCATAATATCAATACATATTCTTGCATTACTAAATATAAAATGCCAAGTCACACTAAAAAAAAGTGCAACTTCATAGTTGAATAACTTATTCCAAACTTTGAAAACCAAAAACATTGAGAAATTTAATAAAACAATCCTTTCTTAATTGAAAGATAAGCAACTGATATGCATACTTTAAGTTGTGTTATATATTTGTCTCTAAGAGTACAAAAAGAAAAACCATCCATTTTCATTATTTTTAGCATAAAATGACAAATAAATTAGAACTCTAGTACCTACTTAGGCACCTAATAGCTTATTGTCCCAACTCAACACACCAAAAGATAGCCCCTTTGAAAAGGCTCTTACATGTTTGGCTATCAATTGTAGGGTAGCTAGCTGGAGGTAAGTGATGTCTCCTATGGAAAAATATAACCACGTTGCACCCACAAATACTCATCAAAATATCCTATCGAATTGTAAAAATGATAGATGTGGGGATTGCAGTGCTATAATGGCTCCTCCTACCACTGTCCCTTGCAAATTCATATAGAAGTTTGGCACCTCTCACCAACTTCTTTGAGTAGACCCTATTATACCTGAATACAATAGATGCAATAGCCAGTGCAGCAGCCATCTTAGCAACCAAGTCAAGGCCATTAGTAGTTCAAAGCATGGGATGTAAGCAGGTCATATCTTCAGGCTGCATCCAACAATAATGGTAAACAAGAGTTGATGAACCATTGACTACATGTCCCACCTACACGTAGAGTAATCACCACCACCATGTTCAGTCCAAGAGTTTCATTCAATGAAATGAATTGATTTAAATCGTGTACATACTTGAAAAAATAAAAACATCATTCTTTGACAGAAATATTAAAGAACAATGTGTAGTAATAATTGTGACTTTAATATGTACTATAGAAACCAAAGATCAACAATACAATGGAAAAAAAAATGTGAAGAAAATAATATATGACACTAAAAGATACTCTATTTTGAATAGAGAATGATATGTTTTATATTAGAGATAAACAAAAATATTGCTGCACAATTAATTTAAAAAATGAAATTACAACTTATTTTTAATACTAAAAGTGCATACGCTGAGTCTTATGCAATTCCCTAAAACTACGGTGGAAGAACTATATGTCACCATTTTTAATTGGAGTTTGAACAATATAAATTCTTCTTTATTTGTAATGAATTACAATAATGAACATGATTTCTTTGAATTAACTAATCATTATGGTGTGTGATATCTCTGAAAGTTGGAGAAATGGTGAAACTAGAGTTTGGAATCCATGACTGTGAGTGAACTACTCAAATATATACTAAAGAAATAGTGAGATTAGATTTAGGAATCCATGTAGACTCTCACTTCGACAACAGCAATTTCAGCATGTACTCCTAACAATTTAATGAAGATACTATATAAACTTAAAATCGGCTGTAACACCCCACCAAGGGATCCAAAGAATTAACCTAATGTAGTGCCTACCCTCGTTTACATTTTTCTGGACATATTGTTTCTATTATTGCCAGACTCTATTAGACTAGTTTTATGATGATGGTTGGTAGCATTGTTTTGAGACTATTAGATATTGTGTTATGGATTTAGTTGATGTATGATGAGATTGCTTAGACTCTACATTTTATATATGCATCATGATTGTTACATTACTTTCAGTTATTGATGATGATTAGTTAGATCATTATTATTACATGTGTTTTCTTATGGATACTTACCCCATACTTGCATGTGTATGGTGTGCATGTTTGTTCTCTTATTGTATGGCATTTCTGATGCGGTTAAAGAAGGGAGTTGTAGTCACCTACTAGTCAGGATCTACACGATGTACCACTTCCTACCATTTCTCATTTAGCTTAGCTTATATATATTGTATGTACATGCATGGTTTTTATGTAGGTCGTAGGTACTAGGTATCAACTTTCCTGAATTGCCAGGATGAGCGTACCCTATCGCACTATCTCAATGGTAAGAGAGGGGAGATAAATTCTCAAGTTCAAATCCTAAACCCTTAAACTTTTTTGTCCTAGAGAGGTAGGACAAGTATCTAGATATTTTACCTTCTGAATGTGTCAGATGACATAATTCGTGATTTTTAACCCTTTAGACTGATTTTGTATGGATTGTTTTGTGATGGGTTTTCATATTTTATCTTGGAGGTCTATGGTGAATTTTCTATTAATTAAGTCTAAATTTAAAGATTTAATTAATAATTTAATTATTTTGGGAAAAATTAATATAATATCATGATCTTTAGATATTTTGATTTTAATTAATTAAATGAAAAATTAACTAAGTAAAAGAATTAAATAAAAGAAATTAAAATTAATAATAATAATAATAAAATAATAAATAAATCATAATAATAGAAATAATAAAAGAATTAAAATAAAAGTTATAAGCTTGCCTAGGAGTAAACGCACCTCTTGATTGCACATATGTCAACAACACAGGAGTTAGCGCACAAATTAAGCACATGGTGTCTACATATGCCTCTGATTCAATTTACCTTGGCTATTTAGGTACTGTAATGCCTGATGATTAGTATACAAAAAAAATTCCTTTGGCAATAAATAATGCCTCCAATTCTTTAAGGCCTGAACTATTGCATAGAACTCTTGATCATAAACAGAATACTTCTTATTTGCATCATTCAATTTTTCACTAAAATATGCAATAGGCTTACCTTCTTGGCTTAATACAACCCCAATAGCACTACCACTAGCATCACAATCCACCTGGAACAGTTTTCTAAAATCTAGAGGTGCCAACACAGGTTGTTCTGTCACCTTCTTCTTCAGCAATTCAAAACTTCTCGCAGTTGTTGCAGTCCATTTGAACTCTTTTCTATCCCCTCTTATTGTATCAGTTAGGGGTGCACATATGCCACTGAAATTCTTAATAAACTTCCTGTAAAAACTAACCAAACCATGAAATGATCTTACCTTAGTATCAGACCTTGGAGTAGGCCATTCCAAGATGGCTTTTACCTTCTCCGGATCCATTTTGAGACCTTCGGGTGATATAACAAACCCCAAATAGACTAACTCCCTTCTTGCAAAGATACACTTTTTCAGATTAATTAACAGTTTCTCTTCCCTTAGCCTTTCAAGGACACTACGAATATGCAATAAATGTTCTTCCAAAGTCTTGCTGAAAATTAAAATATCATCCAAATAAACAATAACAAATTTTCCCAAGAACTTCTTAAGTACCTCATTCATGAGCCGCATGAAGGTGCTTGGGGCATTCGTCAATCCAAAGGGCATGACTAACCACTCATAAAGATCCTCCTTGGTCTTGAAGGCTATTTTCCATTCATCTCCTTCTCGAATCCATATCTGATGATAGTCACTCTTGAGATCTATCTTTGTGAAGTACTGAGCTCCACTCAAGCAGTCCATAAGATCATCCATCCTTGGCAAAGGAAACTGGTACTTGATGGTTATCCTATTTATAGCTCGAGAATCTGTACACATCCTCCACTCTCCATCCTTCTTTGGTGCGATTACTATAGGTACTGCATGGACTTAGGCTCTCCCGAATCAAGCCCTTCCTCAACAGCTCCTAAACCTGTCTGTTTGGCTCCTCTATTTTAGTAGGAGTCATCCTGTGAGCAACCTTGTTAGGAAAACTAGCTCCTAGAATCAAATCTATCTGATGACTAATTTTCCTTACTGGTGGCAATCCATCTAGAATATTATCAAAGATAATATCTCCAAACTCCCCTAGTAAATCTGAAACTTCAAGTGGCATTTCACTACTACCTTCTTTATCTTTCCTAGGAATCAAAGCATAGCACATATGTTGATGTTTCATGCCATCTAAAAACTTCCTTTCATCAACAAGACAAATCCTAGCACTGCTACATACCTTTTCGCCTTCCTTTTTTATGGGCTTCAATTTGTGGCAAACTCCATCCTTTTTCAGAGAGTATGTGTTTGCATGCCCATCATGTACTGCATGTCTATCAAACTGCCATGGTCTACCCAACAATAGATGGCAAACATCCATCGAAATAACATCACAGAGAGCTTCATCATGGTAACTCCCAATTTTGAATTTCACTAAACATTGTTCACTTACTAGGACCTTATGATCATCTTTTACCCAAGAAATCCGATAGGGCTGGGGATATTTCTCCCTCTTGAGCTTTAGCTTAGAGACCATCTCTTCTGATACCGAGTTATCAGTGCTACCACCATCAATGATCATGTCACAACATTTATCCTCACACTTACATCTGGTATGAAACAAACTCCTCCATTTTCCTAGTTCAATCTCACCACTTAGTAGGACTCTTTCATTTACCAAGGTCTCTCCTCTTTCTGCATCCTCATCCACATGAGCAACCCTAGCTTGGCCCTCAGCTCTCCTATCTGTCCTTCCTTGTCGTTGAGGGCATTCAAAGGCACGATGACCTTCTTCATTGCAATGGAAAAAAGTACCACGAAAGCCTCCTCTTCCTTGTCCACTTCCTCTACCTCTTCCTCTCTGATTTCCAAAGTCTTGATCATGGGAGCGATTGAAACCCTCATTCCTCTGATTCCTGTTAGTACCCACATCTTCATTTTTCTTTTGGGTTTCATTGCGGCCTCCAGATGATCTACCGCTTCCCCTTCCTCCTTGACCGCGCCCTCTTTTTCTTCCTCCAAACCTTTTATTCAGCTTCTCTTCAACTCGTAGGGCAAACTAGTATGCCTCTTCAACGCTGGTCATTCTTACCAGACTTAATTCCTCCTGGATGCTATGTTGCAACCCACTGATATAACGAGAAACCTTCTCCTTATTTGCTTCTACATGTCCCACTCTAATCAAGAGTTGATAAAATTCCTCTATATATTCTTGGACTGATCTTCTTGCTTGTTTTAACCCATGCATCTTCTTAAACAAATCAAGCTCATAGTCCACAGGAATGAATTGCTTCTTCAATTTGTCCACCATGCGATCCCATCTTGTGATCTTCTCCTTTCTTCTTCTGTTTCTTTCCAATTGAACCTCCTGTCACCAAATTTTGGCATGACCTTTCAGTTTGGCCTTTGCAAACTTAACCCTATCTAGGTCCTTGATATCCTCATACTCAAAGTATTTTTCCAATTTATTGATCCATTTGGGTCAAATAAAGGTTCCAACTCTCACAGTTCAACTATCAGTGTGCTAGAAAATCTTGAAGAAATAGGAGCATGCAATTGGGCCATCATTTTGGTAACCTAGAGGTGTGAATTGGCCAGATGAATG
This sequence comes from Cupressus sempervirens, assembly GCA_028749045.1. NCBI lineage: Eukaryota > Viridiplantae > Streptophyta > Pinopsida > Cupressales > Cupressaceae > Cupressus > Cupressus sempervirens. The sequence continues at coordinate 353,959,484 of CM053792.1, read as the reverse complement.
TAATTATGATTTAGAGCATTCCAAAAAAAGAATCAGGTCAAAAGGCTCCACGATTTGAAAGTTATTGCAATTTTTTGGGTTTTGGAGACCTCCTAAGAATGCTTCATAGTCAGGTTAGGGGCATTAAATGACCTCAAAAAGGGATGAAAAATGGGGGATGAGTGAAGCTGGTCCATAGGGCTATAGAGTGCTTTGAGAGCTTTCCAAAAATTTAAACGGTTCATCAATCGGAGTTACAGTTCAAAAGTTATGCCTCCCGAAAGTTCGGTTACCGTTTTTGGGTTCTTCTAGATTTGCATCGACTTCTAACGCAGCTTCTGGAAACTTCTATTTGGTCAGTGGATGCCTACTACCACTTTCTAAAATGTACTCGTAGTCCTTGACCTTCCGAGGTCTATTTAAGGAGATTTCTGGCATTGTAAAAGGCAGTTCGGAGTGGAGTTTGAGAGGAGGTACTGAAAGGAGAAATTATCTCTAGATTTATGCTATTGTAAGCCCTTAGCGCATGTTTTGAAGTTTATTTTCTCTGTACTATTTGTACTAGCTTATTTTCTCAGTGAATATAATTTTTCCCTTTTCTATTGTGTCCATTCTGTTCTTGGGTTGTGTCCCCATCACCTTGTGACTCATTTAGAAGGTTGGAAAAGACTCATACTTAGTTGTCAACACCTTCTGGTTGTTTCTAGAGACATTCTTGGTTGAGAGTTCTTTATATTCAGGCACTCCTAGAAGCTTGGGGAGCATTGGAGAAGGAAGGTGCTTGCTATGTGGAATTCTGAGGAGAAGTGATTTAGCATCAGTGTCCAGGTAGACACTTTTGATTTTGACTTATGATATTTCGCTTCTTGCACTTTCTATATTCTTCATGTCTTCTGAATGCTTTTTGAAGATTTTCATATCTTGGTTGTATGCATTTGTTATGGGTAGTTAAATTCTATATAAGAAATTTTCATATGCCTAGATCTAAGGAATCTATGGGGCTAGGGTTTTCAGATGCGTATGGACAAACCTATTAAAAGGATTAATGGGTAAAATTAGAGAACAACTATTTTAAAAAGGAAATTCTTAAGAATTAGAAAGCCCTTTTATTTTAAAAAAGAACTATGTATTTGTTTTCTTTTTAAATTATGCAAATCTACATGCATATATATATGTTGTAATACATAATAATAATCTACATGTATAAATATATATATACATATATATATTTGATCGCAATCGAAAAACTTTATTATAAATTCTAAATTGCGATTTCCATTTGAGGAAAGTGATTTTTAAAAAATTATATATATTGGAGGGGCGGGATATATTTCCCCCCCGTACCCCATGTCCATCACCGTCGGGCCACGACCCATACCTACGTCACAGGCCCTGCGACGACAGGCAAGGCGCACAACCTCCACCATAAAGGTGGCAACCTTTCAAAACAAATGCTATACATATATAATGTGTTTCAAATTTTTATTTTTATGTATCAATTTAAAAAGAATTTTGTTTAATGTTATAAATATTAATAATTTTTAATTAATAATTGTTATGTATATTATTAAATATTAATTATTATATGATATTAAATGTTGTATAATATTAATTAATATATATTTATAAATAAAATTTTATTAATAGAATATTACTTTAATTAAATTAATCATTTTATAATATTTTAATATAAATCAAATTCAATCATGTTTAAAATGAAGGATGATAAATTTTATTTGTTTGCATTGAATTTTCTATGTGAACATGATGGGGGTCTTTTTCAAATATTGTATATATAATATACTCTTAGAAACATTTTAAAATGTTGATTTAATGGGTTATGGGGAGAATGCTTTTATCTATCAAACAAATACTTGGGTAAGGTAAAATGCACAAATTTCTCCACTCAGTATCTAAATTTGAAAAAAATGAAAACTGAAACCTCCACACTTAATTCAACTATGTAACTTTAGCAAACCCAAACATGTGCCTGTATTTTGTGTTTTCTCTATGCTTCTTGTTTTGGGTTTTTGGGTTGACTGTTGACCAGTTATAGGATGTCTACCAGAGGCTCGAGGGTTATGATTGTGATGGCATGTTGATGTTATTTGATCTCGATCTTTTTATAACCCAACCATGGTAATGTGATGATATTCTCTATGAGATGTTTGTATTGGATGTGTGTTGATGCTCATCAGGTCTTCTTGTATGAAGTTGAGTTATATGTGTATGAGACACTCAACTTAACCATTTTTGAGTCATCGATTAGTTATCCTTGGATTACTTTATAGTCGCCATGATGGGACTGAAGTGTTAATTTATTTCTTGATGTTGTCATATTGTGACATGTTTTGACTCGAACATTTTGGAGTCTTCGATCAGTGTTATTTTGAGATACTTTTTGGTTGCTTGTTAAGAACCAATGATTTTTGTGATTATCAGTGATACCTTCAGTTGCCAGTAGAGAACTGTTGTGGTCATGATTATCTATGGATGCTTTTTCAGTTGCTCATGGAGATTTGATGTTTATATTGTGGATTATCTTTTGGTATTTTTTCAGTCGCTTATATAGGACTATGGTTATTTTATGATTTATGATTCCATGAGCTTAGGGTAGGTTATCTACTTGTAGTGTCGGGAAGTGGCTTGCAATGGGGGCAAGGGCCCTAAGAGGCTACCAGGGTAACTCATAGTAAGTTGTTTTAATAAGTGAAAACATCACACCTAATACTGACTTTAATGGACTTAATAAGATAATTGTGTGTTCTCGCCCATGCCTTGAGTGCTAGTACAGACTAGGATGGGACTAGAGAGAACGCTTGGTTGCAACCTTGCATTCTGTAGTATGCCTTCTCTGTACGAGAGGATACTAGTGGCCACATAGGGATCACTAGGGGTCCAGGGTCTATTAGGAGACTACCAGGGTAACTCTAGCATGATCTGTGTGATGACACTTTCCCGCTTGCATAGTAGGTTTCCTACATGTCTTTGTATGCCTCTGGGATTAGATGTCAGTTTGTGATTGGAACCTTTGAGTTAGTATACTTTTAGGATTCCTAAACTTAGAGAGTATTTGTGCTATGTGATTTGAAAGCCTGTTTGGGACTTGAGATTATCTCCTCAGCACAATGGGAGTGGACCATTTAGGTTCCACACGATCGGGTGGTAGTGCTTTTCCACTCTTATCATTTGAGATCTATTTGAGACACCGCGGCTGATGCATTCTTTGTTGGAATCTATCTTCATTCTTTTCATGGATTATGATGGTGGACATGTATCCTTACATTAATTATTTGCATATGTTAGATAATGTTATCTAATGCTTGACTTTGCATGTTAGATTTCTTTTCTGCATATGATGTGGTATGATTTAGGAGTGACAATCCTACTATGTTAATACTGATGATCCCTTTGGTGATTTGGGATGTTACACATGGAGGGATGGCTAGGCCCCACGATGGTTTAATGATGCTATTTACAGTTGGAAGGAATCATTTACTTAGTTAGCTATGTTTGTGATTTATGATTCTCTGTTACGATGGATGTTTATATCTTTTATGATGATGTATCATGTATATTCTTTTAAGCCTTTCATACCCTGTGGCATGTACAACAAATGATTGAGCATTTAGAAATGTAATGTATGAACATTGGAATTTTCATTATTATTATATGTGGATGTAGTATTAGATGGAAACATTAATAGTTATGTTAGATGTGATTTAATGCTAAGGGATCCTTAAGAATGTAACATGTTATGTATGTATGTTTACTTTCAGGTTGATGTTGTTATTGCTTTCGCTACTATATTGTGAATAGTTTAACTTTCATGTTTAAAAAAAAAAATGCTACCAAACTTAGTGAAACTTTATGTTAATTATTTGGATCCCTTGGCGGGGCATTACATTTGGTATTAGAGCCTAGTTTCTACATTGGGAGCTCTGGTCGATATTTTGGAACAAAACTAGGACTTTGAACTATTATGTGTATCTCTTTCAAAATTGAAACTAGGTGAACTAAAAAAAAACTTAAAACTATTACTTGCATAAGAAACACTTAGTTTTCAAAACTAAAAATTTTATTTAAACCTAAACATAGGCAAAACTAAAATTTAACTTAGTCTATTTGCAGAACATGTGTCTTATGGTTGTAATAGTACTTTGTATCTTGTATATGGTTGTAGTATGGTATCTGGGTCAAGGTCTTCTGTTGGAGGCCATGGTAGAGGCTGTGGAAGAGGTCATGGATGTGGCAAAGTTATTAGTGTCCATGAGTCTATCTGTGGAGGGCATGCTCATGAAGAAAGCGAAGGAAAGCATGTTAGTGAGCAACAAGAAGAGAGCCATAGAGGTGACCAAGCTAAGTCTAAGGAGGTTAACTTGAGATAGATGATGCAGACCATTCTTGATCACCTACCTCTTATTTAGGATTAGCATAAAGCACATTAGTCAGAACAAAAGCATAGACCCAGGTCAAGGAGCCCTCAAAAGGATCAACAGAGATCTATTGTATCTACTCAGATGAAGGACCTTTCGAGATCCAAGGTCAAGCCCTTTAACAGGCAAGGTTCTGGATATGTGGCCGAACAGTGGCTTATTTCTGTTGACAGGATTTTTGCTATGCAGGACTTTGAGAGTAATGTTAAGGAAAGATTGACCATTACTAACTTGGAGAATTTATGGGTCACTTGGTGGGCAATTGAGGAAAAGAAACTGGGTATAGATATGAATAGTGTCACTTGGGAGCTATTCTTAGAGAGTTTTCACAAATGATTCCTACCAGAGGAATGGAAGCAGCAAAGGGCAGATGAGTTCCATAATCTTAGGCAGTACTCTATGATTGTAACAAAGTATGAGCACAAATTCTATGAGCTCATGTCCTTTTCAAGATTCAATGACAACTCGACTTAGTTGACACAGCACTTTATTAGGGGTTTGAACAACCGTATAATTGGGGGTGTCAAGGTATTTGAGTCAAAAACCCTGAAGGATGCAGTATGAAGAGCCATCCTTGTAGAAAAAAGTGTCAAGCTTGGTCAGGGAGGTTTCGTGGGAGCACTTGTAGCATCAGGATCTAAAGGCAACTACAACTTAGGTGGAAATAGGAAGCCTCCTTTTTCTAAGGGGAAATAGTATCAGTAGTAGTCTCAGTAGACACAACAACAGAAGGGATCGAACTCTCAGGTTCAAGGCAATGGCAGAGGTTCTACCTCCAAGAACAACCACAATGCTCAGTACAATAAATGAAATCAGCCCCCTCAGCCAGCTCAAAGCAGTCAGTCTTTTGTTAGTAGGAATAGTCATCAGTAGTCAAATGCACCACCTTTGGGTAGAGGATCTAGTAGAAATACATGATGTTTTACATGTGGGAAAGTTGGACATTTTGTAGCTCACTATCCTCAGTGAGCACCTCAATATTCAAGACCTAGGCCAACAGCATCTGAGCCTATAATTGGGGATGTAGGTAGAGCTCATAGAGTGTTTGCAGCTATAGATCACCATCAGGAAGATCATTAGGGAACAATGGTTGAAACCATAAGAGCTATTCAAGGTACATCTCTTTCAGTGTTGTTTGATTCAGGTTCTACAAATTCATTTATTTCTCTATCTATAGTTGCTAAGTGTAAGTTGGATGTGGTGAAGCAAGATCATGGTTGGCAAGTGGAACTAGCCTCAAGCATTAAGGTCTCCATAGATTCTGTAGTTCATAAGTGTGGGCTTAGCATAGGAGGATTTGATACTACAGTTGAGCTTCAAGTTATACCTCATGGTTCCTATGATGTGGTTTTGGGTATGGATTGGCTTGGCTCTCATAGAGCTAGTATAGACTATAGGAAGAAGATTATTATGTGTCAAGATGACCAAGGGAATGATGTGAAGATTGTTGGGATACCAAGGCCTATATCTCTACAGATGATTTCTGCCATGCAACTGAAGTGGAGTTTCCGTAAGGGATGTTAGATATTTGTGGTTATGGTAAATTATTTTGATGAGGAAGATCCTATGAGGAAGACTTTAGATCACCTAATTTTAGAGGAGTACGCAAATGTTTTTCCAAGTGAGATTCCAAGCATGCCTTCGAAGAGGGACATTAATTTCAGCATTGATCTGATTCCTAGACCAGAGCCTATCTCTAAAGCTCCTTATCATATGACTACATAGGAATTGGGTGAGTTGCATCTTCAGCTAGAGGAACTTTTGGCCAAAGGGAGCATTCGACTGAGTGTGTCACCATGGGGAGCTCTAGTGCTCTTTGTGAAAAAGAAAGACAGTTCTTTGCACCTTTGTATTGATTACCGATAGTTGAATAAGGTAACAATAAAGAATGGGTATCCCCTACCTAGGATAGATGACTTATTTGATCAGATCAAGGGAGCTACAGTATTCTCCAAGATCGATCTTAAGTCAAGATACCACCAGCTTCGCATTAAGGAAGTTGACATTCACAAGATCGCCTTTCGAACTCACTATGGGCATTATGAGTTCACAGTGGTACCTTTTGGGCTGACTAATGCTCCATCAGTTTTCATGAGCTTAATGAATGGAGTGTTTTGATCTTATCTTGATAGGTTTGTACTTGTGTTCCTTGATGACATATTGATATATTCTAAGTCTCAAAAGGAGCATGAGGAACACCTGCGACTGGTTTTGCAGTGTTTAAGAGACAATCAGCTTTATGCCAATGCAGCTAAGTGAAAATTCTTCAAATCAAAGATTCAATATTTAGGGCACATCATATCAGGTGATGGTATTTCTGTAGACCCTACAAAGATCTAGGCAATAGTAGATTGGCCTACACTGACTAATGTGTCAAAGATTCATAGTTTCATGGGTCTAGCTAGTTATTATCATAGATTTGTCAAAATTTCTCCAGAATAGCGCATTCTATCACTTCTCTTTAGAGGAAAGGAAAAAAGTTTATATGGACAGAGAAATGTGAGGAAGCATTTGGGAAGCTCAAGGAGCTTTTGACCAGTGTACTAATCTTAGCAGTACCTGATCTGAAAGGTGATTTCATGGTGTGTACAGATGCTTCCCTGGAAGGGATTGGGGCAGTTTTGATGTAGAATGGATGGGTGATTGCATATGAATCACGCAAGCTCAAGGATCATGAGCTAAATTATCCTATGAATGATCTTGAGTTAGTAGTAGTAGTTCATGCTTTGACAAGGTGGAGACATTTCTTGTTGAGGCACAGGTTTGAGCTACATAGTGATCATCACAGTCTTCAATACATTTTCACTCAGCCTAATTTGAAAGCTCGCCAAAGGCGATGGATGGAATTCCTATGTGAGTATGACTTTGAGGTAAAGTACATTCAAGGAAAGGAGAATGTGGTGGTAGATGCTTTGATTCGTAGGAGACATGTGATAACATCTATGATTCTTAGTGTTGATTGAGGAGTTAGATTCTTCAGGCACATCCTACAAATTCTTGGTATCAGGAGGTGTGCAGAGAGATAAATTTAGGAAGACCTTTGGAGGGTAAGTTTTTAGGCTACGTTTGACAGTTAAATGTTCTTTTAAGACTTTCAGGAAGGATTTATGTGCCATTACTGGATGAGCTTTGCACCTTGATTCTAGCAGAGGCCCATCATACACCCTACTCGGCACATCTTGGTGTCAAGAAGATGCATGCTGATTTGTGACATTTATTCTATTGGTCTAAGATGAAGCGAGACATTGCTAATTATGTGGCTAGGTTTCTTGAGTGTTAGAGAGTCAAGGAAGAACACTAGCATCCCGCAAGACTTTTGCAACCAAATCTCATTCCTTCATGGAAGTGGGACATCATCTCTATGGACTTCATAGTAGGATTACCTATGACTGTTCGTCATCATGATGCTATCATGGTCACCATTGATCGATTGACTAAGGTGGCACATTTTTCACCAATCAAGTCTTCCTACATGGCAGCTTTTGTAGCTAATGTCTTCATCCATGACATTGTGAGACTACATGGTATTCTCCAAAACATCATTTCGAATAGGGATCCTGTATTCACATCCACATTCTAGACATCGCTGCAGCATGAGCTTGGAGCACAATTGAATTTCAGTTTGGCATATCACCCAAAGATATATGGACAGATAGAGAGGGTGAATCAAGTTTTGGAAGATATGTTAAGGATGTATGTGATGGATAGGTAGACTCATTGGGAGGACTATCTCTACCTAGTGGAGTTTGCCTACAAAAATGGGTATCAAAGTTCTATTGGCATGGCACCATTTTAGGCTTTATATGGACGTCCTTGTCGTACACCCTTGAGTTTGGACAGTCCTGAGGATCGCATCTTGTTGGGTCCTGAGATGCTTCGTGATATGGGGCAACAAGTAGTGTGTATCCATGAGCACTTGACTATGGCACAGGATAGACAGGAAAAGTATGCTGATGCACATAGGACAGATAAGCAGTTTGTTGTGGGAGATCAGGTTTTCTTGAGAGTGCATCCACGGAAGAGTTTGATCTGATATGAAAAGGGTTTAAAGCTAGCACCTCGCTTTGTGGGACCATTCAAGATTCTTGAGAGGATTGGCCCAGTTGCTTATCGCCTTGCTTTACCACCCAACCTAGCTCGTATTCATGATGTTTTCCATGTTTCAGTTCTTAGGCAATATATCCCTGATGTTCTGCATGTTCTTAATTGGAATGCATTGCAGGTAGAGGATGGGCAGCTGGCTTTGGAGCTGGTTCGTATTCTGGAGTAGTGGGAGTTGACCCTCAAGGGTTGAACCACAGAGTAGGTAAGAGTCCAATGGGACCCTACTGATGACTCTTCAGCTACATGGGAGGATGCAACTAGATTACGAGAGTTATATCCCTACTTGTTTGTAGGCTTCCAGGAGTAAGCCTAATCCAAGGGGGGTGGATGTAGTGCCTACCCTCATTTACATTTTTCTGGACATATTTTAGCTATTATTGTTAGACTCTATTAGACTAGTTTTATGATGATGGTTGGTAGCATTGTTTTGAAACTATCAGATATTGTGCTATGGATTGAGTTGATGTATGATGAGATTACTTAGACTCTACATTTCATATATGCATCATGATTGTTACATTACTTTCAATTATTGATGATGATTAGTTAGATGGTTATTATTACATGTGTTTTCTTATGGATACTTACCCCATACTTGCATGTGTATGGTGTGCATGTTTGTTCTCTTATTGTATGGTGTTTCTGATGTAGATAAGGAAGGGATTCGTAGTCACCTGCTAGTCAGGATCTACACAATGAACCACTTCCTGCCATTGCCTGTCTAGCTTAGCTTATATATATTGTATGTACATGCATGGTTTTTATGTAGGTTGCAGGTACCGGGTATTGACTTCCTTGAACTGCCAGGATGAGCATACCCTATCGCACTATCTCAATGGTAAGAGAGGGGAGATAAATTCTCAACTCCAAATTATAAACCCTTAAACCTTTTTTTCCTAGAGAGGTAGGACAAGTATGTGGATATTTTACCTTCTGAATGTGTCGGATGACATAATTCATGATTTTTAACCCTTTAGATTGATTTTTTATGGATTGTTTTGTGATGGGTTTTCATATTTTATCTTGGAGATCTATGGTGAATTTTCTATTAATTAAGTCTTAAATTAAAAGATTTAATTAATAATTTAATTATTTTGAGAAAAATTAATATAATATCATGATCTTTAGATATTTTGATTTTAATTAATTAAATGGGAAATTAACTGAGTAAAAGAAATAAATTAAAGAAATTAAAATTAATAATAATAAAAATAATAAATAAATAATAATAATAGAAATAATAAAAGAATTAAAATAAAATTTATAAGCTTGCCTAGGAGTAAACACACCTCTTGATTGCACATATGTCAACAACACAGGAGTTAGCGCACAAATTAAGCACATGGTGTCTACAACCTTATGACTCATCTAGAAGGTTGGAAAAGACTCATGCTTAGTTGTCAACACCTTCTAGTTCTTTCTAGAGACATTCTAGGTGCTTCCTGAGAGTTCTTTATATTTAGGCACTCTTGGAAGCTTAGGAAGCGTTCTAAGAGGACCCAAGAATGTTGGAGAAGGAAGAAGCTTTCTCTACAGAATTCTAAGGAGAAGTGATTTAGCATCAGTGTCCAGGTAGACACTTGTGATTTTGACTTATGATATTTCACTTCTTGCACTTCCTATTGTGTCTTCTGAATGCTTTCTAAAGATTTTCATTTCTTGGTTGTATGCATTTGTTATGGGTAGTTAAATTCCATATAAGAAATTTTCATATGCCTAGATCTGAGGAATCTATGGGGCTAGGGTTTTCAGATGCGTATGGACAAACCTATTAGAAGGATTAATGGGTAAAATTAGAGAACAACTATTTTAAAAAGAAAATTCTTAAGAATTAGAAAGCCCTTTTATTTTAAAAAAGAACAATGCATTTGTTTTCTTTTTAAATTATGCAAATCTGCATATATATATATATATATATATATATATATATATATATATATATATATATATATATATATATATATATATATATATATATATGTATGTATGTATGTATGTATGTATGTATGTATGTATGTATACATGCAGATTATTATTATGTATTACAGCATATGTATATGTATATGTATACATATACATATACATATACATATGTTGTATATGTATATGTATATGTATATGTATATGTATATGTATATGTATATGTATACATATACATATACATATGCTGTAATACATAATAATAATCTGCATGTATAAATATATATATACATATATACATATATACATATACATATACATACATATACATATACATATACATATACATATACATATTACATATATATATATATATATATATATATATTTGATCGTAGTTGAAAAACTTTATTATAAATTCTGAATCGTGATTTCCATTTGAGGAAAGCGATTTTTAAAAAATATTTTTAAAAAATTATATGTATTGGAGGGAAGGGTATTGGAGGGAAGGGATATATTTCCCCCTCGTACCCCAAGTCCATCGATGTCGGGTCGCGACCCATACCTACGTCGTAGGCCCTACAATGACAGGCAAGGTGCACGGCCTCCACCATAAAGGCGGCGGCCTTTTAAAACAAACGCTATACATATATAATGTGTTTCAAATTTTTATTTTTATGTATCGATTTAAAAAGAATTTTGTTTAATGTTATAAATATTAATAATTTTTAATTAATAATTGTTATGTATATTATTAAATATTAATTATTATATGATATTAAATGTTGTATAATATTAATTAATATATATTTATAAATAAAATTTTATTAATAGAATATTACTTTAATTAAATTAATCATTTTATAATATTTTAATATAAATCGAATTCAATCATGTTTAAAACAAAGCATGATAAATTGTATTTGTTTGCATTGAATTAATGGGTTATGGGGAGAATGCTTTTATCTATCAAACAAATACTTGGGTAAGGTAAAATGTACAAATTTCTCCACTCGCAATCTAAATTTGAAAAAATGAAAATTGAAACCTCTACACTTAATTCAACTATGTAACTTTAGCAAACCCAAACATGTGCCTATATTTTGTGTTTTCTCTACGCTTCTTGTTTTGGGTTTTTGGGTTGACTAGATTGTTGACCAGTTATAGGACGTCTACTAGAAGCTCGAGGGTTATGATTGTGATGGCATGTTGATGTTATTTGATCTCGATCTTTTTATAACCCAACCATGGTAATGTGATGATATGCTCTATGAGATGTTTGTACTAGTTGTGAGTTGATGCTCATCAGTCTTCTTGTGTGAAGCTAAGTTATATGTGTATGAGACACTCGACTTAACCATTTTTGAGTCATCGATCAGTTATCCTTGGATTACTTTGTAGTCACTGTGGTGGGACTGAAGTGTTGATTTATTTCTTGATGTTGTCATATTGTGACATGTTTTGACTCAACCATTTTGGAGTCTTCAATCAGTGTCACTTTGAGATACTTTTTTGGTTGCTTGTTAAGAACCAATGATTTTTGTGATTATCAGTGATACCTATAGTTCCCAATAGAGAACTATTGTGGTCATGATTATCTATGGATGCTTTTTCAGTTGCTCATGGAGATTTGACATTTATATTGTGGATTATCTTTTGGTTTTTTTCTAGTCGCTTGTATAGGACTGTGGTGATTTTGTGATTTATGATTCCATGAGCTTAGGGTAGGTTATCTACTTGTAGTGTCGAGAAGTGGCTTGCAATGGGGGTTGGGGCTCTAAGAGGCTACTAGGGTAACTCATAGTAAGTTGTTTTAATAAGTGAAAACATCACACCTAATACTGACTTAAATGGACTTAATGAGATAATTGTTTGTTCTCGCCCATGCCTCAAGTGCTAGTATAGACTAGGATGGGACGAGAGAGAATGCTTGGTTGCAAACTTGCATTCTATAGTATTCCTTGTCTATATGAGAGGATACTAGTGGCCGTATAGGGATCACTAGGGGGCTGAGGTCTATTGGGAGACTACCAGGGTAACTCTAGCGTGATCAATGCGATGACACTTTCTCACTTGCATAGTAGGTTTCCTACATGTCTTTGTGTGCCTCTAGGATTAGATGTTGGTTTGTGATTGGAACCTTTGAGTTAGTATACTTTTAGGATTCCTGGACTTCGAGAGTATTTATGCTATGTGATTTGAAAGCCTATTTGGGACTTGAGATTATCTCCTCAGCGTAGTGCGAGTAGACCATTTAGGTTCCATGCGGTCGGGTGGTAGTGCTTTTCCACTCTTATCATTTGAGATCTGTTTTAGACACTGTGGCTGATGCATTCTTTGTTGGCATCTATCTTCATTCTATTCATGGATTATGATGTTGGACACGTATCCTTAAATTGATGATTTGCATATGTTAGATAATGTTATCTTATGCTTTACTTTTCATGTTAGATTTCTTTTCTACATATGATGTGGTATGATTTAGGAATGACATTCCTACTATGTTAATACCAATGATCCCTTCGGTGATTTGGGATGTTATGCATGGAGGGATGGCTAGGGCCCTAGATGGTCTAATGATGCTATTTATGGTTGGGAGGAACTGTGCACTTAGTTAGCTATGTTTTTTATTTATGGTTCTCTATTACGATGGATGTTTATATCTTTTATGATGATGTATCATGTATATTCTTTTAAGCCTTTCATACCCTGTGGCATGTACAACGGATGATTGAGCATTCAAAAATGTAATGTATGAACATTGGACTTTTCATTATTATTTTATGTGGATGTAGTATTAATTGGAAACATTAATAGTTATGTTAGATGTGATTTAACATTAAGGGATCCTTAAGAATGTAACCTATTATGTATGTATGTTTACTTTCAGTTGGATGTTGTTATTGCTTTCACTACTATATTGTGAATAGTTTAACTTTCATGTTTAAAAAAAAAAAATGCTACCAAACGTAGTGAAACTTTAGGTTAATTCTTTGGATCCCTTTGCGGGGAATTACACCTAAAGTTTCACTAAGTTTGGTAGCATTTTTTATTTTTTATTTTTTTTAAAACATGAAATTAAAACCATTGACAACTTATACATAGTAATGGAAGTAATAGCAACAATTCAACTAAAAGTATACATAACAGGTTACATTCTTTAAGGATCACTTAATGTTGAATCACAATAAAACCAACTAATATTAATTCCGTCTAATACCAAATCCACATGAAATAATAATGAAAAGTCCAACGTTCTTAAAACAATATACTTTGTTCCAAATGTCCTTTTAGTCAACTACATTCTAGAATGCTCAATCATCCACTGTACATGTCACAGGGTATGAAAGGCTTAAAAGAATATACATATGTGAAAATAAAGTACATCATCATCCTAATTCTAATCCATGATGCAATAAAGTAAATGAAACCAAATACCATACATGATACATCGCAGGGCCTATGATGGCTATTGCAGTACCTGCGACTACAAGTACGGTGTCGCAGCCTACAAACATATACCCCCCCGTACCCCATGCATATGTTTGTAGGCTGTGACACCGTACTTGTAGTCGCAGGTACTGCAATAGCCATCACAGGCCCTGCGATGTATCATGTATGGTATTTGGTTCCATTTACTTTATATATATATATATATATATATATATGGGAGGGGTGGGATATACCCCCCCATACCCCATGCTTATGTTTGTAGGCTGCAGCACCGTACTTGTAGTCGCAGGTACTACAACAGCCATCGCAGGCCCTGCAATGTATCATGTATGGTATTTGGTTCCATTTACTTTATATATATATGAATATATGCAGATTTGTAACATATATGTATATTTTATTTTTTAAACAAGAAGGGCTTTCCAATTCTATAAGTTAAAAATTTCCCTTGAAAATAATTGTTCTCCAAATTTACCCATTAATCCCTTTAAATAGGTCTGTCCATAAACACTTGAAAAACCCTAGCCCCATGCTTTCCTCAGATCTACGCATATCACATTTTCTCTTAATTTAACTACCCATGACAAAATGCAAACAACCAAAATATTCAACATATGAAAATCCTAAAAAAGCATTCAGAAGACACGAAGAAAAAAAGGAAGTGCAAGAAGTGAAATATCATATGCAAAATTCACAAGTGTCTACCTGGATACTGATGCTAAATCACTTCTCCTCAAAATCCACAAAGCAGCTCCTTCCTTCTCCAATGTTCTTGGGTCCTCCATGTTGGATAATGTTGTCTTTGATGTCACACAAATGTCATATCAGTCATTAGTCTCAAGTTCACCGAGCTCAGATAGTCTACAATGCAATCTACAGTGCCAACCGAGTTCACTCAGTCAACGAAGGAAATGTGGAAGATAGTGTTAACCGAGCTAACTCAATCAACAAAGGAAAGGTGAAAGACATCAATGAAGGAAATGTGGAAGTCAGTGTTAACCAAGCTTCACTCGGTCTCCAAAGGGTAGTTTCCACCGAGCTCACTCAGTCATCAAAGGAATCATGGAGAAGTTAGTGTTAATCGAGCTTCACTCGGTCTCCAAAGCGTAGTTTCCACCAAGCTCACTCGGTTATCTCAGGAAACTTAGTACTTACAAAGTTTTCCCGATGATTGAAGGATTGTCATGAAGTTCACTGTATTAACTGAGCTCAGTCGGTTAACATAGGAATTATTTTCTGAGAAAATTTTACCATGCAAGGTCGGCCAGTATAGGGATTTGCAAATTAATTACTTCTAGCCAACTGTTGTAATTTTTTTTTTAGTCAGTAATTCAAGTCGACTAAGATAATCTGAAAGGTATATATGGTCATTCAAGTTATGAATTAAAGTTTGTGAGATTTTGAAAAAGAAGTTATGAATGTGAATTATAGTATGAAGTGAATAGGTGAATGTTGAGCAAAGTCTGATGAAGAATTTGATGACATTAAGGACTGCAAAACTGCCTTTGAGATGTGGAACAAGCTAAAAGAGATCTATGGAGGAGATGATAATGTGAGAAGAGAAAAAGAAAAAAGTCTAAGAGGACAATTTGATCAAATGAGGATGAGAGAGGATGAAAACATTGCAAAGTATGTTGAAAGAGTTAAAGCATGTGTGAGTGCAATCAGAGCATCTGGAGGTGATATCAAAGGAGAAACAGTTATAAGAAAAGTTCTCAGAACCTTGCTTCCCATTTATGCAATCAAAGTTTCTGCAATTCAGGAAAGAAGGTGTGAAGCAAATCATCAGATAAATCTTGAGGCCATAGTTGGAAGACTAACTGCATTTGAACTAGATAACTTTGGCAACTATGCTCCAGCCTCCAAGAACATTGAATCAGCATTTCAAGCCAAGCTCTCACTCAAGGAGAAAAACAAAAGGGAGAAGGAATCTCAGTCAGAAAGTGAAAATGAATCAAGCCAAAGTTCAGACAGTGACCTCGAAGTGATTGAAGCTCTACTAGCAAGGAAATATTCTAGAGGCGGAGGAAAATACAAAGGTAAAGTTCCTCTAATATGTTTTTCTTGTGAGGAAATTGGTCATATTGCAACAAGGTGTCCAAACAAGCAAAACAATGATGAAAAGAAAAATTACAAATGGAATGGCAAGAAAGACTTCAAATCATCCAAGAACAAAGGTAAGAAATCATGCTTCATGGCTGAAAATTCTAAAGATTCTGATAATAGTGAGGATGAAATTGTTTATATTGTTGTTAAAGATGATTCTGACAGTGATGAGGAAGATAAAATGGCACTTGTTTCTCATATAAGTAAGAATGATACATGGATTATAGATAGTGGTTGCTCACATCATATGACTAGTGATAAAACTAAGTTTGATCAGTTTGAAGACTATGATGGTGGCAGTGTAAGGTTTGGTAATAATGAACCTCATTTCATAAAAGGAAGAGGAAGAATCTGTCTAACCAAAGAACTTGTATGTAATAATGCCTATTGGGTTGAAGGTCTTAAACATAATTTGCTAAGTGTGGCACAGTTACTCAATACTAGATTCAAGGTGGAATTCATGCATGGAAAGGCAAGACTGTTGAATGAGTAAGGAAAGTTGATAGGATCTGGCACCCAAACTAAAGGTAACTTGTTCTATCTAGAACTTGGTGAATGCTCATGTTTTACTACTCAAATTAAAGAAAGTTGGTTATGGCATAAAAGGTTGTGTCATGTCAATTTTGATAATCTAGTAAAAATAAGCAAATTCAAGAAAGTGAGAGGCATTCCTAACATTAAGAAACCTGAGGTTGGTCTATGCAAGAATTGTCAAATTGGTAAAATGGGACAGACTAGTTTTAAAAGTAAAAACTATCAGTCTAAAGATATATTAGAAATTATGCATACTGATTTATGTGCACCCATTAGAATAGAAAGCTATACTAGAGAAAAGTTTTTCATTCTTTTTGTTGATGACTACTCAAGAATGATGACTGTCATGTATCTAAGGAATAAATCAGAAGCATTTGAGAAATTCAAATGGTATTTAGCAAGAGTAGAAAATGAAATAGGAAAAAGACTAAAATGTTTAAGGTCAAATAGAGGTGGTGAATTCATCTTACATGAATTCAACAACTTCTGCATTGAAAAAGGTATTAAAAGACAGGTCTCGGCACCAGGAACTCCTGAACAAAATGGAATAGTTGAAAGAAGAAACAGATCCATCATGGATTGTGCAAGAACCCTGATGATAGAAAAGAAAATTGCTATCAAATACTGGAAGGAAGCCATTAGCACTGCAGTTCATACCTTAAACCGAGTACAGTTGAAGAAGGACTCATTCAAAACTCCCTATGAATTATGGTATGGCTACAAACCCAATGTAAGTTATCTGAAAATATTTGGAAGCAAATGTTATATTTTAAAAGAATCTAGAAAAGGAAAATTTGATGTAAAAGGTGATGAAGGAATATTTTTAGGATATTCTTGCAAAAGCAAAGCATATAGATGTTTAAATCTATCCACTCACAAAGTCATAGAAAGTGCACATGTGAAAGTTGATGAGTTTGTAGACAAATCTGAAGAAGAAAGCAAAAAGGTACCTAAAGATTACAGAAGATTTGTTTACATTGAACCAGATACTATACCAAGCATACCGTTCGCTCAAGAATCCTCAACTCCTGAGTCATCAGTAACCGAGTTGCAAAAAGTTCAAACCAAGCCACAGCAACATTCAAACATCACCGAGCAAGTGTCTACCGAGTCTGAAGCGCCCGAGCCAATTCTTACTAAGCCAGAATAGCCTGAACATGAAATTGAAGCACAAGGAGATAGAAATGAAACTCATTTAAGAGGAAAAGAACCTATATTAGCTAAATATGTTAGAAGACATCATGCACCAGATCAGATCATTGGAGACAAGTCTAAAGGAACCTTGACAAGAAGCAAGCTGAAAAATACTTGTTTACTTGTTGATTTTAAACCTAGAAGCATTAAAGATGCATTGACAAATGATAGTTGGATTGAGGCAATGAACGAGGAAATAGAATAGATAGAGAAGAACAAGACATGGACTCTTATACCCAGGCCTAAAAATAAGAATGTAATTGGAACCAAGTGGGTATTTAGAAACAAGTTGACTGAAGATGGTAAGGTATCCAGAAACAAAGCCAGATTGGTATGCAAAGGATACTCTCAAGAAGAAGGCATAGATTATGGAGAAACCTTTGCTCCTGTTGCAAGATTGGAAGAAGTCAAAACCTTACTTGCATATGCTACTCACAAAGGATTCAAATGAAGAGGTTTATATTGAACAACCTAAAGGTTTTGTTGATCCAGATAAAAAGAACATGGTCTACAAATTACATAAGGCACTGTGTGGTCCGAAACAAGCCCCTAGAGCATGGTATGAAAGATTGCATAACTATCTTATTCAGATTGGTTTTCAAAGAACTAATGATAATAGTAGCTTGTATATAAGAGAAGGACCAGATAATAAAATTGTCTTGGCAGAAATATTTGTAGATGATACTGTTTTCACAGGGCATGATGATCTTTACAAAGAATTTTCAGAACAAATGAACAAGGAATTTGAAATGTCTATGTTTAGGGAAATAAAATTATTTGTTGGTCTTCAAATTCAACAAAATAAGAATGGCATCTACATCACTCAATCAAAATACATCAAGGAGATATTGAAAGAGTTTGGTATGGAGGACTGTAAACTTGTTGGAACTCCTATGTGTACTGGATTGAAACTTACCAAAGATGATGAATCCAAAGAGGTAGATCAAACATCGTATAGATCTATGATTGGAAAGTTGCAATACGTAGTTCATACCAAGCCAGATATTTCCCTTGCAGTTGGTATTGTTGCAAGATTTTCAGCAAAGCCAAGAGAAACTCACCTGATGGCAATCAAAAGAATAATGAGATATTTGAAAGGAACTAAAGATTATGGCTTATGGTAGAAATTTGGAGGTAATTTGGATTTGAAAGTGTTTACTGATGCTGATTGGGCAGGAAACCTTGATGACAGAAAAAGCACAAGTGGAGGAGCATTCTTTCTTGGAAAAAGATTGGTTTCTTGGACAAGCAAAAAGAAGAATTGTACATTCCAATCTACAACAGAGGCAGAGCATATTGTTACAGCAGTAAATTGTTCAAATATTGTTTGGTTTAAGCAGTTATTGCAAGAAATGAAGATGGAAATCGAAGAACTAGTTGTCATGTTCTGTGACAATACTAGTGCAATCAACATATCTAAGAATCTAGTGATGCATTCCAAGATCAAGCATATTGCAATAAAATATCATTTTGTCAAAGAATTGGTGCAAGACAAGGAGATCAGATTGGAATATGTCCATACAAAGGAACAAATTGCTGACATATTCACAAAGCCTTTACCTAAGGATGCATTCTTGTATCTCAGAGGTAAGTTAGGGGTCATTCCCCTATCTGAAGTCCACTAAAAATGAGTTCTAGTGATGCATCAACACATACAAGATTGAAGATCTATCTGTTGGTGCAGTTTAATCAGAAATTATTGCATATGAATCAATACTAAAGGTACATTACAATTCACTTAACCTCTGTTGCCTTTGGCATGTGTTGTCAAAGAGGGAGAGATTTACTGTCATATCCTTATGAAATTTGTGAGATTTGAAAAGTTTTCCATGAAGTCCCTTAATAGAGGGAGATTATTGAAGGAGGGAGAAGTCTGTTATCTTATTGGACTTGTTTTCAAAATTTCATTATGTTATGACATGTTGTGTTGCCATCAATGCCAAAGAGGGAGATTGTTGGATAATGTTGTCCTTGATGTCACACAAATGTCATATCAGTCATTAGTCTCAAGTTCACCGAGCTCAGACAGTATGCAATGTAATCTATAGTGCCAACCGAGCTCACTCGGTCAACGAAGGAAATGTGGAAGACAATGTTAATCGAGCTAACTCGGTCAACAAAGGAAAGGTGAAAGACAGTGTTCACCGAGCTCACTCAGTCAACGAAGGAAATGTGGAAGTCAGTGTTAACCGAGCTTCAGTTAGTCTCCAAAGGGTAGTTTCCATCGAGCTCACTCGATCATCAAAGGAATCATGGAGAAGTCAGTGTTAACCGAGCTTCACTCGGTCTCCAAAGCGTAGTTTCCACCAAGCTCACTCGGTTATCTCAGGAAACTCAGTACTTACCGAGTTCTCCTAGCGATTGAAGGATTGTCACGAAGTTCGCTGTATTAATCGAGCTCAGTCGGTTAACACAAAAATTATTTTCTGAGAAAAGTTTACCATGCAGGGTCAACCAGTATAGGAATTTGCAAATTAATTACTTCTAGCTGACTATTGTAATTGTTTGTTTAGTCAGTAATTCGAGCCGACTAAGATAATCTGAAAGGTATATATGGTCATTCAAGTTATGAATTAAAGTGTGTGAGATTGTGAAAAAGAAGTTATGAATGCGAATTATAGTATGAAGTGAATAGGCGAATGTTGAGCAAAGTCTGATGAAGAATCAAATGAGTTGAAGGAGCTGTAAAGTTGCATTTGATCAGTAAGGATCCAGTCAAGCATAACAGAGATCTATAATCAGCAAAGCTAAGTTGTACATTATATCAGGTCACTTCATTGTTTCCTTCTAACCATTGTAACAGTGAATTCAAAATCTCTTAACAGAGTTGGTTTAATAGCCATTCAATAAATCCTCTAACAAGGTGACAGTTCAGTTGAATTGTTCTAAAGACCTCTAGTAAGGCCACTCCTAACAGGTTGATTAAATCCTTTAACAAGGTCACACCTAACAGTGTGTTTTTGTAACCTTTAACAAGGTTGGCTCCTAATAGGGCTCACTTCAAAAGAGTGAAAAACAGTATCTAGTTACATTGGTGGTTTTTCCCATATTGGGTTTCCACGTTAAAATTGGTGTCTCTTGTGTTCTTAATTGATGAATTGCTTTGTGCATGATAACATATCAGTTCTTAATATTTATCATTTGCTGCATTATCAAGTTTCACCATTTTATATTAATCAGATCAAGGGTATATTCAGACATCTTAGGGACTGTGCAAAGTTTTGTAGTAACTGATTCACCCCCTCCCCCTCTCAGTTACTCTATTCCAACACTCCAAACATGCTCTCCCCGAGCTTCTAGGAGTGCTTGAATATAAAGAACTCTCAGGAAGCGCCTAGAATGTTTCTAAAAACAACCAGAAAATGTTGACAACTAAGCATGAGTCTTTTCCAACCTTCTAGACGAGTCACAAGGTTGTAGACACCATGTGCTTAATTTGTGTATTAACTCCTGTGTTGTTGACATATGTGCAATCAAGAGAGGCGCTTACTCCTTGGTAGACTTATAACTTTTATTTTTAATTCTTTTATCATTTCTATTATTATTATTTATTTATTATTTATTATTATTATTATTTATTTTTATTTTTTATTTTTTTTTATTTTATTTTATTTTTTAATTAATTTTAATTTCTTTTATTTAATTCTTTTTCTCAATTAATTCCCATTTAAATAATCAAAATATCTAAAGATCATGACATTATATAAATTTTTCCCAAAATAATTAAATTATAAATTAAATCTTTTAATTTTAGACCTAATTAATAGAAAATTCACCATAGACCTCAAAAATAAAATATGAAAACCCATCATAGAACAATCCATACAAAATCAGTCTAAAGGGTTAAAATCACAAATTATGTCATCCAACACATTCGAAAGGTAAAATATCTCAGATACTTGTCCTACCTTTCTAGGACAAATGGTTTAAGGGCTTAAGATTTGGACTTGAGAATTTATCTCCCCTCTCTTACCATTGAGACAGTGCGATAGGGTACGCTCATCCTAGAAATTCAGGGAAGTTGATACCCAGTACCTGCAACCTGCATAAAATCCATGCATGTACATACAATATATATATATATATATATATATATATATATATATATATATATATATATATATATATGCTAAGCTAAACAAGTAATGACGAGAAGTGGTGCATCGTGTAGATCCCGACTAGCAGGTGACTACGAATCCCTTCCTAACCACATCAGAAATGCCATACAATAAGAGAACAAATACGCACACCATACACATGCAAGTATGGGGTAAGTATCCATAAGAAAACACATGTGATAATAGACCATCTAACTAATCATCATCAATAACTAGAAATAATGTAATAATCATCATGCATATATGAAATGTAGAGTCTAAGTAATCTCATCACATATCAACTGAATCCATAGCACAATATCTGATAGTCTCAAAACAATGCTACTAACTATCAACACAAAACTAGTTTAATAGAGTTTGTCCATGATAGCAACAACATAACTAGAAAAAAAAATGTAAACGAGGGCAGACACTACATCAGAAATCTATCCTAGATCACATCACCACATCCATACAATACTACTCACAAAAAATTGACTTGACGGACAATTTATAGTTTTTTTTTTTTTACAGTTTCAAACACATTGACCAAAAATCTATAGATGTGCATAATATTTGATGATGTTGTGGCCTTTAAATCTTAATTATAATCCCATATCAATAGTTTCTTGACAACTGAAAACAAAGAGTGATGAAGATTTCATGCAAAATTTTCAGAATATATGGCTCTCCAGATCTTATATACAGACTTTCATTCTCTGCTATCTAACCTTCAGTTTAAAGAATACAAGGTATTCTCCACACAAAAAATAGCACTTTTGGGAATGACTGTACAAACTCCAAATTTATAGAATTTTCACTAATTTGATTTTCAAACTTTAAAAAGATAATAATTTAATAAATTACAATAGAATACTCTAATAATGTAGTTTTATAATAGTAATATGGTATTTTGGGGAACTAGAAAGACTGACTATGGACCACTAAAGTGTCAAGGACACTTTATAAGTAAATAAATAAGAGATACATGCAGCTTTAGTTCCCGTCTACTATAGGGGAGAGGAGAGGTAAATAAAATGCTACTAGGAAATAAGAATGCATGCAAAGTGATAGGCCTAATTTACAACCTTGATTATGGATATTTGAAATATACAATAGAAACATTAACTTGCTAGATAGAGTGAGTGCTTTCAAATAAGCATTTCTTAAAACATCATGTCTAAAATTAAAATATCATTGTTAGAATGAAGAGAAAATTTGTTCTAAAAGATAAGTTGTTATTTTGAATGCATCATTGATCTTGTGAGTCAAGTGCTTGGTGAAAGGCATACTTTAGCTAGTCATTTTGATAGAGAGGCAAAAAAGGGGATTTTGATATAGACATTTTTTTATTCTTTCTAAAAAAATAATTCTATGTTTCTTTACTATTGTTTGCCTCTATGAAGCTCATTTTCAAGAACAAAATGCTACAACAAAACCTTGTTTGAACTACAAGTGAAAATACTAGAAGCTTGATAATATAATGGTGGTAGAATTTTTTTGTGTTTCCCTTATAATTTGAAGGAAATACTACATGGTTACTTAATTTATCATACTACATCACTTTAAAAACTAAGTCACACATAACTCATCTTGGAAGAAAAATCCCCAATGTTTCACATGAAAAAGAAAATGCATTTGATTAAAATATTTATGGAAGAGCATTTAAGGGATGATGTACATTTTCTAAATAGAAATTAATGTTAAAATTGAATGGATACACAACCATCATAGTGTGAGATTCAATTGGATGGTTCCAAAGGGAAGAGCTTAGTTGGAAGGGTTTTGTGCAATAAATTAAATTGATTTTAATTATGTGTAAATAAGATTAAAAAGTAGACCATGTGATTGGATTGGATGGTATAAAGGGAAAAGAAAGAGAAAGACGTGTGAATAGATAACAAAAATGTTTTTGATAGCAAAGCCATTGAAGGTCTTCAACATTTAGTATGTTCCTCATTTGACCAATTCTATGATGTGGTTGAGCTCTACAATGCCTTCACACTTGTATCTGTAATCAATCACACTCCAACTCAGCATGGTGATTGTGAATGCTCCTAGGAAACCAAATTTGATATGGTCCCCTGCATCATAGTACTGGCCCACCAAATCCATTTGAAATATAAATAATAATGAAAATGTTAACACATGGCATTCAGTACATGTTTCAACTGATTAAATGTTCAATATAAAATTGATACATCCAATTTTAAGTATAATACATTCAATTGTTCATTGAAAAAGACATACATCATATATTTTAAGTATATGAAGGTTCTAAATAATACGTTTACAAAATTTCCTTGAATCATCTATATTTTTTGAAATCAACATATTAATCTTTTTTAATAATAGTAACTAAATGCTACATTGATTGCAAAATTTGAATATTTTTTCACTACGAGTGAATGCAGATCAGAACTAGATGAAACATTGAAATATGATCAAAAATACCAATAATTTTCCATGAGTGAATGAGTTAAGTAGAAAGAAAACCTCACCTCTGGTAGGCCCCCACTAACAATAGGATCTGAAATCCCATCTCGAAGGTTGGAATCTCCTCTACAGGGAACATTATTTGTCTTTGGAAAAACACACACTACACCCATCAAACACACAAGATTGATCAACATATGAAGGATTCAATTTACATTCACTTGTGTTCTTGTTTTATGTTATCAAATCAACAATAGATCATTTAGTTTTTATAAATATCTAAGTAAAGTTAAATGTGTTGTTGAGCTTTAAGTAAGATGAGTTCTCTTCCAACAGTATTTCTAAAATAGGAATTTATATTAAATGCCAAGTCAAAATTAATATAATGCTAATTTTGATCTAAACAAATATAAATAACTCCATGTTTTGAGGAAAAAGTCAGTTATAAAATGTCAATCAATTTTTAGATTTGAAACCTTTGAAACAAATATTAAACTCCATCTAAAATTACATATACATATTTAATAGAAAATAGAAGTAGAAAAGATGACTCCAAGATATAACTTTTGTAGCTATCAATTTTTTTTATAACATTTTCCAATTTATAAGAATGTGAAGTGGATATAGTTTTTGCATATCTATCACCATGAAAATACATAAAAATCCAATCAAAACATGATTAATCTCGTATTTAAATGGATAGCATTTGTGTTCATTGACATGAGTTTTAATGTTTAATCTCTCCCATGAAAAATGGCTCGTGATAATTGCCAAATTGAAAAATTAAAAAAACTATAACCATATTGATTTATGATCAAACATGACCTAAACTACTTAGAATATAATTGTGATTATGGAAATCAAACTTGTTTCACATATAGTATCATGAAGTTTCTCTACTTATTATATTTAAATAAATAATATATCTATTATATTGTTTAATTTTACTAATCATGTACATAATATATGAAACTAAATCAGATAAACTATGGGGTTTGTGTGATCCTCTTCTTTGCAATGTGGTATATATTTTTCATACTCAATTATCATTTGCTTCAATTTTCAGCTAGTATATGCATATATTACATTCCTTATAGAGAATTATTTGAAAAATATGAGTAATATGTAAACACACAAAATAAAATACTATAAATGTCAAATTATGGATGTCTATGATTTATCATTTAAATTAAGCTTACTTAAAATTCTGCGATATAAATAGTAATAGCCAGTAATTGTCAAAGGATGTGATGTATGCCCTATAACTATTATAGAACTATATCCTCACAACAACTCTAGAAATTATAAGAAATTTAAGTTTATATCTCAAATGTGAAAATGTAAATTGATTTTGTTGAAAAAGAAAATATAACAAGGGGCCAACCGCCAAAGTTCCAGCCTTTTATTGTAGTCAATTATTTAGTTGTGAACTTTTAAGCATAATATATAAAAGGCTATATGAATATGCAATTTAATAGAATAATGTAATATGCACCCTTTTCCTAGTAATATTTAATGGACTAGAATTAATCTATTTCTTAACAATCATAAGTACTAATTGTATAAGCAATATTTTCAACGAACGAATTTGACATTAAGATTGACAAACTATGCCAGCTATTGTATCAACATTAGATTTAGTTTAGTATTAATTTAATATAATTAATTATCTGACACATGGAAAAAATCTTGATGTATAATTTTTGGAAAATAAAAATAAGCTCTTGCTAGAAATTAAGCAGTATTAATACTTAGAAACTTGGACTACCACTGTAATGAAAAATAATCTACCAATCAACAATCAAAATACTCTCTACTTTATAAATTTTTTACATAAAATTATCCATATTGCTTCAGTGATGACACATATATATGCTAGAAGGCATATCAATGAGTTGTGGAGCATCATAGAATGTCCAACCAATGTTAAAATATAATTTGGTTGAACATAATAGAGTTGGACTCTAGAAGAAAATTTTATGTAAACATTGCAATGGCATACAATAATAATCCACATTGACAAAGAACAAAGTCATCTGAGTTAGAATCATAGGTTCTTTGGATGCCTATTTAAATTAAAAAACTTGAAACATCAAGCTTTGTATTAGCTTTCACTTTTAAAAATTTGAAACGTCAAGCTTTGTATTAGCTTTCACCAATCGAAGTTACAGACCATCGAAGAATGCTACTAAGAAGCATGAATAAAATGACTATTTTGTTAATCTTTATTTCTCGAGTCTAGTAAAACTCACTAGTGTCTTAGAATTTTTTTTTAATAAAAGAAATTAAAACTATTAAGAAAGTTCCAATGTCATCAAATGGTGATGGTCCCATAGTAGAGGAAAACATCAAACAAATAAACTTTACAATAAAAAAACAAGTGTATAGGTCATATGTTATAATGCATGAATCTTTCAAACTGAATAACTAAAAATAATTTCAAATTATGGTAGATTGGTAGGGAGGATGAATCATAATTGATAGTATCATAAAAGATAAAATTCATATTTAATAAAACAACTGTTAGCAGTCGGTTGCAAATCAATATTAACATTAGTCTCCAATTTTGAAGTTGGAGTGATCTATTTTGTTATTTGAGAATTTAATGTTGGTCAATGAATTTTATTTAAAAAATAAAAAAATTTATAGAGGGTAAATTTCTTTCACTCAAAATACTATATAGTTGAAGCTTTATAGCAATATAACAATTTTACTCGCTCTCAAAAATAAATCTCACTTATCAATCAAATTACATCCAAATTCAAGAAATCATTAAAAATAATTAAAGTTTTTTACAAATGAACATGATTGACAAAATTAGTTAATAGATCACAATATAGTGAGAGAAAAGTAAAGTATTAAATTATTAATACAAACTAACAATGGAAATCATGTTATTAAAAATTTGGTTTGGAATCTATAGAAAGAGAGAGCAAACAATCAGAAATCATTGCCCATAAAATTCACACAAGATGCATATATTTCCTAGTTGATGTCAGTTAACTGACATGGAATCCAAAGAAAAGTGAACTAGATTAATGAATGTTTTATGATAATGATCCTCAATTTTTATGAGGAAGAACTCCATAATTACAAATTAAATCTTACAAGCTATTATTAGATTTAATTTTGTTCTCTATTTTATTCAACAACTCCCTCTTTTCATACTAGAAGTTTAATTCCAAATTCAATTGCAAACAACTCATGTACACTAACAAAACTTTGAAACATTGGAGAAGTAAATATTATATTATTTATAATATATATATATATATATATATATATATATATGATATATATATTATATATATATATATATATATATTATATATATATATACATATATATATACATACATATATATATATATAGATACATATATATATATATATGTATATATATATATATACATATATATATATATGTATGTATATATATATATATATGTATGTATATATATATGTATATATATATATGTATATATATATATGTATGTATATATGTATGTATATATATATATACACATACATATATATGTATGTATATATATATATACACATACATATATATGTATGTATATATATATATACATACATATATACATACATATATATAGATACATATATATATATACATACATATATATATGTGTGTGTATATATATACATACATAAAATATAATATAATATTTTATGTCTATATATATATATATATATATATATATATATATACATAAAATATAATATAATATTTACTTTTCCGATGTGTATATATGTATGTATCTATGTATCTGTCTGTGTGTGTGTGTGTGTGTGTGTGTGTAAACTAAGCATACTATGGTCAAGAATATTATATCATAATAATCCAAATAGCCTAGCTAGCTAAATTCTATTAATATGTACAGGAAATCACAAAGAAAATAATCATCAATGATTAGATTGAATAAGAGTGTCTCTTGAATTGAAAGGAACAAGACATCAAGTTTGAATTACATGGAGGTAACTATAATCAATAATTGATGGGAAAATGAAATAAGGAACATCAATAGGGAAGAAATTCTTGATTACGTTCCTTTAAACTTCTCCACATATGTTAAATGCTTATTTGTTCCAAGATGTCAATAATGGATTTAAAGATGGAAAATTAGATGGAATAGCTCTCAAAAATGTTGAGAAGAAACAGTTTTAAGGTGGCTAAAGGAAATAGACATTTGAAATGGTATAAAAAATAGTGTATAAAGGAGGAATATGGTGAAAATGGTGCATATAGGCACCAAAAAAAAAATCAAATTTAAATTATTTTGTTCAAACCCATGAAGCTCTTAAAAAATTAATTTGAAAGTCAGCCATGAAAAACTTGAAAATATGTTATATTTGTGAGAACAATTTTCTTGAAAACTAATATAGTTTCTTGATTATTAGTCTAATTTATTTTCTTAATTACTACCCTAATTTTATTTCTTGATTATTACCCTAATTTCTTCATTTCTTGAGCTCTTCAAATTTTTATAATCCCTATAGAGACAAAGAATACGGTTGACTAATTTTGGCTTCATGTATTCCAAGATTTTGGGTAGAACCATTACTTCAATTATCATGGGTTATTTGAGTACTCAAATTTCTCAAAGGAATGTGCTTTTACAACTATGTTTGTAATGTCTTGAGGGTGATTTGGTCACACAAAATTGTCAATAGTGCATAATATTACATTTCATTTATATGGAAAAAATTTATTTAAAGTCATTAAGTAAATAATGACAACCAAAAATCAATAAGCCTAAACTATAGTGCACTTACTTACATTTTTTGGATCCAGCTAGGGGGAATTGCTAGTCTTTCTAGGCATCACTACAATAGAAAATGCCTTGAAAGAATAGGATAAAAATAGGGTAAATAGAATAAAAATACAAACCTTATTTTTAGATGTTAAAAAAAAAAATGGAAAACAAAGGACTCTTTAAACTATATTTTTGAATGTCTATATTTTCTAAATGTTTCACATTGATATGTGAACAACTTTATATAGCCTAATTTTCCTTTACAAAGACTACTTACAGAAAAACTTCCTAGCAACTATATATCTAACTAATTAATTTTTTAAAACTAAACTTAGAAACTAACCTAATTAATGTAATAAATCTAACATTCCCCCGTTATTACACTAATCCAATAGATTTAACATTCCCCATTATTACATTAAACCAACAGGAGTGAAAGTTGTAAAGAATCTTATTACATTAATCCAACACTCTAGAAACTTTGATGAATCTCCTTCACCAATATTCTTCATTTGATCCTTTTATGAAATTCTTCACCAATCTTTTCTTATTGAAGTATATTTTCTCTCTACAACTTCATACTGCAAATCCTAAGATCCTATAGTTGCCCTCATAAGTAAATTTCATATCCCAACTTGGGACTGCAAATCCTAAAGTTTTCCTCATAATAAGATTTATCACCTTCCTTGCATAATGAGACATAGTTACTCCAAAAAATTTACATCTCCTTGGAGTGTGTCTAATGCCTCCTCTGGTGTTTCACATGAGATGTCTTTCTTTTGAAAGTCCACATCTCCTCTGAGTGTGTCTATGCCTCCTTAAGTGTTGTAGAAATAATCACCATTGATATTTCTGCACATGGGTGTCTTTCCTCTAAAATTCAACATCTCCTCCGAGTGTCTCTGACACCACCATAAGTGCTTGACAAATATTCTTCAAGTCTTGCCCCCCTTGCTCCATAAAAGGACAATCACGCAACCAAGCCCCCTCTTTTCTTCAAGGATAAAAATCTATCAAGTCCCCTCTTTTCTTTAGGGACACAAATCTATCAAGTCCCCTCTTCTCCTGTCAAGCCTCGGCTTTACAGGGACACAAATAGTTGATTCCCATGCAATTATCATCTCTGAGCAAGCAGCTAGCTTGAGATGATAAAAAATCCTCCAACCTCCATTTCCTCCAATTTCTTATAATTTTTTAAATTATGTAGCCATCCACTTTGTCATTTCATCTACATCTTGGAATTTCTTGGGGTTTTTGAATAGTTCTACTAACATCCCATAGATATTTTTCAATCAAAAGAAAATTTATCTTAATTTTCCATGTGCAAAACTCAGGCCCTTCAAATTTGGGAATTGTAGTTAATTTATCCATTTTTTAGGAAACAATACTATAGAATAAATAAGTAATTGAAAATTGAGTGATGCATGTAATCTTCAACTTATCCCTATTTTATTCCTAAT
Source organism: Cupressus sempervirens (assembly GCA_028749045.1). Lineage (NCBI taxonomy): Eukaryota > Viridiplantae > Streptophyta > Pinopsida > Cupressales > Cupressaceae > Cupressus > Cupressus sempervirens. The sequence continues at coordinate 353,928,988 of CM053792.1, read as the reverse complement.
AAAAAAAAAATCATAGCAAATCATGGACAATATAACATTATAATATCTACATAATAAATCTCAAACCTCTCTTCAATAAAATCCATAGAAATTAGGGTCTAGATATCCAAAATACACTAACAACACTCTTCCCCCCATTGATCAACTAGGCTCTACTACCAAATGAAAGAGCTAAAATATAAAATGATTGATTTTATTGATTTTGATTTTCATTAGATACATTCTGATACAAACTAAATTGATACTAAATGTTTCACATTGATATGTGAACAACTTTATATAGCCTCATTTTCCCTTACATGAGAATAACTTCCCAACAACTATATTTCGGTTGCCCCACTTTTCATCCTGTACCCATTATGCAAAGTGGAAAATGGTCTTGTGTCTTAATTAGGTTTAGGTATGTCTGAGCCTATTTCTTTTCCCTGAGTGCAAAGTCTCTCCATCAAATTTTCATCTTTGTCCTTCTCCCGCATTACATAACTAGGTGGGTTTCCCCTTATTGTCATGAGTTTTGTGGGTAATCTAAGATACTTTTTGATGGATATTCTTAGTTTGTATGATGATCTTCACAAAGTCATCACCAAAAAATAACTTACTCATGACTCATTATAGTTTACACATAAAGAAAATGAAGTCTGCGAAAAACCTAGCATCAGCTTCTCCTTGGTGGTTTTTCGCACTGTGTAGGTGATTTTCTACAAAGGCCAACTAATGAGGTTTATAGACTAAAAAAAAGAATAAATGAGTTGTTTTATGGATAGATTGTTCCTACCTTGTAGTATTTTACCTTGGGAATTACTCAAAAATCATTATAATAATCCGAGCAGCATCTGGCGGAAAATACTAAAGTAGCTTCTCCACGGCGGGTCTTCGACCAAGGAAGTCAATTTTTCGACAAAAAAAATTGTAAGAAAAGAAAGTAAGTGGGTTCATTTTTCATTTTCACAACCATTTTAAAAATTTTTGAAGCTTAGAGACACATTGACTTAAAGGGGCTAAGTGAAAATGAGACAAAGGCAGAAAAATAGAAGTTGCCTTCTCCTTGGCAGGTTTTCAACCCTTAAAAGCGAATTTTCGCATCCATTGAAAAATTACTTCTGCAAATATGTTGGGCTCTTAGATCAATCACAGGATGCTTAAAAAGGATAATGGAAGCTAGTTGATCACATTTGGGAAGGTATCTTGAGAAAAATCTAGTTGGGTGGATTTAGACCCATGGAGTACTCCATTCTTAATTCTTCTCAACTTGGTGAAAAATGGGAAAGTAATTCTATAATAAAGAAAATTAACCATTGGGCCAATGAGAATAGTGAAATGACATGCAAAAATTCATTAAAAACCTTTGCATTTACTAATCCAATGGATTTATCCTTTAATTCACTCGTGTGGTGTAGATCTTGAAGATTAATGCGTGGATTGGGATTTCTATATAGAGATGAACATAATGGATTTTCAAACTACCACTTTCTTAGTTGAATTTTTATGTTGTTGAATTGAATAGTGATTTCAAAATCCTCATAGCTACAAAGCTCTACTCTCTGTACTATTTTCAATTTTAAGATTTACAGGTCATCTCTATCTCAGTTAAGATGACAACAAGATTTGTTGGTTTTGATGGACTGAATGGGATTAAGTCGACACTATAGAATGTCACAAATAATTCACTCCACTTCTTCAACATGTAGGATTTTCAAAAAAGGTTGAAGATGGATCCAATCCATCCTATAATAGAGAAACTTTGGGGAAATGAAGTACTGGAAGCAGTCAAGTTTCAAGTAGCAATTCAAGCCCCTGAGCTAATCATTGAATGTATTGACCATTACAATCTGCATACTAAAAAAATTATGTTATCGGATCATACGGTGTTGATATCAATTGACTGGCAAACTATAGTCAATTGCCTCCAAAATCTAAAGCAGGAAGAATTTTCCAATTTGACCATGGGAGGAGCCATGTCTGAGTTCTTCTTGAAGAAGATGGTGTGGCGGAAAGAGATTTTGAAGTCTTGGTTCCAAAAGCCATGAGGACATAAGAGTAAGGTTCCTAAGACCCTTTTTGGCACCCAAGATCATGGACATCCTGGTTATTTTGCACCGATTGAAAGGTGAGGTAGAAGCACTCAATTTCGTAGAACAATATTTATTTTTAGTGCAAATTGTCTATTCATACACACATTATGTTGATTGGGCATATTAGGTGAGTGAACATATATCCATAGCTCTCAGTGCTGCAAAGTTCTACAATACCTTCTACATGTCTTCTTTGCTGATGTACATGTTGACTTCTTTACAATTGTGGTTGGGCCTTCCCAAAATAGAGGATTTTCTTGATGATGTAAAAAGTTATGAATTTTATCCATGCTTGCATTTATAGAATAGTTATGTAGAGTATGTTAGGGTTAATAACTCTTTTACAATGAGGATTTGTAGGGAGCTACAAGGATGCCCAAAGAGGAGGTTTAGTCTAGAAGTGATGGCGGCCATGAGTCAGATTGGTAGCTACTTCATTCAATTCTCATCCTTCTCATATTTGCATCTTGCAACTCTTGACTAATTTCCTCTAAAGCTGCCTATATACCCAAGTGACATGATCGTGCTCATAGAGATCATAAGACAAGCTATCCAAGTGAACATGTTGAGTGAAAATCTAAGGAAGAAGGGATATGAGATCCCCATGAAGGTTGGGGCTTATAGTTGTGATTCTCAGTCTGATGTTAAAAACATGCTCAAGGCATTCAAGAGTAATTACAAATTGGAGGAATATGAAGTTATGAGGCCCATGTTCCACCCAAATGGATATGCAAGTGAGGTGCTTCAGATTGGGAGTGCAATCAAACATGTCACCACTCTGGAGGATTATTGGGTAGATTGCAGAGATGAGTTGGAGAGCCATGATTTTGCATTTTCCAGACTCACGATGCAACAAATAAAGACATATGGCATTGATCTCAACATAGAGGGATTAGAGGATGAGAGTCAAAATATGTATAGCAATACATATCTTACTAAATTAAGAGGAATCCATATCAATTCTAATTTATATGTAGATGTGGAGGAGAGTCTCGATATTATGATGGCAAGGATAATTAAAAGAATTGGGAAGTGGGTTGATTGGACAGCCAAAAAGAGCTGGAGTAAGGGTACAGCCACTCAAACCTCTCTAGCAGCTATAATGCCTACTTCATCTCAGAGTGTTACAATGGGTGTGACCATAGCTTCCACCCAAGGACTAGCTCAACCTTTGGATGGAGGTGATTAACCCCCAAACAAGAATGTTCCATTAGCCCCAACATGTCATGATGTATCATTTATAGTTATAGGAACCTAGACTGGCACTGAAGAGAAGAAAGTAGAAGAACCAAAGGATAGTGCTCCTTCCCCAGTACCTTCCCCACATACTTCTCCCATTCCATATCCTCACATTACCCCTGTTCTTTCTCTTCCCACCACTCCAATCCCATCCCCTCATCATAGCCCCATGCCATTAGCAAGTGCTTCCCTGTTGAGACTAGGTGGCTCTCCCATACAGATAGTAGACTTAGGGGATGGAAAAAGTAGCACCAATGAGTCAATTGAATCAAATGAAGGGAAAAAGAAGACTTCAAAAATAGAAAAAGGTTAGGCTTCTTCCAAACTCATCTCCAAGGATTCAAAGAATCCTTTCTCTTCAACTATTGTGGCCATGACTCTAGTGAAGAAGAAGATGTTTAACATCGAATCACTCGGAATAGCTTCCAAGGTGATATGAACTAATTCTTGGCTAGAAGATACTTTGGAAAGGAAAAGAAAGAGAAAGGATGAGGGTGTTTCTGCAAAAGAAACTGTATCCCTTGCAATTTTTTCTGAGACTGCATTGACAAAGGTCAAGAAATAGAAGACTCTGTCCATACTTGGACAAGATCTAGAAACAGGGAACTTGACAATGGAGATAGAAAAGCTGAACAAAGGAGGGAGAATTGAGGATATGACTCCTGATGATTTTACTTTGCATTCAATTGACCTTGGGGAAGCCAGATATAATACAAAGGTTGGCTTGTGGAGATCGAGTAATAAAGTGATAGAAGGACAATTAGAGAGTCTCAAGTTGTCAAAGATCAAGATGAAGGTAGAAATAGAAGAATTGAATAAGTTTATTAGGTAGTTAGCCACTCCACTAGCAACTATTTCTCACATGTCTATGACTTAGACCCCTAGTGTAGCTAAAGTGCAAGCTCTCATTTCCCAGCTCCAGGAAGATAGACACTATGGCTAGATCGATAGAGAGTGGATTGAGAGACTCAAATCAGAAGGAATTTCTCTCATAGATTTGATTGGAAATGTTATCCTCAGATTGGAAATAGAAAAGGATAACATGTTATCTAATAGTAATACTCTGGTTGGAGAAAGAGTCAGATGTGATGAATGCATCTCCCTTTTGAAGATGATCATCCAAATGAAAGCCAAGGAAGCAGTCAAAGCCAAGATTCTAAAGAAAGGGAATGAACCTTTGTTTGAATGGTTCCAAAGTATGTAGTTCAAACTAGAAATGATCCAAGAAGCTGAGAAAGAGCTCAAGGAGACAAAGGAAAAAATAAAGAAGACTCAAGATATAGGATTTGAGCTAATGAGAGGGTTACACACTGACTCTCAAACTAGTGGCCAAGGAAAGGACTTCATTAGAATAGAAGTGATGAAAATTAATTTCTCTAATTTTTTAGATAACTTGTCCACAATAGCTTCCAATAGCCAGAACAGAACTACATAACTCTAGGTGCTCAATGGATGGATACATGTGGCCGCAAAAGAGTTGCCAGATAAATTGAATGCCATAAAAGAGTTGGCACTTGGAACATACAAAATGGCTTTTGAGATTCACCAATATACACATGCCCAATCATGAAGAGTTGATCCCAATAATGGTTGCTGCCAAGTCACATAGAGCAAGAACAAAAAAGGGGAAGAAATCTAAAGATTCATATTATACCCTCTTTTTGTTTTCTTTTGTAATTTTTTAATATGACAAACTAGCACCTTGCCATTTGTCACCTTCAAAAGATGAACTGATTAAACTTCCTTTGTAACGGTCATATCAAAACTCTATATGTATGAATTGAAAAGATTAATGAAAGATCGGCAAATTTTTGGTGTGAAGTATTGTTTGTTGCAGAGACAATTGAATGGTATTTATGTCAATCATTTTCTATTCCAGTTACTATTATATTTAGTTTACATTTTGTCTTTTGTCTTGAATTGGAATAAGGGAAGAGTAGAGTTTTACGCCCCCTATTTTGAAGCAATGGATGAATGTGATAGGTATTGTTATAATTCATTCGACAAAGAGATTCTGCTAGTATTTCCAATTTATTAGTCATAATTTTAGATTCAAATTAGCTTAGTGAAGAATCATTTAATCATGTGGATGGAGTTTATGGATTCATAAGATGTGTGGATGCATAAATCTATTTCAAAATTGAGAAGTTTTACCTGCTTGAGTTAGATTTTATTTAGGTCTAGCTTGATTATCCCTCTACTATTCTTGGGTTAAGAAGATACCCTAAAGTAGTTTAGGAAGAAAATAGAATTCATTGTAAATCTATTTCAGGGAGCTATACCTACCAATTCAGAGGAAAGATAAAATATATGTAAAGAGCTTTCCAACTATGTGTGATCATACATTGTTTTGAATTAGGAATTAAAGAGTAATAATCTAAAATAATAAATCTATTTAGCAACATATTTTTGGCAACTCCACTGGGGAGATAAATAGTTGCTTGACCAAAAAGCCTACATCATTAGGAAAAATTGTACTACCTCGTGAAAAAATAATTCTAGTGCTCCAACCTAACCTTGGTTTCCAAGATGACCAAGAGGACATAATTTCATCCCTAAACACATTTGTTTGGAGACATAGAAGGAATGCTAAACATTATAGGAATGCTAGTTGGGTATTGGAGGAAGAAGAGAGGAGAGTTGAAGCCTTGGAAAGAGTTTTTTAAAGGAGAGATATCCAGAGAGTAGAAAGAAAATTGAGGTAATAAGCTTAGAGATAAATTAGACCCAACATCCTAGAACAATTTAGGTTCCTCAAAAGTACCAAGGAATAGGGTGAACAAGACCCTATCTTTGATAAGCTTGCAGAGCTCAACTTTCCTATTTTAGATGTCCCAAAGTGGAAAAGCAAAGGTAAAAGCTAGAGTAGACCCCCTTCCCCTATTAGAAATCAAGACACTAGCATTTCACATTCCACTTGTCAGATGTTAGCACTACATGGAGTGACTACTCCTCTAGTTGTTTATTTCCTGCCATATACTGCTAGGACAATCATGGCTTCTCCATGGGTTGTGACAAAAAGACCCTTAGCATTAAACACTTATCATCCACTTTTGGGAAGTTCGAGGAAGAATTTCCTTAAATTCTTAGGTGATGGGAAAGTCACTATTAACGAACACATTAAAGCTTTCTTCGCAGCCACTCATATCTTAAGGGTGGGACATGAAGATGTGGTTGTAAGGTTATTTGTAGAGACCCTCACAGATAATACAGTAGACTGGTTTTACCATCTATCCAATGGCTCAATAACTAATTGGGATACATTGAGGATAGCCTGTGAGACAAGATTTAAGACTGTGGAAGATGAACATGCCCTGCTAACATAGTTGACTTCAATTAAGAAGCAACCAACTATGAGCATGAGGGATTTCATTTTCAAATTCAATAAGATTATTAGCAGAATTCCAATTGTTGACAGACCCACACGTGGTAATTTGAAAACCTTCTTTATTAGTGCAATGCCTCCAAATTTCAATTATGATTTAAGGAGGGCACATCCCATAGATCTAGCTGATGCGCAAAAGTAGGTGATTGAATGTGAGGATGATTTGATTTTTGTAGGAAAATGGAAATGAGAACTTCAAACTAAAGGAAATTCCAGTAATACCACATCATCGGAGGAGATGATTTAGAAGTTATGAGCTAGTAGCAATGAAGAAATAGTTGCCTAGATTCAATAGGGACTATCAGCAAAATTATCAAAATTCACCAGGAAGAAGCAACAAAAGTAAGTTTCCACACCTTACAAGTTCACAACCCAGGTTGCAAATTGAGGCAGCACCAGAAAAAGGAAATATGTGCATCTCTCATTTGACCATAGATCATGATAATGAGTGTTGTCCTAAGATTGCTTGCATGATGGTGTTGTTATCTACTAACGAATTAAACATTGTGACTCCTTGCTCAAAGCACAATTCCTATCCAAATGGTGACTTTGGAAATTTATTTTTGGAATATGAATCAGATTCTGAATCAAAAGGTGAGTGCTATGCAACAATTGATGGAACTTCATACACAATTCTTACCTATGGGAAAAGGTCAAAGAATGAATCCTCTAGTCACACTCACAAAAATGACTCCAGTTCTTCAACAAATAATACACATATTGATCAAGGAACAACTACTTCACAGACAGGTAAGGATAAGACATCCTTTGATTTCATTCAATTTTGTGAAGAGTCAAAGATTCAAATTTCCACTATTGATTATCTAAAGTCACATCCTTCTGAGTTAAAAATACTGGTAGACTAGTGTAAAGGAAGTACATCAGATACAAATTGTAATGTGATGGTTGAGAAGGAAGATAAAACCTTGACATCTGGTTTATTTAACTAGGAGGACTCTACAATCTTGGCAACATCACCAAGACAAAAACCTGAGCCTTTTTATATTTCATTACATATTAATGGATGTAAACTTAGTAATTGTATAATAGACTCAGGTGCATCAAATAATGTTATGTTGGAATGTCTTAATGGAAAGAATGCTTTTGAGAGGGGGGGTGAATCAGAAGTACTAGCTTTTAGCCTATTTTTAAACCCTTAATAACATATAATTAAAATGAACATGCATGCATATAAAAATTAAGAAATCATGAGAAATAAATATGCATCACCACATAACACTTGAGATTTTGGTAATCTAGAAACCCTCTAGGAATAAGAAGGTAAAACTAGGGTGGGGATGATACCCACAAAATCACTATAGCAATAATGTTTGACCACTTTTGATGGTCTACTCTATTAAAGGCTTTACACTGTATCAATAGTGACCTGGTTAAAGGATTTACAAATACTTTACATAAAGTGTTACCCTGTTAAAGGATTTAATATCCTTTTCAAAGGATCTACAACCTAGCTATTAAGCTAACCTATCAACATAGGGTTTCCTTTCTAATATAATGGCTAGAGAGTATTAGGTATAATAAACTTGATAGCTTACAATCCTTTGATTGCTGAATACAGGCACTTGATCTACTTTCTCTGATCTTGATCCTCTAAGATCTGATATTTGTTTATATCCCTTACTTTGTTCTAATCAACTAAATGTCTAACTACTGCTCTCTTCCTCTAAGTCCTTTTTACTCATCACTCTGAACTCCACTATAGTTTTCCCATGCTTTCCTTCATCAAAAATCCCTCTACAATGAGATTTCATCTTCCTTATATGGACATTTGAAGACTTAGGGTTAGATATGGATCTATGATCCATATTAAATCTCTATTTTCCACTCATTCCTTGCACTTTTGTTATTGGTTGCATGCCTTCTCCATTTTTCTTATTGGCTGTATGTAGATTACATAGGAAATACAAAAGATTCGATCTTATCTATTTGATCCTTCTAGATCCTTCAATGTCGGCCATAAAAATGATTTATATCTGAATTAGTGAAGTTATAAACTCATATGTGCATTCTGTGTTACTCGGCACTTACTAATTTCTGATGCTTGGTACATGTAACAAAACTATCTCACTCAGCTCCTATTGTGTTCTTTTTTTCTCGACATCATCTGTGACTTAGCACTTAAATATCACTCGGCTCCTGTATCATGCTCGGCACTTGAAGTCACTCGGCACTTGATCTTCACTTGGCACCTAAAGATCACTTGGCACCTGTTGGATTTTTTGACTTATCTCATGTTGTGACTTTCTGACACGGTTCATGTTGTGACTCGGCATACATAGTGTGCTTGGCTCCAATCTAGAAAGTGGTTAAGTGTGTTGGCACTCAAATGTCAAAACCATTCTGAAACTAACAATCTCCCCCTTTGACATGAGTGACAAAAACACTTAACTAAGCATTATTTATCTAACCTTATGAGTATATTCACTAATCTACTCAGTATATATACAGAAGTTTAAAAAAACGTGATCAAAATTGTTGTAAGAAACAATATATACCACAAAATGATTGTAACTCCCCCTGAGTTGATTGTGCCATTATCTATGTGTTGAATATGTCTTGCCCTTTATCTCATCTCCCCCATTCTCTTTATCTACCCCTTTTTGACACTTATGTCAAAGGGTACTAAGGGTTAAGACCATATTTTGCCAAAAATGTACTATTTACCTCCATAATCATCCTAAGAGAAGCATCCCAATTACTCAAAGCAATTTCAAGAGATTTGTGCTGGATGGTAGTCTCTATAGAAAGATGAACAAGTCCATCTAGAGTAGAAATATTGGGGCCTTTCTTTAGAACATTTTTTGCATAGGCTTGTTCCTTATGAAGGATTTCCAAGTGTGGGGTGATGGAAGATTGAAGCTATAGCAATTTGGCTTTGATGGTACTATCTTCTGTTATTAATTCAGCCAATTCCTTCTGAGTACAAAGAGTTTGAGAAAAATGCTTCTCACTTTGAGCTGGATCCTTAGGTAGCTGCATGCTTGAAATATTCAGATTCCTCTCCAAGCTCATTATCTTCTAGTTGGTCTCTTGTGTGAAATATGAGAAGTCACACAACTTTTTGTACAATGAGAATATATTCTCAAGTACCTGTTTGACCTTTTCAATTTTCTTGGCCAGTTCAACTTGTGATAGTGTTATTTCATTTGCAATTTTCTTGTTTACTTGCCCTTGAAATTTCTTTTTAGACCATTCCATGAGTTTTACACTGGTCTCTTGGTCTTCACTTTGTACCTATTCCATTATGTTGGCTAGCTGCTCCATTATGGGCTTTGTTTCATCAGGTACCTATAAATTGAAAGCATCTAGAAATATATCCTTAATTTCTACTAATGCTTGCCTCTTTTTGTACTCATACCTAAGTACCTCTTACTTCTTCTTCCTTTCAAGTGCCTCTTGCACTTCAGTCATTTGGGCAATGGTCATGTTGTCATAGTCATACCTAGGAATGACTATCTCTTCATAAAGAGTAGGGTCTCCATAGTGAAGTACCTTTGACCCCTTGGTAGAACTCAAGCCTGGTACAGATATCTACAATGGTACTACAGAGCTCAGCTACTGTGAAGTTTCAATGGGAGTCCCTTTTCTAGGCAAGTTGGCCAATGTTTGAATTGCCTACTGCTCCTTCTCCTTAGGGCTCTCCCCTTCCTTGTCCTATTCTTTTCTGCCTTGATCAATGACAATTATTTTAGGCAATGCACCTTGTGTTTGTGTTGTAGATACAGAGGTATCTTTTTGTCTAGTTTGTTCTTTTGTTGTCTCCCCTGCAGGTGTACTTATTGAAGTGTCAACCTTAGCAATTGTATCTTTGACTTTGTGCTCTTTAGGTTGAGTACTAGTAGCCATAGGAAGTTGTGAAGGTAGATCTTGTGGATTCACCTTATCCTTGGTAATTTCAGCTACTACCTTCAGCAATTCATCTACACTCACCAAAACAAGGCTAGTGCACAACTGTGATTGCAATTTTGTTTGGTGAAGAATCTTCTTGAGATCCTTTGTAGTGAGTGGATTGATGTTCTGACAGGAACATCCTTTATTTTTACAAATTTTGTAGGTGTAGTTGCAATATGTGGAGGACTAGGTGGTGGCAATTAGGTGTCTTGGAAACTCTATTCTTGTTGCTGCTCCTCAGTTGTTGCCTATTCACCTTGTTAGGCATCTTTCTCCACATCTTCCTCTTTTTCACTTTCATCATTATCTTCTTCTTCATTTCTCCCTTCAAAAGGGTTCTCTTCTCCCTCCTTTCTTGTAGTCAATCCATAGATTACCTTCCATATTTATGTTGACTTTTTTACAACATCTTCAATTTGGTTCTGCAAGATACTGAAGGCTCGCTATTTAGGTACAAATTTACTTGCATATTTCTTGCTTGCCTTACTGATTTGACCTTTTGTAAGATCTGGCATTACATGAGCCAAAGTTGACTCTCTTATTTCCTTTTCCATTTTGAGGCAGTAATGCCACTTATTCTCAATTAATGTGCTTAGCTCCTTAGGTATTGAGTCATCAAGTTCAAGTGGAGTAGTCTTGAACTTTTCCATCATAGCGTAGATTGACTCCTCAACTATATTTTGTTGTTCTATAGACAACTTATTGAACTTTATGGTCTTAAGACCAGATAAATCTACATTATCTCTAATATCATTACAAATGCTTTTTGGATGAAGTAGAGCGTCTTACCATTTTAAATTTTTCTTCATTAGATTATGTTTCTTCTTCTTCTGACTCCTGTGGTGCAACAAACTTTCTTCTCTTTTGCTCTGTAGGCCTGCCTTTCTCTATTGCCTTCTTCTTTTCTCATTCCTTTTCTACTTTGGCTATTCCCCGTGTATCTGCCCTTGTAGTTGGCTTGGCTGGACTAGGTTTTGTCATAGTTTTCTATGCCTTAGGCTATGCAACTAGTTGCTTCTTTGCTTTCCTTTTCTTGGGCTCAGCCTTGGGTGCATCCTTCTCTGCACTTTCCTCTTCTTCAGCATCTTCACCCATGCCTTGGGTTAATGCAGGTGGTCCTTGCTCTTGCTCTTCTTCTTCTCCCTCTCCTTCCTCATCCTCTTCATCCCCTTCTATTGTGCCTTCACCAAGTTTTGCCTTCAACTTTTTAACCAATTTATCCTTTTTCTTGAGTGTGGAGGCAGTATTTAACTCCATATTCCCCTTTGACCTTACCACATCATAAGTGCCAAAGTGTGGGGCACTCTTGTCTATCTCTTCTACCAATAATGCAATTATTGTTGCAGATGCTTCATCTATGTTGATCTCATAACCAAAAGGCCTCAACCATCTCACCTTGTTATGATGGCTTGTACATAGGTATAGTCAATATCCATAAGAAAACAAACATCATTTACATGTTTCTCCACTAAAGAAACTGGAATCCTGAGTCTTTTCTTCATTGATTTCTTAAAATTTTCAAAATAACTTGTCATCAGTGTGTCAAAATTATCTCCCATTTGTTCTATATATTTATTAATTTGGGCTATGATAGTTCTATCATTTCTCCATGCAACTTTTCCAAAAGAAGGAAATTCATTCTAAACATAGAAGAATATACAAACCAAATTTGCACCAAATTTGCATTGGGCAACCTTTGTCCTTCTTATAGCTGCTAGGTTTTCATTAATCTGTTGTAGTTGTAGTTATACAAGATCATAAGTATGATCCTTTTTCACCAATTTGTAACCTACATCTACTGTAATACATGGCACACTGTTGAGTCTCCTGGATTGATAGAATTTATGGGCAATAACTCTAACAGCAAATTCAACAAGAGGATCTTGAATGGTGTGAATTGTCATTCCTCTTTTATTCCACTAGGCACCTATGTTTTTCTCAATAACCTCTTTGGACTCACTTCTCAAGGTTTTGTACTGATCTAGGGTAGGATATCCAGTTACCCTATGAATGATTCTTTTCGTGATCTTAGTGGGAACATCTTCTAGCCATAGACTACCATCATGAATTCTACTTAACACAAGTCTAATCCATTTATCTTAAATATGGTGGGAAAACTCAAAGCTCATGTTAAACCCTTCCTCTCAGTAATTTTGTATTCATCCTTCAAAACTCCATCGTCACATAACTTCTCATAGGCTTCCCTTATTTCCATATCTCCTATGGCTCCTATCTTACAATTATAGCATCTCCTTACGTCCTGAACCATTACAACTTTTGAGGGTATGTGGGAAAGGGCTCCAGCGGGATCGTTCTTATATAAAACTTTAGGGATGGGATGAAAATTAGGTTGCTTAACCTCATTAGATACTAGCTGGACCTTGAATGACTCTTTGTCATGGGTTTTCTTAGAACTTGAAGCCATTTGTGCAAACTAGGGTTTCCTTTACAAAGAAATATGAGACCGTGTAGCTCGGCACAAATGAAAATACCTCAAGATTGATGAAAAAAATTTATAAGAGTTTGGAATCTTCTTGGAACACTAGATTCTCTGTTATGAAGTTTCTCCACTCTCTTTCTCTTCTTTGCTTCTCGATCGCGATGAAGAAAAAATGATTAAAATTGCGATAATATACCCTATTTCCATCGCATTAAATGCTCAACTACCCACTCAGCTTCTGAAGGATTTTTAACATTACTCGGCTTGCACTACATTTTCACTTCACTTAGCTTCCATTGGAGTTATTTAGCTCAACATCAATTATCAACTCGGTTGCTATTAGGAACTCAGCACCCACTAGAGTTTTACTCAACCTCTGAGGACAACTCGGCAATTTTGTAAGAATCTTCATATTATGACTTGGCATCTCTGCTCATCCTGATTTCTTCTTTTTAGTACTTCTTTGTCTTGGGACTGGTGTATGATATAACTTTGTATATCAGTCCCATGCACCTTTCTCATGCTTAGTTTGATGAAGTGTGATCACTTGACTCATTGGGTGAAGTGATCCCTTCACTTGATGTGCTCCACTCATCTTTCTTCTTCCAAGTCTTATTCATTTTCCCTCTTATTTTTTTGACATCAATCTTTTCTTTTCCTTTGTTGGGTTCAATTTTTGGTGCTTTTGACCTTGTAGGATAGTTTCTACTGATATGACTAGTTTTCAAATAGCTTAAACAAGTGGTTTGACTTAGCCACCTACTATAATTCCCTCTGAAGTGTGTCCTTATACAATTTTTAGAGATATGTCCATATTCCTAACAATAATGATAGCTATGCCTTGTATTGTAGTCCCAATAGTAATGATTTACATAGTTTTTCCTTCTTGCATGTTGATTTGGTGTCCACATAGGCTTTGATCTGCATTGAAAGACTTTGTGTCCATACTTCTTGCAATTATGGCAATGTCCATCAAATCTTTGTGTCCTTGTGACTTTAGACCTACAATCTTGTGTCATATGTCCTTGCATGTTGCACTTGTGATAGTAACCCTTGCTTTTGGGTGTGTTTAGCTAATTGATTCTTCTACACCTACACACATTAGCAGTATGCCCCTTTTTATTACAGTAATGACAAGTGGGTTTAGAATCCTTACCCTTGTCACTTCTTTTCTCAACACTCTTTGATGATTCCCCAACTTTAGTGCTATTGTGTCCAATTCCTAATGTATCATGGGCTGATCTTGGGAATTTTAGCAACTATTCAAAGTACTTGATCTCTTCACTTGACTTGTTGAGATTCTCTACTATCTTTTTTTCTCTGTTCAATTCATTTTGTAGTTGTTCATTCTACATCCTCAAAGTAGAGATCTCAATATCTTTTATATTGAGTTCATGATGAAGATTCATCATTTGGGCAAGTGTATCCATCTGCATATTTGAGATCCTTGCTAATTCAGTACATTTTTCTTCTAGTCTGTTTGCAAGATTCCTTTTGTCATCTTCCATCATGACTCTATCCTCAACTGCTCTTTTCTTTTGTTCAGTGATTTCACATAACATTATGGCCTATAATTCATATTCCATCTTGAGAGATCTTATCTCTTCTACTTGAACTTTGTTTTTCTCCATCAGTTATGCTATCACTGCATCAAACTCTTTAGTGTCTCCATTGGAAAACACCTGTGTCGTATCAATCTCTCTGTAGTTTATATCATTTTCAGCTATAGCTATCTCTTTCCTTTTTTAAAGGGTTTTCTTAATTCCTCTCTAGCTTCTTCTACCTTGTGTAGAGTGAGATGCACATCTATCACCTGGTTCTCAATGATCTTTCCAAGTTTAAAAACTTCCATCTTTAGATCTTTTCCTCCAAGTTGTTAGGCTTCTTCTTGAGAGAACTTAGCTCTGATACCAATTGCTGGAATGTCTTAATGGAAAGAATACTTCTAAGAGGGGGGGGCGAATTAGAAGTACTAGCTTTTAGCCTATTTTTAAACCCTTAATAACATATAATTAAAATGAACATGCATGCATATAAACATTAAGGAATCATGAGAAACAAATATGCATCACCATATAACACTTGAGATTTTGGTAACCCAAAAACCCTCTAGGAATAAGAAGGTAAACCTGGGGTGGGGATGATACCCACAAAATCACTGCAGCAATAGTGTTTGACCACTTCTGATGGTCTACCCTATTAAAGGCTTTACACTGTGTCAATAGTGACCTGGTTAAAGGATTTACAAACACTTTACAGGAAGTGTTACCCTATTAAAGGATTTAATCACCTTTTCAAAGGATCTACAACCTAGCTGTTAAGCTAACCTATCAACATAGGGTTTCTTTTCTAATACAATGGCTAGAGAGTATTAGGTATAATAAACCTGATAGCTTACAATCCTTTGATTGCTGAATACAGGCACTTGATCTACTTTCTCTGATCTTGATCCTCTGAGATCTGATATTCGTATGTATCCCTTGCTTTTTTCTGATCAACTGAATGTCTAACTGTTGCTCTCTTCCTCTAAGTCTTTTTTACTCATCACTCTAAACTCCACTATAATTTTCCCATGCTTTCCTTCATCAAAAATCCCTCTACAATGAGATTTCATCTTCCTTATATAGACATTTGAAGACTTAGGGTTAGGTATGGATCTATGATCCATATTGAATCTCTGTTTCCCGCTCATTCCTTGCACTTTTGTTATTGGTTGCATGACTTCTCCATTTTTCTTATTGGTTGTATGTAGATTGCATAGGAAATATAAAAGATTTGATCTTATCTATTTGATCCTTCTAGATCCTTCAATCTTGGCCATAAAAATGGTTTATATCTGAATTAGTGAAGTTACAAACTCATATGTGCATTTTGTGTTACTCGACACTTACTAATTTTTGATGCTTGGCACATGTAACAAAACTGTCTCACTCACCTCCTATTGTGTTTCTATTTTTCTCGGCATCATCTGTGACTCGATACTTAAATATCACTCGGCTCCTATATCATGCTCAGCACCTGAAGTCACTTGGCACTTGATCTTCACTCGACACCTAAAGGCTACTTGGCACCTGAAGATCACTCGACACCTATTGGATTTTTTGACTCGACTCATGTTGTGACTTTCTGACTTGGCTCATGTTGTGACTCGGCATACATAGTGTGCTCGAATCCAATGTAGAAAGTGGTTAAGTGTGTTGGCACTCAAATATAAAAACCATTCTGAGACTAACATGTTATGCCTTATTCTATAGTCAAAGCCTTGGGTCTCAATATCACAAAAGTACATGGAAGGTGCTAATCAATGGGTGCTAAATAAGTTCCCTTACTTGGGTAGATTAAAGACACTCAAGTAGCCTTAGCTTCTTGCCCAAAAAAGAAGCTCCTATTAACTATTTTGGTAGCTAATATTCTAGCTAGTTATGGATTCCTTTTAAGTAGAAGTTTTTGTCAAGACTTAGGAGGAGAAATAAAGTTGGACTAGTCACAAGTAGTGATACCTATTAGGAATAAGAAGGTCAAATTAGAACCTGAGGAGAAGGAAAAGTTCATAGTCTTGAAATCAGATGACCCTAAAGCTCAAATTCTCTACCAAGAGCTGGAATTTAACAACTATATGTTGTTTACTGAGGAAGGCTCAGATGAAAAAATAGATGAGGTTCAAATAAATGACATTTTTAAAAGAAATTAAAATGCATCGAGTATATGGACACTTGAATTTGATGGAAGTTGTGCCACCTCAGGATTTGGAGTAGGTGTAGTATTGATATCCCTGGGAGGAGAACCTGAACCTATGGCTTTCAAATTAGAATTTGGGAATACAAATAATACCATGGAATATGAGGCCTTGTTACTGGAGATAATAATAGCAGAAGAAAGAGGGATAAAGATTTTAAAAGATCAAGGTGATGTAGAGCTTATTGTAAAGCAGGTAAAAGAATAGTATTCTATTAAAAATCATAAGTTGAAGAATTGCAAAAATAGAGTCTGGGATGAAATTGAAGGCCTTGATGCCTTCTCTCTTGAAGAAGTTTTGAGAGAGATGAATACCAAAGCTGATTCCTTAGTAGTCTCTACATCCCTGTTACTTCCTCACCCAGATTACAAAAACAAAAAGTATCAGATCGAAATTGTGTATCGATTTGCCTTTCCAGATAACATAGAATCATGGTAGGTTTTCAATGATGATAAAAGTTTGCAAATGTTCCTTGAAAATGAAAAATCTAGTTTTGAGCATAAATCCAGTGGAAGTAATCATGAAAGCTCTAATGTGAGTGGGGAACAAAATCAAAATGGAGAAATTTAGTTGAAAGGTAATATTATTCCTCCATATTTTATGGCTTTAGAAAAATTATTTAATAGACATGATGCATACATCAAACAAAAGAGAGCAGAAAAGGGGCCAAAATATGAAGGATTTAATATTAGAGATATTCATAATCCCAGAATGATTAACATCGAGAAGTGTCATTCGCCTAAAGAGAAAGAAACCATGAGAAATCTATTCATGGAATTTGGAGATTTTTTTGTATGGAACTACAAAGATTTGAAAAGTTATAGAGATGGGAAGGTAAAACTGAAATGTCCCTTTACTTATTTTGTATGATATTTCCAACCTCTAATCAGATTTTCAAGATCAAACAACTAATATCACAAAGATCCACCAAATTTCTCAAGAAACCCCAAATCGGGTATGCCAGAAATAGTGCCAAAAGCTTCACAGCTTCACCTATTATTAATAGATCTGAAAGTGGTAATTTTTATAGAAATTTGAGCAGCATAAAAGCCTATAAAATTAAATTTCTAGATCTGTATAAAATTCATACAATAGCTCCCAAATGGAGGACAAAAACAATGCTCATCGGGCTCCCGAAAATAGCACAAAATAGCCCAGAATCACCACAGAAACTCAATAATCTATCATAGAAGTATAATCATATCCAAATATATATTTTCAGCTCTATTTTAATATTTAAAAGTCTGATATACAGAAGCAACCCAAACTGATATGAAATACTCAACTGGAAACACCAAACTCTTACAAAATATACACCCGAAAACCCACAAATCTGCACTATTCAGCACAAAGGCAAACTCTACATGAGCATGCACATGGAATGGCTTCAAACTCCTGTCCTTAGCCTTCCTAGAAACCTACAAACTCCCATTCTTGGGTCTCCCTGGAAACCTGCAAACTCTCGTTCTTGGGTCTCCTTCTCCATAGGTTTGGTAGCCTCTGAAGAATAACAAAGAAATGAGCAAAAATCAAGTTCTGGAATGAGCCCAAAATGCCTCCAAACTCCTTAAAAGAGGGAATAACCCTAACTTACTTCCAAGAGGGGTTAATAAAACATATTTTAATAATAATTTTCATTTATTAGTCCATTCACTTCCAAAGATTATCTCTTTTTGCTGAAACTTCACCTTTTTGGGCCTGCTTGCCTTAGCAAAGATTATTATTTTTAATTATTTGAAAAGGGGACATGAAAAAAACACCAAATCCCACTAAAGCCTAATGCAGTTCCTTTCTGACAAAAACAAAGGAACTACAATCCTAAAGTCACTGATGCCATCTTCCAGGAAGTAGATAAGATGTTAAAAGTGAGAAACATTTATGGCATTCATCATTCCACCTAGATAGCCAATATAGTACCCGTCAGAAAGAAGAATGGAGAAATAAGAATTTTTGTTGATTTTTGCAACCTGAATCAAGTGTCCCTAAAAGATAACTTTTCTCTTCCTAATATGGATTATTTATTGCAAATAGTGGTAGGATCTGAAATGATGTCTATGCTTGACAGCTTCTCAAGTTATAATCAGGTTGAAGTAGAGGAGAAAGACCAGCATAAGATAGCATTCACTACTCCTTGGGGTACATTTGTGTATCGCAGAATGCCTTTTGGACTTATCAACACTAGTGCTACATTCCAAAGGTGCATGAGTAAGATGTTCGCTGATTTGAAAGACCAAATCATAGTCATATACCTTGATGACCTCACCCTGTTCTCGAGAAAAAGGAAAGATCATATAGAAGATTTGAGAAAAAAATTGTAAAGATTTAGAGAGCATGGAATTTCTCTCAATCCCAAGAAGTTAGTTTTTTGTGTAATAGAGGGGAAACTCCTAGGTCATATAGTGTCCCAGTAAGGCATTAGGATTGACCCTAAATAGGTAGAGGCTATTCAAAGATTGAGCTTGCCTTTGAATAAGATAGGAGTTAAATCTTTCTTTAGGCAGGTGAATTTCCTCAAAAGGTTTGTGCCTGATTTCATGAAAATAACTAAACACATAGTGGATATGATGAAAGAGAATTCAAATTTCAAATGAAATGAGGTGGGAAAGCAAGCCTTTCAAGATATAAAGACTGCTATTGCTAATGCCCTAGTGTTATGTCATTCAAATTATAGATAAGATTTCATCATCTATTGTTATGCTTTCAAACACACCCTATCGGTCATACTTATGCAAGAAAATGATGAGGGTGTATAAGCCCCAATAGCTTTCATGAGCATACCTTTGAAGAATCATGAATTAAAATATTTGCAAATTGAAAAGCATGCCTTTGCAGTAGTCAAAGCCCTGAAAAAATTTTAATTTTATATCTTGCATTCATATTATGTGGTATTTGTCCCAGATGTAGCAGTGAAGAGTGTATCGACACAACAAGATGTGGGATGTAATGTCAGAGGAGCATGGGTGGCAAAGATACAAGAGTGTGATATAGAAATAAAACCTACCAGGCTAATAAGGGGAAATGCTTTGCGCAAAGTGATTGCAGAAAATAAGATAACTGAAGAATCAGAAGAATCGAGAGAGAAGCAGTTGGTGTTGGCTATAGGCCTCTATGATTCATGATTTGAGAATATTTCTAATCTATTGACATATGGTGAATGCCCAGAAGGCTTAAATGTAAATCAAAGGTGAGATCTAAAATTGAAAGTAGCCAAGTATGTGATTTGGGATGGTAAGCTATTCAAAAAAGCCATTGATGGCACTTTCCTTAGGTGTGTAGACAAACAATACTAAGAAAAACTGTTGAAAACATTTCATGATGAGGCTTGTAGAGGTCATTTCTCATCCTCAATCATAGCTTTTAAGATACTAAGGCAATGTTATTACTAGCGTGGGATGTTTAAAGATGCATATGCCTAGGTAGTGAAATGTGAGAAGTGCAAGATGTTCTATGGACATCCTCAATTAGTTGCTCTGCCATTGAGACCTATTTTCATCGAAGGCCCTTTTCAATAATGGGGTCTTGACTTCATTGGTATGATTAGTTCTATATCCAAAGTTCATCACCAATATGTGATAACTACAACTGACTACTTCACCAAGTGGGTAGAAGCTAAAGCTACTAAGAAAACTACTTCGAGGTGGTGTGTGAATTCATAAAGAAGAGCATTTTGGTCAGGTTCAGTGTTCCTATTAAACTGGTGATGGATAATGCATCTTATTTTTCTTCAATTGAAACTACTAATTTTTTCTTTGAGTATGGGATCACCATGGGTCATTCATCTGACTATTTTCCCCAAGGAAATGACCAAGATGAGTCAAGTAATAAGAATTTGATGAATATTGTTAAGAAATTGGTTTCAAATAATCAAAAGAATTGGCACAAAAAGATTCATGAGGCATTGTGGGCAGATAGAGTGACACCTAAAAGGGCAATCGGCATATCTCCCTTTGAATTGGTTTACGAAACCCAAGCTAATATTCCCTTATCTCTAGAATTAGCCACAAATAAACTAAGAATGGTGATCGAAGATGATGTTTTCAAGGATGGTTTAGAAAAGAGGATCCTATACTTGAGTAAACTTGAAGAAGAAAGGGAGGAAATTCTAGACCACATCACACAACACCAGATGCGAGTGAAGGATCTCTTTGATAAGAGAACAAGACCATGGAAATTCATGGTGGGAGATAGTGTGCTGCTCTGGGATAAGTAAAATGCTCCAAAGGGAATGCATAAGAAGTTTCATACTTTATTGAAAGGCCCATTCAAGATTCATCAGGCATTTGAAAAAAATTCTTTCAAATTGGCATATGAAGATGGAAAAATACTACCCCTGACCTATAATGGTCAACATTTGAAGCTTTATCAATTTGCTAACTGAAAACAAGTAACCCCTGTATTTGTATCATAGTTAGGCTTAGTATCTCCTTGTGTTTCCTAGATAGTCCTTTCCCTTTGCTTTTGTTTTCCTATTCTCTATTTCATTGTTTTTTGTTCTGTTGCCACCTTTTTTTACCTTCTTTGTGAAACTATAGATTTTGAGTTCCTTGCTTGGGTATGCTCAACCCAAGTCCCTAGTTAGAGCCAGTTGTTGCCCCGCTTTTCATCTTGTATCCATTATGCAAAGTGGAAAATGGTCTTGTGTCTCAATTAGGTTTAGGTATGTCTGAGTTTGTTTCTTTTCCCCAAGTGAAAAGTCTCTCCATTGGATTTTCATCTTCCTCCTTCTCCCACGTTACATAACCGGGTGGATTTCCCCTTGTTATCATGAGTTTTGTGGGTAATCTAAGATCATTTTTGATGGAGATTCTTAGTTTGTATAATGATCTTCAAAAATTCATTTCCAAAAAAGAACTTACTCATGACTCATTATAGTTTCCACATAAAGAAAATGAAGTCTATGGAAAACCTAGCATCAGCTTCTCCTTGGCGGATTTTTGCACTATGTAGGTGATTTTCTGCAAAGGCCAACTAATAAGGTTTACAAACTAAAACAAAGAAGAAATGAGTTGTTTTATGGATAGATTGTTCCTATGTTGTAGTGTTTTACCTCGAGAATTACACAAAAATCATTATAATAATTTGAGCAGCATTTGGCAAAAAATTCTAAAGTAGCTTTTGTGTCCTCGACCAAGGAAATCAGTTTTCCAACAAAAACATTTGTAAGGAAGAAAAGAAAGTAAGTGGGTTCATTTTTCATTTTCGCGACACTTTTAAAATTTTCTAAAGCTTAGAGACACATTGACTTAAAGGGGCTATGTGAAAATGAGACAAAGGCGAAAAATAGAAGTTACCTTCTCCTCGCCAGATTTTCAACCCTTTGAAGCAAATTTTCGCATCCATTGAAAAATTACTTCTACAAACATGTTGGGCTCATAGATCAATCACAGGATGCTTAAAAAGGATAATGGAAGCCATTTGATCACATTTGGGAAGGTATCTTGAGCAAAATCTAGCTGGGCAGATTTATCCCCATGGAGTACTCCATTCTTAATTCTCTACAACTTGGTGAAAAATAGGAAAGTAAGTCTATAATAAAGGAAAATAACCATTGGGCCAATGGGAATAGTGAATTGACATGCAAAAATCCATTAAAACCCACCACATTTATAATCTAACAGATTTATCCTTTAACTCGCTTGTGTGGCACAGATCTTGAAGATTAACAGGTGGATTGGGATTTCTATATAGAGATGAACATAATGGATTTTCAAACTATCACTTTATTAGTTGAATTGTTATGTTGTTGAATTGAATAGTGATCTCAAAATCCTCATAGCTACAAAGCTCTACTCTCTATACTATTTTCAATTTTAAGATTTACAGTTCATCTCTATCTCAATTAACATGGCACCAAGATTTGTTGGTTTTGATGGACTGAATGGGATTAAGTCGACATCGCAAAATGTCACAGATACTTCACTTCAGTTCTTTGACATGCACAATTTTCAAAGAAGGTTGAAGATAGACCTAATCCACCCTATAATAAAGAAACTTTGAGGAAGTAGACAAGTGGAAGCAGCCGAGTTTCCAGTAGCAATTCAAGCCCCCAAGCTAATTGTTGAATGCATTAACCATTACAATTCAAATACTAAATAAATTGTGTTGTCAAATCATACAGTCTTGATCTCAATTTACTGGAAAACTATAGTCAATTGCCTCTAAATTTTAGAGTGGAAAGAATTTTTCAATTTGACCCTAGGAGGAGCCATGTCCAAGTTCTCCTTGAAGAAGATGGTGTGGTAGAAGGAAATTATGAAGTCTTGATTCCAAAAGCCACAAGGACCTAAGAGTAAGGTTCCTAAGACCCTTTTTGGCACTCATATCAAGCCCAATATTGTGGACATCCTGGTTCTTTTGCACTGATTGAAAGGTGAGGTAGAAGCACTCAATTTTGTAGAACAATATTTCTTTTTAGTGCAAATTATATGTTTAAACACACATTATAATGTTGATTGGGCATATGAGGTGAGTGAACATCTGTCTAGAGCTCTCAATGCTACAAAGTTCTACAATACCTTCTACATGTCTTCTTTCCTGATTTACATGTTGGCTTCTTTATAATTGTGGCCGTGCCTTCCCAAAATAGAGAATTTTCCTATTGATGTAAAAAGTTATGAACTTTATCCATCCTTGCAATTATAGAATAGTTATGCAGAGTATGTCAGGAATAATGTCTCTTTTACAATGAGGATTTCTAGGGAGCTACAAGGATGCCCAGAGAGGAGGTTTAGTCCAAAAGTGATGGAAGCCATCAGTAAGTTTGGTAGCTACTTCATTCAATTCTCATCCTTCTCATATTTGTGTCTTGTAGCTTTCGATGGATTTTCTCTGAAGCTAAATAGATACCCAAGCGACATGATCATGCTCATAGAGATCACAAGCTATCCAAGTGAACATGTTGAGTGCTAGTCTAAGGAAGAAGGGATATGATTTCCCCATGAAAGTTAGAGCTTATAGTTGTGATTCTTGGTCTGATGCTAAAAACATACTCAAGGCATTCAAGAGTAAGTACAAATTGGAGGAATATGAAGTTATGTGGCCCATGTTCAACCCAATGGATATGCAAGGGAGGTGCTTTAGATTGGGAGTGTGATCAAACATGTCACCACTCTGGAGGATTATTGGGAAAATTGTAGAGATGAGTTAGAGAGTCATGATCGTGCATTTTCCAGACTCGCAGTGGAATAAATAAAGACATATGGCGTTGATATCAACATAGAGGGATTAGAGGATGATGGTCAAAATATTTATAGCAATACATATCTTACTAAATTAAGAGGAAATCCTATTAGTTCTAAGCAATATGTGGATGTGGAGGAGAGTCTCAATATTATGATGGCAAGGATAATCAAAAGAACTGGGAAGTGGGTTGAGTGTATAGCCAGAAAGAGCCAGAGAAAGGGTGCAGCCACTCAAGCCTCTCCAACAACTACAATGCCTACTTCATCTCAGAGTGTTATAGTGGGTGTGACCATAGCTTCCACCCAAGGACTAGCTCAACCTATGGGTAGAGGTGATCAATCCCCAGACAAGAATGTTCCTATAGCCCCAACATGTCATGATGGATCATTGCCAGTTATAGGAACCTAGACTGGCACTGAAGAGAAGAAAGTAAAAGAACCAAAGGATAGTGTTCCTTCCCCAATACCTTCCCCACATACTACTCCCATTCCATCTCTTGATACTACCCCTATTCTTTCTTTGCATACCACTCCAATCCCATCCACTCATCATAGCCCCATGCCATCAGCAAGTGCTTCCCTGTTGAGACCAGGTTGCTCTCCCATACAGATAGTAGACTTAGGGGATGGAAAAAGTAGCACAAGTGAGTCAACTAAATTAGATGAAGGGATAAAGAAGACTTCAGAAATAGAAAAGGGTCAAGCTTCTTCTAGACTCATCTCCAAGGATTCAAAGGATCCTTTCTCTTCAACTATTGTGGCCATGACTCTAGTGAAGAAGAAGATGTTCAGCATCGAATCACTCAGAACATCTTCCAGGGTGATAGGAATTGATTCTTGGCTAGAAGATACTTTGGAAAGGAAAAGAAAGAGAAAGGATGAGGGTATTTCTACAAAAGACATTGTATCCCTTGTGATTCATCTCGGGACTGCACTGATAAAGGTCAAGAAATAGAAGACTCTGTCCATACTTGGACAAGATCTAGAAACAAAGCACTTGATAATGGAGATAGAAAAGCCAAAAAAAGGAGGGAGAATTGAGGATATGACTCTTGATGATTTTACTTTGCATTCAATTGACCTTGGGGAAACAAAACATGATACAAAGATTGGCTTGTGGAGATCGAGTAACGAAGTGATAGAAGGATAATTAGAGGCTCAATTTATCAAAGATCAAGATGAAGCAAAAAATAGAAGAATTGAATAAGTTTATTAGGTAGCTAGTCACTCCACTAGCAACTATTTCTAGTATGTCTGTGACTTAGACCCCTAGTGTAGCTGAAGTGCAAGCTCTCATTTCCCAGCTCTAGGAAGATAGACACTATGGCTAGATTGATAAAGAGTGGATTTAGAGACTCAAATCAAAAGGAATTTCTCTCATAGATCATATTGGAAATGTTATCCTCAGATTGGAAATAGAAAAGGATAACATATTATCTAACAGTAATACTCTGGCTGGAGAAAGAGTTAGATGTGATGAACACATCTCCCTTTTGAAGATGATCATCCAGATGAAAGCCAAGGAAGCAGTCGAAGCCAAGATTCTAAAGAAAGGGAATGAACCTTTGTTTGAATGGTTCCAAAGTATCTAGTTCAAACTAGAAATGATCTAAGAAGTTGAGAAAGGGCTCAAGGAGATAGAGGGAAAAATAAAGAAGACTCAAGATAGAGGATTTGAGCTGATGAGAGGGTTACACACTAGCTCTCAAACTAGTGGCCAAGGAAAGGACTTCATCAAAATAGAAGTGATGAAAATTAATTTCTCTAATTTTTTAGATAATTTGTCCATAGTAGCTTCTAGCAACCATAACAAAACTACAGAACTCCAGACACTCACTAGATCGATACATGTGGCTGCATAAGAGTTGCCAGATCAGTTGAATGCCATAAAAGAGTTGGCAAGGGAACATGCAAAATGTCTTTTGAGATTCACCAATATACATGTGCCCAATCATGAAGAGTTGATCCCAATAATGGTTGCTGCCAAGTCACATAGAGCAAAAATAGAAAGGGGGAAGAAATCTAAATGATTCATATTATACCCTCTTTTTGTTTTCTTTTGTAATTTTGTAATATGAAAAATTGGCACCTTTCCATTTGTCACCTTTAGAAGATGAACCGATTAAACTTCCTTTGTAACGGTCATCTCAAAACTCTATATGTATGAATTGAAAAGATTAATGAAAGGTCGGCAAATTTTTGGTGTGAAGTACTATTTGTTGCAAAGACAATTGAATGGTATTTTATGTCAATCATTTTCTATTCTAGTTACTATTATATTTAGTTTATGTTTTCTCTTTTTTCTTGAATTGGAATAAGGGAAGAGTGGGGTTTTACCTCCCTTGTTTCGAAGCAATGGATGAATGTGATAAGTATTATTATAATTCATTCGATGAAGGGATTCTGCTAGTATTTCCAATTTATTAGTCATAAGTTTATATTTGAATTAGCTTAGTGAAGCATCAGTTAATTATGTGGATGGAATTTATGGAATTGATAAGATGTGTGGATGCATAAATCTATTTCAGAATTGTGAAGTTTTACCTACCTGAGTTGAATTTTATTTAGGTCTAGCTCGATTATCCCTCTACTATTCTCAGGTTAAGAACGTACCCTAAAGTAGTTCAGGAAGAAAATAGAATTCATTATAAATCTATTTCAGCAAGTTGTACCTACCAATTCAGAGGAAAGCTAAAATATCTGTAAAGAGATTTCCACTCAGTGTGATCAGATATTGTTTCAAATTGGAAATTAAAGAGTAATAATCTGAAAGAAAAAATTTGTTTACCAACAATTTCTAACTTATTTATTTATTTAAACTAAACTTAGAAACTAACCTAATTAATATAATATTTCTAACAAAGCCCACAAATAGATCACCTTGATCAAGAATACGTAGCAAAAGAGAAATTTAAAACCCTAGTTTAGGAAGGAAAAAATGGAAAAGGGAGGATTCTCTGGGATTAGAGAATTTTAGAAGCCAAAAGGATTTGAGGTAGCCACAACAATCCATGTTCTATGAACAAACAAAGCAAAGTGAAACAATCAATAGAGCTAGATGAAAATTTACACAAATGTGTGAAGGCCAAAGTAGGTAATATGGAAGAAAGCTTGATGGAGAAGTAACTAAAGTTTTTCTACAATGAATTAGCTAGACAATGGAGTAATATAGATTTAATTACATTGAAATATGCACTAACATATCTACATAACAATTTTATTACCCATTTATTGTTAGTAGATTTCATATACTATTCTTTTGTAATTTTTGCAATTTTTTTATACAAAAAAAATTCTTTAATTGTAATTTTAGTTGAAAGCCAAAAAAATTTGAAAAAAAATTTCAATATTGACATTTTTAAAATATAATATAATTACCAAATATTAATAAACATAAGTGAGTTCTAAAAATATTGAAATTTAATTAGTACATTTAAATGCAAATGGAATAAAATAAAAACAACAATAGTTACTTACATGCCTAACCTAAGAGAGAAAATAATAATATATATGTATATGTATATTCTCTAATTTCACTACTAATACTAAACTTACATTGCAATTTGTTAAAAAATAATATTTGTAAATATTAATTAAGACATGAGTCTTACCCTTGGCTAATTTTTTTTAAGAATCATTTCAAATTATATTTATTTATTTATTTGTCTTTTAAACAAATGAGTACATTTACTGACCCCTATTCTAAATTATATATATAAAGATAGGAGAGACAAAGGTCATAATTTATTTTTATAATAATAACTTATATGAATCTAAAAGTCTCTAGATAGATTGTATAACAAAGTTTTAAACAATCTAAAAGTCTCTAGATAGATTTTATAACAAGTGAAAAATCTGATGCATAAGATCCTTGTGATGGAAGCCAAGCAGAGGGTTATGGACAAGGACATTAGCAGTATCTAAGGGAAGGTGTCAAAACTTGAAACTAGGTTGAGTAACATGGATAAACAGCTTAAACGATTGGTGGATAATATGACTAATTTCCAAAAGAAGAATGAGGCAAATAAAGGCCAGGATTTCCCCTCGAGGGCCGATTCTCAAGGACTGAGCAAGCATACTCGGGCCCATCCAAAGAAGATTGAGGAAACCGGTAAGAAAGATGAGGTGAAAGATGCTACTAAAACCATGCATTCTCTGGTGGGCCAAGCTGTGAATTTGATTAATACACCTTAGTAGGTCGGTTGTTGTACCTTTGTTGGACTTTGGCCATATTTTCCAGCACTATCTTCTATGACCTCTTTTTTGTTTTCTGAGGTCTATTTCTTGTTGTTTTTGGTTTCTTCTCTCTGTTGTTCTTTTCTCATGCTACTTTCTAGAACTCTGTTGTTGTAAGGTTTCGGGTCCTTTAAAACCTATTTTTCCCTAATCAAAACAAATTTTTAAACAATTTCATAACCATGATTTGTTTATAATACTAGTCTTTGTAGTACAACATGAAAACCTTAACACTATATATAATATTAGCCACAATGCATAATATTAGCCTTAATACAAAAATGATGAACCTAATCATAACACAAATAATGATGTAAGAACATATCCTAAACCTAACCCTAATCTTGATAAAAAAAACCCTTAATCTTAAATCCAAAACCTTGATCCTAAATGCTAAATTTAATTTCAATAATTATCCTAAATACTAAAGTGTAATTATAAATGTCTTGAACCATAATCCTAACCTAAATCATAAATGATAAACTCTTATCCTAAATGCTTAACCCTTATCTTAAATGTTAATATTCCTACTCCTAATCCTACCCTTGAATCCCAACCCTTATGCAAACTCTAACAATAATTGAAACCCTAACCCTAATCCCAAAAAATAAAAAATAAATCTAAAGTATTAAATACTAAATATTAGATCCTTGACTAAACAATAATCACAAATAGTAAATGATAATTGTAAATGAAAAACAATAACTCTTTAATGTTAAACCATATTTGTCAATAATAAATTATAATCACATTCCTAACTATAAATGCCAAAATTATGTTTTAAATGGTAAAACCTAACCCTAAGACAAAATACGGAACTCTAATATTAAATGTTAAACACTTATCCTAAGCTTAACCTTTATCCTAGATGTTAAATCCTAACCTTATTCGGAAATGGAAAAACTTTAATATAAAATGTTAAACCTTAACCAAATTGTAAATGCTAAACCCAAATTTTAAATGATAAACCTTTATCCTAACAATAATGTAAATTCCACAGTCTTATCCTAATTTTAAATTAAAAAATATTAAGCTTAAATGTTAAACCCTAATATTAACCCTTACTAGGGTAGGGTTTATAATTTAACATGTAAGATTTAGAGTTACTATTTGTATTCAATTTTAGATTATAAGTAGGGTTAGGATTTATAATTAGGGTAACTTAGATTTTAGTTTTTATAATTAGAATTTATTATTTAGGATTATTGTTTAAGTCGGGCTTTAGGCTTTAGTATTTAATATTTATATTTAGTTTTTAGCAATTATGGTTTAACATTTAGGATAGAGGTTTACTATTTAGAGTTACTATTACTAGTATTAGGGTATTGGTTTAGAGATCACTATAATTGTTATGGTCTCAATTAATTTTTATATTAGGGCCACAATTAAGAGAATACAGTTTACCATTTAAGGTTAGCTCTTCACTTATACAATTAGTATGGATTAATATTTTACAATTATAGTTTAACATTTACGATTACCATTTAGAATTTAAGATAGTAGTTTAGGTTAGGATATAATATTTGGATTTGTTCATTTAGAATTAGAGTTATTTAGTATTATGGTTAGGAATAGGTTTACTTTACATCAAGCTTATTATTATGGTTAGGGTTCAAGTATTAGGCATAAGATTTACATTAATAGTTTTGATTAAGAGAAAATATTTAGGATTAACTATAATCATAAATAAAAATCAAACGATAATCCTATCTCTAAATTGTAACCATAATTTAAACTCTAGTCCTAACCCTAAAAATAACTCTATGTTAATTCATATTATGATCCAAGTTCAAGTATTATGATTAGGATGCAGATTACTTTATATATCAAGGTTATTATTATGGTTAGGACCAGGATTCAAGTGTTACGTTTAAGATCTAGACTTATAATTTGAATTAGGAGATAACATTTATGATTAACTATAATCATAAATATAAATAAAATAATAGTTTTTTCTCTAAATTATAACCATATCAACTATGAAATGAAGAACCACATCTGTAATATACAAAAATATAACAACTTTCATGGACATAAGGATATGAAGGGGAAATTGAATAAGAAAATTGATGTAGTGTATTTGCTAAAGGCAACAATAGAATGACATCATGTGTAGCCTACCAAAAAACACCTTAAGAAGGATAATTATGAAGTTGTGTCCACCTAAAAATCAGTGTTTGGAAAACATATTTTATCAATCACTGAAAAAGTATAGCACAAGTTTACCCTTTATTCATGGAATAGATAAAAAAATGAAAAAGTATCTTATCATAATTAGATAATGTAATTAATATAACACATTCTAATGTAGAGATTAAGAAGAAAGAAAAGTTATATCACTAATTCATAATAATTTTTACATGAGAAGTCAACGTCTAGAGTTCAGACCTAAATTAATAAAGAATATATTATGGGTTCAAGTATTATGGTTAGGATTAGGCTTAATATCTATACTTATAGCTTGAATTAGGGATAACATTTAGGATTATCTATAATCATAAATATAAATAAAACCACAATTATATCTCTAAGCTCTAAATCTAATATTAACCCTTACCTTAACCCAAACCTCATCTATTATATAGCCTTTAAACGATAATAACATAATAAATATCCTAAACCTAAACACATTTCTAACCACAACCATAACCCTAGGTAAACCCTAATCATAATCATGATCCTAACATTAGTCATGATTAGTAAAATAATCCTAAGCTTAATTAACCATCTTGATAAACTAAACCTGACAAAATTCTAAACCATAACCTTACCATAATATTAACCCTAACACTTTCTACATCCACATGCAAAATAGTAGGAAACTATTATGTAAACCCTAACTATAGTCATATACTCAATCATAATAGTAAGCTTAATTACAAACCCAAGTTTAATTATTATTCTAATCCTAAGCCTAACTTACACCCTAATCTAAACCACCAATTTTAAACTTTAACCCTAACCTTATTCTTAATCAAGATAATAATCCCAAATTTAAACCATAATCCAAACATAAACCCTAAACTTAACCATGGTATAAACTCCAATAAATATCTAAATTATATTCCTACATTATAGAAATGCCTATAATATTTACCATTACCTTAACCCTAATCATAGACCTCTTGCTAGTTGTATGCCCTAGACAAACCCAAACTCTAACCCTAAACTTAATCATAATATGAGCTCTAACCCTAAGCTAAAGTCTAACCCTAAACTTAGCCCTATATCATTGAAATATAGCCTAACCCATATCCTAAAGTGTAATTATATACTTTATCCTTATCCCATCACTAACATTAATTATAACCAAATCCTTTTATAATTTATGAACCCAAACTCATACCTAATTTGAAAAATAATGTTAAATTCTAACCCTCTAACCTCAACATTAACCATACCCCAAATCTTAATTTTAACCAAAACTCTAATCATAACCCTTATTGTCATCCTAACCATAATATTAATGCTAAAACCTACACCCTACTATAAATAATTAAATAATTATCCTAAGTACCAAGCCCTAATTATAAATGTCAAACCATAATCCTAACCTTAACCATAAATGATAAACTATTATCCTAAATGCTCAACCCTTATCTTAAATGTTAATATTCCTAATCCTAACCCTATCCCAAAATCCTTACCCTTATACAATCTCTAACTTTTATTAAAACCCTAACCCTAACCTTAAAATATTTACATAAATCTAAAGTTTTAAATACTAAATATTAGATCCTTCACTAAGCAATAATCCTAAGTTATAGTAAATGATAATTTTAAATGAAAAACTCTAAACTCTTCAAATGCTAAACTATAGTTGTCAATGATAAATTATAATCCTAGATCCCTAATTATAAATGTTATTTTTGTACTTTAAATGGTAAAATATGACCCTAATACAAAATATTAAACCCTAACATTAAATTTTAAATACTATGACCTTAACTATTATTTACATATAAAGTTAGGATTTAGCATTTAGTATTTAAGATTAGGATTTGTATTCAATTGTAGATTATAAATAGGGTGAGTACTATAATTTAGATTTTATAATTAAGGTTTATATTTATTTTTCATAATTAAGGTTTATTATTTATGATTATCGTTTAAGTTAGGATTTAGGGTTTAGTATTTTTAAATATCTATATTCGGCATTTAGGATTATTGTTTAGCATTCATCATTGGGGTTTTCTATCTAGGGTTATGATCATTATTAGTTTAACGGTATTGTTTTACATATCATGTCATGGTCTCCATTAATGTTTGCATTAGATGAAGGAATTATAGTTTAGCATTTAAGATTAGTTTTTGGCATCTACAATTACTATGGATTAGCATTTACAATTAGGGTTAAGTATTTAAGATAGGAGTTTAAGTTAATATAAGATTTTGGGATGTGTATTTAGAATTGGGGTTAAGCAATTATGATTAGGGATAGGATTTAATATTTATAATTTAGTATTATGGTTATGATTAGGGTTACTTTATGTCAAGGTTATTATTATGATTAGGGCTAGGGTTAACAATAATCATAGATATGAATTGAACCATAATTCTATCTCTAAATTGTAACCATAATTTAAACTCTAACCTTATCCCTTAAAATAACTCTATGTCAATTCTTATTCTGATGGGTTCAAGTTATGGTTTGGATTAATAAGGTTATTTTACATCAAGGTTATTATTATGGTTAAGGCTACGGTTCAAGATTTAGGATCTAGACTTATATTTTAGATTAGGAGATAACATTTAGAATTAACTATAATCATAAATATAAATCAAAACATAATTCAAAATTTAATCTATATATACATATATATGGATGTATGTATATGTGTGTGTATATGTGTGTGTGTGTGTGTGTGTGTGTGTGTGTGTGTGTGTGTGTGTGTGTGTGTGTGTGTGTGTGTGTGTGTGTGTGTGTGTGTGTGTGTGTGTGTGTGTGTGTGTGTGTGTGTGTGTGTGTGTGTGTGTGTGTGTGTGTGTGTGTGTGTGTGTGTGTGTGTGTGTGTGTGTGTGTGTGTGTGTGTGTGTGTGTGTGTATGTATATATACATGTGTATGTATGTATATATACATATGTATATATGTATACACACACACATATAAGAAATAATAAATGACAACAGTGTATTTTCTACTATAAATCCTATTATAATTTATGGGATCCCAAACTAAAACCTAATTTGGGCAATAACCCTAAATTCTAACCCTCTAACCCCAACCCTAACCATACCCCAAACACTAACCCTAAAATTAGCCCTATATCATTGACCTATAACCTAAACCATACCCTAAACCATAATTATATACTTTTTTCTTAACCCAAAACTAACCTTAATCATAAACAAATCCTATTATAATTTATGGGATCCTGAATTGAAACCTAATTTGGGCAATAAACCTAAATTGTAATCCTCTAAACCCAACCCTAACCATACCCCAAAATCCTAATTTTAACCAAAGCTCTAACCATAACCCTAATTGTCATCCTAACCATCATCTTAATGCTAAAACCTACACCCTACTGTTTGACCCTATTGAAAACACTAAAACCTATCTCCAATAATTTTAACAAGATTGTGACCCAAATATGAAAGTGTAACCCTAACAATAGTCCACATCTAACTATAATACTTTATTCTAAACTTGATCAAAACCCTAAACATAACCATACTACTATTTTTCATGTAAGAGCTTATCCCAACCATATTCTTAAATCTAAAGCTATTCCTAACCCCAACCCTAAATAAAACCCCAATCTTAACCATAACCATGATTAAAATACAAACCCTAACCATAATATTCACCATCAATTTAAATTGCTATAATTTCAACCCTAATCAAATTACTATCTTAAACCATAATACCAACCATGATTAAACTCTTGCTCCAATGATAATCTTAATTCTAAACTTTATGCCATAATCCTATCCCTAATCAAAACCTCAATTTTAACCATAATACTAGCCATTTTGTAAACTTTTATTGTACACAACTATATATATTATGATAAATAATAAATCTAATACTCTCCCTAATCATAATATAAATACAATCCAAAATCTCTATATATTAATTAATCCAACATACAACACTAATCTCTAACCCTAATACTAACATTGACATTAACTTTTTGATTATTTGTAACACCCTAAAAAGAATGTAGAGGAAAACTGCTCCCTCCTTTTTTTTATCATAGTTTTCTGTGAGATCTTCACAAACTTAGGTCTATAATTGTTTGGATGTATAGATGACAACATATTCATTTTCTTCTACCAATTTGCAATTTAGGGAGGAGTTCAAATATTCATTTGAACTTTTGAAGGGTTTTGAAAAAGAACATCAAAGAATGGTTGAAACAATAAAGACACGACTACAACCAAGCATTAACATTGTTTAATGCTAAATACCATGTTTCAAGAAGACATTAACTATGTTTGTTAAATTTTCACTTTTAGAGTATGATGTCTTACATTGGTGATCGATGATATATAAAACTAATGCTCTGTTTCAAGTTACGATGTTTATTTCCTTTTTCAGAGTACCTAGTTGTCTCCAAACATACAAGAAAAATGAGAAACATGTAATTACTATGAGGATTTAGCTTGAGATAGGTATATTATTCTTCCATATACCCACACCTCCATTCATAAATGAAAGGTTGTTGACATAAGAAAATGGGTTTTCAAGTGTGAATGTTTATGCATTTCACATCCCAGCCACATGTGTTCTAACCCTTATCTCTGAGATTCCTTTCTTCTTCAAAGAATAGAGAGAGCGATGTGAGATAGAATGTGGGAAAAAGGACATAAAAGAATGGTTAAAACAATAAGACATGACTAAAACCAAGCATAAACATTGTTTAATGCTAAATCCCATGTTTTCAATGCATGATCTATATTTAGGATAGATTTAGAAATGAAATGAATAATTATTATTGACTATGATTCCCATGTATAAGTTTTATTTCCATAATTCTTGAATGCAGATCACTTATTCTATAATTTTGAATCTTCCCCTATTTCATTGGTCAAGTTATCTGAATTATGCCTCCATTAGTGTTAAAAGTTGAGATTTTTAGCATGAAATATGATGAAATCATCCAATAAGCTGCTACTACTACTTTGGAAATCTTAACAAACATGTGTACAAAGAATGATATAAATACTAAATCTAAGATATGTTACAAAGAATGCTATATATATATATATATATTTGTCCAATCTAAGACTACCAAGAAAATTATTAGTGGTCAATAGAATAAAAGAAATTAAAAATAATAATATGACTTTAATATAGAAATTACTAAATATTCTAAAGAACGGACTCATGCTGAAATAAAAATTGAAACCTATAGTCCCTCCAACTTCTAGAATGTGATTTTTTGATACATACATATTTGGACATCAAAGAATTGGATATCCTTGTGAAGAGCCACAGTATAGTTTTCATGAAGTTCTGCATGGTAGTTCTTGGGAAGAACCTTAGCAATGGTGATGATCAAACCGCAAGTGATGGTTGCCAAGGCTATGAGAATTAGTAACCATTTGGCCATCTTGTGGCTCATAATGATACAACCAAGATCTACATGTTTCTTCTTCATCTTCTCCTCTCCATGCCCCAACAACCAACCTTGTTGTCTTTGGTCCAACTGCTCAATATCCATGGGTTTCATCCCATTGTCTTCTATCTCTATTGTGAACTATTCATTTATCTCAAAAGCCCCCTAGAATATTTACATATTAATAACAAAATAAATAAGAATTAATCTTCAATAGTATTAGTAACTTTTAAAAAAATGCTAGCAAACTATGGTTAGTAGTATATATAGCTACTAATTTTATTAGAGGGACAATTCTTATGTTATTAGAAGGCACTATTAGTATATATAGCTGCTAATTTTATTGGGTGATTGGGTAAGAGGTACCATTCTTGGAGCATAGACATAATTAGAAGTAAAGATTGTGTTCTATAGTTCTAATTTGGGGCATGTCACATGATCTGTCTTGGGAAAACCACCTTGGTCAAAGTTGTTTACAATAAAATTTATGCAAGGTAATTTATGATAGGAGGCACTTGGATGCAATCAACAATAATTGTTTTGGGCCTAGTAGTCAAGTCATCATTACTTATTAAGATCGACACATTCGCAATCTTGCTAAGGTTGATTCAGTTCTTTAAATGAGTGGGCTATAGAAGAGTGAAGCCCTTTGATTAAGTGATAATATATTTGGTTAGATTGAGAAGTAAATGTTTATGGATATAGGTTGTTTCTTTTCTAGTGAGAGGAAAACTAATAGATTTTAGTTCAAACAAAGGATAATAAAGTAGAGAAGGTGAAAATGCTTGTTTAGGCAGCGGAGAATGCATGAAATCTTGTTAGCATGCACACAATGTCTTGCCTAAGCTACCTAGCTTTGTAAAATACAAAAGTAGTTGGCAACATTGGAAACATGGCTCCTTATTTGTTATGGATAAAAATTAAAAATTGTGAATTTGTCAGTGATAGGTGTACATGGTTAAAACCAAATACATTCCAGCTAGATAGCAGTTGGTGAATATCCAATGCATTTATCTATGGGATTGTGTAGCTCTCACAACACTTCCAAACACATTTGGAGGAGTTTTTTTTTTATGGGTGTACCAATTTAAGAGGCCTTCCTAACTCTGTGAGCAACTTGAAGCAACTTAAAATGTTGAAGTTGATAGACTGCACAAGAATAAGGAGTCTTCCTAGTAGTGTAGGAAATTTAGGTCAGTTGGTAGTTCTTTACTTGAGAGGATGTTTAGGGCTAAGGAATCTTTGCAACACAATAGGTGACTTGGCACAACTCCAAAAAAATTTTATACGTGGATCTAGATTATAGAGCCTTCATTGACCATTAGAAAAGTTACAAAATCAAAGGATATTTTGTTTCTTTCTCAACTCAAACACACTAGAGAGCTTTCATGATTGGGTTTCCAAGTTAGCCCAGCATAGAGAGTAGGTGTAAAAAATAAAAAGGATTCAGAAGATTCAAAAAAAAAACTAAAAATGATATCATTCAATGATTTGTAGAACTTATCGATTGTGTGTCAACTCCTCAACAATCTTTGAGTTAGACCCTCTTTGAAACATTTTGAGTACACACTATGAAAACTAGGACACCTTTATCTATTCTTTACTGATTGAAGCTTGGTATGGTTTCAAGAATGAAGGTAAGATATAAAATTGGGTTTTGTCTAGTTAAATAGTTGGGCCT
This sequence comes from Cupressus sempervirens, assembly GCA_028749045.1. Classification (NCBI taxonomy): domain Eukaryota; kingdom Viridiplantae; phylum Streptophyta; class Pinopsida; order Cupressales; family Cupressaceae; genus Cupressus; species Cupressus sempervirens. The sequence goes on along the minus strand of CM053792.1, from coordinate 353,891,540 downwards.
TCTTTGACCTAGCTAGAGGCTACATGATGAATACTAATAATATAAATGTGACATGTAGTAGTCACTTAACATATTTGAACACGAGCAATGGTGTACCCAAGCTGTAAAGATATTCCTCGTATAGGAAAGTCTCAAACTGTAAAGACATTCCTCCATAGCTGTGTGATAGGGAAGATCTTAAGGGTTGTGCAAAAACCATCCATGGTATGAGTCTACCACGAGTATGTGCACTGAGATTTCCAATATTGTTTCACATACTAAATCCAATGAATAGTCGCTCATTTATGAAAAGGGATGGATGGAGGAATTATCTATCTGATAGGAATTAAAGAGTTTAACAGTTATCATCTTACATTATAACTAGACTTTAAATGCTTGAATGTGAATTTATCTCTATGAGAATATCATTGGTGTAGCATCGTAAAGGGTACAAAAGTATACCTATTATTCAATGCAAATGACTGACCATATGCCTTAGAAATTTATATTAGACAACTCAATATGAAGGTGTTATCTTCAATATGAAAAAAATATAGAAACTATGAATCCTAAGTTCAATTTCACATTTGATCTTCAAGTAATTTCGGTTGAATTTCTAAAATAGTTAAGGGGAATACAACTTTAGAACTCTTGAAAACCAAGGTTAAAAATATTTATCCCATACGCAACTACAGAGTGGGCCTCCACCAACCACTTCTGCCCCTCCCATATTCAATGCAAGCATAAACAATATCAAAAATCTCTTACCCACATATGATCAGTTTCCCATTTATAATACATGATGGGGAGTTCTGAGAATTTATAGGCATAAATAAGTGTAGGAGTGGTCATGGTCATTGTGAAGGACACCAACATATGACAATGTACGATAGGGTTTCCTCCCTATGGTTTTTAAACTTTTTTATATAATCTTGAGATAAGCTCCTAGTCATGCTTTATCCATGGTGCTTAAAATATATTTTGATAGTTTGAATTTTTTTTCTTATTTGTAATGAATAATAAAATTTTTGCTTTTGATTATGTTATTTCTATTTGTATATGATATGAAATAAACCCCACAGCTAAGTAAGTTTAGCTTGTGTCTTAACAATTTAGTTTCATCATCAGCAATAGGAACATAGGGCATTTTATATGTAATTCCTCCACCCATTATTTATTTAGTATTTATATGATCTATAATCCCTTGCAAAGGATATTTCACCTATCCCTTTTTAGCTAAATGTGTGTGTATTTATATAGGTTGACAATTTTTCCATTTAAAAAATATGATTTACAAATCATTTGAACAGAGATTTTGTTATTTTTTATTTTCAAATTATTTTATTGGTTGGAAGTTAAGATCAAAGATCTTCATTGGCTTATCTCTTAATAATTTGACAATTTTAGGAGTGGGTGGTCTCATAAGAAACATGTTGGGTGAAATTTTGTTCGCTCTTTTTTAAAAAGTGGTATCCCGAGCTACAAATGTAGGAGAGATTTACACCACATTTTATGGTCTTGAGTTGAGGTGAGAATTTAAAAAAATCACAATGGAGGGTGACATCATGAATGTCATCATGATGTTGACAAGAAAGTGTACCCAAAGAACAGAAACTATGGTTTACTTGACCAAAAATATCATAAGTAAGAATGCTACCAAAATCCTCCCCCCACCTCCCACTCGATGTATTTTTTATAGAGATTGTGAAGGATATTTCCAAGATTGGTAATAATTGTTTTTCACTTAAGTTTTAATGATGATTGGAAATGTTGTGTATTTCACTAAGGTTTGAGAATTGAGATTTTTACTCTACCTCTATTTTGGGTTTTCATTTCTATCTATTAAATCTTTTGTCAATGTCTTTGTCGACAATGTGGATGAAGAATTTATTCAAGTCTAGTTAAACCTTTGTAAGGAGTTCAAATATAGCTCATTCCTATGGCCCATTATCCAAGTGGAAAATATGGATTAATGTGTCTAGAGAATTAAGGGTTACAAATAGAACCCGTAGGCAAAAAATTGGTGATGCTTGAAAAGATGACAAGGTGAGCATTCATGTTGTGTACTTTATGGTGTCTATGATAACTATTGTTGGGGTCATTGATTTTTTTTCCAAATGAAAATTGATGCCTCACAACTCCAATGCTCATTACAAACTAAACTTGAAGAAGTTTCTTGGTTCATATGAGAATGTCCCTAGACTGAAAAATGGTTTTAAAAGGAAAGAATTATGTGGAGAGTGGATAGACTTCTCCATAAAGAGCTCATAAAATTCATAATTTTAGAGGGTGATTTAAAATATTTCATTCTCATCTCTTCCATATGTTTATTCATTTCCACTATAATGTTGATTTTAATTTACAATATTGGTCTTTTTATTTCTTTATTTGAGTCTATGTTCCAAGTAAAAAATAATAATGGCCCTTCATTTCATTAGGGGCCCATTTCTACCTCTATCTTTTCTATTATTCTCTAACTCCATAGGTTATCCCATCTATCACTATTTAATTGAATAACGTTAAATTTTCTCATGTCTTCCCATTGGCCAAAGTCCATTACTCTCCTAGGTTTATCAAAGTAAACCTAGTATGGAAAGCTACATGAAATGTCCTAGGTATGAAAAAATACAACAAAAACACCATGTTAGTGTCTTTGGACTCTTCTTCTTCTTTATCAACAAAGTTACTTCGGACTCCTATAACTTCTTCTTGCTATTCCCCCTACCTAGGCTATTAACCCTTTCTCCTTTATTTCCCCCCATGGATACCTAAGAGATCCTTCTATCCCACAATGTATTTACCCTTCTATAGTGATGACGAATGTCACTTTTGAAGATTTATATGAAAAAAAAAATAGTTTTTTGTGAAGCTTTGCATTTAGTATAAATACCGTTAGAAATCCCTAGAATCATCATTTCCAATGAAAATGGTGTTTCATCCATCTACGACCATAATTTAAATAAAAATCATGCTTTGGAAAAAAAAATCTCCTATGGTAACATGACCTAATTTGAGATGAGATAATGTACGACTTTTATACTATCTATAGAAAAAATCTTCAAAATCGTGTGTATGGGTATTGTTGATGTGTTTAGGTTTGATTTGACTAGTAGAAATTTAAAAAAAATTAAAATGTCATAGAAATGAAGCTCTTGATATAGGAAAAAATAAAGGCAAAATAGCTATACTTTTCCAAATCTCAAAAAGTTAAATGGAGCTATTGTCAAACATCTAACAAATCTTGGGACATCCATCCACAACTAGATTTTCTATGTTTTTTCTTATCATTTTAAATACTAATTTAAAAAGTGAACATGACAATTGAAAATTAAGTTTGATTTCTCACAATCAAACCATAGAGATGATTCACAATTCAATTCAAATTCAAGAATATTTAAATCATCTATTTGATTTAGATTTTAGTGTAGTTTGAATATTTATATGCCTACAAATGAAAAAGTTAATATAAAAGAATAATTGTTCTTAATAAATATGGAAAGATATAGATAACAAACTGAAGATTTTTAATTAATTTTATCTATAATAATTTAAGAAAATTAAATATTTTAATGTAATATATTCTTGAAGTGTAAATAAACTTATATATTTTAGTAATTAGTAATTATAATTATTATATAAAAATATTCTTAATTATACATCAAGTATATAAATTATATATTTTTCACTATTCTTTATTAATATTATGTCTTCAACATTTTATTGAGTTGAGAAGCAGTAGATAATTTTACAATAAGTTAAATTTTGATATTGCAATCAAGATTCTACTATGTAGTTTTTTTTTTTCAAACTCGTTCACTCATATATCGTAAGTAGTAGTTTACAAGATCCAATCTCCGATGACAATGAATGGGACACTTAGCATGCATTCCATCCATGTAATGTTCATAAAGGTGAAGCACACAAAATATTATTTTTTGGATTTGTTTACATTTAGACTATTGAAGTTTTCTCATTAGTTTTTGTGATTTAGCTTATATTTATCCATAAAAGTGTTTATCACACAATCACAATAAATAAGTAAACAATGGGATAGTGGAAAACATATATATTAAAGAGGAAATATGGATAAATAGAGATAGAGATTTCAAGAGATATACATACATAGAGAAAGAGCATTAAACTATTGATTTTAGAAATCTAGATTGTCCATTTCAAATAGAAAATGCTAGTTAGAGGTTTAGGGAAATACAAGGAGAGATGAGAAGAGGTGGGAAGGAGTTGAATGAAGAATAGAAAGAGAAAATAGAGATAGTGAGGTGAAAATATCAATAAAGATAAAGATAGGAAGGGAAACACGAAAAAGATGAAAATATCAATTTATTTCAAGTTATTGATTTCAAATATCCAGGCTAATAGTTAGCAGGTTAGATAATTATAATGAAAGATAACCTAGAGAGAGTGGGTAGGAGAGTAAAATCAATAATATAAATGAAAAGGAGGGGTAGAGAGTTGGAGATAAATATAGATAAAAAAACATAGGGAGAGAAAATGTGTAGATAGATGGATCATAATCTAATATCAAAGGGGAGGAGAGTTAGGGAGAGACAAAGAGGAAGAGAGAAATAGGAAGTATATAGATGGATCATAATCTAACATCAAAGTGGAGGAGAGTTAGGGAGAGACAAAGGAGAGGAGAGAAATAGGAAGAGGAGATGAGAGAAATAAAGAGAGAATAATAAAGATATATAAGGTGATAGATGGATAGTGGATAGAGAGATAGACATATAGAGTAGATCAAAGATAGATAGAAAGGTCATGATATAGATATAGAGGAGAAAAATGTAACAAGGGGTAAGATAGGAAGAGACAGGGAGGAACAAAGGAGTCTCTATATGCATGAATAAGAAATATATAAATATGGAGGTAGGGAATTGGATAGGGAGAGTGTATGAATAACTATTCAAGAATATCATCAAAAGTATACCATACTATCGGCTTAATCCTTGCACCCTTTAAAGTGAAAGTACTAGTAGTAAATATTTTGTCAAATTAAAAAATGAAAAGTAATATTTAATTGCTTATTTTCTTTTATTTGAAATAATATTCCAATTAGAGGGAATAAATAATTAGAATGAATAGGTATATCAAAAATAATATTGTTGTTTAGCTAAGTTTCTTACATAAAATCTATTTTTCATCAAAAACAAAGAAGAAGATAAAGAATCTAAAATAAAAATTCAAATATTCCATAGGTTTTGAGGAGGGGGGAGAGGAGAGAAAGGGATACTTATGGAGATATAAGAGAATGGATTGATGGTATAGAGAGAAGGGGAATATATAGCAAGATGAGATCTAGACAAAAATTAAGGATCAAAATAGATAGAGATGTTGACGAGATAGTAGAGAGAAGGGGAGAGACATAAGGTATGGAAATATGCTAATTAATAGTGAGAGCAGGAATGATAGAGATGAGATAGAGAAAAATAATAAATAATAGTTTGAAAAAAAAAAGATCTTGATGGTGGAGGAAAGGGGGAGGGGGATGGGGGAAATGTGAGAAAGAGAAGTTGAAGAGGATGAGAGACATGAGATTTTCATAGAAAATAAACATGAGATCATATGGTGAATGGAGTGTAGGAGAGAGAAAAAGATGATAATTGAAGATAGCTAAAAAGAGAAGGATAGAAAAGAGGTGGTAACTATAGCCCAAAGTGATGGTTGGAAGGAAATAAGTAAAGAGATTAGAAATAGAGTAATTACTTCATGAGAGAGAGGGAATAAATGATAGGATTTTAGAGGGGAGAAAATGAAGTTTTATTTATGGGAGAGAGATATGAGAAAATGATAAATGAGGATATGAGTTAAAGAGAACAATGAGAGAAATGATATAGTAAGAAAAAAAAGAGGAATAGAAAGAATTAGTAATTTTAGGGTAGTTAAGGTGAGAGAGAGGCACACATACACACATGTAGAGAGAGAGAGAGAGAGAGAGAGAGAGAGAGAGAGAGAGAGAGAGAGAGAGAGAGAGAGAGAGAGAGAGAGAGAGAGAGAGAGAGAGAGAGATGGAGACATGGTGATTATGAGGGACATGTGTGTGAGAGAGAGAAAGGGAGGTGATTGACAAGAGGTAAAGACATATGGTAATTAAGAGCAAGATATTTTGAAAAGGGGGAGAAAGAGATAAGTGGAGATACAAGAGGCTAGAGAGATGATGCAGAGAGGGAGACAAAGAAAGATGAGATAGAGAAAAATTAAGGATGAAAATAGATAGAGATTTTGATTGGGGAAGAGACAGAGGGAGGGGGGAGACATAAGGTAGGGACAAATGGTAATTGATAGTAAGAGAGGGGGTGATAGAGATCAAATAGAGAGAGAGAAATAATATAAGGGTTTGAAAAAAAATGAACTGATGAGAGAGAGAGAGAGAGAGAGAGAGAGAGAGAGACTTGAAGTTGACATAAATAATAAACATGATATGATATGCTGAGTGAAGTGTAGGAGAGAGAGAAAGAGAGTTATTAGGGAGAGCTAAAAATAGTGGATAGAAAGAGATATGGTAATTATAGGGAAGGGATGGTTGGAGGGAAATATGTAAAGAGATGAGGTTGAAATAGAAAGAGAGTAATAAGAGCATGAGATAGAGAGTGGAAGGGGGAGAGATTGAAATATTTGGGAGGGGAGAGACTAAAGATTTATTTATGGGAGAGAGAGTTGTGAAAGTGACAGATTGAGAGAAGAGGGAAAATGTTAAATATGCAAGTTGGATATAAATTTTAATTTCAAGGTGAAGATATGGTTTAAATGAGACAAATAAAGATGAGAAAGGTAGAGAAAGGGGAAAAAATATTATAGGTAAAGAAAATAATTAGGGTATGCAATAACGAGAGAGAGAATATTTATGAGAGGCACATGTGTGTGTATCTAGAAGTGGATGGCTTAAACATCACCTACTAAGCTTTATTGATAGGCTAAAAGTGTTAAATAGGAAAAAATTTCTTTTTGACCATTTTTCATGACGTTGTTCCACGTTAAATGTTACTATTAAATGAAATTGGCTTAAAATCGTATCCCTAAGGTAAACTTAGGTCTATCCTTATTTGTAATTGATTATTATGATCAACAAAAGCCTTAACCTAACTATAAATTCAAATATAACATAAAAATATCATAGTACCATATTAAACCATATTTGAATGAATATATATTATAGTAATTTGAATACAAAATTGAATTGGATTCTAACCTTTAGCCAAATTCATTATGCAACCAAATTGAACTATAGATCTAACATGCAACTAAAATAAACCCTTATTCATTTTAAATCATGATTAACTCAATAAAACTAAAAGAATGACATCAATAGCCAAAATATTTGTAATCCTAATACTAAACTAGATCAATTACTATTGAGTACTTACATAGAATTGAATCATTATCACAAACAAGATCAAACCCTATTAATGGGTAACCGTGAAAAAACCAATGAGATCCTATTGACAATAATTATATAACCTTACGACTAATTAATTAACTAAAATAAAAATAAATTCTATTTGAGGCTACATGCTAATGATAAACTATATTTACCCTTGCATTTAATTGACTCATGATAACCATAAACTGAGTAAAACTCTAAACAAGATTGAACCCTAACCCTATCACTAAAAACAAGGAACTCTAGTCTTAAAACTAAACTAATTTGGACCCTAACTATAAAACTAAATTAACTCAAACTTACATAGAGGATGAATACAGGGAAAATATAGTTTGAAAAGGGAGGAGAGAGGGTTGAAAAGAGTAATTGAGGAGAGATAGAGAGAGGGACATATAGAGACTGCAATGATAAGAAAGTGATAGTTAGAGAGATAGAAGGAAAGAGATTATGTAGAGAGAGAAAATGAATGATTAGGAGAGAATAAAAGAGATTTATTTGTGGGAGAGATTTAGTCTTAGAATATATAGTCCATTGATATAACTAAGAGGGGGGTGAATAAGTTATCCAACTATTATCACGATTATCAACCTTAAACAAACATAGACATATGAGTAATATAAACTAAAACCACAACAAGATACTCATACATAATAACGGGTGACCGCAAGAAGTTGGGTCGCAATTTCGCAGAAGTCAGATCTGCAGAATTGTACTTCTCAAAAACGGGTACCCGATTTTTTAAAAATCGAGTACCCGTTTCTAAAATTACGCTTCAAGCACCTGACCCGAATTTTAAAAATTGGGTACCCAATATTTAAAAAGGATCAAGTGCCCGAGCTGCTTAACTATCAGGCACCCACCTTTTTAAGAATCGGGTACCCGATTTCTTAAAAATTGGGTACCCGATTGCTTAAAAATTGGGTACCTGATTTGTAAAACTTTTATAAACCGCTTTTTTGGCATTTTAGAGGTCATTTTCATGACCTCAAAAATGGGAGCCCGATAAGAGACACATACGGGAGCCCGTTTCTCAGCCCAATCGACTACCCCCTTACTGCTAGTTTTTGATACACAAGTATTTTAATATGTTTTATACTATTTTACTCTTTTTTTTTTCAATTTTCAATTTAATATGTATGTTAATTTATTGTTTTTTCACTTTTCATATGTACGTAAAATTTTAAATTTACATTGTTAATGAACTTAAATGTTTAATTTTTTGTATTTGTTAATTAAAATATAGTTTCGTAAATGTTTATTTAAAAAATTATTATTTTAGATGTTTTGAAATGTATTTAATTTATGTATTTATTACAATGTTGAATGATTAGATTAGATGTAAATTTATTGTTTAAACATGTAATTTTACAAATAAATATAACCTCGACCTAAAACCATATAACCTCAACCTTGTTTTAACTATAACCTCAACCTAAAACCATATAACCTCGACCTTGTTTTAACTATTTAACCTCGACCTTGTTTTAACTATAACCTCGACCTAAATTTATTGTTTAAACTATAATCTCGACCTAACCATATAAATAAAACCCTAAACATATTATAAAATATTTAATCACATAACAGCCAGCCAAGGGATCCAAACAAAAAACTTATAGTATTTAAAATGATTTTACTTAAAATGTATTGTACTTTGTTTCATGGATCAAAAATGGATGATGTAAAATATTTTATAAATGTATATTCTTTCAGCCTTTCATACCCTATGACATGTACAGTGGATGATTGTGCATTCTGAATTAATTTTCCAAGTGGCATTTGGAACAAATGTATATAAATTATTTAAATGGATTGAATAGAAGTAGTTCATATGAACTTTCATGTGGACATGTTATTTATTTTACTTTTAGTAGTTTATAATTATTTAAAAATGAAATGTAAATGTACTCATTAAGGAATGCAATCTCTTATGTTTTTTATAAATGTAAATTATTGTGTGTATGTTATTGCTTGATTGGTAAAACTTTTGATTAGTTCTTTGGATCCCTTAGCTAGGCGTCATTTAGGATTAGTTCTATAATGTCAATTTGTATTGAATTTAACTCTAATCATAACCCTTACTATCATCTTAACCTAAGTAATCTTAATTTGCTAAAACCTACACCAGGTAATATATAAATAATTAAATAACTTTCCTATCTTACCTTGAGTACTAATTTTATAAATGTCAAACCCTAAGATTGAAAGGTAACCTTGGCCCTTAACTAATTAATATTATACTTATAAACCAAATTGAATTAAACCATGATCATAAACCTAATTATATATCCCAACTTAAGAGTAGAAACCTTGAATTTAACCTTAAAAATCCTTTCCCCAACCATTAACCAAATTGAACCATTACCCTAGAAGACTGAACCAAGTTAAACGTTGACCTTAAGACTAAACCAAATCACCCTAAAATAGAACTCAATAATATATTGAACACTTTAAAACAAAATTCAAACCTAACTTTTTTGAATTAATGTTGGTTTTTAATCTAAAAGCTCTAACTATAATTCTATATCTAAAACCAAATTTAGCACTTTAAAACTTAATTCAATTTATTAACTCTTGTCTTAATTGAAACCTGAGCATGTAAACCTAATCAAACAGTACAAACCAAATTGAAACCTAATCCTAAAACTAATTAAATATTGATATCAAGGTCTCAAAATGATACATCATAAAAAAATTAGAAGAGACTTGAACGAATCAGGCATCTAATTAACCCCCCCGACCATCAAGAGGTGGAGGTGTCCACATCAGTGCGAGTACGAGCCCGGACTAGACCCTTAGATGGGTAGCCTAAATGTTTATTAACTTTTCAAAATGGAAGGCCACATAACAAAATATTGTCTTATTCTATAAAAAGAAATACCCACCCCCTAGTGATATATATAGTAAGATCTTTTTCCTAATTTTACTATCAATTTTTTTGGTTAGAAGACGATGATAGTTCAAAATGATTTAGAAGATAGGGATAAAATGAGAACCATCATTCCTAGAATGAAGATGCATTATTCCAAGTGATAAACCCATTTCTATCATAAATCAACTCCTCCATCCAAAAAATTAGTAATGAGAAATCCCTACGTCAAGTAATCAATGGAGGGCTCATAAAATTGATCAAGTGATCAACAGAGGGCTCATAAAATCCCTAGGTCAAGTAATCAATTTATCCCCAAGGGGAGATAAGAATCTCATTAAAAATTAGAGACAAGACATTCCTAAATGTGTATCATACAAAATAATTATTGCCAAGGTCTTAGCCTCTAGACTAGAAGATATCCTACCCAAGATCATTAACCCTACACAAAAGTGTTTTGTTAAGGATATTTATGCATATTGGAGAACTTGATAACCTATTGGAAAACTTTGGATTGAGAAACATTTCTAGGATAGAGTGTAGGCATGCTCAAGTAATTGATTATGAAAATGTCTACAAAAAGGTGGAATGGAGTTTCACTATGATGATGTTGCAAGCCCTCCATCCAATATTAAATGTCAAATGGTGTCCTCTCTTATGATTGGTGTCAAGGTTTTAATAAAGAAATTAATGGGGTTAGATCATAATTTTTAGGACTCTCTAGATCAATTATGAAAGGGTGTCCTCTTGCATCCTCTTTATTTTTTATTGTTGAACATTGACTCATTACATTATCTCCTTAGAGATAACCAGTTGTCTCTAAAAGTTAGAGGATCTACTCTCCAAATAATTAATAAGTATCTAATGTACATAGTTTATTGATAATATATTTGTATTCTTTTTAAGCTAGAAGAGTGCAACACAAGTCATTTAATGATCAAATTGGACCTCTTTTCTTTGTATCTGGTAGTAAGATTTATGTCTCTACATCTATCTTATTGGGGCTAAATATTGAGTCCCCTACCTTGTGTAGTAAATATGGTATTGGATGGAGATTTCATAATTAAGTGGTTAGGTACCTAGGGATTCCATCTATAGTAAACCCTAACATATAAATGAAATGTGTCTTTATATCAACAAGAAAATCTTTGGAAAACTCAACAACTAGAACTCTAATCATCTCACTTTGGTTGGTAGAATTCAAGTATGTTAAAAGATTCTCTCCTTGAATATTGGTTGTAAGTTTGTCTTCTTCCTGCTCATTTTATTTAAATCAATTTGGTCTTCCATATAAATCTATTAGGACCATTTCATGGATAGCCAAGGGATTACTTTGGCAATAAAATGGATAGCCAAAGCTTCATAAGGTAATGAATTATGGATTATGATTAGAATTAGGATTATTATACATGGTTAGGGATAGGGTTCACATGTAAATTAGTTCATTACCTAACATGATCTACACTTATATTTTGCAAGAAGGCTTTCAACTTGGTGCCATACTCTATTTTTGAGATCTTCTGAAATTGCTTTTGTAAGACATGTTTATCTCAATAACTGTATATGTACATAATATGATGGTGCTTCCCCATACATATATACTCAATATACTTTACACATTATATGCAACTTCTTATATTTTCACCTTTACATCTTTTCCCCCTTTCTAATGTAAATGCCAAAGGTGAATTTTACATGGTTATTCCAAAATGTGACAAGAAGTCAAAACATACCTTTAGAATTAGTGCCAGTGTCTTGTCCTAGTTTTCTTGTAACATCTTGTTTGTGTGTAATGTAATCTAAACGTCTGCTAATAATTCTATCATCTGATCAACAATGGAGAAATTTTTAGCATGTGCTCTATGACATGAGTGTTTTCGACACCTTTCTAGAGAATATTTTTTATTAGCCAACTACTTTTTGTAGAACTTCATATGACCAAGTTTACAACAATAATGCATGAGTTAAGTTTTAGATTTTGATTCTTTGAAGAATCATGAAGTTTTTCGTATCCTTTCTATATAGTAGAATTGTCCCCTCATTCCCAAAAGCCCCAAAATTCCCCTCATCCCTAGGTGACTTAGTTAATGGGGATGCCTATTTTAAGTGTTGAGATTTGTACTTGAGCATTTTTGACACCTTTCCAAGAAAAATTTTTGATCAGCCAACTGCTTTTTGTAGAATTTCATATGACCTACTTTACAACAATAATGTCATGTGATAGATTTTAGATTCTTTGAAGAATTGGGAAGTTTGTTCTATCCTTTCTATATATATAGCATAATTGTCTTTGCCTTTGTCCTTGGTATTTAATGTTTTTTCATGTTGGATGTGTCATTGTTGATAAAAAACTACCTATGTTAAAAAGCGGATAATAGTTAGGATTCAAACTACAATCATAAATATTTTTTAATCAATTCATAATTCTATCTCTAAGCTTTCATTAGATAATTGTAACCTTAACTCTCGTCTTAGGACCATAATAAATATCTGATACAGGTAAATATAATTGTAACTAAAACCATAATCCTAGGTAAGTTCCCTAACATTAAAGGATCGCAATCATTATAATAATCTTAAGCCTAGCCATCATGAAAATTGTTAACATAACAAAATTGTAAACCATAACCTTGTCATAATCTTAACTTTGTTTCATCCTGAGACATGAACATGTATAATCCATAATGAGTTCATACTTAAAAATTTAGTATTTAATGTTTAATTTGACTTAAGTGTTTAACTTTATTTATAATTTAATTGATATAATTTTAATAAAGATATGCGCATTTATATAGATCTAGTTGATAAATTTTAGATTTAAATTTTATTAAATAGTAATTTTGTCATACATATATTATGTTGTGATGTATTTTTATGTGTTTTATGTTTTATGTTGTTTAAATATATATGCAGATTATATTTGATGGACCCACCGCCACCCCCTCCCCCTCCCATACCCCCACCTCCACCACCTCCACCTCCACCTCCACCTCCACCTCCACCCCCACCCACACCTCCACCACCCACCGCGGATGAACTCAACGAGACCATGAGGCGTAACCTCAATGACCTCATGAGTGATATAGAGGCTATCCAATGTGAGAGGCACCCCCCCCCCCTCACCTACTACATCTTGCAGATAGCATGCAAGGCGTGGTTGACTCCATTCATCATTTTGATGTAGACATTGATTCATTTAAATCATGGAGGGAAAGCATGCATGCCTTCTACTCTGATGGCTTATCATATAGAGAGGTTTATAACCTACATATAGGTAAAGGAAATTTTTAACATTATTTTGTAAACCCTAAGACGGGTGAACCAATTAGTGACAAGAAGCCTCGCATTTCTATTAGGTGGTGTACACATCTGCGCATAGCAACACATTTTTGGGAGCGGTGGTGGATGGTATTTGACCATCCACCACATGCTAATCATGAGGTGCCCATGTAATTCCTTAGGAATTTATGGGCTGATTTTGAGTTGGGTTTGAAACCCAACTATTTTGATATGAAAGCATTTCAGGGGGTTGGTAGAGGGATGCCTCAAGATAGGCCTAGGGCAAAGCTGAGTGACAGAATGAGAAACCGCAGGTGAGCTGAGCCCCTTGTACCTCTTCCTACGCCTGTTGTTCCTACTACTCACCATCATCATGCGATTTCATCTGCTTTTACCCATTTGAGTGCCCTTTCAGGCAATTTAGTACAGCAGTGGACGCAGGCGGTACATGCTCCTCCACTTGGACATATTTGTACTAGCTGTGGAGGCATATGCACAAGAACCCAGAGCGATCTTGGTGCAGCACACGATGGCCATTATGCTGAGGGTGCAGATTTTGATGATGATGTATATGTTGCCCGTGGTGATGGTAGTGACAAGATAGACATGTCATCATTTGTTGACCTCATGCAGCAGGGAGAGCCTGGAGAGAGTCAAGAGCAGCAGGTAAAATTTTAATTTCAATATAAATATAAAGTGCACATAATTATTTACTTTCTACATATATGTGTAATTGTATTAACTATATTAATTTGTACTTTTCAAATAACAGAGGATGGATGACACTGTTCCTCCTAGGAGGCAGTATAGTCTTTTTCCAAGACCTACAGATGTTGGCGTCCCTTATACGGTATGCACTTTGAATTACACTATAAAAATGTACATTCAAATTCAAATTTAATAACATGTGCTCATATGTTCTTTTTATTTTATTTTGTAGGGGTTGTCTGCATCTACACATACTAATGTTAGTACAAGTCCTACTCCAGTTACCACTGAGGCACAGCCTCAAATACATGTGGTATGAACTTTTGACTGAAGACAAATAATTTGTATTATTTTTATGTATGTACATTATTATTAACTTGTAATCTGAACAATTTTGACTCACATGTATATATATTTTATGTGTTTTGATTTTACGAACAAGAGCATGGATATCATACTCATCCATACAGGCCTCGATATAGTCTATTTTTGACTCCATCTTATGATTATCGTGCTAGCATACCTGTAGACACATTTGTGACATTGGCTACCACTCAGGTATGATATGTACATTATATGTTTAATTTATAGTGTATAAAAAATTTAGTGTACAAATTATGTACTTTGTAATTATATTCATGTATATTTAATTTTGACTAAACGTTTATGTATCCATAATTTTAGGAGTACGTCACCACGAGTGTTGCTAAGAGCATAGGACTTAGCCAGCTGGAGGTACCTACATCGTCATTTGAGGTCAGTATTGTGATTTATGTACATAATGTATAGTTCATTATGCTCTAAAATCAATTTAAAAAATGTATGTATTGTAAATTACAGGACCTCACCACTGCTGCATTTGGTAGTTTTGATAGTGCACCTCCTCCCATTACTGAGAGACACCCATCTGATGTGGTATAATTTATTTTATTATGTAGTGAATATTTAATTTATTTGCAAGCTAGATTTTGAGACCCATTTCAATTAAGCAAGTACATGATGAGATGTGCCTCCTGTTACACAGGGTGATACATCTACCTCACAGGGTGTCCGACATGACGAGACGACTTATATTACACATGATGATCCATTTGGGTCCTCTTCACGTGGAGCAAAGAGGAAATTTGATCAGCTAGATTAGGTCTTGTTGGCACCTATAGATTGTGTTTTTATGATGTATATATATATATATATATATATATATATATATATATATATATATATATATATATATATATATATATATATATATATATATATATATAATTTATGATGTATGTACACTTTGTGTTACGATAGTTAAAACTGTATGTTAGACCATGTACTATTTTTTTATGATTTCTTATCATGCTTGTGTATTTAGTACATATATTACTATGTTTCACCATATTTTAAGTATATTCAAACCATTTTCTTTATTCTGACATATTTTATTCCTGACCATATGACACATTTTGTAAGTATATATGCAAGATGAACAATAATTTTAACTATCTATAGAGCATTATTGGATAAATATCACATTGAATTTATGCATTGAGATAATTCATACAAATAAAATTGACCTACTCGATTAAAAAATGTATTGATAACATACCTAACAATGTATCATAAGTGATCTTAATGTGTTGTTTGGTAATGTAAGACTCATTATCACCTAATAAGACCTATTATGTGGTAGTAAACATATGAATACCTATCATAACATATAACAGACATAATGACTTATTAGGACTCCCATGTCCCCTTAAGACACACATGTATGGATAACGTACCTAATAATGTACATCATGTAAGTGATCTTATTGTATTGTTTGGTAATGAAAGATATAATCAATACAATGAATACAATGAGTAATGATCTTTAAATTATCATGTGCAAGTCACTTGTTTTTAATATTACAATCAATAGTAATTTGAAACTTCAAACAAAAATTAATTTAAACATGCTTGAATGTAAAAGTAATAGAACAAAATAGGAGGTCATTACTTAAATTGACAATTAATTTATAATAATTTATCAATTGCACATACCTTTAACTTTCAAATAGAAGTAAACTCTCATTTTTGAATTAGTTTGTAAAACATATTTCACAATATATGTAAAGACAATGTCAATGATATATTTATAGTTCACTGAACTCATTTGAAACATAAAATTGGTTGAACGCATCTATTCAAATGAGGTCCTGTAAAATAAAAATGTAAAACAAAAACACACATGTTAATAAACACATAAATTAATATTCAAGGTATCTGAACTATGTAAATATATATGTGTAATTTGTATGTACTTACTATGTGAAATTGCACAAGATGGTTATGTTTGATCCACTTTAACACTTAAATTTGCATAAAGTGTAATTGAGACCTGAATAAGACGTATATAAGTTCTCTAAATTGGTATTGACAACACAAACATACATGTAATTAAATTATATAAGTAAATATATATAAAAATAATACAATAATGAAAATAATTACATGTGTTTGATTTAAATGAAGTCATCCCACTATACCATCTGCATCCTCTCTCTTTTGCAATGCATCTATGATTGTCACGTGCTCGTCCATTGAAATTGTCCATAATACCTTATTGGCGGGTCTCCCTTTGTACCTTTCTAATTTGTTATTTGTTGCCACAACCAAATGAGAATAGTGTAAAATCTTCTTTTCGGTTTGGTAGTCTTCAAATGCTGGCAAACCATTTCTTCTTGTTAGGTATCTACGTAGCCAGGTGCCAGCTACAACAATAGACCCGATTGGATACTCAAAACCATCATCATCTAATTGATGACATGTCATTTTTTTCTTAGGTTCCACACACCTAGCTAGCCAATACTCAGTCTGTTCATCATTATCACTAGGTGCAATAACAGCATAAACATGTCCTACAAGATAAGATAAAGTATAGAAACACTTTAATCACTCATGTACATATGCAAATTATATAAATTGAAGCATGAGATCGCAAAAAAATATAATTAAATTGTGCATACCAGGTTCTATGAGGTCTGAAATACGATCATAGTCTTCTGATGCAAAAGTAACATTCTGGCCTTCATTTACTATATCATCTTCAAAATGCGTGTCAGTAGGTGCTAATGATCTTTGTTGCCAATCTTCAACCCATTCTGTATTCTCACATTCTTCCCATTCACCTGCAAGACAAAATTGACAAAAACAAGCAAGCTCCCTAATCCATATAGTCCAAGTGTTAGAATCTAAACTCCTAAATGAATGCCATTTAGCTAAACCACTAATTGTATCACAATCATATCTTGAAGGGATATTATTTTTTTTGAACTAGGTAGAAGAAACATTTGATTGTAGAGTTTTGACTTGATCCCATGTATAAATATTTGTTACACCATTCGACAATCTCATGTGCATTTTTTAATTTAGCTCTTTCCTCAGATTTTAATTGCTCTTTACTAAAGGCTCTCTTCACACATGCACCAACACCATCATGTTCTCCTTTACCATGTCCAGCCTCAAAAAAAATCCACACATGTTGGATGCTAGTTTGCTTATGTGTCCTACTCAACCAATAGAACATTCTAGCATTCTTGAATTGTCCTGTACAATTATCTGACCATATCCAATGTTGTGTCATTTGAATTTGTCTCTCTTTTAATTATCATAAAAGACCTTGAAACAATATTGGACAAACTCAGATGAATGGAGTTTATTATCACTTAAATAAAAATGGTACTCTCTCAATATTTTTTGATCCTCCTCTGTACTATCAGGTGCATGCCTATAAACTATATGAACATAAATTGTTACTTGCACTGAATTGTAATATTGTGGTTGTACCTCTTCTTGCAGTGCAAGCATATAGTTCTTTGCAAAGTCAACAACTGAAAGTATAGTACCAATTGGAAATGTATTCTTACATATGCGAAATTGTCCATCAAGCCATCTAGAATATTGAGAGTGTTTAACATATTTTGGTATGATCACACTCTTAAACTCATCCATAAATGAATGACAACTAACTTTATCTGTAACTAGATCACACCTTCTTCCAAACTTCCCATCCTTCAATGGATATTCAATAGTTTTGAATCTTTTTACCTCAACTAATTGTTGTCCAAAAGTAGTCAAAGTATTTTCATGCAAACATTCATCTAACAAAGAAAGATTGTCGCACATATCACATGTACTAGAAAGACATGCATTGAAAAGAAATTATTGATCATTAGGTGGCTTACAAAACAAACCTGATATGAAATCTTTTATAGTTTGAGGTGGTATTTTTATACCACATTCTTGCAACATTTCTTTACTATGCATGGTACCACGTATAGATTGAAATACATCATAATGGTAACGAAATTGAATATGAGTTTTACAACAACATGTGATTCTTTCCTCGTTAATCCTTACATACCATGGTTTACACTTTTCAAAAGATCTTTGACTAATGGTAATATTTAATACCTTACCATCTACAAATTTTTTAAACAATTCAGTTTGAGTCATGTCCAAAAGGTGTTTAGGATATGGATCACATATTTTTGACCCAATTCTCAATTTAAGAACATCTCTTGAATTAGGTGATACTCTTGTATTATCATGCCAAAAAATTTCAATCAAACTTTTTATTTCACTAGTAAGTTTCATATCACATCTCGAATGTCTACCACTAGAAGTCCATAAAATATTTGCTGGATCACATTCAAAGTTAACCCTTCTCTTTACAGCTCTTTCTAAAGTCTTATGATTCACATTAAGATATCCACTTATGTTGGTAATCAATCTTTTGTCAGATGTTGATTTGTTAACTAAAGCTGTTGTTATTGCTCGTCGTGTTGCATTCTTATCTTTAGACCGACTTCTCTTTTCGATAACATCAAAGGCACTAGCAACAGTGGATACAACTTGTTTTAAAGGCTCATTTTTATTCTTTGGTTTTGCATACATTCCCAACCTTCTCATTACTTTTCGCATTTTAGACATTTTAATTAGTTGCAACATTAGCTGACATTGAAACCCAAATTTCTTATTATAAAAAAAATGCCTATACAATCTATTAGCATGTGTCCTAATTTGTCTCCATGAAACCAATCCCTCAAGATTATCTAACACATCATTAGGAAGATGAAAATTATATTCAGACACTTTACTATCATCCTGACATGTTTGTTCAGTAGTTGGTGTTTCTATGTCTACATTCATGCAATTTTTATTTTCAGACGCTTTACTATTTTCACTATTATTTGGGATTTGAATATCATTTTCAAATTTTCTTAGCATTTCTTTTGGGGCAGGCATTTCAATTGGAGTGTTTTGTGCATGATCATTTGACAATTTCTTCTCATGAAGAAAATCTAAATCATTTAAATCGTAACCTGCTTCTAAAAAATCACCAATTTCATCACGAGAGAAAATTTGAGGGTTTGGAGACACACCTATATTGAACGCATAATTAGAATGTGCACTTGAATTTTCTTGTATTGGGTTCTCTTCTTTGAATTCTTCATCCATCGTGGTATCTTCAATGTCTTTTTCCTTTGAAACATTGTTCAAGTTTCTAATTCTTTGTCTTCTCTCTCGTTGACGTTGTGCTTCACTCTCTTTATTTGCTGCAATCTCCTCATCTGTCAGAACTCTTGCTTTCTTCTTTCTTCATTGTTTTGATCCCATGTTTGCACCAATTTTGAATTTGAATCAGTAGCCTACAAATTGTATAAGAGGACAAGAAAATAGAATAAGCATGACGAAATTTGGTGTTGCAGGTCGAAACTGTTGTTCAATCATTTCAATTATTGAAATTGGGTCAGTGGGGCAGCTTTTGGGACCCAACGAGTACATCAAAAATGGGTACCCAATTTTTTAAAAATTGGGCACCTGACTTTTTAAAACTCGGGTACCCGTTTACAAATCAGGTAATCGATTTTTAAAAAATCGGGTGCCCGATTTTAAAAAAGTCGGTATAACGGTTTAAAGAAATCGGGCACCCGATTTTTGAATTACAAATCGGGTGCCCGATTCGTGAGACATGAGCGGGAATTTGGCATGGCTCTCAACTTTTGCATGGGGTTTTGCCTTGGGGAAAGGCATGGCATAGGCTTGGTCCCACCAAGCTATGCCTTTGTACTCCTTTTTTTTCTAAGGCATTTAATTGATAATTTATGATATTGTCATAATTTTTTTATGGTCATTCCTATTGAATTTTTTGACGAGACAAAAACCCATTATAGGTCTTGTTGTTCTGATTTCAAAAATGTAAATTTTATAGTGTTATTAGTTTATTTTCTATTTTTCCATTATTTATTAATCAAAACTATCTCCTAAACGTTAAAAAGTGACATTCACTAAAATTTTAATAACTTTTTTATTTTATAATTTTTCTTAAATTAATTTATATGTCATCAATCTACATACAATTCTTTTGATGTTAAAAAAAAAAATTGAAAAAAGTGAGATTTTGATCAAATTATGTGGTTCGTACACGAGAGGTTTTAAAATTTACCTTTATAGCCAATTAATAATTAATAATAATAAAATTATTCAATAAAAAATTAAGAAAAAATATTGTCATCAATATTAGGTGTATTAGGTAACTCCCTTTAAAAGGATTTGCAAAAATTCATTTATTTGTGTCAAATGATGGTGTTCGTACACGAGCATGGTATGGTCCTGAAACAGGCATTTTGAAAAAGTGGTTTTTAAAGATCCATACCAAAAAAATAATCTATCATATGGGTGCACAAATAAATTACATATTCAAAAACTAGATTCCAAAACTAAAAATTTTATTTTTGGAGTTTTTTAATATTCAATATCTAAATACCTCAAATTTTGACATCAATTGACAAAAAAATTTTAAAACAGGAAAAACACTTCCACTTTTTGGCCAAAAGTGAGACCCAACTTCTTGCACTGACCCTAATATCAAATATGTTAACTAGGGAAACCCTTGATCAAAGGGAAAATCCTGGTGGGAATGGTACCCATAAGATGATGTACTAATATAAATATTTCTTGTTAGAGGATGGACTCTGTTAGGAGTCTATGGACATATTTAGTACATATGAGTCCTTGTTAGGAGACTTTGAATCCCTATTAGGAGATTCCATCCCTTTTAGGAGTTGTGGAAGATAGTTTGACCCACTGGCCAAATAGCTTCAAGGGCAAGACCAATGAACCCACTATCCAAATGATCTTTGTATTATTCCTTGTAGAATAATAGAATAATATTCTACAATTCCTTCCTCTTTCTTTGTCCTATCAACCAAAATTTTTCTTCCTTTCATCTTGTAACTAGATCACAAATCTCACATCAAATAATCCCTTGGATTAATTACACACATTCAGTAAGCACTCTGCTTCATTTTGCACTTCACACTTCATACAATGATCACAATACATTTTTTATTACTCATTAGAATCAAGGAAAACATCATTCCTTTATACCATATCTCCATAATAATTCCTTGAGTCAACCTTGAGGCTTTCCCAATTAATTATAATAAGATAATTTAATTGATTACAATTACAATAGCATTGTCAACTCACAGTCTATACAAAACTTCACATGTGTGATACTAGGGCTTGGGTACTCATTGATGTCACCAACAAGCTATCCTCTATCACTTTCCAACATTGTATCTTCTTGTTACATTGTAGATGTAAGATAGCCAAAAAACATCAAGAACTACTTTCCCAATACTCTATCTTTGAACTACTCTCTATAAATTAGGTACATCTTTTGTACGTGTTCGACTTAGACTCTGCACACTCGACCATTAAGATCTTTGTCTGCTACTTAGCTAGTCTTTATAGAACCATGCAATGTTGACATTAATGACAAACACATTCATGAATGAAACATATAAATACTCTCCATTGCTCAAGATAGTCCCTCAATGTAGTGTCATCAACATTCATGGTAACAATCTCCCCCTTTGGCATTGATGGCAACATAGGTTAAAATGTATAAGTTCCACAAATACCAAGTAAATCATTGCTACTATTCTCATCTTCTCAAATCCTCTTCATCAAGAAAATCTAAAATTCTATGGGTTTTAGAATCGACATCAATTGTTCACATACTAAATAAATCTCAACATAATAGGTGCACCACAGGTTCATTTTCCTACTTCCTTTCATGAATCTTTCTAAATCTCCCTAAAGAGATATCTCTCCCTCATTGCTTAGGAGTTCTTCTTGTGCATACTCTCGCTCATTCCTTAGGAGATGTTTTTCATACATATTCTCCCCTATTGGCATCATTGTCAAAGATCTCAATCTCAATGTTACAACATACCAATTTTTAAATACCAATTGCTAATATGCTACACCAAATCTTCAACTAGCTCAAGTGTCCAAAGACATTATTCAATACCAAATACCAAGAGTCCTCAATGACCTAGTTCATCATAGATACTCCCCCATATGGTAAGCATCAATATTTAGTCTAGCCTAGCAATAGTTCTCTATAACATTGGACTAATGCACTCTCTACATCACCTACTCGAAAGTAGGCAAGGGCATAGTCCCAAGCATACCTCTTAAGTACTCAAAAGTATCTTTATGCAAAGGCTTTTTAAAGATATCTACATTCTAATCTTTAGTATTCACATGCTCCAATTTTATCTCCTTTTTTGTTACTTTCTCTCTTAGCACATGATACTTATAGATATATGCTTAGTTTTAGAATGTAATACATGATTTTTAGACATACTCATTGTATTGTGTTATCATAGTAAATGATTGTTTGGATTTAACTATAGATATAAATAACAATAACATAGAAATACAAACAATATCATAAAATAATAGATCATACAGAAGAGAACATAAGACACCAAGATTGAATGTGGTTCACCAAATCCCTAGGCTATGTACACCAAATAGCAAGTCCAATATTATTACAATCCAATGATTACAACCTGATTACAATCCATAATCCCTTACAGCTCAATATCGCTACAAGAACCAACTTTCACATTAGACCTATAAAATAATCCCTAACCCTAAGCCCTTTTATACATGTATTTTTGTCACTTTAGGGTTAAAATTAGTTACAACATTTTAGACATAAATTGGCAAATATAAATAATAGCCAATTGGTGAATATTAGCCATTGGAAAATAGTATCCCACCATTGGCAAATAACCCCAAAGAATTTATGAATTATGTATAGTACTTCCCTGATCATTCACCACAAATTAACAATGATAACATGTTCTTCAAACTCAATTCTAATATCCTTCAGCATCTACTTCATCTATATAACTCGATTACAATTATTTGCTAATGCAACATACTCTGCATCGGTAGTACCCTATGAAATAAAATCTTGTTTCTTTTTTAACCAAGAAACCAATCTTCCTCCAAGAAAGAATGCTCCACCACTAGTGCTCTTTTTGCCATCCATACTACCTACCCAATTCACATCAGTATATGCACATAGAGTGAAATCACTCAATCTAACATACCAAATTCCATAGTTAGATGTCCCTTTAAAATATATGAATATTCCTTTCACTGATGAAAAATTATACTCCTTAGGATTAGCTTGAAATATAGCTACAATCCCAACTGCATTTTCTATATCTGGTCTAGTATGAGTCAGATACTGCAAACCTCCAATCATGGATCTATAATTCTTTTTCTCTACTGTAGGTGTCTCATCTTTGTTGGAAAACTTGTGACCAATTATCATAGGTGTACCAATAGGTTTACAACTTTCCAAACCAAAACTTCTCAAAATATCATTCAAGTACTTGGCTCGTGAAATGAAAATACCATCGTTGTTTTGTACAATTTGCAATCCTACAAAAAACTTCATTTCTCCTATCATGCTCATTTCAAATTCATTCTTCATCTCTTTAGTAAACTTATCACTTGCTTCATCATTACCTCTAAAAATGATGTCAGTAATAAATATTACAATAATCAAAAAACTATTTTCAACTTCTTTCAAATACAAGTTAATGTCTACCATGCCTTTAGCAAATCCAAGCTTTGACAAATAATTGTCCAACCTTGCATACCAAGTTCTAGGTGCTTTCTTCAGACCATATAAAGCCTTATTTAGTCTGCATACCATGTCTTTATCTTTTGATAAAGGAAAAATTTTAGGCTGCTCAATATATACCTCTTCTTCAAGTTCTCCATTCAAAAAGGTTGATTTAACATCCATCTGATAAACCTTGAACTTCTTATTCGTTGCATAAGCTAGGAACATCCTTACTACTTCCATTCTAGCTATAGGTGCATATGTTTCCTCATATTCTATGCCTTCTTGCTATTAATATCCCTTGCATACAAGTCTATCCTTGTTCCTCACAACTTTTCCTTATTCATTTTTTTTCTAAATACCCATTTGGTTCCTATCACATTCTTGTCTTTAGGTCTAGGAAGTAACTCCCATGTATCATTCTTCAATATCTAATCCAATTCTTCCTTAATTTCTTGAAACCAATGATCATCTTTACATGCTTCATCTATGATCTTAGGCTCAACTTGAGATATCAAACATGTCTCCTCATTTACTATTCTCCTTGTCATCACACATTTTTCTTTTCTTCCACTTATCTTCTCAGGAGGTTGATTATTTTTCAGATCTATGCTAGGGGTAGGAGTTGATATCTCAACTCTTAAATCTTCTCTTAGTTTAGATCTCAGCTCTCCTCTTTGCTCAATAGTTAGCACATCATTGTTAGTCTCAAAGAAAACTTTAGCATTCTGTCTAACAATTCCATAATTATATTCTTCTTCATCTAAATTATAATCTAACATCTTTTCTTTAGTTTCAAACTTTTCATCAATCCTTACATTTTCACATTCATCTATTGTATTATTTCTATAGTTGAAACATTTGTAATCCTTCTTGTTCAATGAATAACCAAGAAATATACCTTCATCACTTCTTGGATCAAACTGACTAATGTCATCATCTCTCTTAATGTAACATTTTCTCCCAAATATTCTAAATACTTAATTGATGGTGAATGACCAAACCATAGTTCATAAGATGTCTTTCTCATACTTTTTTTAATCTATGCTCTATTCAGAGTATATACTACTATATTGACGACTTCTCTCCAAAATTTCTTAGAAACATCATTCTCAAACAACATCGCTCTTGCTTCTTTTACTTTGACTTATTCCTTCTTTCAGCAATCTCACTTTTCTCAAGTGTTCTAGGTGTAGATAGCTTCCTTTTTATTCCATTCTCCTTACAAAATATTTTAAACTCTCTAGGGGTGAATTCTCCTCTACCAGATCTCAAACACTCTATCTTAACACCAAATTCATTCTTGACTCTATTCTTAAATATCTTAAACTTCTAAAAAGATTCATATTTCTCTTTGGATAAGTGCACCAAGTTGTGGTGCCAAAAGGGGGGTATAAGTGGCCACATTATTTTTTTAAATCAATAATTTCTAAACTTCAACAAAATTTGAAGATAGTTACACTCAAAATGTTAAGATATGACAAAAACAAAAGTAGTAGTCCTTTGAATCTAGTTTCTAAACTACTAATTTTTTTCAAAATGGTTTAGTTTCAGGTCCTCAAAAAGGGGGCCACAGAAAGTGGTATTATTTTTTCAAAAAAATATAACACAGTGCAAAGTGTGCCCCCCCCCCCTAAAATTTTAACTTTTTTTGAAATTCTTTAATCGCTCTAGTCAAAAGTCATCTAACATTGTGTAGTTTATCCTACATTTTTTGGGTAATTTTATAATGTGTATTTTTTTTATGAATTTTTTAATTGGACACATCCCAAAAATGTAAAATATCTATGTGATCCCCCTAGAAATGATTAAAAACTAATATAAAATCAAAACTTCATTTTTCAAAGTGTGTAGAATGGAGTCTAGTTTCTAAAAAACTAAGTTTTTGCAAAATTTGATGAACGAGCTAAAATCTACAACCCAATTAGTACAGCTGGTTTTTTTCAAAAACTGGACATACATTCAAAATAAATTATAGTTGAAAGGCTTGAAATAGTTCAAATTAAAAATAAATTATATGGTTTTATAGCTAACACAAAGATCTACAATGTCAAGTAACCTAATTTTATCAATGCTCAACCATAAGGAAACTTGAAGGAGAGCACATAAGAAAAATCAATCATTTTTTGTATGTTTACAACAAAACATGTCTCAGACTAATTTAGAGACTCCAAACCTTTGGGTTGGATCCCCAAGGAAAAACCAAGCCTTAGGCTCGAAAAGATCTAAATCTTTAAATAGTGTGTGCACTCAATAGCATGTTCATGCTATAGCCTGTGCACACTTTTTAAAGCATTTTTTACATTCAGGTTTGCATAGCAAGTACATGCTTTAGTGCACATGAACTCTTAAAGCCTAAATTTCAATAGAGATGGAAGGAGAGAGGGAGAGAGGGTAGAGAATGAGAGAGAGTAAATGATAGGGAGAAATTAGGTGGTGGGATAGGGAGAGAGGGAGAGAGAAATAGAGAGAGAGTAGCGGATCAGAGAAGGTGGGATAGGGAGGGAGGGAGAGATAGAGAGAGTAGAGGATGGGAGAGGGACAGAGTGAGAGAGTGGGAGAGTGAGGGATGGGAGAGGGAGAGAGTGATATATAGGGAGAGTAATGGATGGAATTGGAGAGGATGTGATAGGGGGAGAGAGAGAGGGAGGGAGAGAGAGAGAGAGAGAGAGAGAGAGAGAGAGAGAGAGAGAGAGAGATGGGAGTGTGTGTGCAAGATAGAGAAAGGGATGAGAGAGAGACAGTAGAGGTGGGAGTGAGAGAGAGTAGGGGTGGGAGTGAGAGAGAGTAGGGGGTAGGAGGGGGAGAGAGAGAGTAGGGGATGGGAGTGAGAGAGGGGGAGAGAGAGAGAGAGAAAAGAAGAAGATGAGAGTGTGTGTGAGAAAGAGAGTAGGGTATGGGAGAGAGAGTAGGGGTTGAGAGAGAGAGAAGGGGGTGGGAGAGCGGGAGAGAGGAGGAGAGACTGAGAGAGAGAGGGAGTAGGGGATGGGAGTGTGAGAGAGAGAGTAGGGGATGGGAGTGTGTGTGTGTGTGTGTGTGTGTGTGTGTGTGTGTGTGTGAGAGAGAGAGAGAGAGTAGGGGATGGGAGAGAGAGAGAGGGGTGGTAGTGTGTTTGTGTGTGTGAGAGAGAGAGAGAGAGTAGGGGGTGGGAAAGTGGGGAGAGTAAGAGAAGGGGATGGCTATGAGAGAGAGAGAGAGAGTAGGGGGTGGGAGAGTGGGAGAGAGGGAGAGGGGGAAAGAGACAGAGAGATTAGGCAATGGGAGAGAGAGTAGGAGATGGGAGTGTGTCTATGTGTGTGTGTGTGTGTGTGTGTGAGAGAGAGAGAGAGAGAGAGTAGGGGATGGGAGAGATAGAGTATGGGTTGGAGAGAGAGAGAGAGAGAGAGAGAGAGAGAGATAGAGAGAGAGAGAGAGAGAGAAGGGGATGGTTGTGTGTGAGAGAGAAAGTAGGGGGTGGGAGAGAAACAAACAAAGAAGGGGGTGGGAGATTAGGGGAGAGAGAGAGAGTAGGGGATGGGGGAAGAGAGAGAGAGAGTAAGGGGTGGGAGAGTGAGAGAGAGAGAGTCGGGGGTAGGAGAGAGAGAGAGATAGAGAGAGAGAGAGAGTATGGGATGGGAGAGAGAGAGAGAAGGGGATGGCAGTATGTGTGTGTGTGTGTGTGTGTGTGTGTGTGTGTGTGTGTGAGAGAGAGAGAGAGAGAGAGAGAGAGTAAGGTGAGATAGAGAGAATAGGGAATGGGAGTGTGTGTGAGAGAAGAGAGAGTAGGGGATGGGATTGTTTGTGTGTGAGAGAGAGTAGGGGATGGAAGAGTGAGAGAGAGTAGGGGGTTGGAGAGTGAGAGAGAGAGAAAGAGAGAAGGGGATGGTAGTGTGTGTGTGTGTGTGTGTGTGTGTGTGTGTGTGTGTGTATGAGAGAGAGAGAGAGAGTAGGGGTGGGAGAGTGGGGGAGAGAGAGAGTAGGGGATGGGAGTGTGTCTGTGTGTGTGAGAGAGAGTAGGGGATGAGAGAGAGAGAGAGAAAGAGTGAGTGAGAGAGAGAGTAGAGAGAGAGAGAGAGTAGGGAGGGAGAGAGAGTGTGTGTGTAGGGGATGGGAGTGTGTGTGAGAGAGAGAGTAGGGGATGGGAGAGAATATAAAGAAGGATTAGGGAGAGGGGGAGAGAGAGAGAGAGAGAGAGAGAGAGAGAGAGAGAGAGAGAGAGAGAGAGAGAGAGAAGGGGATGGGAGTGTGTGAGAGAGAGAGAGGGAGTAGGGTATGGGGGAGAGAGAGGGAGAGAGTAGGGTATGGTAGAGTGTGTGTGAGAGAAAGAGAGAGAGAGAGTAGGGGATGGGAGAGAGACTAGGGTGTGGGAGAAAGGTAAATAAAGATAGAGTACGAGATGGGAAAGAGAGAGAGTAGGGTGGTGGAAGAGAGAGAGAGAGAGAGAGAGAGAGAGAGAGAGAGAGAGAATGGAATGGGAGTGTGTGTGAGAGAGAGAGAGACAGTAGGGGATGTGAGAGTGTGGGATAGGGAGAGATAGATTTTTCACATAGTGCATACACATTATAGTGCACACGTGCTTTAGAAGGTGTGTGTGCTATAATTTTTACACACTATGTAAGGGTTTCATAATAGATAAAGATAATCACTACATTATCTCCCTCCAGGATACTATATCTATCCTAAAGACTTCCTATTCCATCATGAATTACACTTGAATTGTCAACCTAGGGACATAGAACTTGAAATGGATCAGCACAATATGTGCACTAAGTTCCTTTAAAATTCTTAACACCTATGCTATAGGAAAGTAAAATACATTAAAGGAATCTATACAATTGTGACAAAATAGTAAACATACTTGGACTAACAATAAATAACAATAGAAAACTTTAGAAAATGAATTCTAGACTAGTTAATAACTCAAACATCCACCATGATCATTTTTTCGCAAGTGCTATAGGAACTTTCATAGTAACAATGTTGCAGGACTAATACAGTAAATCTATCTTGAAAATAGGAAATTGTAGGTAATGAATCTACTCTTCCTAAATATATTCCACCTCCCATTTGGGCCCCCTTGGTTGGCTTCAACTAACTAAGAACACAACAAGTATTCCAAAATCACTCTCTCATTAAAATCCTTCTTTGGTTACATCGCTAAATAATTCATGAAGAATAGAAAAGAGTAACTTCTAAATCTTATACTAGTATTGTCTATTTTCTCTCTACTATCTATTAAGATGATCCAAAAATCCATTATATAAAGGATTGGATTAACTATTTAAAACATGACATAAAAGTCTTGAACAAACATCAGTAGAAAAGAAGGCAAAACATCAACCATGACACAGAACATTGATTAAACAATAAAATAACACCTTGTAGGAAATATAGTAAGTGGCATCTTCCTAGATTTTTTAGAATAGTAACTCCTCTATAGGCGTGGCTTATCTATAGGAACTGAACTATACTTCCTTTTCCATGATCAGTCTCCATCATCTTCTTCCTTTAATGCAATAATCACAACCTGTTTGCCTTGCTCTTTATTTCTTGAAAGTTAGAAACATCCGAAACACATATTTAAGATAACATTCCTACTCTTATTTAGATATTAGAACATAGCTTAAAATATTTATATGAAATATTGCATTCTATGTATAATATTAAACAAAGTATGTCATACACACTACCCATAGGTTTATTAAGTTCTAGTTGTCTCTAGCATAAGTTCGCAACATATTTCAACAAATGTTTTGGAAATTTTTTTAGACAAAGCACAAAGAGTAAAACCAAACTATAAAAACTATATCAAAATTGAGACATTAATATGCCTCATCATCTGCCCCCCACTATGTGAATGCTTGTCCTCAAGAATTATACTTCTTTTCCATAGCTCTAAAATCTCCCATTGTAGTTTTCCCTTGCTTCCCACTCCTAAAAGTGTAGAAGAATCCTCTGGTGCACTTCCAATGTTCAGCTAGGTGTTCCTCAACCAATGGATCCATTCTGGTAGCATTATTATCATAAAGAGGCCAAAGAAGGGTAGGAGGCTAAAAAGTCAATGGCATCCATAATTCTTTTATGATTTGTCTTCCCAATTATAAATACTTAGCCACCCTATTAATAGCTACCTCATAATTAACAAAGCTATATGGTTCTACCTTTTTGAAAGCTTCTAGAAATTAGTTCCATCGATTCATAAGCCCTACAATAGCTCTTTAATGTGTAAAGTTTGGAAGTATCTAGTATTCTCTATACACTGTCTCTTTTTGCAAACAATTTTTCTCTAATCTCTAGTTTCAATCTTCCATAAGTTAATCTAAACCAGTATCTTAGAAGATCATTAGGCTTGCATGATTCAGCTTGTAGTGGTAAGGGTTCATATTTTTTAAGATCTCTATGGATATCCAACTACCTATCATAATTTGTCTCATTGTACATCCAGGACATTAAAGCTATGAGGTGAACATATCCTATGTAAAGTAGAAGATTCCACTCTATCTCATGTGGAATTATGAAATTATGTAAGTATAGTTCACACAACAAATTCTTTTTTCATGAAGGAAAATTCTGATATACATTGTAGAAATCTTTAGCATTTTTAAATTCACAATCAACATCCCTTATTGTCATCATCAATTGAAATAGCAAAAACTATTCCTTCTAACAAAGGGAATACACCTTGGATGATGGCCTACAAGCCATCACCTGGTCAGCTAACTTTAAAGTGTTATTCATTTGTTGTTTTTGTTTCTCAAGTTGATCTTTTAGTGACTTAATTTCTTCATCTTTATCAAATATTACTTTATGTATTTGGTTTCTTTCTTAGTTCCACAAGGCCTTTTGAAGAATGAAATGATTGTACAAACCAAATAATATAGATTGAACTATTGATGAAGGGAATTCTTGAGCCATAGATTTCTTCTTTTTCTGCTTAGCAACTTGCTAAAAATAAAGGGTATACCAATAGGATCTATAAGGTATAAGAGAAACATTAGAATATTCAGGGACTGGTGGCATGGTATGTTGATCATTGTTAGGGGTTTTTTATGGGACATCAGTGGGATTTGATTCACAAATTTCCTTACTCCCCTGTGGTCTTTCACTAACAGGCTTATTTTCATTTTTCTGTATTTTGGGGTTCCAATTGCACAGGAGAGTCATCTGGAATATTTTTAACTATTGATTCTATATGAGACTTTGAAATTGGGGCATTTATATTTTTAGTGGAAATCGGGGATACTTGACCTCACATATGAGGGCTTCTGTGCACAGGAACCTCTTTAGATTTGACCATTTTGGCGGTTTCGCTTTGATTTAGGTGTGACTAGAGTAGATGTTGCAAGAGTGGTTGCTAAAGCAATGGACCTTTTTCTCTTTGTTACTTTAATAGAAGGGTTTTTGGCTTCCTTTTCAAGATTAGGGCTCTCTTTACCAACCTTACATTTCCTTTGTCTCTTGAAGAGCTAGGTATATCACCTTCTAAAATAGGCTCAACAAGTTTATCAAAAGAAGGTAATGTTGGTTCTTTTTCTATTTCAGTTGGATTTTCTTCCTCATTCCCCAAATTTTGTGGAATAGGGTTAGCTTGAGGCTGCAAAGTTTTAAATTCAACAAAGTTTGCCCATGACACAAGGGAGGAATCCCTAAGATACCTTTCAGCTAAAAGTTTAATGAGGGCATGATGAGAAATAGAATTTGCATTTCCTTTTTGAGTTTCCTTTGCACTAATACACAACATATTATAAAGGAAATTGGGGACATTAACTTGAATGTTATGTCTTACACAACTGAGAAACTTAAAATGGTGAGCATGCAAGTTTGAAAACCTACCTTCATAGGTCAAATACTTGATGATATGGGTTGCCAATTCTAGATATGAAGCTAAAAGAGAAATTCTTTTACACTCTTTCTTTGAAATGTCCAGTTGAGGCTCACCTGACTAAAAGAACTGTACCCGTGATGATCTGGCATCATGTTCATTCGGATAATGCTCCCCATTTCTCGGTAGTCCTATAACTTCTGCTATCCACTCCACAGTAGCAATCACTCTTAATCCCCATACTGTGGCTTCCACTTCATCAAATGTTCTCATAAAATTTTTTGCTACTTCTTTATTGAGCTCAATTAACTATAGGAAGTAGCCAAGCCATCTGCAAGCATGAAATCACTGGGCTAGTTCTACGTCCACAAGTAGAATACTATGAACAACTAGCTCATACCTTTGAGACTATCCTCCCATCTTCAAAATTCTTAATTAATTTTTTTCTATTCTCACCACCTTGATAAATTTTATCCCCTTTAACACTTTTGCAAATACCCTCTTCTCAGAATTTCAAATTGATTTTTTCTGAGAAATGTCGATACCTTATTCTCTTAACAAGACTTCATTATATTTGGTATGTAAAATAATGATGCAACTAATTATGAAGGACATCAAGGTTTAACTGGAAGTGTTCTCATAATAAATCATAGTCCTTCTTCAGTCATGTCAATCACAAAAGATCTTTCCCAAAATTATAATGAAAAGGTACAGTAGATACAAAAAGATTTTAAAAATTAAAATCAGACCACAACCAAATTACAACCTATAATATGGACATGACTAAGGTGATATGGAGATAAAATTTGTAAATCAATACACTTTCTCAACCCCCCACTAAATTTTGACAAGTTTCCACACTTAAAAATTTTGGCATATGAATGAGAGAAACTGGCTTAAGGCTTTAATGATACATTTAATGTAGTATTATACATAAATATTGAAACTGATGCACTAAAAATGAATAAAGAGTAAAAAAATATTGTACCTAAAATTTGAGAGCATACTTCTTAATGCAAATTGATGAGGTGGAAAAGTCTAATGATCATAGAAAAAGGTACTGATGGTATGGTTTATTGAAAGTAGTAAAAATAGAATTGATGGGTGACATGGAGTGTGAGTGGATGATAGATAAAGAAATGAGATGAGTTGATATGAAGAAAAGTAAAAATGAATGAAAGAATGGACCTTAGATTATATGAGGTTTTATTATGAGTGTTTTTTTAGGGCTTTTTATGGTATTGCTATAGGAAGAAGGTTTTCACCTTCTACTACAGGAACTATGTCAGTTGGGAAACTATGTAGTTGGAACTACTATAGGAACTCATATTTGGTCTATGGTTTATGATAGAGGTGAAACCTATGGCTATTTACAAGCAATTTGAAGTAGACAAGATCAATGGTTGTGAGCTGGACTACTCCATTGTCAAATACATACTGAATTTCATAAGGCCCTAGCCACTAAGTCTACAACTTCCCCAGATTCGCTTTGAAATGAGAATCATATAGGAGAGCCCAATCTCCCACTTGGAATTGTTTATTATTGATGTGCACATCATGTCACTTCTTTCACTACTATTGAATTATCTTTGTTTATTCCAATGATGTCTTTCACATTTCATCTAGTGAGTTCAAATGGAGAAGTCTCTCTTCTTCATTGCAAGAAGACTGATGTTCAATTCCAAAGCATTGCATAGGGTTTTATGTTCAAATTCAATAGGAAACATTGCTGCTTTTCAATACACAAGTTCAAATGGAGTGAATCTAGTTGTTTTCTTCCATGTAGTTCAGTATGCCCATATAGCTTCAATTAATCTGTTGCTCCAATCCTTCATGTGTATTTGTAGTGTCTTGGTCATAATGGCTTCAATTTCTCTATTGGTGACTTATGCTTGCTCATTTTCCTGAGGGTGATAAGGATTGGATTTTTGGTGCCTTATGTTATATTCTTTCATAACTTTAGTGATCAAATTTGACATAAACTGAGTGCCTTGATCTGTGACAAGTTCTTTGGGAACTCCATAGCGTATGAATATTTCTTCATATAAGAATTTAGCTACTTTCTCATCTCTTGCATTTTTCATTGCCCTGACCTCCACCCATTTAGTTAAATAATCCATGCATACTAAGATGTAGGATTTACCATTTGATCATGGATCAATTGGACCTATAAAGTCCATACCCCACTTATCAAAGTGTGTTACAATAATCTATGGATTGAGTGGCATCTCATCTGACTTGGTTGGTTGGCCCATCCTCTGGCATTTGTCACCCTTGGTGGTATAATTTGTTTTATTCTTATGTAGTGTTGGCCAATAATATATAGTGGTAAGTACCTTTAGTGTTGTTCTCTTTCCTAGAAAATGGCTTCCACATGGTTCATCATGATAGGCATGCAGTATGTAATATATCTCATCCTCTCTGACACATCTCCTTGTGACCTAATCTAGTCCAGTGTAGAAGAGATTGTTATCTATCCATGAATAATAAAAACTTTTCTCTATTAGCTTCCTTTTGTCCTTGTGAGAGAAGCGTGGGGGCATTCTATTTGCAACCAGTTAGTTTGTTGTGTCTACATACCATGGTGTATGAGTTTTTATGTGGAACAAGTGCTCACCTAGAAAGGTATCGTCAATTGGAGTTGGATGTTCATTAGCAATGTGCAGTCTAGACAAATAATCAGCAACTATGTTGGATATGCCTAGCTTATCAATAATGGTAATATCAAACTCCTATAACAACAAGAGCCATCTTACCAATCTACCTATTACAGCAAGTTTGTTCATTAAGTACCTTATAGTTGAGTGGTCAGTATGAATAAAAATAGGATATCTAGTTACATAATGTCTGAGTTTTTTCAATACATAGACTATAGCTAAAAGTTCTTTTTTAGAGTGTAATTTAGTTTAGGACAATGAAGGATTTTACTAATATAGTAGATGGAATTTTCAAGATTAGCAGGCTTTTGTCCTAATACAACACCTACAGCATAGTCTAATGCATCAGTATCGATATGAAATTGAATTGACGAATTAGGTACCTTTAAAACTAGTGTTGTAGTGAGGAGTTTCTTAAGCTACAGGAAGGCTTCATGACATGCAAGTGTCCAATTGAATTCAGCTTCTTTAGTAAAAAGTGTATACAAGGGACTAGCTATTTTACTAAAATCTTTGATGAAAAACCTCTAGTAACTAGCATGACCTAAAAAAGATCATACATCCTTTAGTTTTGTAGGTATGGGAAATGTATAATTACCTCTATCTTAGGCAGATCTACTTGTATTCTTGCAGTTGATATAAAATGACCAAGCACCACTCCTTTTTGCATGAGCATGAAACATTTCTCACTATTGACCGATAGATTATGTTCTTTGCACCGGACAAGAATCTTTTCAAGATTCATCAAGGCATCCTCAAAGGTGAATCCAAATGCTATGAAATCATCCATGCATATTTCCGTGTAGTCATGCAATATATCAGCAAAAATGTTGATTATAGCTCTTTGAAATGTCACAAGGGTATTACACAGGCCAAATGGAAAGATAGAATATGCAAAATTACCCCATGGGCATGTAAATGTGGTTTTATCTTAATCTTCAAGAACTATACTTAATTGATTACAACCACTATACCCATCTAGGAAAGAAAAATATTTCTTACTAGCTAGAGTGTCCAGAACTTGATCAATGAAGGATAAAGGAAAGTGATCCTTCTTGGTTACCTTATTCAATTCTTTATAATCTACACAAATCTGCCATTTCCCTCCCTTTTTAGGCAATGTGACCAAAGGTGAAGCCCATCTACTATCAAATATAGGGTATATAAAACTAGCATCAAGCAAGTTTTGTAGTTCAGTTTTAACTATTTCTCTAAGTGTTGGATTAATCCTCCTCTAGGGTTGATGGAGTGGCAGGCACCCTTCATTGATATATATTCTATAAGTGCATAATGTAGGACTTAACCTTTTCATATCCCTATAATCCCATGCAAATGCCTTTTCATGTTTTTGAAGAAGTCTGTTAACTATTTCATCTATTTTGGAGTTAGTTTGTGATTGACATGGAGATTATGACCTTTTGACAACTCAACAGTAGTTGTGAGATCAACCATAGTGGCTTTAGACATTGGAATTGTATCTAGTTCACAAGGTAAAATTTGATGGATAATGTCTAGTTCCTTAGGCAAAAAATAATTATCATTAAATTCCTCATATGTAGTTAGTTCCAATACAAAACTGTCAGATACATCTTTTTCTACCACACAAGTATTATTAAGAATACCCTAAATTACTAAATCCTCTTCCTGCAGCTTCATAAAAGACTATCTATGTAACATCATAAGTTATGCTATAGAGTTTAACTCTTCTTCTCCACCCCCTAAATCTAGCCATATGGATGTACTTAAATCTAGTTGTGGTTGTGATGGAGGATACAGATAAAATTTCTTTGTTGCTTGTCCATCTAATATGGTCATACTCCCTGACCTACAACATATATTTGCATTTGTTGTGGAAAACCATTATCATCCTAAAATGATAGGGTAATCAGATAAATTGACTTTTAAGGATAGAATCATGAAATTTGTAGGATACTCTAGAGAGTTTAGGGTTACTACTATGTCTTCTATCATCCCATCAGGAGTGACAGTAGAACTATCTGCAAGCTGTAGAATTGTTGGGGTGGCTCTTAACCCTTCCATATTCAACTTTTTCATAGTATCCTTAGTCATAATATTTATAGCAGCATCAAGATCAATTAAAGCATTTTTAATAGACTAACCATTAATAATCACATTCACAATTGGACTTCCTAGATTAGAGTATTTAAGAATAATCAATTTTCCTCACATAATGTCAGTCAATTTTCCTACAACATGGATTGTAGTTGAGTCCTTTTTCTTTCTCCCAGGCTTTTTCAAACAGGCTTCTCTAATGGCTTTACCATAAATAGGAACATATTTAATAGCTTGGAATAAAGGAATTTAAATATGCATGTCCTTTAACCGATCAATGATGTCAAAGGATTGTTCCTCTATTTGTGTAGGTTTACTTTGTATGAGCTTTTCTGGAAGAGGAGGTTCAACTACTATTTGAGTTTGAGCTAAACTAGTTACATTGATTAGGTCAACCATTTGTGGCTAAGAAGTTATGGGTTTTGATGTTGCAGGAGTATCTGGTATATTAGTTATGAGAGGTAGTTTAGGTGCTGGTAGGGTTGTACCAGATCTCAAATGTATATCTGAAACATTTAGAGCATGAGCAGGGTATTGTTGAGCATCAACAGAATACATGGGTTGTTGTGGCTACTGGTTATTTGGATTTGGTTGAGGTTGTATAAGCAACTAAGTCTACTTTTGAGGTCCATAATTTTTAGGTGGTGGCATTAGTGCAGGTTGTTGGATTGGAGGTGGTAATTGTGGATTACCAATATTTTGGTTAGGCCATTGTTGAGGTCCTCTCCATTGGTTTGTAGATTTCCAATTCCCTTGGGGTGGTTGCCATTGGTTCTACTAATTTTTCCATTGATTATTTTGCCTATTAGACCACTGGTTGTTTTTCTATTTTGGCCAAGAAGGTTAGGAATTCTGAGGCCATTTAGGTTGTTGTTGATTATTTTTCCAAGCATTATTCCAATTAGGTTGACTATATTGTGGAAGACCTTGGGTACTATGGTTTTGCCATTGATTACCATATAGATTTGAATTTTGAAAAGGGTATTGATGGATACCTTGATGTGAGGCTCATGGCTAGTGTTGAGAAATGAAGAATACTTTCTCATCCTCTCCTATCTTTATGTACTTAGTTGGAAGATGATGGTTCTCCATGCTAGCAACCAATTTGCACTAACAATATTTTTTCTGCTTCTAGCAATGGGTAGTACTCAACTAATTGTACGTCAGCATTTTCATGCTTCTTCTTTTTATTCATTGTGTCAAGATGTGTAGTGACATATTTAAGATGTCATACTTGATATCTAAGAGTAGATTAGATATCTTGAGCTTTGAAATACCCTGACTGATTCTTTTAGTGGTTGTGGATTGGTGTTCTCTACCTTTCTTCATAGTTGACCTTTAGTATTTAAGACATATTTTCTTGAGGTCATCCCAAGAATATTGATATACATCACCACCAACCATTAGGTCTAGTAATTCCAGACAATTATCATTCACCCCTCTCAAGAAGACTAGTTTATGTTAATCCTCTGCTAGTACATGTTGGGGTTTCTTCTACAGTGTATACAAGAAATGTGAAACATAGTCTTCCAATGTTTCATCCTCCTTTTGTGATATTCTAAAGATATCATCTCCTCTTAAATCATTTTCCTTGCAATACTCTTTGTATTTCTCCAAAAATAGAGTTTTCATTTCATCCCAGGTACCTGTTGCATTGGCTCTAAACCCATGAACCATCATAAAGTTGATTCTTCCAATGTTTCTAGAAACAACTTGAGCTTATGGGCTTTAGTGTTTTAGTCAAAGCTATGATAGAGTATGTCAAACTCAAAAAAGAAAGTATTAGGATCTTTAGTTGCAAGGCCATAGAACTTTGGAAGAGCAACTATAGGTATATTCTTGAGATTAGCATTGGTTATGAGATTAGCATTGGTTATGAGGCTTGGGAGATTAAATGGAAAATTAGGTTGTGCCATTATTGGAGGTATTTGATTATGAGGTTGCTGCTGAAAAGGAACATTGGGTACTAGATTGTTAACAATAGGTGGATTTGGAGCAGCAATATCAAGGAAGCTAGCCAAAATTTTAGAAAAAGGTGAAAGACCACTTGTATCCAAAGGTTTTGTTCTAAAGGAAGATTTTGTAGGAAAAATAGGGCTTGCATCCTCAAAAGGTAATTCTTCTTCTTCTTCAATTTCTTAATTTAGATTAATAGACTCTTGTGGAAGAAATCTCTCATATTCATCTCATTTTCTTCCTCTTCGATGCATGTAATTGAATTGGTGACTTGTTGATCAAGCTCACAACTTTGTAGCTTTTAGCTAACAAACTAATCTAACAATAAAGAACTCATAAAGGTTCCTAGTTTGACACCATCCCCATGCCAAAAATGTAAGGGTTTCATAATAGATAAAGATAATCACTCCATTGTCTCCCTCTAGGATAATATATCTATCTTGAAGACTACCTATTCCATCATGAATTACACTTGAATTGTCAATCTAGGCATGTAGAACTTGAAATGGTTCAACACAGTATGTTCACTAAGTTCCTTTACAAGTCTTAACACCTATGCTATAGGAAAGTAAAGTGCATGAAAGGAATCTATACTATTGTGACAAAATAGTAAATATACTTGGACTAATAAGATATAAATGTATAAAACTTCAAAAAATTAATTCTAAACTAGTTAACAACTTAAACATCCACCATGATCATTTTCCACAAGTGCTACAGGAACATTCACAGTAATAATGCTATAGGACTAATATAGTAAATCTATATTGAAAATAGGATATTGTAGGTAATGAATCTACTCTACCTAAATCTATTCCACCTCCCAAGTGGCCCCCCTTGGTTGGCTTCAACTAAATAAGAACACAACATGTATTCCAAAATCACTCTCTCATTAAAATCCTTCTTTGATTACATCACTGAATAATTCATGAAGAACAAAAAAGAGTAACTTCTAAATCTTAAACTAGCATTGTCTATTTTCTCTCTACTATCCACTATGACAATCCAAAAATGCATTATATAGAGGATTGGATACTTATTAAAAACATGACATAAAAGTCTTGAAAAAACATCACCAAAAAAGAAGGCAAAATTTTAACCATGACATAGAACATTGATTAAGCAATAGAATAATAGCTCATAGGAAATATAGCAAGTTGAGTCTTCCTAGATTTTTTGGAATAGTAGTTCCTCTACAAGTGTGGCTTATCCATAGGAACTGAACTACACTTCCTTTATCATGATCAATATCCATCATCTTCTTCCTTTAATGCAATAATGACCACCCTTTTGTGCTGCTCTTTATTTCCTAAAAGTTAGAAACATTTGAAACACATATGCAAGATAACATTCCTACTCTTATCAAATATTAAAACATAGCTTAAAATATTTATATGAAATACTGCATTCTATGTATAATATTAAGAAAAGCATGTTATACATGCTACCCATATGTTTAGTAAGTTCTAGTTGTCTCTGGCATAAGTTCACACTATATTTAAACAAATGTTTTTGATTTTTTTTTAGAAAAAGCACAAAGATAAAGTCCAAACTATAAAAACTATATCAAAATTGAGACATTAATATGCCTCATTGCACTATATGAAAACACCAAAAAATGGTCATAACAAAAGTTTACGTCCCTACTAATCCATATTCTATTTTTGTCTATTGTGTGTTCTGATGTTCCACTAGAAAATATGGGTTTCATGTTGTTGGAAGTTAGCAAAAACCATATGCAATCATTGGATATAGTATTTGAAGGTTTTGTGAACATTCTTTCATTCAATTTGAAGCTAGCAAACACCAAATTCAATCATTGGATACACTATTTGAAGGCTTTTTGAATATCCTTTCTATAGAAAAGGTTTGTGTAGTCCTTTTAAAATATTATTTGTTACTATATAGAGACAAATTTGAATATATTTTGACTCGTTATTTAATATATAATGAATTCATTGAAATTTGTATGTTTGAATGAATTGTTAGTTGGAAATGGTTAGAAATTTGAAAAGTTTTTTAATATATATTTTGCATGCATTGAAATAATTGTAATTTGTATATGTATTTGAATGACTTGTAATTTAAAAATTGTAAGTAATTCAAATGTTTGAATAATTTTACATATAGAAATCATCATCATGCCAAGGAAGAAACCAAAAACTTAAACAATGAAATAGAGGGAGAGAGATTTGGCAATTAAAAGAGATAAAATGAAACTACTATATGAACAAAGAAAATTGCAAAGCAATAATGAAGAATTATCTTTCCAAGAGAAATGAGAACCACAGATACAAAGAAACAAAGAGGAAGAATTGGAAAGACAAATAGAATGAATGAGACTATTATGCTCAAGAAGACAAGACAATTGAATTGTAAAGCTACACCATAATTCAATGTTGGAGTCATGTCATCATCTCATGCTAAAGAGATGCTAATTTTTACATCCAAAGAAGATGTACACACTCCATCATTTCATGTTCAAGGCACAACATCAACATATCAAGTAGGTGATATTCCATCTTTTGCATCTTATTGCCAAGGCACATCATCTTTGGTTCAAGGTATGCAAAACACTTAACCTTATTTTGATGTTCAAATGTTGAGGGAATGGAAGAGATTATAACACCTTCTAGAATTCATTTTAGAAGACCAAAATATTTGATTGATATTGATACTAACATTTTGAAATCAAGGTCTAACAAGATTAGCGAGCGTACTTGTCAAAGAAAAGTTAATCGTATGTGGAGATTATTCTTTGAAGAATTAAATATTATAATTCAATGCCAATTATTTGTTGAAATGATGAGGAATTTGAAATTTAGGCCTGTCATGAATATTCTTGGGCTAAGAACGATGGATGATTCAAATGAAAAAAGCATTATAAAGAATCTAATGAGTGCATATGACAAAGTGGGTTCTAAATCACACACCAAAGATAGTAATATCACAATATGAATACTTACATCGATAATAGTAAGTACTCAAATAAAGAAAGCTTGAGTCATGAGAAAGACAAGAAAAATATTTAGAATTGGTAGAGGTACTCTAAGGAAATCCATGCTAAGGCATGAGAGATTGGAAGATCCAACAAAAAATGAGTTATGGGCATTTAGTGATAGACTACCATGAAAGGATAAAGAAATTAGTGAAGCTTTGAAATTATTGATTGAAGTTTTTTGGACAAATAACACATGTGTTCCCCCTAATCAAAGAGATGTTGTGAGAAGGAGGATTGGTAGCCAAAATTATTACCCACGTGCAAAACATTTTTGGACTCAACTTAGACATAAGTTTTTGCAAAATTTATTGGTATGTATCCTCAAATTTGAATAAATAAAATATTTTTTGAGATGGGTAAACCTTTTTATGTGAAGATAAATCACACACGCACAACTAGTTGTAGGATACATATTGAATTTTCTAACCATTTTGATATTTTTAGGCATATATCTGTGTTTTTGCATTCTAAGTTTGTTTTGTAGGATTGTGACATGAATGAGCCACATAGATCTTCAAGGGAATTCATATCCAACATTTTATTTGAAATAGGTGATGGCCAACAATTTTACAAGACATAATGTTTGGATGGTGCATGCTTGTTTTGTGGTTCTTTGCAACATTTATCAACTTGTGAACATATGGATAGTACACATGAAATTGGAGATGAAATAGTAGATTATGAAAAATATAAGATAGTGACATATGCTCTAAAAGATGGGAAACATGGTAAAAGATGTGATTTAGTCATTGAAAATATTTCATGTATGAGTTCATGAAGATTTTTCATGAAAAGATTATTTACAAGTATGAAAGGCATACACATAGAGCTTGATGGTTGGATTTTCAATTCATGTTTTGCAAGGATACATTTCCACTTGATACCATTGTTTTGGTTGTAGACTTCACAAAGAACTACACACTACAACCACAAAATGAGGTGAAAGCAAAGTATTATACTTCTCAATAGGTTTCCATATTTGAACACATAACATTCATACATTCACCTACAAGTACAAAGGATGACAGGAAGATTTTGAGGGAGTACCATTTTTACATCAGTGATGATTGATCACATTCTACAGAGTTTGTACATATCATTTTCAACTATTTTATGGAGATTTTGCCAACAAGAGAATACCATATCATTAATACATTATTTGGTCAGACAATTGCGCATCTCAATTCAAGAATGCACAGATTTTCTATTGGTTGAGTAGGATGCACATGTTGTCTATAATTCAATATATGTGGAATTTCATAGAGGTTAGTTATGGAAAGGAAGAGCATGATGATTTAGGCACATGCATAAAAAGAGCCTTAGCTCATGAAGAACTAGAGTACAAAGATAGAGCAATATTGATAGATGCAAAATCCACCATCCAATGGTGTAATGTTATAATGGGTCCAGGTAAGGAAGGTAAGTTTACAGTTCGTAGATTTTTTTAGTTGATAGATAATACTAACATTGCACCATATGAGAATTGTTGCACACTAATAGGATCAAGTGAGTTTCACTTCTTTAGAAGCTCTAATGCAGGTTCATGGATTATCACACATGAAAAATGGCATGCTATTGTCCATCATGTGCAAAGGAAATTTGGGATGAGTGTGAGTCGACTAAATGGTTCACAAATGGGATATACAAATTTTGGACCCAATTGACACCTAT
This sequence comes from Cupressus sempervirens, assembly GCA_028749045.1. Taxonomy (NCBI): domain Eukaryota; kingdom Viridiplantae; phylum Streptophyta; class Pinopsida; order Cupressales; family Cupressaceae; genus Cupressus; species Cupressus sempervirens. The sequence goes on along the minus strand of CM053792.1, from coordinate 353,848,174 downwards.
CATCCCCCACAAGTACTAGAAATGGTAGAGATGGATTCATCCATTGACTTTGACTGTTTGTCTAATCTAGTGCAACCTGTAATATATATGTCTTTTTAATTTTAATATATAACTTTCTAACTTTTACCTAAGTATTTTTGAATTAATGACCTTATTTTGTACATTTATCACTACAGACCATATTTTTGCCATTATTGCACCTGAAGACAATGAAGAAGGGACAAATTATTATTTGTGTCATTGTGTCTAGGAAAAAAAAATTAGATTACTCAGTTATAGATGGTGAAGGTTTAGAGTACCATATCAGTGTAGTGGTTGTAACCTGTTGAGATAATGGGTGTTGCACACATTGCATAATATTGTTATTTTATTATTTTATTTTATTATGTAATGTTGTGCCTAGATGGATGTGCAACATGTAAAGATTCCCATGGAATATTCTTGATGAGTTGTATTGTAACATTGTGATAATATTTTATGTAATTATTTAATATTGGGGGAAAAGAATTAAATGCCCAATATTAAATGTGGGGTCAGTGGGTTAGGTAGCACATGGTTTTAGCACATGGTTTATGTAATACCACTTGGTGGTTTTGTGAGACTTGCTACTATATAAGCAGCCACAAGGGTAGTTGTTGTATAGAGAGAGAGAGAGAGAGTGACAAGGAGAAGACAAAAGGCAAGAGTCGAGCAGGACAAGGCTTGACAGGTTAGCCAAGGGAGCATTTGTGAAGGTTGAAAGCATGGCATGGGATGTGTGGATTCATGCTTGTTCACATAGTTTGCTCAGTTGTAGCTATGGCCATGAAGGCTTCCATGGTTGTATGGCAATGGTATTTTTGTTGAATAATACAGGGTGATGGATGCTTTTGGAGGCTGGGTTTTCCCTCAATGAGGGTTTCCCAGGGTATATCTTGTGTCACAATTTTGTGGGTATGTTGTCTATTCTCTTGCATGTGGACTTTAATTCCGTGTTTATTTTAGATTTATTATGGGTTATGTGGAAACGGTTATATTCTTTATTGCCAAGTTTCCTTACAAGTGGTATCAGATACCAATTGTGGTGTTCCAGGCTCTGATACCAATTGTGATGTTCCATGTTCACTAACAGTCATGGCTTTTGGTGCAACGGTAAATGGGCCCTACATAACCAACATATTGCTTAGACAATATTCAATTAAGAACCCTAACTTCTAGTTATTCAAGGATTAGCAAAATAGAGAGGAAGATTCTTCATTATTTGAACCTTTTTGTTGCATCAAATGTTTACTTGATAAAATATGGTGGAAAAACACATAATAAGACTCTTTGAAAGGTTCATGAGCCAAACCACAAGGCAATACTTGAGACATTAAAATGTAGAGCAGATCCAGTTGGTTCATTAGATTGAATAGGGAGAGAGTTAGGGATGGAGGGAGGGAGGGAGGGAGGGAGAGAGAGAGAGAGAGAGAGAGAGAGAGAGAGAGAGAGAGAGAGAGAGTGAAAAGGGGATGTATGGTAGAGATGCTACTCTTGATGAGACAACGAAGAGACACAACCCTCTCGTAGGTAATAAATAGTCATTCTAAGAATCTGAAGCAAGTGCATCCAATAAAAGAAAAGGAACATCATTGAAGGATATATATGCATACATGAACATTAACAAATAAAAAATATAAAGGAATAACAATATTGAGTATTGTATACAACAAATATTTTTTCAAACCAAAGGCATTAATCATTCATAATAGTCAGACAATTAAGAACCAGATATATATGAACTAGATTATTTTTACATATGTATATAGTATTATTGACCAAATCAAAATTAACAAAATGATATTGTACACAATCTCCATTACAACAGCATGGAAGCTTTTCAATTTTAGTAGTTATATTCTTTAGTCCCAAAAATGGACATTATAGATATTGCTCACCAATCCTTTACAATAGAAAATGTTTACAACAAATGGCATGTACTTGTGTGAGGACATTATATATTATAGAAATCCCACACCAAAACATATGACTAGCCACTCAAAAAATAGTAACTGAATGCAAGTGGAATCATAAAGATACCTTAATAAACTAGTATCCTCATTACTCAAGCAACATCTTGGTCATCTACTTGACTGGGACATGTTTGGGAACTAACAATCTCTATTTAAACTCAAGTCTCTAGAAGAAATTATAGATAGAAGTTGGTCACCTAAAAGATAGATGGAAATTCATTAGGATTTCCATTTCTCTTTGATTTGGATATTCTTTGATCATGGACCTCCTAACAGTTGGTCACCTAAATGAGAACCTTGAGAATTTATTAGGAACTATGTGAAAGAAATCAATACCTTGAGAAGCTCTCCATTTGTTAGCTGAATTAAAACCTTAGATTTTATATGGTTGGCCTTCATTGTAAAAGGAGTGAGACTATCTCACCAAAGGTGGCAATGAGCTTTCTATTTTTCTATTAAGATCATTAATATATTTTGATGAGAACTTTGAGCGATCATGCCCAGCTTGAGTATCCTGGCTTCCAAACTCTTGTAAATGCAAGGCCATTAATGAATAGGCATTTCTAATTGAAACATCTATACTGCTAGAATAAAGTGTGTGACCAAATTCTTTTCCTACTAATGAGCCAATTTGAGGCTTCACTTCACATTTGCTCCATGGATAATTCTATAGCACTTGTTACTTCTCTATCTAAAAAATTTGTGTCTATGTACATGTGCACTCTTTCCCAATAGCTTTAGCTTTTGTATCTTCATCCTAAGTAATTGGCATACCCTAGATGGCACCAAGATAACCATTTTCTTCTAAAATGTCCTTTTCTTTCATATTAATCTCTCTATTAAGAAGATTTTCTATATCTTCCTCTATATATTTAATAGATGTAGTTGCAATTCCTTTGTATATATTCCTCTATGTATTAAGCTTTGTTCCATAGGAATGAGAAGGCATGGGGAGTTAGGCCAATTATTAGTCATTGTATTGAAAAAGTAGTTCTTAGCCATGCCACTGATGGGAATCATTTCAATCTTATTTTTAGAATTGGTACCTCATTTGTCTTGAAAAAATAATATATTGTCAATGGATTTGAAATATTTATGGTTGGTAGCCAATTTCTTATTCGTAACCTTTGAATATTCATGGGAAACGAAGGTATTTGGTTACCTAATAGGTCCTATGAATCTTAACTAGGGTCCTAGAATAGTCCTAGATGGACCCATTTGACCTAAGTATGTAAAGAGTGAAAATTTCTCAAAAGTTGCTCAGTTGCTTGAGCAACTTTTGCAATTTTTGCAAAAAGTTGAAAATGGAGGTTTGGAAAATTGTAACTATCCATGTTTAGGTATATAAGCATGGGAAACATATTTTGGAAGGTTAGAAGGCTTCTAGTTAGATTTGCATTTTTAAGCAACTTTTAAAATTTTGCACAAAAAGTGCAACTTTTGCAAAGTTCACTAGATTTCACTTCTAGGACTTGGAAAAGGTTCCAAGCTATTAAAAAAAAACTAAAAAAACCTAATCCTAGGTTATGTTGACCAAAAACTCAAAAAGACCCAATTTTTTCTAAATTAGCAACTTTTGCTCATATCTTGCATAAAGTGGCCTAGGCATACATATCTTGCTCATATCTCTCTTACCATTCATCGTGGGATCAAACTGTCTATTTTTTTAGCTTCAAGTAGCTAGGTAAACCCTAGTCCCAAGGTCATCCCATCTTTTTGAGCACTCGAACAGTCTCAAGCATGTCAAACTGAATTGACCCTAAGAGTCACTAAATGCCATAGGGAAATGATCTTTGACAAGGCATATCTCAGAGCTTGTGTGAGATATAGATGCAATTCTAGGTGATATAAGACCATGTTGTTGAGACCTACAATAACCTCTCTCATTTTTTAGAGATCATATTTTATTTTGATTTTGTGGACCCATCTTGAGTGATGCTAAAACTTGTAATGTTGGCCAGTACGGCATTGTCAACTATCAGATCTCTCTCACCGTTCATTGTGGGATCAAACTATCTATTCTATTAGCTCTGAGTGGCTGGGTAAACCCTAGTCCCAAGCTCATTCCTTTTGATTGAGTGCTCAAACATTCTTGAGCATGCTAAACCAAATTGACCCTAAGAGTCACTAAATGCCATAGTTCGGTGATCTTTGACGAGGCATATCTCAAAGCTCATGTGGATTATGGATACAATTCTAGGTCCTATAGGACTGTGCTATTGAGACCTACAATAACCTCTCTCTCTTTTTGGAGATCAGATTTCATTTTGATTTTGTGGCCCCATCTCAAGTGATGTTGAAACTTGTAGTGTTGGCCAGTACAAAGTTTCCAACTACCAAGTCTCTCTCACCATTCATTATGGGATCAATTTGTCTATTCTATTAGCTTTAGGTGGTTAGGTAAACCCTAGTCCCAAGTTTTTCCTATCCCATTAAGCACTCAAACATTCTTGAGCACGATGAATTGAATTGACCCTAAGAGTCACTAATGTCATAGGGCAATGATCTTTGATGAGGCATATCTCAGAGCTCGTGTGAGGTATGGATGCAATTTTGGGTACTATAGGACCATGTTTCTGAGACCTACAACAAATTCTCTCACTTTTTGCAGATTGTATTTCATTTTGATTTTGTGGCCCCATCTTGGGTGATGCTGAAACTTGTAGTGTTGGCTAATACAAAGTTGTCAACTCCCAAATCTCTCTCACTATTCATCATGGGATCAAAATATCTATTTTGTTAGCTCCAAGTGATCAGGTAAACCCTAGTGCTAAGGTCGTCTCATCTTGTTGAGTGCTCAAACATTCTCAAGCATGCCAAACTAAATTGACCCTAAGAGTCACTAAATGCCATAGGGCAGCGAACTTTGACAAGACATATCTCAAAGCTTGTGTGAGGTATGGATGAAATTCTAGGTGTTATAAGACCATGTCATCAAGACATACACTAACCTCTGTCTCTCTCTCTTTGGAGATCAAATTCTATTTTGATTTTGCGGCCCCATCTCAGATGATGATGAAACTTTTAGTGTTGGCCAATACAAAGTTACTAATTACTGAATCTCTCTCACCATTTTTCATGGGAACTGTCTATTTTGTTAACTTTGAGTGGCTAGGTTAACCCTAGTCCCAAGATCATCTCATCCTATTGAGTGCTTGAATGTTCTCAAGCATGCCAAACTAAATTGACCCTAAGAATCACTAAATGCCATACGGTAGCGATCTTTGACAAGGCATATCTTAGAGCTCGTGCGAGGTATGGATGTGATTCTAGGTGCTACAAGACCATGTTGCTAAGACCTACAATAACCTCTCTCTCTTTTTGAAGATTACATTTTTTTTTTTTTTTATAGCTCCATCTTGGGTGATGCTGAAACTTGTAATATTGGCCAGTACAAAGTTGCCAACTATTGAGTCTCTCTCATCATTAATTGTGGGATCAAACTATCTATTTTGTTAGCTCTACGTGGCTAGGTAAACCATAGTCCCAATCTCATCCCATTCCATTGAGAACTTGAACATTCTTGGGCATGCTAAACTAAATTGACCCTAAGAGTCACTAAATGCCATAGGACAATGATCTTTGATGAGGCATATCTCAAAGCTCGTACAAGGTATGGAAGCAATTATGGGTGCTATAGGACCATTTTACCAAGACATATAATAACCTCTCTCTCTTTTTGGATATTAGATTCTATTTTAATTATGTGGCCCCATCTCAGGTGATGCTAAAAGTTGTAGTGTTGGCTAGTACAAAGTCACCAATTGATGAATCTCTCCAACCGTTCATTGTGGGATCAAACTATCTTTTCTGTTAGCTCTGTGTAGCCAAGTAAATCCTATTTCCAAGCTCATCCCATCCTGTTGACCACTTAAACATTCTTGGGCATGCCAAACCAAATTGACTATAAGAGTCATTAAATGTCATAGGGTAACAATCTTTGACGAGGTATATCTCGGAGCTCATGCAAGGTATGGATGCAATTCTAGGTGCTACAAGACCATATTTCTGACAACTACAATAACCTCTCTCACTTTTTGGAGATCAAATTTCGTATTGATTTTGCGGCCCTATCTTGAGTGATGTTGAAATTTGTAGTGTTAGCCAGTACAAAGTCACCAACTAGTGAATATCTCGAATGGTTCATCATGGGAACAAACAATTTGTTATGTTAACTTTGAGTGGCTAGGTAAAAAATATTTCCAAGATATTCTCATCCCATTGACCACTCAAACATTCTCGAGTATGCCAAACTGAATTGACCCTAAGAGTCATTAAATTTCATAGGGCAATGATCTTTGACAAGGCATATCTCAGAGCTCATGTAAGGAATGGATGTAATTTTGAGTGCTATAGGATTATGTTTCCAACACCTACAATAAAATCTCTCTCTTTTTGGAGATTGGATTCTACTTTGATTTTGTGAACCCATCTTGGGTGATGCTAAAACTTGTGGTGTAGGGCACCTAGGTGGCAACTGGATATGTCATCTCATCCAATGATGGAGACTCATGATAGAGATTAAAGAGGTGATCATACACTTGACTTTGAACATGTTATTTTTTATGGTAATAAGGTAATCCTTTTTTGTAAGGTCAAGGAACTTGAGGTCACCTATAAACTCAAGTTGCCTCAATCCTAAGGATTTTTTCTTTTTTGTTGATTTTGATAATAAGTTAACTCAAGAAGTGTTTTGAGATTCATTATACCTTATATAGGTCCTATGTGTTACCAAAAACTACTTTCTAAGTTCTAGGAAGAGTTAGTACAAAAATTGCATTTTGCAATAAAAGTTGCTGACAACTTTTTGGCAATTTTAGCATTTTTTTGGAAAATGTTGAAATTAACCTTTTAACCAATCAAACCAACTAGTAATCAATTGGAATAGATTTCAAATGATGAAAATACCCTCTATGAAGTTAGAGGATGCATAAGGTCTTGGTGATTATTAAGTTCTTTTTATATGGCAAGGAATCACTACTGATGTTAAACTTGTATATAGGACCATTGAGATATTGTCAAATATCATTACTCCCTATTTAGAACAGAAAACCCATACTTCTTCAAAATGAAACACTACTTTATCTAGATGTTACACTGAATGGATTTAGTGCAAGATGTTAAGGATCTTCTTAGTTGTCTTAATAGCCATTTCATGGATTTGAAATATAATAACTTCCCTTTGTAAAGAGTTGACTAAAAATTAGCAAATTACATGTTGTGATATTGCTATTAGGATTTAACTGTGTGATTTTCAGTCAAACTCATTGACCCATGTTTCATGAGTAGTGATTTAACATGAATCCATCTCTCATGAGAATAAATGGAACACTTAGTACTCATTAGATCTAGGTGATGCTCATGGAGGTGAAGCACTGGGACTTCCTAGGAGGTTACTCATCCCAATACTACTCCAACCTAAGTGCACTTAACTACAAAGTTTCCTCCATGGTTAAACCCAAAGCTTGCAACCCCATTTGCAAAACTATCACCAAGTGTTGTCCCTTATGAACCATTCATTAGGAAGTCTCAATGCTTCACCTTTGTGAGCATCACCTAGATCTAATAAGTGCTAAGTGTTCCATTTATTCTCATGAGAGATAGATTCATGTTGAATCACTACTCATGAAACAAGGGTCAATGAGTTTGACTCAAAATCACACAGTTAAATCTTGATAGCAATATCACAATTTGACTTGCTGTGGAAATTACATGTTACAAAGAAAATATAGTCATAGGATGTTGGAAGATTGTTTTCACTCATAGGATGTTGAAGAATCTCTTGAAATAATAGAATAGATGATAGAATGAATTTTTTGAGATAGTTATTAGGTGTTCCTTGAAGTTTCTAAGGTGTTAGCTTGAAGCAAGAAGTTGATTATGATCCATTTCTTGAATTTGCTCATGTTTCCCTTATTGCTTCCCAAGTCTTAAATAGGGAAAGTGATCAAGTAGTTTTGTGAAGTTGGGTAGAAGTTTGTTCAGTGTTGTAACCAAGTTGGAAAGAGTCTTTGAAGACACTTAGGAAGGTGCAAAAGGTAGTTTTCCTTAAAAGTGTTCTTGTTGGGAATCCACTAAATTTTGGTGTGAGCACTCTACATCATTTTGGATGCAAATTACATTAAAATGAAATACATGAAATTTACTTAAAATGTAAGCAAGAAAAACAAGATATATATTATGATAATCAATAATGTCATATATGAACAAACATATCATATATTAACCAATAATGTCATAAGTCTAATAATGTCATGCATCAAATATATGCCATACATCAAATATAAAATGTCATGTATACATCAAATGTATGTCAAATATACCCACTAACATAAAATCCAAGATATATGTCCACTAATGCCTATACATGTGTGTTTATCCCTATATCTTCTCCTTCCCATGAGGGGAAGGAAACAAATCCCTAGAGGTCTTTGGTCATTGCATGGAGGGAGACGATGGGGATGATGGGGTCTTCCTCACATATTCGCGTGTCCTCTTGTTTAGGCTCCTCTCTAACTGGAGCTGATACAAAAAAAGTAGATATGAATCAATAATTATTACACATTGAAATCAAATAAATGTACACACAAAATTAATTATTTTCTTACCACCATCAAATAGTCGCTCTGTACATCCACCTCAAAGGCTCAAAGATGATCAGGTGTAACAAGGCCCTATAAAAATTCAATCAATGTAATCACTTATAAATAACATTTAAAATTTCAATACTAACTATTATAAATAGCAACTAAAAATAAGAAAATTCTTTCATACCTCGGTCAATGGCTCTGAACTAGCCATCGCAGTAGCAACTCCATTATCGATGGACTGGCAAAGATGAGGAAGAGTCTCGAGCATCAATAATTGCATGTCATATAATACAATTTGAAAGTAAAATGAAACATGAAACATGTATAATCAAATGAATTAAATTAACATGAAACAAATGTACCTCTATGAAGTTTGTATCATGCCTAGGCTCAGAGTCCCTTGTGAATGTCGATGGTCCAGTAGAGAACTTATGCATATGGATAAAAAAAAATTGTCAATCCTTCATATGATTACTTAATAAATATATGAATTAATTTAAATGATTAAATTGATGCATACCTCTTGACTCATCGCCAAGACATAAAATGGGTTGGGAATTTGTACTAGGGCCATCAACACTCTTACCCTAAATTTTGAACAATGTCAAGACATGTAATTAATTATTCATTCACCATACATATGAAATGTGATCAAATTAGTTTATTATAATTGTAATTTACCTGTGTGTCAATGCCAAATGTGTCACTCAAGAACTCATTAGTGACTAGACCACCATCTATACTATCTTTGACATAATTGCCAAATGTGCATAAGGATCCTCATGATGTGCACATGTGACCACAATGCAAAGAAGGCTCCTCCTCAACTAATGGAGTGGCGCAATGAATGAGGGTCTACATAAAAGCATTAATAGTCCCTAAAGTACTAGTCTCTACATGTTTCTTCACAATTGAAGGAATAATCACATGCTCACCATGTGGCTTGATAGCAGGTGCCCTAACTACATTAGGGTTATGACATGCCCCCAACCTCTCAAATGATGACCCCCAACCTCTACCTTGAGATTCTAACATATCAAAATAATTGGGGATCTCTCCAAGTACAAATTCACAATACAATTTCTTTAAGAAATAAATTGGAACCTCATGATTATTGCAGGGAGAAGCATCAGAGACCATCCACCATCTATCCCAAAAGTTATTGCTAATATCATTAATATGCATTAATGGATGGGGAACATTTTAGTTGCATGTTTAACAATGTCTTGTTCTCCAAACTTTTTTAAAAATTCACAAATGGTACCTCTTGCTATGTCCTTTTTTATTACATCATTATAGGATAATTTTTTTGCATAATATCTTTGTTTTTATTCTCTCTTATCATTCCAAATATCCAACTAACCACTAACAGAAGCTACATGGCTTATAATGGACTCAAGGGAGGATACCAGTTGTGCTCTCATAAGATTCATTTTTCCAAAAGCTTTCAACCTACCAATGATTTCTTCTAGTTCATTTTTCTCTCTTTCTATTTCATTCATTATGTTGTCTTGGGTGCCAGGAGGAGATCTTTCAATCGGTGGAGGTTGTGGAATTTCTTGCTCTTCTTGTGTAGAGTTTTGATTTTCATCTTGTGGATGGTTTTGATTTGGATCTTGTGGAGGTTTTTCATTTTGATTTTTTTGATCAGGCTGGGGATTTGGCAATTGATTATTCACATTTCCTAATGAGACACCAAATTCATTCTAAATAAATAAACAAATTTAAAGAAAATTTGAAAAAACCTACAATAAATTGTAAAAACTTACAAAAATATGAAAAATAATATAAAACAATGCAAAAACAAGAGAAGAAAACATACTACCTGATCTCAATCTTGATTTTCAGCAATAAAGAGGTATTTTGAGGAGTCGAGTGAGAAAATTCTTCAAGTTTTACAAACTGCATATGCACTATTGATGAGAAACAAGGCAGCAGCAAAAAGAAATGAAATGGAATGGAATGGGCTGCGAGTTTGCAGGCAATATATTAAAACTTGTATTTTCAAAAAGTGTGCATGCGCTATAGTGCAAACACACTTTGGCTTGGGCTCCACAAGCCTAAGGTTTGTGGAGCCCAAGCCAAAGCACATGCACATTATAGGGCATGCATGCTTTTAGAATTTTTTTAAAAAAATTGTTTAATGTTTTTGGCATCACAACTTGGTGCATCAACCCCTTTAAGAAATTCTACCCACATCATTCTACTGAAATCATCAAGAAAAATCATAAAATACCTTTCACTATAAAATCCTCTTGTTCTAGAAGGACCACTTAGATCTATGCGAATGGTCTCCATCTTCTCTATGGTAGTGAACTTCTTGGTAGGAAATGATACTTACTTCTACTTAGCCAAAATACATTATTTACACATAACATTAGTGGGCTTTGTAATCTTAGGCAATTTTATGACTGCAAAAGTGCTACTAACCTTCACAATATTATCAAAGTTTATATGATAGAATCTCCTATGCCACAACCAATTATTATCCACTTTAGCTACCAAATATTTCATTTCAATAGAATTCAACTAAAATACATTACCTTTGGATCTAGTGCCAATTCCAATCATCTTACCATCTCTATCTTTGATAATGTAGGTCTTCTTAGTGAACTGTAACATATAAGACTTATCTACCACCTATTCAACACTAAACAAGTTACACTTCAATCCATCAACAAAATAAACATTATCAATGTTAGTTTTACCATCAAGAGTAATGGATCCAATTCCTATTATATGACATGCTATATTGTTAGCAACTCTAATGATACCTCCATCATGATTCTTGAACTTAACAAACTTATTCATATCACCAGTCATGTGATGTGAAAAAACATTGTTAATTATCCAATTAGATTTCTTTTCTACTTGGGAAACTAGAGCTCTTTCTTCTCTAATTTCTCTATCAAGATCATCTTCCTTAATAGCCATAAATCACAATTCATCATTACTTTCATGTTGACCTTTTTCATCAGATTCTTCATCTTCATTTGCATACAAATAATTTATATCTTTATCTCTTCTAGGATTGAACTTTCCCTTATATTTTTTCTCTCTTTTAGGAAATTTAGATGCATAATGACCAAATTCATTACAATTCCAATATTTAAGGATTTTCTTACCATCTTTTTCTCTTCTCACAAGAAGGGCTATTCCTTCCTCAATTTTCTTGTCTTCGCTAGATCTTCTTCTACCAACAAAATCTCCACTTGCACTTGTACTCCTTTTTAGATTAGGTTGAATGTTTAGGGCACTAAGTTGTTTTAGCTCATGGTAGATCTCCAAATTTTTTCAAATCTACTTCTTTAGATTATAATCTTCCAAGCAATGTTTCCTTTGTGGAATCCATAGTGTATGGAATTACTAGTTGAATCATCTAAGCTACTAGCTTGAATGGTGGTGTCAAACTTTTCAAGATCTTCCATATAAATTCATCATCTTCCTTGGTTCTACCACAGACCAAATTCCTTTAACAATTTTTGATATTCTTCCAACATAACTTCTTACATATTCATCTTCCATCATTTTAGCATCTTGAAATGTACATTTTCAATTTTGTAATCTCATTCTTTTTGCATGATCATCACCTTGAAATGTATATTCTAATACTTTCCAAATTTCATAGGATGTTTCAAGTGACTTTACTTGACTATATTCATTTTTTGGAAGAGTTTTTAGTAGAGCTTCTCTTGCTCTCATCTTACACATGAATAGATCTCTTTCTTATTTACTACAACCTTCTAGCTTAGCTTCTTCAACCATTTTCTTCTTACTCTTTGTCAAGATCCAATATCTTGGACCTTGACAAAGAGGGGGGTGAATCAATTATAAAAATATTATTACAATTATAAACCTTAAAAAAACTTAACCATATGAGTAATATAAATTGAAATCACAACAAGATACTCATACATAATAACACCAGATATGTTAACTAGGGAAACTCTTGATCAGAGGGAAAACCTCGATGTGGATGGTACCCACAAGATGATGTACTAATATAAATATTCCTTGTTAGAGTATAGATCCTATTAGGAGTCTATGAACACATTTAGTACATATGAGTCCCTATTAGGAGACTTTGAATCCCTATTAAGAGATTCCAACTCTATTAGGAGTTGTGGAAGATAGTTGGACCCACTACCCAAACAACTTCAAGGGAAAGACCAATGAACCCACTATCCAAATTATCTCTATATTATTCCTTGTAGAATAATAGAATAGTATTATACTTTTCCTTCCTCTTTCTCTGTCCTATCAACCAAACTTCTACTTCTTCTGATCTTGTAACCAGATCACAATTCTTGCATCCAATAATCCCTTGGATTGCTTACACACATTCAGTAAGAAATGTGCTCCTTTTTGCACTTCGCACTTCATACAACGATCTCAATAATTTTTTTAATTACTCATCACAATCAAGAAAAACATCTTTCCTTTATACTATATATTCATAATAATTTCTTAAGTCAGCCTTAAGGCTTTTCTAATTATTATAATAAGATAATTTAATTAATTGACATTACAATAGAATTGTCATCTCATAGTCTAGATATAAAACTCCACACATTTGATATTAGGGCTTGTGCACTCACTAACATCACCAATAGACTATCCTCTATCACTTCCCAAATTTGTATCTTCTCATTATATCTCAGATGTAAGATATCCTACAAACATCAGGAACTACTTTCCCACTACCCTGTCTATGAACTTCTCTCTGTAAATCAGGTACATCTTTCATACGTCTTTGACTTAGACTCTACACACTTGACCATGTCATTAGGACATTGTGCTAAACATGTCCATACCTGTGCATCACTAGACAATCAAAAGATTATCTATACCATCATAATCTCTATCTACTACTTAGTGAGTCTTTACATAGACCATGCTATGTTTACATCAATGAAAAACACAATCATGAATGCAACATATCAATATTCTCTAATGCTTAGGATACTCCCCTAATGTAGTATCATTAGCATTCATGCTATCAAAGGAAGGGGATGAAGGAGAGAAGGGGGAGAGGGTATAGGGAGAGAGATAAGAAAGAGATTTAGGATGAGAATAATTAGATATTATAATTGAAAAAGATATTGATATTTATGTGTGTGTTTGTGAGAGAAACATAGGTGATTGACATGATGTACATAAATATGTTCATTATGAGGAAGTGGTTTTGAGAGCTGAGAGAGAAAGGGTTAAGTAGAGACATAAGATAATAGAGATATTGTGTAGAGAGAAGGGGGATGTGTAGCAAGATAAGATAGAAAAAGTAAGGATCAAAGTAGATAGAGATGTTGATGGGGGAAGAGAGAGAGTGGGGGATGAAATAAGGTAGGGACATATCATAATTAATAGTGAGAGGAGCAATGGTAAAAATGAGATAGATAGAGAAAATTAATAAAAATTGGTTTTAAAAAAAAAGATCTTGATGGTGGGTGGGTGTGGGTGTGTGTGGGTGTGTGTGTGTGTGTGTGTGTGTGAGAGAGAGAGAGAGAGATGTTATTGATAATTATATGGGAGAAATGTGAGAAAGCAAAGAAAAGTTTAAGAGGATAAGAGACCTAAGGTTTACATAGAGGATAAACATGAGATCATTTGTTGAATGAAGTGTAGAAGAGCACAAACACTAATACATTTAGTACCAAATTGCAACGGTAGTGTCGTTGCAGTTTTTTCGTCACAACCTTTTCATTGTCGCAATTGCGACGATCTACTTTCACAATTGCAACAATGACAAGGTTGTGACAAAAAAATTGCAACGGCACTACCATTGCAATTTGGTACCAAATGTATTAGTGAAAAGAGAAAAATTAGGGAGAGTGAAAAAGAGAGGAGCTAACTATAGCCAAAAGTGATGGCCAAAGGGAAATAAGCAAAGAGATTAGGAAGAGATGGAGAGAAATTAATTAGCTCATGAGAGAGTGAGAGAGAGGGGGAATAGATGGTCGGGTTTGGGAGTTGAGAAAATGAAGTTTTATTTATGGGAGAAAGATATGAGAAAGTGATAAATGAGAATATGAGAAATGATATAGTACTTGACAAAGAGGATATGACAGAGAGAAATTAATAAGGACACAAAGAATATAGTGAACATATAAATATAGAGAGTGATAAAGATAAAGCATTATAAGAAAGAACATGGATAGGGAGGTAGAGGAGGGTATATATTGGTAGATAAATAAATAGAAGTTTACACAAACACAAACACACACACGCGCGCGCAAAGTTAAATGTAGAGAGATACATAGGAGGATAGGGAGGAAGTGCATAAAGGAGGATTAGATGCATGAGGTATACATATTTCATGAAGAATGGGATGATATAGTTTGGAAAGGTATGGGATAGAGTGAAAAAGAAAAATTGGGGAAAGATAGAAAGAGAGGCATATAGAGATTATGATTATAGGAAAGTGGTAGTTAGAGGGGGAGAAGGAAAGATATGGTGTATAGAGAGAGAGAGAGAGAGAGAGAGAGAGAGAGAGAGAGAGAGAGAGAGAGAGAGAGAGAGAGAGAGTAACTAGTCTAGAATGAAAGAGGTTTATTAGTGGGAGAGAGATATATGGTGATTACATTAAATCTTGTTGAGAGGAGGTGAATAAGGGGAGAATGGGGAGAAGGGATAGGGAGAGACATGAGAAATAGATTTAGGATGGAAATAATTAGATATTATAATAGAGAAATATATTTATATATTTTTTTTATGAGAGAGAAAGAAGTGGTGATTTACATGATGTAAATAAATATGTTCATAAGGAGAGAGAAATTTTGAGGGGGAAGGAGAAAGTAATAAGTTGAGATATAAGAGGATAAAGAGATGACATAGATAAAAGGGAACAATGTGGCAAGATGAGATAGGAAAAAATTAATGATTAAAATAGATAGAGATATTGATGGGGGGAAGAGAGAGAGAGAGAGAGAGAGTAATGCCCTACCAAGGGATCCAAAGAATTATACTAAGTTTACCAAACAATTTTTTTTTTTTAAACATAAATTATAAACCATTCACAACATTTGCGGAAGCAACAGTAACATCCAACTGAAAATAACATAACATAACATACTACATTCTTAAAGATCCCTTAACGTTGAATTACTTCTAATCATAACTTATTCATCTAACATTACATCCTTAACAATGAAATAACAAGGATACATCCAATGCTCATAAATTACATTTTCAGATTGCTCAATCATCCATTGTACATGTTACAAGGTATGAAAAGCTTAAAAGAATAAATATCCATGTAAATAAAGTACATCATCATCCAATATTAATCCATCATAAAAGATAACCATACATCACAAACATAACTATCTAAGTGCACGGTTCCTCCCAACCGTAAATAGCATCATTAGACCATCATGGATCCTAGCCATCCCTACGTGTGTAACATTCCAAAGCACTGAAGAGATCATCGGTATTATCATAGTAGGAATGTCACTCCTAAAACATCCTACTAACATGCAAAGTAAAGCATAATATATCATCAACTAACATATGCAAATCATCAATGTAAGGAACATACCAGACAAATACATCCATCATAAGGTATATCGTCTATCATAATGCTCCAAGAACAGAATGAAAATAAATACCAACCAAGAATACTCCAGCCACGGTGTCTCAAACGGATCTCAAATGATAAGAGTGATAAAACACTACCACCCGATCGCGTGAAACCTAAATGGTCCACTCCCACCGTGCTGAGGAGATAATATCAAGTCCCAAATAGGCTATCCAAATCACAAAGCATAAATCTCTACAAGTCCAGGAATCCTAAAAGTACACTAACTCAAAGGTTCCAACATACACAAAACAGACATCTAATTCCCAGAGGCACAACAATGACATGTAGGAAACCTACTCTGCAAGCGGGAAAGTGTCATCGCATTTATCTCGTACAAGTTACCTTGGCAGTTAGCTAAACTCCACGGGTCCATACAGATCTCATGCGGCCACTAGTATCCTCTCTTACTGACGAGGCATACTATGGAATGCAAGGTCGCAACCATGCGTCTCACTACTCCCATCCTAGCCTGTACAAGCGCTCAAGGCATGGGCAAGAACATCCAAAACAATTATCTTTTTAGGTTCATTTAATCCCCATTTAGTGTGTAAATGTTATCACTTATTAACCAAACTTACAATGAGTTATCCTGGCATCCACTTAGGGCCCCGACCCCCATTGCAAGCCACTTCCCAATACTACAAGTAGATTACCTACCCTAATGCTCATGGAATCATAAAATCACCACAGTCCTGTACAAGCCATTGTAAAGAAAATCCAAAATATAATCCATAAAAAGAATCATCAAATATCCACAATAAGAATCATCAAATATCCATGATAAAATCATCAAATATGCATAAAAGCATCAAATCTCCATGAGCAACATCCATAGAAAATCATGACCACAATAGTTCTCTATTGGCAACTGAAGGCATCACTGATAATCATAAGTATCCATTGGTTCTCAATAACCAAAATATATCTCAAAATAATCACCATATCCATTGGTTCTTCAACAAGCAACCAAGAATATCTCAAAATCATATTGATCGAAGACTCCAAAATGGTTGAGTCAAACATGTCACAACATGACATCATCAAGAAATAAATCCACATTATAGTCCCATCATGGCGACTAGAAAATAATCCAAGGATAACTGATCGATGACTTCAAAAATTATTAGCTCAAGTGTCTCAGATACATATACATCTCAGCTTCACACATGATGATTGATGAACAAATACAAACATTTCATAGAGCATATGATCACATAACCATGGTTGGGCTTATAAAGATCGAGACCAAATAAAATCAACATGCCAACACATCTCATAACCCCCGAGCCTCTGGTAACAACCTAGGACTAGTCAACACTAGTTAACCCAAAAACTCAAAACAAGAAGCATATAGAATACACGATGCAAACACATGTTTTGGTTTACTAAATTCTCATAGTTGAATAATGTGTGGAGTTTCAGTTTTCCATTTGTAAATGTAGGGGTTTCAGTTTCCATTTTCAAGTATACTTCAAATGTCTAAGTTTCATTATTTGACCTACAAGTCATCCCAATTGTTCCCCGATAGCATTATCCTTTCATTATTAAGAATCACATTCTAAAAATAACTTAAGGATAAATATTCACTAACTAATCATTATTGACCTTAATTAAATTTTTCTCTATTTTAACCATGATCCATATTCTAATTGATTAACTCTTCTTTAATATTACTTCATCTTCCAACATAAATCAAGGATCATTATTCGTTAAAATGTATCAATTACTAGTCCTTGAATAAGAGGATTATAACTTTATTAAAATGATCAATTAAATCAATCAATTCTCACAAGTGCACAATCCATGACCTTTCAAAATTATAATAGTTTCCAATTCAATATTACTAAGTCTCACCATTAAAACATCTAAGGTCATAATTCAAGTCATAAAACTTATCAATCTTGATATCAATATTTCTACAATCTCATTAAAAGAATTATATCAATAAAATCCCTATTACATAATTATTAATTAAATCCAATTAGCTCTAGTTAATTGATTTAATTAATAATTTCACAATCAAACCATCAACCCAATGAGTATTAGTTGACTAACAATAGTTTGTACGTCAAAGTCAACTTCAATCCAATACACAAATATTAATATTTTAATAATAATAATATTAACAAGTTATTTAGAAATCTTATCCATAATGACTACATTCATCTTTCTTAATGATTTCGTATTAATGATAATCATTTCCTAGTTAAATCTCTATCACATTAGATTAATTCTAATTGAATTAGTCATGTATATTATTATTTATTAATAGTTTGTAGACCCAACAAACATTAATAAATAATAAACTCATCACAACTATTGACGTTCAAATTAATAATAACTTATTAATCACGAATAACGAATTATATTAAAGGTGACTAATATCTCCATATTCTACATTATAAGTAATAATAACATCTTAATGAAAACCTAAATATAGATTGAGTCATTTAAGCTGATAATCCCGCTTTGACCTAAATCAATTCTCTAGAGGAAAGCTTCTTATTAACCCAAGTATGTACTTCCCATCATATTACAAAACTCACAATTTCCACCCAACTTTTCTAAAGGTTCAAATAGAATACTTAATTCTTCCTTTGCAAGTAACTTAATCTATTAATTATTTTACAATTAATTATATGACAACTCAAAGAATATCTCTCAATAAATAATTAACCATAGTTCCATAACCTGTATTTTGACGCATTTATTTTCCCAATGATGTAAGGTTAACTATTTCTAAAAATCATTATCTAATATTTGCTTTAACCTTCCATCTCATTAACATTAGGATTAATAATCTTTCAATTATTATTAGGTCCAAGTTTTATTACAAATAACATCGTGATAATCTCACCAGATTCACCATTGGTCTAGCCAACTAACTTTTGACTAAATTAATCAACCATATTTTAATCCATTAGTATTCCAAATAACTTGTAAATAAATAATAACAAGTTATATATATATATATACATATATATATATATATATATATATATATATATATATATATATATAGATAGATAAAATCTTATAAGTCTACAATTCTAAATCCTCATTACTCAAAATTAATAAGATTTATATTTCTTTCAATTCAATAATAGTTAACAACCTATTATTAAATTAATAATTTATACTTAACAATAATACATTAAATAAATATAATATTCATAACATAATAATATTTAATGAATATATATATACAAAACATCTTAATAAATATGATTCAATTTTAACTTAATACAAAATAATTAAAACCAAATCTTTTCAAATTTGCTGAGAAGCGAATTACATAGAAGGCATTCTTTTTAATATTAAAAGGGGGGTGCTTTGAAAAGCCACCGTCCCCTTTAAGCTGTGCGGCCTCCTGACAGGGTGTCGTAGGCTTATTTATATAGGTCGTGCGGCCCCCTGCGTCAGCAGGTCCGCCGGCTCCCACATGTGGTCACGGGGTGCGGTGGGTATAACCCTACCAGCCCCAAAGTTATATAATTTATATTTTTATATAATGTTTTTAATAAAACATTTTCTCAAAGCGGGTTTTATAAAACGATTTTACACCATGCGATCCAGATTTATTATTAAGGTTTCTCATTTCAACTTATACAAATATATACATATATGTATATATGTATATATATGTATATACGTATATGTATGTATGTGTGTGTGTGTGTGTATATATATATATATATATATATATATATATATACAAAATTTGTTATCAACCATCACTATATTTAAAATATAGATATATGTATTTATTTATATGCAGATTTACAAGAGAAAATGCATACTTAGATTTAAAGGACTTTTCCAAATAAGTATTTTTCCTTTTAAATAATTGTTTTCTAAACACATCCATTAATTTATCCAATGGGTTTAACTATAAATTTGAAATCACCTTTCTCAATAAAATTCTAATTCGAACCCAAACCCGTTTAGATCTAATCACTTCCTTAATTGGATCTAGGGTTTTCTAATGTTTTCTTTTCAACCAAATAAAATATCTAGATACCAATTTTTAATTATAGATTCAATCACAAGGGTATTCAGACACATCTAACAGACATGATGAAGATAGGAAGAGAAATAGTGCAAGGAGAATATGTGATTATCACGAGTGCACCTGGACACTGATGCTAATTTTGCCATGCCTCAGAAGTCCATAGAAAATCCTTTCCTTCTCCATCATTCGCAATCCTTCCAAGATCCAAGCCAACCGAGAATCTCCAAGTGACTAAAAATACTAGAAGGAACATAGAAGCATGTAGAAAATATATGAGCATGTAGAAATATATGAGCATGAAGAAGCATATGAGCATGTAAGCTTGAAGCTTGTAGCTTCCATTAGCTTGTAGCTTGTAGCTTCCATTAAGCTTCCATAAGGCTTGTCCAAACACACTAGAAGAGCCTCTATTTAAAGGCCTCTAAGATGCATCTAGAGTGTCTCTAGAAACAACTAGAAGATAAGCATGACAACCAAGCATGAGCCTTCTCCAACCTTCTAGATAAGTCTCAAGGTTGTAGACACCATGTGGTCAAATAAAATGCTAACTCCTAAATGTAGACAACTTGTGCAAACTTAGAGTGCAAACCCCTGTGTTGTCTACATGACAATTTCCGAGAATTTGCAAACTCCTATGTGAGCAAATATTAAAATAATACACATTAATTAATATAATATTTAATTTACTCTTTCCAATTTTATTTATTTATTTATTAAATCTCATGCACTAACTTTTATAACTCCACTTTTCAATCTTAATATATTTATATTTTAAGCACATGAAATCTAGAATCTTTTAATAATTTTAAATATATATTCCACTTTTAAATTTCATTTTCCAAAACTTAATTGCTAAAATATTTATTAGCTTTAATAATATTATTATTTAGACATTTATTTAAAAATGAACTCCAAATATATATTATTATTAAAATAAATATTGTCACATTCCAAATTTAAACTTTTAACTTTTTATTTTCAAATCTAATTATTTTATTTTATTAATTTTCTAATTAATTAAATAAAATAAATATTAAAATATCACATTAATTTTCCATTTAGTTAAACTATTAATTAAATCTTTTAATTAGGCTTAATTAATAGAAAATACACCAAAGACTCACAAGGTAAAAATATGAAAATCCATCATAGCCAAAATACATACAAAATCAAACCAAAGGTTTAAATCACGAATTACGTTATCCAACTATTCGGAGGTACTCAACTTAGATACTTGTCCTAATTTTTCCCAATTAGAACAAATGGCTTAAAGGGTTGGGATTTGGACTTGAGAATTTATCTCCCCTCTCTTATCATTGAGATAATGTGATAGGGTACACTCATCCTGGCAATTCAGGGAAGTCGATACCCGGTACCTGCAACCTGCATAAAAACTATGCATGTACAAGCACAACATATACTAAACTAAACAGGCAATGGCAGGAAGTGGTGCATCGTGTAGATCTCAACTAGCAGGTGACTACGACTCCCTTCCTTAACCACATCAGACACGCCATACAAAAGCAGACACGCAAAGAAAACACGCACACCATACACATGCAAGTATGGGGTAAGTATCCATAATAAAACACATATGATAATAAACCATCTAACTAATCATCATTAATAACTGAAAGCAATGTAATAATCATCATGCATACATGAAATATAAAGTCTAAGTGATATCATCACATAATAAACTGAATCCATAGCACAATATTTGATAATCTCAAAAGAATGCTGCTAACCAACAACATGAAACTAGCTCTTAAAGAGTTCAACAATGTTAGCAAAATGCAAACTAGGGGCAGGCACTACAGAGAGACATAAGGTAGGGAAAAATAATAATTATCAGTGAAAGGGGTGATGATAGAGATGAGATAGATTAAAATAATCAAAATGGGTTTGGTAAAAAAATAGATATTGATTGTGGAAGGAAAGGAGTGAGGGAGTTTTTGGGAGGAGAGAGATCATAATTGCGATGGGATATATGAGAGTTATTATTGATAATTAGAAGAGGTAAATGTGAGGATGAGAAGTTGAAGAGGATGACAGACATATTTTGGAATGAAGTGGGAGAGGATGAGATACATGAGTTATACATACAAGATGAATAAGGGAAAAATATAGTTTGAAAAGGGAGTAGAGAGGGTGAAAAAGAGTAATTGGGGAGAGATAGAAAGAGAGGGATAGAGAGAGACTACAATTATAGGAAGTTATAATTAAAGGGGGAGAAGGAAAGAGATGATGCTGAGAGAGAAATAAGTGATTAGGAGAGAGTGAAAGAGATTTAATTGTGGGAGAGATATTGATGGTAATTATATTAAATATATGTGGAAGTTAGGGAATGAAGGGGGAGAGGGTATCAAAAGAGAGGTGAGAAAGAGATTTAGGATGAGAATAATTAGAGATTATAATTGACAAAGATATTGGTTTTTGTGTGTGTGTGTGTGTCTACCAAAGAAAAGGATGGTGATTGACATGATGTATATAAATATCGATGATGGAGGAGGGGGTTTTTAGAAATAGGGAATACTAAGAGGGGGAGTGAATTAGTTTTCTAAAAACTTTTGTCACCCACTAGATATTATTTATTACTTTGAACCATGCATAAGAAAGTAAACAAGTAATGTTCAACAGTAAAAGTAACCATGCTATTGTGATGTGGACCCTAATTAGACTCAAAGGTTTATTCAACATAGTTTTTTTTCCCATATTACTTCTATGAGGGTTTGGGGGTAGCACCTCTAAGATGGGTCAAGGGGCAACGTTCCTACGGGGTCTTGGGGCAATGCCCTGGGTGCGCTGCCCCAAAAAAGACCTTATATTGTGAAAGGTGTCGAGTACTATTTATTTTTTTATTCCAGCCCTAATTTTTTAAGTGGCAAAAAGCTTTTATAAAAAGGCTTAGCATTAGGGATTTTCATAAGGTGTGATGCAAAAATTGGTTCATGCGGTGTTATTGAGCTATAAAGGATTATGGATTGAAATTAGATTGTAATTACTGGATAATAATAATATTGGACTTGTTGTTGGTGGATGTAGCCCAGGGATTGGGTGAACCACGTTAAATCTTGGTGTTTTGTGTTGTCTTATGTTTGATCTATTATTTTCTTATATTTTTATATTTGCATGTAACTCTTATTTCCATCTGAGGTTAATCCTAACATATGCATAGAGAGAACTCATAACACCATATTTTGTTAACTAGGGAAACCCTAGCCAAGGGAAAACCCCAATGGGGATGATACCCACAAGATGATGTACTAATATAAATTTTCCTTGTTAGAGGATGGATCCTATTATGGGTATATAAACTCATTTAGTACATATGAGTCTCTGTTAGGAAACTTTGAATCCCTATTAGGAGATTCCAACCTTTTTAGGAGTTGTGATACAATGTGTGCAAGAAGAGCTCATTGCCCAAACATGCACTTTCAATTAGAAGAAGAGATTCCCAAACAAGTAATTAAAGTTCCTTGAATATAGAGGTATGAATTTTTTACCTTCTTTCAATTGGTCTTTGAGCTCAACTCAATCTCAAATCACAAGATTAGGTTATCAAAAATTCACTTATGCATATGATACAAAACTTCACTTTCACAACTTTCGCATATCACTTCCCAATAATCTCGCAAGATGTCTTTGCATAAATAATATTCCTTTCCACAAATTTCTACTAGGTCTGTTAAGACCAAAATAAACTTTCCCAACTTAGAGTAAACATCTAGGATGTTGCCCCTAATTGGTCAAGTAATTATTTTGTAAACAAAATAATTCCTTTACCTTTCATTCTAATATTTTGTACATCTTAAATATCTCTTTTTTGTATTGTTTTTATTGATTTCCAAGGTTATACACATCATCATCAACATGTATATTGTTCCCATATATCTTCTCTTTCAAGAATAATATCATATAAACAAGTTATACATAAAACAATACACTATTGTAAACCATTTCCATACTTTGGCAATTTTTTTAGTACCAAAAAGCTAAGTATCTTTATTTCTGAGGTTTATTAAGCATGTACATAATGTGTTTCCATTAATGAAAACATTTACATATCTACATATATCCAATTATCATCAATCTCCCCCTTTGGCATTCATGGCAACAAAGTAGGAAAATTGGCTAAGTATCAAAAACTTTTCCAAAACTTACAACATTACTATACTTACCATCTATTACAAATGTTTCATCTTACAAATGCTCCCCCTTTTGACATAACTACAAAATGCATAACATACTTAAAATTTTCTCATAAAACTTCTCCCCCTTTAACATCAATGACAAAGGTCAAAATGTCCAAAAATTATCAAAAATTTATGTTGTCAAAAACTTTATGTCTCGCTACTTCAAGTTGATATCATCTTCATAAAATCCTTAAAATTTTCCTTTCGACTATCCATACCTTTCTCCCATGTGTCCTTGACTACTTCAATAGAAGTGAGAATTACACATAAGGCATATGATACAATCTCAATTGTATTAAGGTCAAGATATATAAAATTGGAATAAGTGTCCTTTTCTTTAACACATTCCTCCGATTGTCTCTCAATGGCTAATAGTTTCAGAGCTATAGATTCTCTAAAATATGATAATCTTCTCAAAATTTTCTCTTTCTCAAGTTTTAGTTTCTTGATGTCACTAAGAACGCTGACAACTTGTGCTTCAAAATCATCAACTTTGTTAGAGGGTTGTTGTAACTGACTTGTCAGAGCTTCCAGCTCACTCAACTTCCCTTCTGGTCAACCTATGAGATAAAGTAAATTTGATATCCAGTACCTTGCCATCTTGTTGACACTTTTGCATTTCCTTGATATAAGTATCAAGACTTAATAAATCATTCTTTATGTTCTAACAAACAGTGCTAAAAAAATTAGCATCATGAGAAATTTGGGCCTTAGATACTACTTTGGCTCTCTATTCGAGGTCTATTTCTATATGTTTGGATGCCAAAGTGTTATGCAATCTATCAGTCACTTCCATTAATGCTCTCTATAGACTCTTAACTTTCTTGTCCTTCTCAACTAACTTGTTCAAATATGAGATCAAGTTAGATTGATCATCATCATCACCTATAAGGTTGGCAAGAGATAGTGGAGTGTATGAGCTAGATGCTTTAGTCTCATCTTCCTTTTGTTTCTTCTTTATTGTCTCCCTTTCTTTTCTCTCTTCTCCTTCCTTCTCTTATGTTTATTTCCTTTCCTATTCTTGCTTTTCTTCTTCTTTTATTCTTTTGTTTTTCCGCTTATTTCCTCTTCTTTTCTTCTTTTTGTCTATTATCCTCCTCAAGCAATTTCTGCTTGGCTTCTTCAATCTTCTTCTTTTCTCCCTCTAACTACCTCTTCTCTTCTTCAATAAATTTTAACTAATTGTGAATGTGCTTAGAATGAGACTTAGGCTGATTAAAGCTTTCAAAACTATTCTCATCAATGTCAATAGTAACATTAGTTTGATCAATTTTCATGGTGTCACCACTTACTAACACTTCCAAAGTTTTCTCTATTGTGGTAGGTGTTGTCTTTGATTAATACATCATTTGGTTGATGGATGCAGTTGTTTCACTTCTTATAACATTCTTCTCACCTCCCATAAATATAAATGGCATCATTTTATTTCATAAGTAAGGTGCTAGATTGTTAATCAATTTCCTGATTTCTTCTTCATCATCAGTTTTGCATATAGTCCTTATCATTAATTTTTGAAGTTCCATGCCTTCCTCATGAGCCGGTGCCTTCTTTTGTTTTCTATAAGTCTATCATAGATTTTTTGATTTACAATATCTTTGAGTTTCAAGTTATTAAGAATCATATATCTCATAGTAGAGATATCAATCTAACCTTTCTCAATATCATTGTACAAATCATAAAACTTATTCATTTGCACAAAGTTTCCCTCATTGGCAATAGTTGTGTTGATCTTTTCTATCTTTGGTTTGTAGGGTTGCCATTTTTTACCTACTAACTTCTTAAACCAATAACCTTTTCATGATTTTTAGCTTCTTGTTCATCATCATTGTCCTCATTGGAATCTTCAATTATCAACAATGTTTTCTTCCTTTTCTTAGGTCCAGTAGCTAGTTGCTTAGCTCTCTTTGTCTTATGAGTCTCAACTTCTACTAACCTTTGAGACTTTCTTTAGGGTTCACTTGGTTTCTCCATTGATACAATAGCATATGGAATGCTTTGTTCTATAAGAGTCACTACAATGGATACACCTGATGCTTGCCCAATTGATAGAGGTGTTACATACATCACACCTTGTTCACTAATTTGCTTTATAGTTTTCCTAACTACCTATGATTCAGTTTCTCACATACCAGCCTTAGTTAATGCTTTATTAATTATAGTCTCAATCTTATTATGAGATGCTTTCTCCAATGATGTCTGGTAAGCTAACTAAGTTATCTCCTCATGTGTTCCAAATCTATAAGATGCTTGGTCCTTTTTGGAGTTCAATAATAGCTACATCATCACTCAATTCACAACCTAAGGAATCAAGAAATGATTCCTAAGGTTCTACTACTTCAACATAAGTTAGGTTAGTATCTACCATAAAACATATATTATCCTTAAATCTATCAACAATTGTAGGTGCAATTCAGAATCTCTGTTTCATCTCATTCTAGAATATTCTCATAATCAAATTACCATTTTCCAAGATTTTATCTTTAGGATGCCTTCTACATACATTTTCTACCTTATCCATAGTACATCTTTCATTGCTCATAATCTTTGTAACTGATAGAAATGGAAATCTCTTATGTACATGAAAGAAAATGTGATTGAATAGTGACTGAAATTTGAATACACCATTCTTAGTTCTCTTAATCTTCTCTAGATTCTCGAGGAGTTGTACTCTCAAAATCTCACTCAAATTCACTTGTTCTTTCTCAACACAAATCTTATAGGCTACATAGATAAAGCCTACTAACAACTCATCACTCTTAGAACTTGCACAAATAGAATATGCAATGATTCTGCTCAAGAATCTTACATCATGTTGTTTGATGGTGTTGATCACCATTTCCTTACCATTATAAACTACCTTAGTATAACTTTCAACCCTTTTCTTAACTAATTTCTCACCAATAGGTACACTACCTTGTTTGCTAAGACTGGTAACCTCATGAATAAGGTCGGCTGAAATGTCAACTACATTATCTCCCATCCATAACTTTCCATTATGAATTTTGCTTAATATATTCTGAGTCCATTCTTCACTATCAAGTTCATGCTTATTTTTGTACAATTTTTTTTTTTTTAGATTACTAGGTTGTAGAAGCTCATTTGGTTATCTTTTGAATTCTTTTACAAATAGATTCTATGTTGTTCCAGTCTTGGCAGTTTTTGCAAAAATGGCTCCCACATGATTTCCCATCGTGTGTTCATAGAGAACTTTAGGGGAATGGAAGTAGATCCTATGTACACTATATATATATATATATATATATATATATATATATATATATATATATATATATATATATATATATTGGGCCCCTAGAGAGTTGATTAGCTATTTTTAATGTGATGCCCTAGGCAAGTGATAGTTACTCGATTAGGCAATCATAGTGTTAGCAAGAAGGTTTTGGAGGTTTGAATGTGATAGATAATTAAAGCCAACAATTGGAGAAGGAAGAGGGGTGAGTTATTTTTTTATGTGAAAGAGTAGAAAGTATCAAACAAATTTTTGGTAAGCCTTTGAATAGACCCTAGCTGATGTTCTTAGTTCAAATGGGAAACCCTTAGAAATAGGCACAAAAGATTCTTTTAGGTGTACAGAGGCCTTAGGAACCCAAGACCCACAAAATGTCTTATATTTTCCAAAAGGGTACTCAAATCCATGATGATTTTTCCACCTTGTTTAGAGAAGTTTGGAATTATAAGGGAAAACCACCATTGGGAGAACTAATTCAATTAGGCATATTTGGGGAAATTGTGACAATTTTACAAGAATTAGTAAGAAGACTTGTTGGTGTTGAATCTAGAAGGTTGGATGATGTTAAAAACCTCATAAGGGAACCCATCACTCCTTATGGTGGTAGGAAACATCAAGAAGGGTCAAGATAGCTTGAAAAGAAATTGACAAGTACAAGAAGAAAATATCCTTGGTGTAACTAGATAGTGAGTAGTTATAGGATAGGATAGAGATCCTCTATAAATTAGGGTATTAAAGTGGATCCTAAAAGGATAAGAAAAATCCTAAGAAATTCATGGAGAATATAGGGACTAAGCAAGCTAATATCTTGTCTTACATCACATGCCTACATATTAATAAGGTTGATAAATATTTTTATAATTAGATAAATGGTCCCCAACTTCAGTTATCTTGGTGGACTTTACTTTCTAACATATAGTCATTAAATGGTTATCATCATATCTCTATACTCTTTTAGGGATGCATAGTTCACATAATTGTAATAGAGCATGGACTCAATCATTGGATTATGAAGGCCTCATCTTTCAATGTCATCATTGCTTCTTAATGTTGGAAATGTAAGAGTAGTAACTGAGATGGTAGGGGTAAATCAATTACCAAAAATACAAATCCCTATCCCTTAAGATGTCAATACAAAAAAAAACTCTGTTGGTTACACTATTGTAACTCAGTTAACACTGAATCACTCGATTAAAATAGTAACTTGGTTTGCACTAGGAATGACTATCACTCGATAAACACTTGATTAATATTGAATATGTGCAATGTTACTTGATTAACGTTGAACATGCAAATCTTATGATATTAAGTGTGATTAACCTTAATTAACTTAGTTGTAGAAACATAAAGCAAATAACATGAACACATGAGACACCAAGATTTAATGTGGAAACCCAATTTGGGAAAACCACCTATTGTGACTAATTATTGTTTTTCACTCTTTTGTAGTGAGCCTTATTAAAATCCAACCCTAGTAAAGGTTACAAAACATATAGTTAGGTGTGACCCTATTAAAGGATTTAGATCACCTTGTAAGAAGTGGGCTTGTTAGAGATCTCCAAACACTTCAATCTAGAAATGCCCCCTTTTTAGAGGATTTGGAAAATAGTTGTTAGGCTAACTCTGTTAGGAGATTAGATTAACTACTACAATTATTAGAGATTACAATGAATTGACCTAATTTTTGATGTAACTAACTTGCTGATTTTAGTTCTTTGTTTTGGCTTGATTACTTGATCCTCCTTGATCAGAATGTTCTTTGCATCTCAATTAACTAGGATAGTATGCTTATCCTTCCAATTTACTTCCTTTATTCATCTTCTTCAATTCCACACATTCACACTTTCAATCCTCATTTTGGCCTTATACTTATATGAATTACCTTAACAAGTTAGCTTGACTACGCTTAAAAACATCCAATAATCAACCCTTGAGTTAGCTAGAACTACCAAATTAATTCATTAGCCTCAATATGTTTATACATAAAATCCTTTGTTAGCTAACCCAACTCAGCCAATACTAACTCAAAAAAGACTTTTCTTTGTTAACTAAGTGAGCTAGATTAACACTACATCCTAAACTAAATTCCCTTTGGTGACCAAGTAATCTCACTTAACACTAGTTCAAACAAACTTTCATTTGTTAACCAAGTAGGCTCAATTAACACTGAACTTTTGCCAACTTCTCTTTGGTGCCTGAATGAACTCGATAGACACTAAGTCCATGCCAACTTCTCTTTGGTGCCTGAGTGAGCTTGGTAGACACTGACTCTAAACTTGGTAAACTCTAGAAGGTTCAACAAATACTAGAAACTATCTTCATCACCCAAGAGAGCTCAGTAGACACTAACTAGTAAAGAATTGGCATTTTGTATAACATCAAAGACAATAACAATTGAACAATTATTTTCAACAATCACCCTCTTTGGCATTGATGGAAACACAACATGTCCTAATAAAATGAAATTTTAGAGCAAAATAAAAGTAAGGATAATATCCTTATTTTGATTATGATTCTCATCCATGAGAACTCTCTCTATCAATGTGAGCTCCTTCTGACATCAATCTCTCCCTCTAGAATGATTCTTTGATTACTCTAACTTTAGTTTCTCCCTTTTTCAGCAAGTTATCTCTCTTTATTCTTCATTTCATTTGACAACAAACTCTTCCTCTTTGGCATCTGATACCAAAAGCATAAACAATCACAAAATTTCTTGATATTGACAACAAAAATCTCCCTCTTTGACATCTTATGCCGAGGACAATATTCAATGGACTTTCTATGTACCTAATGTACTGATTCATATGTAATATACTCTAATAATGCTACATCAACCCTGACTCATTTTCAAATGCTTAGTTGATGCATCACTAAATATTTTTTAGTGAGTTTCAAATAGGGGAATAACCCCTACCTTACCTCTTAGATATGAGAATGCATTCTTAAGTAATGGCTTGGTAAATATGTCTACAATTTGTTCCTTTGTATTCACATATTCCAATCTCACCTATTTTTCTTGCATCAATTCTCTCATAAAATGATATTTTATTGCAATGTGTTTAGTTTTGGTATGCATCACAAGATTCTTGGAAATGTTGATTGCATTGTTTTTATCACAAAAAATAACTATTGGATCTTTGATTTCTTCCTTCATACCTATCAACAGTTGTTTGAACCAAATAGCGTTGGACCAATTGACTACTTCTACAACATATTTTACTTCTCCAGTAAACTAAGAGATGTTATTGGAATTCTTTAGAATAACTAAGAGGGGGTGAATTAGTTATCCAATGTCCAGATGTACAATTAAAACTTTTCATGGCTTAGTGAACCCATAAAACATTTATCATCATGCATGCCTCCATAAGATTATGCAATGACTTAAAACTTTTAGCTTACTGTCAAATCAATTTGTAGAAATGTAAACATGAAACATAAAAGATTCAACAACACACTTGACACAATGATTTACATGGAAACCCAATTTTGGAAAACCACTAGTAACATGCTACTCTTTTGAAGTGATGCCCTATGAAAGGTCAACCCTATTAAACATTACAATGCATATTGTTAAACGTGACCTTTTTAAAGGATTTCAATCACCCTATTAGGAGTGAGCCTTGTTAGAGGACTTTAGACCATTCACTTGGAATGTCACCCAGTTAAAGGATTTACAAATAACTGTTAGGTTAACCTTAATCCAAAGGATTTACCCTACACTGATATAATTATTAGAGAGTAATAGTAAGGCTTGATCTGATAACAACTTACAACTCCATTTTTAGATTACAAATCTCTATTTTAGTCCTCCATTCTTCATGGCTTTCACACATTTCAGCTCTGATAGCTTGTTCACCCTTCAAGCATCCATACCCTTAAGCCTTCTTGCTTAACATGCCAATGTATACTTTCAATTAGGTCACTAAATGAAGCAATACTCTTGACTCCTTGTCTTCCTTAGGTTCTCACACAAGACAACCTTTACTTCTAACTAGCTATCCCTATAAATAGAAAATTAATATATTTTGTCATTCATTCTCCATTTTCCAATTTAGGGTTAGGATAGATTAGGTAGGATTCAATGAATATACCCCTCATTCCATTTTATTTCTAAAAGCTTCTCCTTAAATATTCTTTGAATTTGTCTCAAAATGGTTTACCATGAGTTCGGTGCCACCAGCTCATCAATCTTATCTTCCACCTAGTTCACACAATCCAAGAAAACAAACTTGTCAGCTCAAATCCATCAAATTCACAATCTTTTTAATAATGCTGACTTTTAGCATTAACTTGCTTCTAATTCTCATCACAAACTACATTGCTTGGCATCCTTTGAAAAATCACTTAGCATGAACTAAACTTTACTAGTGCTTGGCATCAACTAAACTTTACTTGGTATCAACTATTTTGCTCGATATACACTAAAATAGACTTTTACTTGGCTCCAACTGATTTTTTGCTCAGCTTGTATTAACTTTTCTTGACACCTACTATCCATTTAGTAGAGCTTGGTAAACAAATTTTGTTTAACTTGTTCTTTTGAACTTGCTTAGTGTAACCAACCTTTGCAACCATAAGTAGATTATCAATGCACTATGATATCATTGACTTAGCTAATTCTTGTACTCCTTTTCATATCATAACTCAACATTTCCTCTAGGTGCTATTGTTACATCATTTGATCAAATCCTCTTTATCAATCAAATAAGTGATTGTACTTAAATTATATAAGTAGTTGTCTTACTAGAAAAATAGCAGGTTTGACATCAGTGACAAAAAAATGATTGAAACACATTTATCACACTTGTATCAATCTATTTTCAACAATCTCCCTCTTAAAAATCCCCGTCATTGGCATTGATGGCAAACCAAATTGATGTGGTTAAAATAGTAAGACCAACACAATACCAAAAAGAAAATAATTCCTTGTATTGAAATATCTCCCTCTATTAGCATCTTTCATCTTTTGAATAGGTTACAAAAATATATGATGTCATCCTTATGACTACTTCTGAATTACTTCTTATAGCTCCCACTATCTTATCTTCCACTTACTAGGTAGATGTGATCAGCTCTCTATCAGTAGTCAGAATGCCTCCCTCATACTATGTATTAGGATTTCTCCCTTTTTGTTCAATGTTTATCTCTCTCATACCTCCCAATCTCTTGTATTTCTCCCTTCAGTTATATATCTCTTCTGATTAGTTTCATTCCAATCTCCTATATTTCTCCCTCTTTGACAACAATACCAAAGACTTGTCATCCTAATATGTAGATATGAACTTCTTCAGTTTCTCCCTTTGTTACCTTTCTTGTGACTAATTTTTTTTAGTTTTAGAGATTACTTTAGGCAGCTCCTAAAGTAAGATCCACTGCATCAATATGTAACATATGTCAATCAACTTGTTTGAGGCAGGGCATTCCTCTTTTTCTTAGATAGCCTTTGATAGGGGTATCACCCCTAGTTTACCTCTTAGATAATCATGAGCATCCTTAGGTAATGCTTTTGTGAAGATATCAACAATTTTCTCTTTTGTGTTAACATATTCCATCTTCACTTCTTTATCTTGAACTAATTCTCTCAAGTAATGATAGTTGATTACAATGTTTTTATTCTTTGTGTGCATCACAAGATTCTTTGATATATTTATAGCACTTGTATTATCACAATAAATTATCATTGGTTCAGTGATCTCTTCCTTCATATCCTTGAGTAGTTTTTTGATCCATACAATGTTTGTACAATTTAGAGAACGAGCAACATATTTAGCTTTAGCAGTAGATTGAGAAGTGTGGTTTTCTTTCTTGCTAGTCCACGTAACCAGTCTCTTGCCTAAGAAAAATGCTCCTCCATTGGTTCTCTTTTTGTCATCAATGTTTCCAACCCAATCAGCATCAGTATAGGCTTTAATTCAAAATTCCCTTTTTCTTTTAGTATAGACCATATCCCTTTTTTCCTTTCATATATCTCATTATTCTCTTTATATCCATCGAATGATTCTCCCTAGGATTAACAAAGAATCTTGCAACTATCCCTATAGATAATACAATATCAGGTCTGCTATGTTCTACATATTATAATTTTCCAATCATAGACCTGTGTAATGTTTGATTCACCTTAGTTGAATCATCATTCTTTGACAATTTATGTCATGTCACCATAGGTGCACTAACTAGCTTGGAATCCTCCAATCCAAAAGTTTTTAGTATTTCCTTGACATACTTTGACTGAGTGATGTATATACCATATCTCATCCAGTGTACTTGCAAACCCACAAAAAACTTGATCTCTCCAAACATAGACATCTCAAATTCTTGCTTCATTTCATTTGCAAAATCCTTACATAAATCATCTTGACCTCCAAATATGATATCATCAACAAAAATTTCAAATAATAAAATACCTTTTCCTTTCTCTATCTTCAAGTATAGATTTTTGTTATCATTAGTCCTTTCAAATCCAATCTTCACAAGATAAATATGAAGTCTCTCATACCATGCTCTTGGTGCTTGTTTCAAATGATATAAAGCTTTGTGTAGTATACATACCATGTTTTATTGTTTACATCAACAAATCCTTTATGTTGTTCTATGTAAACTTCTTCCTCTAATATACCATTCAAAAATGTAGATTTAACATCCATTTGATAAACTTTGAAACCTTTGTATGCAAAATAAACAAGCAGAGTTCTTACTCCTTCCAATCTAGCAACAAGGGCAAATGTTTCTCCATAGTCAATTCCTTCTTCTTGTTTATATCTTTTGTAGACTAATCTTGTCTTATTTCTTGTGACTTCACCATTTTTATCTAGCTTGTTTCTATATACCCAATTGTACCCAATTGGTGCCAATCATATTTTTGTCTTTTGGTCTAGGAACTAGAGTCCATGTCTTGTTTTTCTCAATTTGTTCAACCTCTTCTTCCATGGCTTTACTCTAGTCCACATCTTCTAAGGCATCTTTCACTATTTTAGGTTCTTTCATGCTTAGCAAACATGTATCATTTCTCAACTTATTCTATGTCATAGGTCTAGCATGTTTATCTCCAATGATTTGTGTAGTAGGATGATATCTCTTGACATATTTAGACAATCTTGGTTCAGCTCTGGTTTCTTCATTTGGTCTTTCAACTTTCAAGTCATTATGTACATCTTAGTTAGGTAGTTCAACATCTCTCTCATGTACACTAATCTTAGAACCATAATGTGCATCAACTTCATTCTCTAACTCGGTATTTAAATGCAACTTGGCATTCATAATATGTACTTTTGGTTTGTAACTTGATTTGCAACATATTCTTCAGTAGTCATACCTTCATAAAAGTATAAAAATGATTTGTATTTTTTTGGTTCCTTTATAGGTTCAGCCTCATATACTTCTTTATATTAATCAAATTTCACATTTTCACTTTCCACAACTTTTTTAGTGTTAGTATTTAAACACTTATAAGCTTTACTTCTTGTGGAATAACCTAGGAATATACCTTCTTCACCTTTTACATCTAGTTTACCATTCCTAAAATCTTTGAGAATAAAATAGTTGCTTCCAAATAACTTAAAATATTTTACATTGGGTGAGTATCCATACCATACTTCAAAAGGTGTTGAATGAGTGCCTTTCTTGACTTGTACACGGTTCAAAGTATAGATAGTTGTACTTACAAATTCTCTCTAGTATTTTAAAGAAATATTTTTCTCCATTATGAGTTTCCTAGCATAGTCCATTACAAACTTGTTCCTCCTTTTAGCAATTCCATTTTGTGGAGGGGTTCTAGGAGCAGATGTCTGTCTTTTGATTCCTCTATCATTACAGAACATCTCAAACTCATTTGATGTAAATTCAACTTCAACTCCTCTATTAGATCTCAAACATTTTAGACTTTTACCTTCTTCTTTTTTGACCCATTTCAAAATTTAGAAAGCATCAGATTTTTTTTTCAAAAACATAACTATCATCATTCTAGAATAATCATCAATAATCAGCATAATGTACTTATCTCCTCTGTAGCTTTACACTTTAATTGGTCCACACAAATTAGTATGAACAATCTCTAGTATTCCTTTTGAGGTATGATTTTTACTCTTGAAAATTGACTTTGTCATTTTGCCTAACTATCATTGTTTGCACATTATATTATTAGGCTTCTTCAACTTAGGAAAATCTCTAACTTTTCTCATGTTACCGATACTAAACAAGTTATCAAAATTAACATGACATAACCTCTTGTTCCATAACCACATATCATTAAATTTTACAACTAGACAAGTAGCATCCTCTATATCAAGGTACAATAGATTACTCCTAGTTTGATCACCCTTTCCAATCAATTTTCCTTCAGTATCATATATCTTACCAATCTTGTTTTCAAGCTCAACCTTACATCCTAAATTATTCAATTGTGACACGCTCAATAGATTATAGTTAAGTCCTTCAACATAGTAAGCATTGTCACATAATATCTTTTCTATGAGTTTAATAACACCTTCCCCTTTTATCAAACATGGTGCATCATTACCAAATCTTGCACTATTTCCATCATAACAATTTAAAGTAATGAACTTACTTTTGTCTTCAACCATGTGATGTGAACATCCACTATCAATGATCCATTTATCATTCTTGTTCACACAAGACACAAGTACAATTGCCTCATCTTTATCAGATTCATCCTTCATTACAACATACACCACTTCATCATCATGTTCATTAGATTCATCACTTGTTTCCTCTTCAACATTGTAGCAAGACTTCTTGCCTTTGTCTTTTTAATATTTTTTATTTTCATCTCTTCTACTTTTGTACGTGTCACCACCTCTGTAGTTCTTCTTCTCTGAACATCTAGCATCAATATGACCAACCTCATTGCAATTAAAACAAATGATAGGTAGTTTACCTTTAAAATTTCCTTTACCTATGTAAAATCTTATTACCAATAGTGCTTCAAGTTGATCTACATCCTCCTCATCTATATCACTATCACTAGACATATATTTTTTCTTCTTATTCTTCTTCTTCTCATCAGGTTCCTTTAATGATAGCTTAGCTTTGAAAGCAGACTCAATATTTTTAAGTTTGTAATTATCAAAGTTAGATAGCTCAAAAGTAGTGAGTCTACCTACTATATCTTCAAGAGTTAGATCATTCCCTGATATGCATCTCATTTCTTAAATTACAAAAACTCTAATAGTATATATAGGCAACAATGTTCTTAAAACTTTTCTTAGTATAGTATCATCATCTACTTTACTAGTAGCTCCTCTTATTGCATTAACAACATCTTTTATCCTTAAGCAATATTGAGCAATATTTTCACCGTCTTGCATTCTTATATCATCAAACTTACCTCGGAGACTTTTAGATTTGGCTCTTAGAACATTCTTGTCTCCTCCATAGATGGTGTGTAAAGCATCCCACATTTTCTTTGCACTATCAAGACTTTTGATATCATCAAACTTAGCATAACTTAGGGTAGAGGCAATCTCCAACATTCCCTAGTTGTGTTCTTTCTTCATTTTCAGATCCTTAATAGTTAGGGCTCTAGTAAGATCAACATGCTCAATAGTAATGGTAGATTGTGTATGATCTCCAATTCCTCCAAGGTTTAGCTTCATTAGAATTTTCCATGCATGAAAGTTCTATCTATTAAGCTTGGGTACTTCTCTTTTTGCATCTTTATGTTTGTGCTTCTAGTAACTTTAAATTTGTCCTCTTAAGAAAATAGATCTAATACCAATTGTTGGAATTCTTTAGAATAACTAAGAGGGGGGTGAATTAATTATCCAAGGTTCAGATGTACAATTAAAACTTTTCATAGCTTAGTGAACCCATAAAACATTTATCATCATCCATGCATCCATATGATTATGCAATGACTTAAAACTTGTAGGTTACTATCAAATCAATTTGTAGAAATGTAATAATGAAACATAAAAGATTCAACAACACACTTGACATAATGATTTACGTGGAAACCTAATTTGGGAAAAACCACCAGTAATATGCTACTCTTTTTCACTCTTCTGAAGTGATGCTCTATGAAAAGCCAACCCTGTTAAAGGTTACAATGCATACTATTAAATGGGACCATGTTAAAGGATTTCAATCACCCTATTAGGAGTGAACCTTGTTAGAGGACTTTTAGCCATTCACTTGAAATGTCACCCAGTTAAAGGATTTACAAATGATTGTTAGGTCAACCTTAATCTAAAGGATTTACCCTAGACTGATACAATTATTAGAGAGTAACAAATAAGGCTTGATCTAATAACAACTTACAACTCCATTTGTAAATTATTGTCATGCCCAAAATATAGGGCAAAAACACACCAACAAATTTTTCTTTTTCTTTTAAAGTGATAATAGGATAAAATTAATTACATACATATTTGAATAGAATTACTTAACTTCCTTATACTCATTTATAATCATGAAATTTAAGTACAAATCATGTGTGAATTTTCTTAACATATTTTAAACTTAAATTGCAAAACTTAATATATATTACCATGTTATCAAATTAACCTCAATTAAATCAATATGATTTCAAATCATAAAAAATGCTACAATAAGATAAAACATCATCACATCTAATTAGTAAGTAACATATGCAAAAAAAAATTGAAAAAAAACTATAAGACTCATATACAAGAATATTACTCTTTTTTTTCTTTTTTTTCAACAATGTGGTTCAGACATTTTTCATTTATTCTATTAAACCACCTGATTCAAAGGCTTTTCCAGGAAAGAACTAGTAAGAAAACCTGACATCCTTGCCACTTCAATAAGAGTTTAAATACCATTTTACATAACATTACAATACAATTTGAATTCTCTTCTCAGTCCTTAACAACGAATCCTTTTCAATAACTTTAATGCATCAAGGGAATCATGGAGAGATGAGAACTGACTCAGAGGTAAAACAACTCAACATGAAGAACAATTCAAGCATGCATCCCCATCTCAGTTTTGCACAATAGGTCCAAACATTGAACTAGACTAGGGGGGGAGGTGGATTTTCCCAATAGGAAATGTCAATCACCATACCATAACATAGCCCTTTCGTGGCTAAAACTCAAGAACCTTCGTTCTTCTACAAATGTCCTTTCGAAGCCAATACAACAAGGATTTTCATTCCTTCCCTTCTTCAAGAATTCAATTTTTTAAACATGGTATGTGATGACAAGTAGGGGCCCATAACACCCTACCTTCTTTCCCTCTTCTCACCATGAGAGGAGACTCTACACTATTGAGGTCCAACTAAGGCCCTTCCCCCATACATGGCCACTTCTTCCCTATCCAATGCCAAAACAAACCCCATGAAATCCCCTCAAAAATTCAAAGCAAAGCATAAAAATGACATCCAAGAACAAGTTAAGATTCCTCCCAAACAACCTCAACACACATACAAGAAATACAAAGAACAACACAAAACCTTATGCTTGAATCAAAGCATGAACAATATGAAGAACATGAACAAGGGAGAGAAGAACTCCTACCTTCACAAAAATTTATGGTAAAATGAACAAGTTGAGAACAGCTTTTCCTTCAATCTTGAAAACTTTTCTCTAAAATTAGAGATTAGGTAACAACCCAAAACCTCTCAACAATGCCCCTAAAATAAGATCCAAACTCAACCACTTGCAACATACAATAACACCCCCACTTGACTTAGGTTTCTGAAAACTTCTAACTCAACCTCACCACTAAAGAAAACTTCAGGGCAGATTTTATCTTGTCAAACTCATGATGGAACTTCAATTTTCGTAACAAAGGAAAAATGGGATATTTGGAGAACCATAAAAGTCAACAAAAGGGGCTAAGGGGGTGGAAAACGTCCCTAACCCATACCCATACCCCTTGGATACTTGAATTTCATGTTTTTAGGCCTTTAGGATTAATTAGAGACCTAACAAAAGCTATGAATAATTTAGGACTTACTAACAACCTTCAAAAAGAAGATTACACACTAATCTTGATTAGGGTAATTAACCTCAATTACCCACTAATTAGCAAAAAGGTCACTAACCTAATCCAACTTATATCTTTGGGTTAGACAGTTAGCACTAACTATCATGCTGGAATGCATATACAATTCACAAGTGTCAAGAAACACTATAAAAACACTGTTACGAAACATTAACATTTACTGACTAAAGAATGATACATTCATTCAAACCACAACACAAATAAAATAGGAACAATGAGGTTAGCATCTTTCATCAGATTTAACCCTGGCTTCCACAATTGGTACATAGGGTTCAATTTCATTTCTCCGTTAGATTCCTCGACTAATAAATATCCTGCACACTCATTGCACACATCAGTAGCTCAAGAAAATCACATACATACATATATATATATATATATATATATATATATATATATATATATATATATATATATAATCTGCACAATTACATAAATTGAAACATGAATCTTTCATATAATTTACCATTTAATTCATTTCTACTCACATCTAGTCATCAGCAAACACATAATCAATATATCTTATTCCTTAATTCAGATTAAGCACTAGTACAATCATCGTTAGGCATGCATATACCTAAACATCATAACATCGCCAATAGGGCATACAGTACCATCTAAATTGCATATAACTTAATCATCATGGTATCAAAATCAACATCCTCATTATTAGGTGAAAACACTTCATACCATCATTAGTAAAAATTAATGTTTTAAATAGTCGAGGTGATGTAGTAGTTCTTGAATCACTAAGCATCTACAACATGAATGGATCAGCTAATCTTAGTTTCTTTTAGGACATTCACAACATAACACTTTACTTCATTTCTAATACAATATCCTATAATAGTTTTAACAGAGGATTCATATTTGATAAGTACATACGAGGAGGGTCCTTACAATTATAGATCTCTATTTCAGTCCTCCATTTTGCTTGGCTTTCACACATTTTAGCTCTGATAGCTTTTTCACCCTTCAAGCATCCATACCCTTAAGCCTTCTTTCTTAACATGCCAATGTAGACTCTTAGTTAGGTCACTGAATGAATTAATACCCTTGACTCCTTATCTTCCTTAGGTTCTCGCACATGACAACCTTTTCTTCTGACCAACCATCCCTATAAATAGAGAATCAAGATATTTTTTCATTCATTCTCCATCATCCAAATTAAGTTTAGGATAGATTAGGTGGGATTCAATGAATCTACCCCTCATTTCATTTCATTTCTAGAAGCTTCTCCTTAAATCTTCTTTGAATTGGTCTCAAAATGATTTACCATGAATTATGTGCCACCAGCTCATCAATCTTATTTTCCACCTAGTTCACACAATATAAGAAAACAAAATTGTCAACTTAGATCCATCAAATTCATGACCTTTTTTATAATTCCGACACTAAGCATTTACTTTATTTTGATGCTTTGCACAAACTACGTTGCTCGGTATCCTCTGAAAAATCACTTGGCATGAACTAAAATATACTGGTGGTCTGCATCAACTATTTTTCTTAGGATACACTAAAATAGACTTTACTTGATTCCAACTAATTTTATGCTCAGCTTGTATTAAGTTTTCTCAACACCTACTATCCATTTGATCAAGCTTGGCAGACAAATTTTGTTTAACTTGTTCTTCTGAACTTGCTTAGTGTAATCAACCCTTGTAACCTTAAGTAGATCATCAATGCACTATGATATCATTGTCTTAGCTAATTCTTGTACTCTTTTTCATATCATAACTCAACCTTTCTTCTAGGTGCTATTGTTACATCATTTGATCAAATCCTCTTCATCAATCAAATAAGTAATAGTACTTAAATCATATAAGTAGTTGTCTTACTAAAAAATAGTAATTTTGACATCAATAACAAAATAATGATTGAAACACATTTATCATACTTGTATCAATCTATTTTCAACAATTTCCCTCTTAACATATCCAATTTTGCTTCTTGCTTGTCCAAGACACTAGCATCTTTCCAAGAAAGAATGCTTCACCACTAGTGCTCTTCCTGTCATCAATACTTCATGCCCAATCAGCATCAGTGAAGGCTTCAATTAAAATTTCCCTCCTTTCTTATACCACAATCCATAATCTTTAGTACCCTTTAGATACCTCATGATTCTTTTCATTATCATCATATGATTTTCTTTTGGATTAGCAAAAAATCTTGCTACCATACCAACTACAAGTGCAATATATAGTATTGTATGCACTACATACTTAATTTTTCCAATAATAGATCTATATGTAGTTTTATCCACTTCTTTGGAATCATCATTTTTGGAATTTTTATGTCTAGTAGACATAGGTGTTCCAACTGGCCTAGAATCCTTCAATCCAAACTTCTTTAGTATCTCCTTGATATTCTTTGATTGAGTGGTGTAGATACCATCTTTCTTTATTGAATTTGCAGGCCAAAAAATAATTTGACCTCTCCAAACATTGACATTTTAAATTCCTTACTCATTTCATCAGAAAAATATTTGCACAAGTTATCATGACCAGTAAATGATATATCGTCTACAAAAATTTCTGCTAGCAATATCTTCTTTTCTAGTCCTTCCTTGATGTATAAGCTATTGTTATCATTTTTCCTTTGAAAGCCAATCTTTACCAAATAACTATGTAACCTCTCCTACCAGACTCTACGGCCTTGTTTGAGACCATACAGAGCTTTGTGTAGTCTGCAAACCATATTCTTTTTGTTGGGATCAATGAAACCTTCAGGTTGCTCAATGTAGATTTCTTCTTCTAGGATTACATTCAAGAAGTTGACTTGACATCCATTTGAAATACTTTAAAAATTTATATGTATCATAAGCAAGTAGTGTTCTAACACCTTATAGTCGAGCACTAGGAGAAAATGTTTCTCCATGGTCAATACCTTCCTCTTGAGAATAACCCTTGCATACTAGCCTTTCCTTGTTCCTTGATATTTCTCCATTTTCATTAAATTTATTTTTGAATACCTATTTTGTGCCAAATACATTCTTATCCTTGGTTCTAGGAATAGGAGACCAAGTATTATTCCTTTCAAAAAAAATTATCTCTTCATCCTAGCTTCAATCCAACTTTCATTATCCAATGCATCTTTAACAGATCTAGTTTCAAATTTAGTAAGCAAACATGTACCTTTCATTTTCCTCCTTTTCATTGTTCCTTTTGACTAATCTCCAATGGTTTTCTTAGGTGTGTGATGCCTTCTAACATATCTAGCAAGCACATGTATCTTCTACCTAGATTTAGGAATTAAATGACTTGGTTCACCATGCTCAAAATGATCTTCTAAATCATGCTTGGGTCCTACTATTTGTAACTTTAATCCTTCAAATTGTGACTCAATTTCCACTAGTTGAAACTCAAGTCCTTCTGACAGAGACTCAGTTCATTCTAATTGTGACTCAGGTTGAACTGGAGATTTTGGGGGCTCAAGTGGTGAAGGTTGTTGATTCCCTATTGTATTAGGTAAAATATCAAGTTTGTAGTAGACAATTTTTTTTGTAGTTTTCAGGTTCCTTGTTGCTTTGTTCTTCACTCTTTTCTACAAGCTTGTCAATATTTACATGTGCACTCTACCTTGTGAGTAGATAGATTCAAACACTTATATGCTTTTCTTTTTTTGAAGCATCCCAGAAATATGCCTTCATCACTTTTCACATCAGATTTTCCTTTCCTTGTCTCTTTTAAGATGTAACATTTGATCCAAATAATTTGAAGTAATGGACATTAGTTTTATAGCCATCCCATAATTCATAAAGTGTTTGTTCTAAATCTTTCATCAACTAAACTCGGTTAAAGGTATGAACTTTTGTATTGATTGCTTTCTTCCAGTATTTGATTGCAACATTTTTCTCTATCATCATTATCCTTGCACAATCCATGATGGATCTATTTCTTCTTTCTACTATTCCATTCTACTAAGGTATACTAGGTGTTGATATCTGTCTTTTAATTCCTCTTTCATTCCAAAATTCATTGAATTTATTAGAAATAAATTCACCTCCTCTATCTAACCTTAGACACTTTAGTTTCTTTCTCCACTCTAGCCAGATACCACTTGAATTTTTTAAATGCTTTTGATTTATCCTTCAATTGCATTACTATCATCATCCTAGAATAATCATAGACAAATAAAATAAATTATTTATCTCCATAGTAGCTTTCTATGCCAACAGGTCCACAAAGGTCTATATGAACTAGTTCTAGAACTTCTTTAGAATTATAGTTCTTACTCTTGAAGCCTAGCTTTCCCATCTTCCCAATTTGATAATTCTTGCACATGCACATGTCAAGTTTCTTGAGGCTTGGAATGCCTCTCATTCCTCTATTCTTTCTTATGTTGATCAAGTTATCAAAATTTACATTACACAAACTTTTATGCCATAACTAACTTTCCTCTACTTGAGTTTTGGAAACATGAACTTTCAATTAGATCAAGATAAATTGGATTACCTTTTATTTGATTTTTAATCCCAACCAAATTTCCTTTCCCATCTAGCAACTTGGCCTTACCATTCATGAATTCTACCTTGAATCCAATGTTGTTCAACTATGTCACACTAAGTAGATTATGTTTTAGTCCTTCAACCCAATAAGTATTATCACGTATGAGTTCATTGGTCAATGGAATGCATCCTTTTCCTTTTACATAACATGGTTCATCATTTCCAAATCTAACACTTCCACCATTATAGTGTACTAGGTTCTCAAATTTTTATTTATCACTAGTCATGTGGTGAGACTAACCACTATCTATGATCCATGTGTTATTCTTACTAATATGAGAAATGAGGACCATCTTATCATTTTCATCATCTTTTTCATCTTTAATAGTGATGTAAACCATTGCATCTTCATCACTATTGTTAGAATGTTTAGCCATGTAACAAGATTTCTTACCTTTATCCTTGTTATCCTTGTAGCTTTTGAAATCTTT
The DNA here is from genome assembly GCA_028749045.1 of Cupressus sempervirens. NCBI lineage: Eukaryota > Viridiplantae > Streptophyta > Pinopsida > Cupressales > Cupressaceae > Cupressus > Cupressus sempervirens. Next base: position 353,803,633 of record CM053792.1, on the reverse strand, counting down.
CTTGCCTTTGTACTTGATATACTTCTTTTCTTTGTTGCCTTCTTTGTTTGGTCACCTTTCAACAATGTGACCAACTTATTCACAAGAAAAACATGTTAGAGGTATTTTACCTTTATACTCTCCTTTTCCTTTAGGAAATATTCTTGCAAGTAATGCTTCAATGATTTCAAGATGATCATCAGAGTCTTCTTCATATTCACTGTTAGGCTATTTTCTAGATTTTCCAACTTTATTTTTGAGTGATAGCTTAGCTTGAAATACAAACTCAATGTTACTAGAATTAGGAACATAGTTATCATATTTATCTAACTCAAAAGTTTTCAACCTTCCCACTAATGCATTCAAAGTTATATCATTTTTGAGATCACATCTCATATCTTGAATTTCTAAAACTCTAATTGCATAAATAGGAAGAAGAGTTCTAAATACCATTCTTACCACTGTCACGTCATCTACCTTTCCTCCTAAGGCTCTAATTGCACACACACTAGATTTGATTATTTTATTGTATTTTGTAATGTTTTCATCTTCTCTCATATTCATTTAATCAAATTGACCCCTGAGACTTTCTACCTTAGTTCTCCTTACATTGTCATCTCCTCCATAGATAACTTTCAATTTGATCCACATCTCATAAGTAGTACCACAATCTTACTTCATCAGATTCAGCATAATTGAGAGTAGAGACAATGTCAATCATCATAATGCTATGATTCTTCTTTTCTGTAATTTCTTCTAGAATCATAATTCCAGTGGGTGTCACATACTTGGTGTTTACATACTTCAAGCTTGAGTCTCCAATGGTTTCCAAATGCAACTTCATGAGTTCCTGTCATGCTTGGAAATCATCTTTGTTCAACTTAAGAATTTTCCTTCTGTAAGATATCCTGATCTTTATCTTAGGTTCTTGAAACCTTACATGCAAGCACCAAATGCTCTGATACCCATTGTTGAAAATGTAAGAGGAGTAATTAAAAGGGGAGGGGTGAATTAGTTACCACAAATAAATCCTGGTCCCTTAAGATGTCAATACAAAACAAAATAAAACTCTGTTGATTATACTGCTATAACTTGGTTAGCATTGAATCACTCGGTTAATATAGTAACTCAATTTACACTAAGAATGATTGTCACTTAATAAACACTCAATTAATATTGAATACATGAATTTTTGCTTGATTAACACTGAAAATGTAGATCTTATGATATTAAGTGTGATTAACCTTAATTAACTTAGTTGCAAAAACATAAAGGATATAACATGAACACATGAGACATGAAGATTTAATGTAGAAACCCAATTTGGGAAAACCACCAATTGAAAATAGTTACTATTTTTCACTCTTCTAAAGTGAGACCTATTAGGAGCCAACCTTGATAAAGGTTACAAAACATAAAACTAGATGTGACCCTATTAAAGGATTTAGGTCACCCTATTAGGAGTGGCCTTGTTAGAGGTCTTTAGACACTTCAATCTAGAAATTCCACCTTGTTAGAGAGTTTGTAAAATAGCTATTAAGATAACTTTGTTAGGAGATTCAATTCATTGCTATAATTATTAGAGAGTAAAAATGACTTGATCTAATTGCTGATACAACTAACTTGTTGATTTCAGATCTCTATTCTGGCTTGATTACTTGATCCCCCTTGATCAGAATTTTCTTTGAAGCTTGATTGACTAGGATACTCTTCTTATCCTTCCAATTCACTTCCTTTATTCATCTTCTTCAATTTCACACATTCACACTTTAAATCCTCAACTTGACCTTATATGAATTACCTTGTCAAATCGTCTTGAATATACTTATTATAAGAATTCAATAATCAACCCTTGAGTTGGTTAGAACTACCAAATTAATCCATTAAAATTAATATGTTGATATAGAAAATCATTTGTTAGCTAACCCAACTCAGTCAACACTACTTTAGAAAAGACTTTTCTTCGTTAATCAAGTGAACTTGATTAACACTGCATCCTGAACTAAACTCCCTTTGGTAACCAAGTGAGCTTGGTTAACACTAGTTTGAGGCCAACTTTCCTTTATTAATCGAGTAAGCTCAGTTAACAGTGAACCTCTACTAACTTCTCTTTGGATCCTGAGTGAACTTGGTAAACACTGACTCCATGCCAACTTCTATTTGGTGCCTAAGTGAACTTGGTGGACACTAACTTTGAACTTGGTAAACTATGGAACGCTTGAAAAATACAAGAAACTATCTTCATTGCCAGAGTGAACTTGGAAAATGTTGATTGGTAAGGACTTGACATTTTGTGTAACATCAAAGACAATATACAATTGAACAATTATTTTCAACACTTAACTAGTTATTTGATCATACATTATTCTCTCACATTGTAAGGGAACAACCTCATAGTGGAAGGACTACTAATAATGACCATTCAATTATCTTGACTTATAATTCTTTCTTTTTTAAATATCCACAAGTTGATGATGAATCCCTCGAGATGATGCTCATACTACTGATTGGACTCCTCAGACTAGGTGGATCTTCCTGGCCCATTTTGGCTGCATGGACCCTCCTCAATCTATTTATTATCTACTCCAACATTTGGATAACAATGAGCAACCTTCTCAACAATCTATCCCATGTAATGGCAGTCTCTAAAATAGGGTTTCACTACTTTCTCCTCCTTGTAGTAGGGATCCTAGTGAAAACATCACTTGGATGGTTGTTTGTTGACATAGAAAAAATCATTCGCTAATCTCTCATTCTCCTCCCCACATTGTAGGTGATTTATCTACTCACTCTTAAAATGGATTGCTGTCTTTTTGGTTAGTGTGTTGTTTATGATATTTTCTTAACCCTTTTGTAAATGGAATTTTTAGCTTGTCTTTTTAAAAGTCAATCTATTGATGCACATGGGTCTTGTTTGTGTATGTGAAAATGCTTTTTTTTTGTTTATTTAGATAAACAAAATATGTTTTTATTTTAGATAAATCTATGTAATGCTCCATTATCTAGGCATAAACCATCCATCTATCAAAGTTAGGCCAAGGGTCACATATTATTCCATTGATCGACCTTCCAACCACTAAATGCATTTCCATTGATATTAATTTCAAAGAACCCATTAGAATCATCATTAGGGTGGGTGTTTCTACTATCTTTGGATTCATACCCTATGGCTAAAGAATGAATAGAAATTGAACAACATATATTTGTGGGGGCACAAAGCCTAGGAATCCAACTTATCCCTACTATAGAGAAACTAACCAATCTATCTTATTATCTTTCTCCTCTTGTTATGACCATATACTAAGTTTCTTGTGGCTTAACAAACTTTAACCTAAAGTATATTATATAACTATTTATATAGTCTTGCATTTGTCCTTTAGTTAGCCTAGGTGGAATCCAAGACATATACATGTTATATAGAAGGTAGTAATTAGTGGTTGATAATCACACTATTAATTCTATATTTTTTGACTTATAAAAGTTTAACATTTCAAAGTGGATTATTTTTATCAAACATTTACAAATACTTTCTATGGTGTTTCCAAGTATTTTTCCTTTGCTCACTTTTACTTTGAAAATTGTTTAGTTGCACACGGTAAAACGCATGATCTTGAAATTTGGAAAACAAGGAACACATTATTTTTTAAAATTTGGTGGTCACATTTGAAATACTCTCTTAATTTAACAATTATTTTTATTTTTTGATAATTGGTCAAAGACATAAAAGACTATTATAATGTAATGCTAATTTGGTGGAGTTTTTGTGAAATTGTGATTTTCACCAAAAGCTCTCCCAAGCTTAACAAATGATTTTTTTGGATATTTTTTAGAGAAGGTTCTTCTAGGTAGATGTTATTGTAAAATATTCACTACATATTAGTTTTTTTTTTTTTTAATATTAATCAACAACATAACATGGATGCACAACCTTGCAAAACCACAACACATAGGTGTCAAAAGAGATCAACAACACATTAAGATTTAATATTCTAGATGTTACAAGTATAGGTCATTAATGATGCACTAAAAAAATATTTAGTTGCCCACGTCAAGAGTGGATAGACAAAGCACCCACAAAATAGGGACAAGAGGAAAGGGTTACATAACACTTTTTTTCAATGATAGATCAAACAACTATTTTGGTAATACTATCACTAAGATCCGCATTAGAAATGGAAGAAAGTGGTAAAGTCCTATTAAGGAGACTATCAACACAAGCAATAAAGTATTGAGAAGGTTGCACATTGTTAGTCATAGGTTGAAGAAGAGAAGGAACAACAAATAGAGAAGGGTCCATGTAGTTGAATATACCAACAACATGATGGGGCACAAGTGTTGTAGAGGATGTGACACAAAAATCATCAAAATATGCAATAGGAGCATCAACCCAAGGGGATTCATCATCATTTTATGATTTTTTGTTAGAGGGCAGATCAAAAACCTAGATAGTGCATTTTTAAATGACTACTTTACTAATTTACTTCAATTCAATATTACCAACACATTATTTAAAAAGATGTGTAGCCCTAGTACATACATAAAATATGGTGAAAAAGAAAGGTAAGGTTATTTATAGTCTGACAATATCAACAATATATTTTTTGGGGTCTAAATATGGTGACTATAAAATGAGACTACCCCGTACTCCTTGTAAAAGGCACCTAAGTTTTATGAGTCATTTGAAACATTGATAGTAGTGCTTGCATAGAACAAAAAAATTACTAAAGTGAGAAAACCAAAAGCCTTCAATGTTTAGATAGGACAATATACTACATGGAATTTCTTAAAAAATAGATATCCTTAACGGTGAAAGATGAAAATATAGATAATTAAATATTGGACAACTTCACAAAAGTAGGGTGAATGTGATTAATGAGTCTACAAACTCTTATATTGATTTTCTACATCCCTAGAGTTACCATAATTAATGTAATTTCATAAAGAAACAAGGGACACACATTTCAAAGTTCCTACCTATTTTGATGCATTTTGGGGTAAGTATGGTGAAATGAGAATGTGATTAAGCACCACCAATTTTATAGTTTAGTAAAACAAGTAATCAACATGAAAAATAATTGTTTAATTTGATAAAATAAAAATGATGACTTTTATAAATTTAGAAAAAAAAAACATAAAATTTTCAAGTAATAAATTCTATATAGCATATTATAGAGAATGGTTAGTCAAAAATGGTATTTCTATGTTAATATCCAATATAATAATACTAATATATGTGTCATATTAAAACTAAAATATAAAAACTTTAAATAAAGGTTCATTTGTAATAATAAAAAGAACTAAAAATTGTTTTCTACACACATGAAAATTCATGCCCATTCATTTGCACAATATTTTGGTGGTATTTCAATGTTCTAAAATACATATTCAATATTTTCTATAAACAAGGTTTTTTTGAAGTGTTTTGGCAACTCTATATATTGGGAAGCTTAGAGAGTTTAAATAACTATAATTTTTTTCTCTTCATCTTATAAAGTTGGAAAATAAAAAAGTTGTTGTGTACTAACTTAGTTGATTTAATGCATTAATAGTTAAGGTCAGGTAAAATTAGTGGGTTGATGCATTATCAATTTATTAATAGTTATGTCTTTTCTGTCACACTATATGTCTTTCTTATCACATAGCTATTTGTCAGAAGATTTTCCTATATGAGGAATGTCTTTACAGCTTGGGCACATGATTACGTGTGTACTAGTTTCTATTAACATATATAGCTATACATTTTTTGAAAGGTCATACACTAGGCATCCTTTATTTGGTTGAATTTTCAGCCAGCCAAGTGCGTCCATGAGTCACAATTTACTGTTCAGCCCCAAATTTGCACAAATAAATGTAGAATAAAAAATAAGTTCAAGTATAACCTTCAATTTTAAGATCTTTATGAAAAGTCAAAAAGAATTATTTTGAGGTGTTCAAATATCATACATTTTTTAAGAACTTTAATTGACATTTTTAAAGATCTATGTAGAGATTTACACTTATGGAGAACTATAAAATCACATTTCTAAGTATTTAGATTTATGAAAAAAATTAATTGGCTGAAGATTTACATGGACGGAGTGATCAATCTTTTTCTGAAAATTTTGGTATGGGCTGGCAAAGATTGTATTCCTTTTATATGCTTTGCTAGGAAAGTTTGGATTTTTTTCCATATGGTTGTGTAGCCATTGACAAGTTGCACTACCTATGCATACAAAATTGACCAATGTATATCTTCCTGCCCAACAGTGAAATCTTCTCAATTCGGTGTCTTTAATTAAATGCTCTCACTATCATGCAAACTCAGTGTCTTTAATTAATTTTTCTCACTATCATGCAAACTGGCAAGGTACCACTACAGTAAAGGATAAGCTATATATTTAACTACAAATCATGCTAAGAGGCACTTATAAGAGCTTTTATACATTGCCTCTTACCATTAGGTGCTTCAATCAGCAAAAGAAATAGAGTAAGCATATTTGAAGTGTATGCCACTGAGCTTAGAGAGATTTTGTGATTATTTATTTATGTTTGAATTTGTATTGGTTTTGGTTTTGATAGGGTATACTCAAAATGTATCAAAGAGGGACAAACTCTAAGATCATTGAGGAGTCAAACAATCACAATCGGTAAGTTCCATAACATAGGATATGAATGATATCACCCTCTAAAGTGTGCAATAAGATCTGATGTAGTTTGTAGAGAGATATATTTTTGTTATCTCTGATATGACTATTGCTAATTTATTTATTTTCTTTCTAATATTGTATATCGGTATGCTTCCCTTATTTCAAATAATTCCCAAATAGATACTTTTATGTGTGGCTTTGATTACTAAGTAGGATATTAAGGCTCTGTAATATCTTCCCTAAATATATTGAAGGTTTTGATTGTTTAATATAGAAAATCTTGGATGTATGTATGAACAAAATAGATAAGCAACTTTCATTTCATTGCCATCTCCCTTCTTGAATAAAAAATAGAAACATTTAGGAATAAAATATTATGAAAAAGAGGCATGAAATATGAGATAATAAAGGACTACATGATAGATAAAAGTGAAACCCAATATTCAACAAGCCACGTCGGTGATCTAACAAAGAGCCAAGACATTAGATTATGCATGCTCAACTATGCAGACACTAACAAGTGAAAAGATCATCCATTAACAAATGATTCCTATGATAAATTTCATAAAGGGCTTGGGGAATAATAACCTGAGAAAAGTGGTGGTAATAATAAGAGTAAAAAATATGCAAGGAAGCTAGTCGATTTATATATATCAGATGCAAACTAGAATTCCATCGTAGTCATACAAATAAAGGAAGAGCAACACATAGCAGTAACGACATAAGGAAAATAAGGCCCATAATCCAAAAACCATAGCTATTATCATTGGTTCCAAGAAGAGAGATGGAAATGAAATGGAAGTTGCTTATCTATTTTCTTCATACATACATCCCAAATTTTTTGTATTAAACAATCAAAACCTTCAGTATATTTAGGGCACATATTACAAAGCTTTAGTATCCTAGTTAGTAATCAAAGCCACACAAAATGTACCTATTTGGGAATCACTAGAAACAAGGGAAGCATATCGATATATGATATAAGAAAGAAAAAAAATAAAGTCAAAATAGTCATATCAGAGACAACAAAAATATATCTCTCTAAAAACAACATTAGAACTTATTGCATAATTTAGAGGGTGATATCATTCATATCCTATGTTATGGAACTTACCGATTGTGATTATCTGACTCCTCAATGATCTTAAAGTTCTCCCCTCTCTAATACATTTTGAGTATACCTATTAAAACCAAAACCAATACAAATTCAAACATTAAAAAAAAAATTAAAAATCTCTCTAAGCTTAGTGGGATACACTTCAAATATGCTTACTCTGTTTCTTTTGCTGATTGAAGCACCTAATGGTAAGAGGTAAGGTATCAAAGCTCTTGTAAGTGCCTCTCACCTTGATTTGTGGTTAAATATATAGCTCAACCTTTACTGTAGTGGTACCTTGCTAGGTTGCATGATATTGAGAGCAATTAATTAAAGACACCAAGTTTGCATGATAGTGAGAGAACTTAATTAAAGACGTCGAATTGGGAAGATTTTGTTGTTGCACAAGAAGATATACATCAGTCATTTTTCTATGCATAGGTAGTGCAACTTGCCAACGGTTACACAACCATATGATAGAAATTCCAAACTTTCTTGGTAAAGCATTTAAAAGGAATATGATCTTTGTCAGCCCATACCAGAATTTTCATAAAAAGATTGATCACTCTGTCAATGTAAATCTTCAAAAATGCTAATTTAAAGTTTTTCATAAATGTAAATACTTAGAAATGTGATTTTATAGTTCTCCATAAGTATAAATCTCTATGTGGATCTTTAAAAATGTTAATTAAAGTTCTTCAAAAATATAAGAGATTTGAACGCCTCAAAATAATTATTTTTGACTTTTCATAAAGATCTTAAAATTGAAGGTTATACTTGAACTTATTTTTTATTCTATGTTTATTTGTGTAGATTTGGGGCTAAACAATAAACTGTGACTCGTGGATGCACTTGGCTAGTTGAAAATCCAACCAAATAAAGGATGCCTAGTGTATGGCCTTTCAAACAATGTATAGATATATATGTTAATAGAAACTAGTACACACGCAATGGTGTGCCCAAGCTGTAAAGACATTCCTCATATAGGAAATTCTTCTGGCAAATAGTTGTATGATAGGAAAGACATATAGTGGGATAGGAAAGACATAACTATTAATAAATTGGTAATGCATCAACTCACTAATTTTACCTGGCCTTAACTATTAATGCATCAAATCAATTAAGTCACTACACAATAATTTTTTTATTTTTGAACTTTATAAGATGAAGAGAAAAAGATTACAGTTATTTAAACTCTCTAAGCTTCCCAATATATAGAGTTGCCAAAACATTTCAAAAAAACCTTGTCATAGAAAATATTCAATATGCATTTTAGAGCATTGAAATACCATAATATTGTGCAAATGAATTGGCATGAATTTTCATGTGTGTAGAAAATAGTTTTTAGTTCTTTTTATTATTACAAATGAACCTTTATCTAATGTTGTTATATTTTAGTTTGAATATGACTCATATATTAGTATTATTATATTGGATATTAATATAGAAATACCTACTAACCATTCTCTATAATATGCTATATAGAATTTATTACTTGAAATTTTTATTTTTTAATAAAATTTGTCATGTTTATTTTATAAATTTGAACAGTTATTTTTCATGTTGATTGATCCTTTTATTAAACTATAAAATTGGTGGTGCTCAATCACATTCTCATTTCACCATACTTACCCCAAAATGCATCACAAATAGGTAGGAAATTTGAAATGTGTGTCCCTTGTTGTTTTCTAGAATTACAATAATTATGGTAACAAGAGGGACATAGAAAATCAATATAAGAGTTTGTAGACTCATTAATCACATTCACCCTACTTTTTTGAAGTTGTCCAAGATTTAATTGTCTAGATTTTCATCTTTCACCATTAAGGGTATCTATTTTTTTATAAATTCCATGTAGTATATTGTCCTATCTAAACAGTGAAGGCCTTTGGTTTTCTCATTTTAGTATTTTTTTTTGTTCGATGCAAGCGCTATTATCAATATCTTAAATGACTCATAAAACTTAGATGTCTTTCACAAGGATTACAAGGTAGTCTCATTTTATAGTCACCATATTTAGACCCCAAAAAATATATTGTTGATATTGTAGGACTATAAAATAACATTTCCTTTCTTTTTCACCATATTTTATGTATGTACTAGGGCTACACATCTTTTTAAATAATGTGTTGGTAATATTGAATTGAAGTAAATTAGTATATTAGTCATTTAAAAATACACTATCCAGGCTTTTGATCCACCCTCTTTAAAAAAATCACAAAATGATGATGACTCCCCTTGGGTTGATGATCCTATTGCATATTTTGATGATGTTTGTGTCACATCCTCTACAACGCTTGTGACCCATCATGTTGTTGGTCTATTCAACCACATGGACCCTTCTCTATTTGTCATTCCTTCTCTTCTTCAACCTATGATTAATAATGTGCAACCTTCTTAATACTTTTTTTTCTTGTGTTGATAGTCTCCTTAATAGGACTTCACCACTTTCTTCCATTTCTAATGGGGATGATAGTGATAATATTATTGAAATAGTTGTTTTATGTCATTGAAAAAAATTGTTATGTAACCCCTTACTCTTGTCCCTATTTTGTGGGTGTTATTGGCAACTGTAAAAGCCCTATCAATAGAATGTACAAGTCAATTTCAATGTTTTTACAAATTTGGGGGGTGGATTTATATTGAAATGTTAATATTGTCAACTTTTGATTATAATTACACAATCTTCATTAGTAGTTCTACTTAGTTGTCTCAGAGGTACATCAATATGTTTGATTTAATAACAATAATTAACAACAACAACATGTTTATCTTTATAAATTTTATAGTAAAAATGTTTTCATATTACAAAATAAAAGTAATATTGTATTACTTCTTTTATTTTATTTGAAATAATAGTCGAATAAGAGGGAAGAAATAATTAGAATGAATAGGTATATCAAAAATAATATTGTTGTTTAGCTAAGTGTCCTACATAAAATCTATATTTCATCTAAAACAAAGAAGAGAAAGAATCTAAAATAAAAATGTAAATATGTCATAGGTTTTGACGGGGGGAGAGAAAGGGATACTTATGGAGATATAAGAGAATGAGTATATGGTGTAGAGAGAAGTGGAATATGTAGGAAGGAGATAGACAAAAACTAAGGATCAAAATAGATTGAGATGTTGATGAGGGAGTAGAGATAAGGGGAGAGACATAAGGTAGGGACATATGATAATTACTAGTGAGAGAAAGAATGATAGAGATGAGATAGAGAAAAATAATAAACAATGGTTTGAAAAAAAAAAGATCTTGATGGTGGAGGAGGGGGGGGAGTGGGATGGGGGAAATGTGAGAAAGACAAGTTAAAGAGGATGAGAGACATGAGGTTTACATAGAGGATAAACATGAGATCATATGGTGAATGAAGTGTAGGAGATAGAAAAAGAGAATAATTGGAGAGAGCTAAAAAGAGAGGGATAGAAAAGAGGTGGTAACTATAGCCTAAAGTGATGGACAAGGGGAAATAAGTAAAGAGATTAGAAATATAGTAATTACCGCACGAGAGAGAGGGAATACATGAAATTATTTGGAAGAGGAGAAAATGAATTTTTATTTACGGGAGAGAGATATGAGAAAGTAATAGATGAGGATATGAGTTAAAGAGAACAAAAAGAGGAATAGAAAGAATTAGTAATTTTAGGGTAATTAAGGTGAGTGGGATACACACACATGTAGAGAGAGATAGGGACATGGTAATTATGAGGGATGTCTGTGTGAAAAAGAAAGTGAGGTGATTGACAAGAGGTAGAGACATATGGTAATTAAGAGGAAGATATTTTGAAAGGGGGGAAAAATGGATAAGTGGAGATATAAGAGGGTGGAGAGATGATGCAAAGAGGGATACAAAGAAAGATGAGATAGAAAAAAATTAAGGATGAAAATAGATAGAGATGTTGATTGGGGAAGAGATAAGGTAGGGACAAATGGTAATTGACAGTAAGAGGGGGGATGATAGAGATCATATATATATATATATATATATATATATATATATATATATATATATATATATATATATATATATATATATATATATATATATATATATATATATATATATATATATATATATATATATATATATATATATATATATATATATATATATATACATATATATATATATATATAGAGAGAGAGAGAGAGAAAGAAATAATAACTAAGGGTTAAAAAAAATTGATGTGTGTGTGTGTGTGTGTGTGTGTGTGTGTGTGTGTGTGTGTGTGTGTGTGTGTGTGTGTGTGTGTGTGTGTGTGTGTGTGTGTGTGTGTGTGTGAGAGAGAGAGAGAGAGAAAGAGAGATTATTGATGATTATAAGGAGAAATGGGAAAAAGAGAAGTGGAAGAGGGTGAGTCTTGAATTTAACATAAAGAATAAAAATGATATGATATGGTGAGTGGAGTGTAGGAGAGAGAGAAAGAGAGTCATTAAGGAGAGCTAAAAATAGTAGATAGAAAGAGATATGGTAATTATAGAGAAGGGATGGCTGAAGGGAAACAAGTATAGAGATGAGGTTGAGATAGAAAGAGAGTAAGAAGAGTATGAGATAGAGAGTGGGGTGAGGATAGATGGTGATATTTGGAAGGGGAGCAACTAAATATTTATTTATGGGAGAGGGAGTTGTGAAAGTGAGAGACCGCGAGAAGATGGAAAGTGTTAAACATGCAAGTTGGGTATAAATGATTTTAAGGTTAAGATATGTTTAAAATGGGACAAAGAAAGATGAGGTAGATAGACAAAGGGGAGAAGAAAAGATTATAGGTAAATAAAACAATTAGGGTATGCAATAGCAAGAGAGAGAATATTTATGAGAGGATCATGTGTGTCTATCTAAGAGTGGATGACTAAAATACCACCTAGTAAGGCTTGATTAGAAGCCTAAATTTTTAAATAGTAAAATTTTTCTTTCTCTATTAAATTATTTGACCATCTATCATGACATTGTTCCACATTAAATGTTACTATTAAATAAAATTGGCTTAAAATCATATCCCTAAAGTAAACTTAGGTCTATCCTTATTCATAATTGATTATTATGATCAACAAAAACCTTAACCTAACTATAAATTAAAATATACCATAAAACTATCATATTATCATATGAAACCATAACTCAATGAATATATATTATTGTAATATGAATACTAAATTGAATTGAATTCTAACCTTTAGCCAAATTCATCATACAGCTAAATTGTTCATTATAGATTTTGAATCATTATTAACTAAATAAAACTAAAAGAATGACATTAACAACAAAAATATTTGTAACCCTAATACTAAACTAGATCGATTACTATTGAGAACTTACATAGAACTGAATCATTATCACAAACAAGATCAAAACCTATTAATGGGGAAAAACCAATGAGATCTTATTGATGATAATTATATAACCTTATGACTAATTAATTAACTAAAATAAAACTAATTTCTATTTGAAGCTAAATTCTAATGATAAATCATATTTACCCTTGCATTTAATTAACTCATGATAACCTTAAACCAAATAAAATACTAAACAAGAATGAACCATAACCCTAACATTAAAAAAATGGAACTCGGGTCTTAAAACTAAATTAATTTGACCCCTAACTATAAAAGCTTAAATAGAGGATGAATAAGGGGAAAATATAGTTTGAAAAAGGAGGCAAGAGGGTTGAAAAGAGTAATTGGGGAGAGATAGAAAGAGAGGTACATATAGAGATTGTAATGATAGGAAAGTGATAGTTAGAGGGACATAAGGAAAGAGATCATGTAGAGAGAGAAAATGAATGATTAGGAGAGAGTGAAAGAGATTTATTTGTGGGAGATAGATAGATGGTAATTATGTAAAATTTATGTGCAGGGGAGGGGATGAAAGGGAGAAGGGGCAGAAGGGGCAGAAGGGGGAGAAGGTATAGGGAGAGAGATAAGAAAGAGATTTAGGATGAGAATAGTTAGAGATTAGAATTTACAAAGATAGTGGTATTTGTGTGTGTGTCTATGAGAAAAACATAGGTGATTGACATGATGTACATAAATATGGTCATTCTGAGGAAGTGGTTTTGAGAGGGCGGAGAGAAAGGGTTAAGTGGAGACATAAGATAATGGAGAGATGGTGTAAAGAGAAAAGGAATGTGTAGCAAGATGAGATAGAAAAAGGTAAGGATCAAAGTAGATAGAGAGGTTGATGGGGGAAGAGAGAGAGGGGGGTGACATAACGTAGTGACATATCATAATTAATAGTGAGAGTGGAAATGATAAAGATGAGATAGATATAGAAAATTAATAAAAAATGATTTTATTTTTTTAAAGATCTTAATGGAGAGAGGGAGAGAGAGAGAGAGAGAGAGATGATATTGATAATTATATGGGGGAAATGTGAGAAAGAGAAGTAGAAGAGGTTGAGAGATATGAGGTTTACATAGAAGATAAACATGAGATCATATGGTGAATAGAGTGTAGGACAATGCAAAAGAGGAAAATTATGGAGAGCTAAAAAGAGAGGGATAGAAAAAGAGATGGTGACTATAATCCAAAGTGATAGTTAGAGGGAAATAAGTAAAAAGATTAGGAAGAGAGAGAGAGAGAGAGAGAGAGAGAGAGAGGGGGGGGGGGGGGGGGGGGGGGACTAATTGTTAGTCTTAAAATGGTTTTTGACACTTGAGTGCCAACACACATAATCATTTTCTACATTGGAGCTGAGTACACTACATATGCCGAGCCACAACATGAGCCAAGTCAGGAAATCCAACAGGTGTCGAGTGAAGATTAAGTGCCGAATGACTTTAGGTGCCGAGCATGATACAAGTGTCGAGTGACATTTGAGTGTCGAGTCATAGATGATGATGAGCACTACAGAAATGCAACAAGTGCTGAGTAAGCCAGTTTAATATAAGTGTCGAGAATTAGAGATTAGTAAGTGTCGAGCAACACAGAATGCACTTATGAGTTTGTAACATTAAAAATTTAGATGTAAACCATTTTTATGGCCGACATATGATGAATCTCGAAGGATTAAAAGATAAGATCAAATCTTTTGTTTTTCCCATGCAATCAACATGCAGCCAATAAGAAAAATGGAGAAGGCATGTAACCAATAAGAGAAGTGCAAGGAATGAGTGGGAAACAGAGATTCAATATAGATCGTAGATCCATACCTAACCCTAAGTCTTCGAATGTCTTTATAAGGAAGACGAAATTACATTGAACCCAATGATGGATGGATTAGGGTGTTTGAGGGAAAACTATTCTCAGAGTGAAGAGTATCAGATCACAAAGGATCAAGATCAGGGAAAGTAGATCAAGTGCTTGTATTCAGAAATTGAAGGATTGTAATCTATCAAGTTTATTATACCTAATATTCTCTAGCAATTGTATTAGGAAGAAAACCCTATAGTGATAGGTTAGCTTAACAGCTATTTTGTAGAATCCTTTAAATAGGTGATTAAATCCTTTAAAAGGGTAACACTTCATGTAAAGTGTTTGAAATCCTTTAACCAGGTCATTATTGATACAGTGTAAAGCCATTAACAGTGCAGACCATCAGAAGTGGTTAAACTTTATTATTGCAATGATTTTGTGGGTATCATCCCCACCCCAGTTTTACCTTCTTATTTCTGGAGGGTTTCTGGGTTACCAAAATCTCAAGTGTTATGTGGTGATGATTATGTGTTTTTCATAATTGTTTGATATGTTTATATGCATGCAATCTACTTTCTATTAAAAAAGTTTTAATGTTAAAAGTACAGTACTTCTGATTCACCCCCCCTCTCAGAAGCATTATTCCTATTTGAATATTCCAACAATTGGTATCAGAGCGACAAGGTTCTCACAAGAAGAAGTCTAACAACTTGGAGAAAAAGATCTAAAGATGGAAGTCTTCAAACTTGGGAAGATTATTGACAATCAAGTGATTGATGTGCAACTGGCTCTACACAAAGTAGAGGAAGCAAGAGAGGAATTGAGAAAATCCTTGAAGAGAAGGAAGGATATAGCCATAGCTTAAAATGATATAAACCACAAGGAGATTGATACCACAAAACTATGTACCAATGGAGATACTAAAGAGTTTGATGCAGCAATAGCAGAACTGATGGAGAAAAACAAAGTTCAAGAAGATGAAATAAGATCTCTCAAAATGGAACATGAATCTTAGGCAATAATGTTATGTGAAATCACTGAACAAAAGAAAAGAGTAGTTGAGGACAAAGTCATGATGGAAAATGACAAAAGAAATCTTGCAAACAGACTTGAAGAAAAATGTACTGAATTATCAAGGATCTCAAACATGCAGATGGATACACTTGCCCAAATAATGAATCTTCATCATGAACTCAACATAAAAGATATTGAGATCTCCACTTTGAAGATGCAAAATGAAAAACTATAGAATGAATTGAATAGAGAAAAAGAGGTAGCAGAGAATCTCAACAAATCAAGTGAAGCCATCAAGCACTTTGAACAATTGATGAAATTTCCAAGATCAGCCCATGATACATCAGGACTTGGATATAATAGCACTAAAATTGGAGTATCATCAAAGAGCGTTGAAAAAAGAAGTGACAAAGGTAAGGATTCAAAACCTACTTGTCATTACCGTAATAAAAGGGGGCATACTGCTAATGTTTGCAGGAGTAGAAGAATCAATCAGACAAACACACCCAAAAACAAAAGTTACTATCACGAGTGCAACATGAAAGGACATATGACACAAGATTGTAGATCCAGAGTTACAAGGACACAAAAATTTGATGGACATTGTTATAATTGTAAGAATTATGGACACAGAGCATTTGAATGCAGATCAAAGCCTATGTGGAAATCATTTTCATCAAACTAAAACAAAAGGAAATGGAAGTCAGTACCATTGGGATTACAACACCAGGCATAGCTGTCATTATTGTCAGGAATATGGACATATACCCCAGAATTGCATAAGAACACATTTTAGAGGGAATTATAGCAAGTGGCTAAGCCAAACCACATGTTTCAGTTGCCTAAAAACTAGTCACATCAGCAAAAATTGTCCTACAAGGTCAAAAGCACCAAAAATTGAATCAAACAAGGGCAAAGAAAATATTGATGAGGAATACATTAGAACAAACATGAACAAGACATGGCAGAAAAAGAATCAATCAAGTACATCCAATGAAAGGGTCACTTCACCCACAAGGTCAAGTGATCATTTCTCATCCAATTAATCTCAAAGATGAGTCTATGGGGTTGATACATACAAATAAGTATCATACACCAGCCCTAAATCATGAAGAAGCAATGCAAAGTACAAATCTGCATGAAACAAGATGTCAAGACAATCTTTAGATGCTAAGTAAAATCCTACTAGAAGCTGAGTTCCTAACAGTGACCGAGTTGATGATTGATGCCGAGTTAAGAAACTCCTATGGAAGCTGAGTAAAATAAGAATGTAGTGCAAGCTGAGTAGTGTTAAAAATCCTTCATAAGTCAAGTTTGAAGTTGAGCATTTAATGCGATAGAAATAGGGTATATTATCATGATTTCAATCATTTTTCCTCATCACGATCAAGAAGTAGAGGAGATAAAGAGCACAGAGTGACTTTGCAATAGAGAATCCAATATTCCAAGCAAATTGCAACCTCCTAAAATGATTTTTCATTGATCTTAAGGTATTTTCATTTGTGTCAAGCTACACAGTTTCATATTTCTGTAAAAGAAACCCTAGTTTACATAAATGGCTTCGAGTTCCAAGAAAACCCTAGAAAAAGAGTCATTTGAAGTATAGCTAGTGTCTAATGAAGTTAGGAAGCCTAATTTTTTCCCTATTCCTAAAGTGGCATACAAAAATGACCCAGTCAGAGCCCTTTCTTGCATACCCCCAAACATTGTCATGGTTTAGGATGTAAGAAGATGTTACAATTGCAAGATAGGAGCCCTACGAGACATGGAAATTAGAGAAGCCTTTGCAAAGCTGTGTGTCAATGGAGTATTAAAAGATGAATACAAAATTGTTGAAAGGAAGGGTTTGACAAAAGTTTTGATTTTTCCCACCGTATTCAATACAGAGTGGATCAGACTTGTATTGAGCAGAATTCATGATGGTAGTCTGTGGTTAGAAGATGTCCTTGTCAAACTAACAAAAAGAATAATTCATAGGGTAACTGGATATCCTACCCTAGATCAGCACAAGACCTTGAGAAGTGAATCCAAGGAGGTCATTGAAAATAATATAGGTGCTTAGTGGAACAAGAGAGGAATGACTATTCATACCATTTAGGATCCTCTAGTTGAGTTTTCTGTTAGAGTTATTGCCCACAAATTCTACCAATCCAGTAGACTCAATAGTGTTCTGTGCATAGCAGTAGATGTAGGTTATAAACTGGTGAAAAAGAATCATACTTATGTTCTTGCTGAACTACAACTACAGTAGATAAATGAAAATATAACTGCAATAAGAAGGACAAAGGGTGCTCAATGTAAATTTGGAGCAATTTTGGTTTGTATATTCTTTTATGTTCAGAATGAATTTCCTTCTTTCAGAAAAGTGACATGGAGGAGTGATAAGACTATCATATCCCAAATAAATGAGTATATAGAACAAATGGGAGAAAATTTTGATACTCTAATGACAAGCTATTTTGAGGATATCAAGAAATCCATGAAGCAAACGGTGAGAATACTAGTTTCTTTAGTAGAAAAACATATTAATGATATATGTTTCTTAGGTGATATTGACTTCACCTACATTCAAGCTGCAATTCCAAGGGTGAGATGACTAAGGCCATTTGGTTATGAAATCAATGTTGATGAAGCATTTGTAGCAATAGCTACATTGTTGGAAGAAGAAACAGATAAGAGTGCCCCAGATTTTGACACTTATGATGTGGTAAGATCAAAAATAAATATGGAATTAAAAATTGCCTCCACATTGAAAAAGAAAGATAAATTGATGAAGAAAATTAAGAAGCAATTTGGTGAAGGGGTAGAGGCTAAAGCTGAAGATGATGATGATGACAATGATGATGAAGAGGATGAACAAGAGCAAGGCCCAACGGAATTAACTCAAGGCCTAGGTGAAGACAAGGAGGAAGGTGTTGAGGAAGAAGAAATCAAGGAAGCACCAACCCAGGCCGAGCCAAAGAAAAGAAAGACAAAAGATCAGCTTCCAGCTCAACCCAAACCAAAGAAAGCTATTATGCCATCACCCCAAAAGTCAACAACTAGAACTGCAACAAGGGCCTCAACTCAAAAAGCCAAAGAGAAAGAAACAAAGAAGAAACCAATCAAGAAGACACAGGATGAGCCTAGGAAAAGAAGAAGATATGTAACTCAACCTGATACTGATGAAGAAGATCAATCTAAAAAGGTAATTCATTCTTTAGTTGATATAATATGTAAAAAGATTGGAAATGGAGATTTAAGCAATATAAATAAAGTTGGTTTTAATAAGTTCACTAAAGAAGAACAGAATAGAATAGAGGAATCAATTTATGGAATGATGGCACAGTTCAAGTACACCCCTCTTGAACTAGATGGACAATTTCCAAATGAACTGTCAAAAATTGTAGAAGACAGATGGAATTTCTATTTAAGAATGGAAAAGGAGATGAGAGAATCAACCCTAGCAAGCATACTACCTAATTTGACTAAGGATCAAGTAGAAAAAGTAGTTAAAAGGCACAATGCTAGGTTTACACCTAAATATAGGGCATTCCTCATTCTCCAAAACAAAATGGAAGATATTGTACAAAGAACAACCAAATCATGGAAGAACTTGTACAAAAAGATTGAAGATTTTCTTGAAGAAGAATACAAGGAAGAAGCTTCTACTCCACCAGAAGAAAGAAGAAAAAGGAGAGAAGAGAAGATGGAAGTAGAGCAAGGTAGAGAAGAGAAGGAAGAAGAAAAGAAATAAGAAGAAGAAAAGAGAGAAACGAAGGAGGAGACACAAAAGTAAGATATAACGGCAACAATTGAGCAAGAGCAAAAACAAGATCAGAGTGTGCAAGACACACAAATGTTGCCTTCTAGCCCTCCTCATGTACCCATCACACCTGCAAAAACAATAACTGTACAGGATGTTCCTGACACTTCTGCTTAGAACGGCAATCCATTAACTACAGAGGATCTCAAAATAATCCTTGACCAATCCACACAAAAAGAAAGATTATGTACAGATCCAGTATTGGTCAATGTGGATGAACTACAAAAACTAGTAGAAAACACTATTAGAGATAAGGTGAATCCACAAGAACCACCTTCCAACATCTCTACAGCTACTAGTGGTCAACTTCAAATGCCAACAGTTATTTCAATAGGCATAGTTGACACCACAATATAGAAGCCAAGTGCAGCAAGAGAAAAAGCAACAGAACAAATAGGACAGACTATTACATCTGATCCTACAACTCAAACACAAGGTGGACTTCCTAAAATTACAATAATTGATCAAGGTAGACAGCAGGAGGAGAAAATAGAGGAAACCCCTAAAGAGAAAGAGGCAATACAAACATTGATAAATTTGCCTACCTCAGGAACTCCTTCACAATAGCCATTGCAAATATCAACACCAGGATCAATTTCTACCAAAGTTGCAAGGGTAATTCACTATGGAGACCCTGAACTAGATGAGGAGATAGTCACACCAAGCTATAACTCAAAAACAATAAACATTGATCAAATCAATGAGGTACAGGAAGCATTACATAGAAGGAAGAGGCAAGAAATACTTAGGAAGGAGTATAAACAAAAGCAAACAATGCATGAGATTAAAGAAATCTTTATGGATGCCTTCAGTATTTAGTCACCAGATGATTCAAAGCATATTATGGAGCAATTATCAGATATTGTTGAATAGGTGACAAATTCAGACCTAGAAACAAATGCAAAACTCATGGAATGGTCTGAAAGAAAATTTCAAGGAAAAGTTAATAAGAAAATATCCAGTGAAATAGCACTTTCTCAGATAGAATTGGCAAAGGTCATAGGAAAAGTTAAAAAGGTACTTGAGAATATATTCTCATTATACAAAAATTTGTGAGTTTTCATATTTCACACAAGAGACCAGCCAAAAGATAAAGAGCCTGGAAAGAAATTTGAATATTTCTAGCATGCAGCTACCTAGAGATCCAGCTCAAAGTGAGAAGCATTTTTCTCAAACACTTCACACTCAGAAAGAAATAGTTGTATTAACAATAGAAGAGGCCACCATCAAGGCCAAACTATTACAGCTCCAATCTTCTATAACCCCACATTTGGAAATCCTCAATAAAGAAAAAGTATATGTTGAAACTGTTCTCAAGAAAGATCCTAATCTTTCTACTTCAGAAGGACTTATTCATCTTGCTGCAGAGACTGTCCTCTAGCATAAATCATTGGAAATTGCTTTGCATAATTGGAATGCAGCTCTTAGGATGATTATGGAGGTAAATAGCACATTTTTGGCGAAATATGGTCTTAACCCTTAAAACCCTCTGACATTAGTGTCAAAAAAGGGGGAGATAATAAAAAAAAAGGGGAAGATAATAAAAATAGGGTGAGACAAGATAATGTGGGAAATAAGACAACAAAGGTGAAGCATGATATACAGCATCAAATTTTTGTTACCAAGACAACACTGACAATGGTACAATCAACTTAGGGGGAGTTATAATACTTTTGAGGTATATATATTGTACATTACAAATTTTGACTGTATATACCAAGAAGATTAGTGCATGTACTCATAAGGGTAGTTAAGTGTTTTTGTCACTCATGTCAAAGGGGGAGATTGTTAGTCTTAGAATGGTTTTTGACACTTGAGTGCCAACACACTTAATCATTTTCTACATTAGAGCTGAGTACACTACATATGTCGAGCCACAACATGAGCTGAGTCAAGAAATCCAATAGGTGTCGAGTGATCTTCAAGTGTCGAGTAGCCTTCAGGTGTCGAGTGAAGATTAAGTGCCAAATGACTTTAGGTGCCGAGCATGATACAAGTGCCGAGTAACATTTGAGTGTTGAGTCATAGATGATGTCAAGCAATACAAAAATGTAACAAGTGTCGAGTAAGCCAGTTTAATATAAGTGTTGAGCATCAGAGATCAGCAAGTGCCGAGAAACACAGAATGCACATATGAGTTTGTAACATTACAAATTCAGATGTAAACCATTTTTATGGCCGACATATGATGAATCTCAAAGGATTAAAAGATAAGATCGAATCTTTCATTTTTCC